>CM035848.1:221058309-221658309 GCA_020510985.1 Pholidichthys leucotaenia | reverse complement strand
GATTACAAATCAGAACAAAGCCAAGACAAAACGTGACAAAAACTAAGCAACAGCACAACACAGACTGGATATGATAATCCTTATGTGATTTTACATGTCGTTTTGTATATACAGCCGTGGACAAAATCGTTGGTACCCCTCTGTTATCCATCCATCCATCCATCTTCTACCGCTTTTCCGGAGGTCCGGGTCGCGGAGGCAGCAGTTCAAGCAGAGAAGCCCAGACTTCCCTCTCCCCAGCCACCTGCTCCAGCTCTTCAGAGGGGATACCAAGGCGTTCCCAGACTAGCTGGGAGACATAGTCTCTCCACCGAGTCCTGGGTCTGCCCCGGGGTCTCCTCCCAGTGGGACGTGCCTGAAACACCTCAAGTGGGAGACGTCCAGGAGGCATCCTAATCAGATGCCCATACCACCTCAACTGACTCCTTTCAATGTGGAGGAGCAGCGGTTCTACTCTGAGCCTCTCCCGGATGACTGAGCTCCTCACCCTATCTCTGAGGGTGAGTCCAGCAATCCTACGGAGAAAGCTCATTTCAGCCGCTTGTATCCGCGATCTCGTTCTTTCGGTCATTACCCAAAGCTCGTGACCATAGGTGAGAGTAGGAACGTAGATTGACTGGTAAATCGACAGCTTTGCCTTAGAACTAAGCTCCCTCTTCACCACAACAGACCGGTACAACGTCCGCATCACTGCAGATGCTGCTCCAATCCGTCTGTCGATCTCTCGCTCCATTTTCCCCTCACTCGTGAACAAGACCCCAAGATACTTAAACTCCTCCACTTGGGGCAGGAGCCTGTCCCCAACCCGGAGAGGACAATCCACCTTTTTCCGGCTGAGGACCATGGACTCGGACTTGGAGGTGCTGATTCTCATCCCAGCCGCTTCACACTCAGCGGCAAACCGTCCCAGCAAGAGCTGTAGGTCATTGCTGGATGAAGCCAACAGGACAACATCATCTGCAAACAACAGAGATGAGATCCTGTGGTCACCAAGTATGACACCCTCCATTCCCTGGCTGCGCCTAGAAATCCTGTCCATAAAAATTATGAACAGGACCGGTGACAAAGGGCAGCCCTGGCGGAGTCCAACTCTCACTGGGAATGACTCCGACCGAGTGTTGGCAATACGAACTAAACTCTCACAACGGTCGTACAGAGACCGAATAGCTCGTAACAACAAGCCCGATACCCCATACTCCCGAAGCACCCCCCACAAAAATCCACGAGGGACGCGGTCAAATGCCTTCTCCAAGTCCACAAAACACATGTAAACTGGTTGGGCAAACTCCCACGAACCCTCAAGAATTCTCGAGAGGGTAAAGAGCTGGTCCGATGTGCCACGGCCAGGACGAAAACCACATTGCTCCTCCTGAATCCGAGGTTCGACCAACGGCCGGACTCTCCTCTCCAGTACCTTGGCATAGACCTTCCCAGGGAGGCTGAGGAGTGTGATCCCTCTAAAGTTGGAGCACACCCTCCGGTCCCCTTTTTTGAAGAGAGGAACCACCACCCCGGTTTGCCATGCCAAAGGCACTGCCCCCGACCTCCACGCAATGTTGCAGAGGCGTGTCAACCATGACAGCCCAACAACATCCAGGGCCTTGAGGTACTCGGGGCGAATCTCGTCCACCCCCGGGGCCCGGCCACCAAGGAGATTTTTAACCACCTTGGCGACCTCAGCCCCTGTGATAGGCGAGTCATCCCCCTTGTCCCCAAACCCTGCTTCCTCTGTGGAAGGCGTATCAGTGGGATTGAGGAGATCCTCGAAGTATTCCTTCCACCGCCCGACGATATCCCCAGTTGAAGTCAACAGTGTCCCATCCGCACCATACACAGTGTGGACGGGGAGCTGCTTTCCCCTCCTGAGCCGCCGAACAGTTTGCCAGAATCTCTTTGAAGCCGACCGAAAGTCTTGTTCCATGGCCTCACCGAACTCCTCCCATACCCGGGTTTTTGCTTCAGCAACCACCCGAGCTGCACTCCGCTTGGCCTGCCGGTACACCTCAGCTGCTTCGGGAGTCCCACAAGCCAACCAAGCTTGATAGGACTCCTTCTTCAGCTTAATGGCCCCCCTCACCACTGGTGTCCACCACTTGGTTCGGGGGTTGCCACCACGAGATGCACCGACCACCTTGCGGCCGCAGCTCTGGGCCGCCGCTTCAACAACAGAGGTGGAGAACATGGCCCATTCAGACTCCATGTCTCCAGACTCCCTCGGAATGTGGTTGAAGTTCTTCCGGAGGTGGGAGTTGAAGACCTCCCGGACAGGGGCCTCAGCCAGACGCTCCCAGCACACCCTCACTATACGTTTGGGTCTACCAGGTCTGAATGGCTTCCTCCCCTGCCATCGGATCCAACTCACCACCAGGTGGTGATCAGTTGACAGCTCTGCACCTCTCTTTACTCGGGTGTCCAAGACATACGGTCGCAGGTCTGATGATACGATAACAAAATCGATCATCGACCTGCGGCCTAGGGTGTCCTGGTGCCAGGTGCACATATGGACACCCTTATGCTTGAACATGGTGTTCGTTATGGACAGACTGTGGTTAGCACAGAAGTCCAATAACTGAACACCACTCGGGTTCAGATCGGGCAGGCCGTTCCTCCCAATCACCCCCCTCCAGGTTTCACTGTCGTTGCCCACGTGCGCATTGAAGTCCCCCAGTAGGACAATGGAGTCTCCAGGAGGAGCACCCTCCAGCACCCCAGTCACAGACTCCAAAAAGGGTGGGTACTCTGAAACATCATTTGGTGCATAGGCACAAATGATGGTCAGGACCCGTTTCCCAACCCGAAGGCGCAGGGAAGCAACCCTTTCGTCCACCGGGGAAAACTCCAATATAGAGGCAGCAAGGTGGGGCGATACAAGAATACCTACCCCTGCTCGTCGCCTCTCGCCCGGGGCAACTCCAGAAAAGGCCAAGCTCCAGCCCCTCTCCAGGAGACTGGTTCCGGAACCGGAGCTGTGTGTTGAGGTGAGGCCCACTATATCTAGCCGGTATCGCTCAATCTCGTACACCAGCTCAGGCTCCTTCCCCACCAGAGAGGTGACATTCCACGTACCAAAAGCCAGTTTAGAAAGCTTGGGATCAGTCCGCCAAGGTCTCCGCCTTTGACTGCTACCTAATCCACATAGCACCGGACTTCCATGATCCCTCCTGCAGGTGGTGAACCTACCCCTCTGTTAATGAAAGAAAAACCCACTATGGTCACAGAAATAACCTGAATCTGACAAAAGAGGTATTAAATAAAAATTCTATGAAAATTAACCAATGAAAATCAGACAATGCTTTTGAACTGTGGTTCAACAAAATTATTTTAAAAAACAAACTCATGAAACAGGCCTGGACAAAAATGATGGTACCCCTAGAAAAGATTGAAAATAATGTGACCATAGGGACATGTTCAACCAAGATGTGTCCTCTAATTAACATCACAGGTGTCTACAAACTTGTAATCAGTCAATCAGCCTATTTAAAGGGTGACAAGTAGTCACTGTGCTGTGACCATTGTGGGTTTTTCTTTCATTAACAGAGGGGTACCAACAATTTTGTCCACGTATGTATGTTTGGAGTATTTCTTCCTTTAGTTTTTGTTTAAATTGTCCAAGCATTGTACATGATTTTAATTTAGGTCCAAAAGTGTTCCACAGTCTGACTCCTTGCACTGAGACACAGTGTTGCTTGGTGGTAGTTCTCACTGAAGGTTTTTGAAATATACATGTTCCTCTGAAATGATATTGTTATTTGGAACAACTTTTGGATATTTGCGGGCAGTGATAGATTCTTAGATTTAAACATTATTACTGCAGTTTTAAAGGCAACCAGATCTTTCAACCTGAGAGCTTTTAATTTAAGAAAAAGTGGGCTTGTTGGTTCCCTGTAAGCAGGTTTGTTTATTATTCTAATAGCTCTCTTCTGAAGCATAATGAATGGATATATTGTGGTGATGTGAAAATCTCTCCAGGTTGGCGAACTCCTCGCGCGCTATGGCCAGTTTAACTGAGTCCAAGCGCCGAGCTTTTGCAAAAACGGGCGGTCCGGTAGTGGTAATAAAATGCTCCACCCCGTGCTTGGCGACTGTTGCCGAAAATGTGGGGACCGTGAGTGCTGGGAACTGAGTGAGCAGTGTGTGGAACTTACCGCCTGCTGTGACGTTGGCTTGTGCTGTTGGCGGGGCCACTCGCGCTGTACAGGGGATAGAATCAAAAGAAAGTGCATTATCCAGGCGCCTGTTAGCGAGATCAACCAACAAACCATGTAAGTACAAAAAATCAGCCCCCAACATATTGAAATTTACTGTTGCTACAACAAAAGTCCACTCAAATGTACGGCTGTGTAGAGACAGGAGCAGAGTCTTCTCACCAAAGGTCTTAATCTCTGAGCCGTTCGCTGCCGTCACCCAGGGACCTACGGAACCAGCCAGTCTGTCCGCGTAGGAAGGTGGGATGAAACTCAACTGGGAGCCTGTGTCGACGAGGAAATGCCTCCCCAAGCGTGCGTCCGACAAGTAGAGAAGCTTGTTCTCTTCCCCGAGGGCCGCGGCTGCTACCGACCCCCAGTCTTGGCGTTTCCCAAACGCCCGAACTGGCACGGCGGTACACACTTACGTGCCCTCTCTGCGAAATGGCGATGGTAGAAACAAAGGACGTCCGGTCCACGTTCCCTGGCCCCTGCCGCCGCCGTCATCGGTGAGTCTGGCCTCCTGTCGTCTCCGGTCGTCGCACCGAGTTCCACTGCAGCGGCCGTGGCTGCGCGCCGCTTGGTGGCGTTGACAATCCACTGCGCCTCTCGGCCCAGCGCGCGGTAGTCCCGTAGGGCCAACAGTGGCGAAGTGGCCAGGGTCGCTCTCGCTGCTGACGGTAGAGTTCTGAGGAAGAGGTGGGTAAAAATGAAGTGATCGTCGTCAGAGTCTTTCAACCTCAACAACTTCTCCATCAGGCTCGCGGGCATGTCGTTTTCCCCCTCCGTCAGCGCCAGGAGCCTCTCTGCTCGCTCCTCCGCCGAGGGGGTGAATTGCTGGATGAGTGCAGCCTTCAACGTGTCGTATTTGTCGCTATCCGGCGGCTGGTCGATCAGGCTCTCCACATGCTGGGCCGTGTTGTTGTCCAGCTTTGCAACTACGTGGTAGAATTTCGTGGCATCTACCGATATCCCCCGGAGGTTGAACTGCGCCTCAACCACGTTGAACCAGGAGCACAGATTGTTCTGCCAGAAGTCCGGTAGCTGGACTGTAGCGGCATTCGCTTGGCTGGGTGCTCCTGACGCGGCTGGCCCGGGGGAATTTTCTTCTTGCATTATACGTCTCGGGTCACCAGTGTGGTGATGTGAAAATGATGAGGCAGAGTTCTCTCTCAAAGTCAGTTTTATTCACAGCACCATCATCTCAAAGCAGAGAAAGAGAAAGACACAGTAAACTCTCGTCCTTAAATATCAGGAACTTCACACTTCACAGATCACATGTCACACAGACCACCTTGCATTATAAAGACAGTCACAATGCATTTCTCTCCATGATATCACTTCCACTGTCTCCAATGCATCCTTTCCTTAATCCTTTAATTCAGGGGTGTCCAACCATGTGCCATGGAGAGCCAAGACCCTGCAGGTTTTCTCTTCTACCCAGTCTCTTCAGCAGGTGTTTTCACTTATCAGCAATCAGTGGGAAGAAGTTCACTGAAATCTGCTGTTGAAGACACTGGTTGGAGGTAAAACCTGCAGGGTCTTGGCTCTCCATGGCACATGGTTGGACACCCCTGCTTTAATTGAACCCCCCACAGTCTCAAGCCTTGCATACCAAGGCTAAGATTCCTGCAGCTTCCTGCCTTTGTTCTGACCTAAAATGTGAGTCACAAAACAGGTCCAACAGGTCCCATGTGTGTGTCCACCACAATATGTTTTATATGTGTTTCCCCATACTTCAGTACAATATGTCATGTATGGGTATTGGTATCCTCTCTGAAGAGCTGGAGCAGGTGGCTGGGGAGAGGGAAGTCTGGGCTTCTCTGCTTGAACTGCTGCCTCTGCGACCCAGACCTCTGGAAAAGCGGTAGAAGATGAATGGATGGATGTCATATATGGGAGTATTAATGAATGATACAAAGTCTATAGTGTGGGTTGATTCAGCAAATATTTCACTCTGTGCAGTATTGCGATTGATTTGCATATTTTACCTTTAATATAATTAATGACTTCCAACACAGTTTTTTATTGATTATTATGCCAAGGATTTTAATTTTGGATACCCTTTCAATCTCTACACCATTTATACTGAGTTGTTGTGATGGTGTAAAATAACGTTATCAATAAAAGTTTAGCCACCGCTGTGTCGCCCTGGTTTCAAGTGTGGGTGGTGTTTTGTTCTTGTATTGCTAAAATATAAAAGTGCGGCGGCATGAAATAAAGCGGCGTTGTTGGAGGTTTTAAGTAGAGTTTTATTATCATACCGCCGTCACGAGCTCCGCTCTCGGCGCCGTGCATGAGCGCCGAGAGCGAGCCCACGGCTCTCAGAGAAGGAGAGGAGGAGAGGCGGGCACAAAGCTTGTGCCCTACCAGTTGCAGGATCAGAGTGAGAGAATGAGAGAGTTTGCGTTACAGAGTTGCAGCATATATACTCGACCACAACAATACATCAAAAGGACATACCCCAGCAGTTAATATGATCAAAGAGATAACAGAACAGGCATAAGACATTTGCATTTGAGAGACATATTGATCTCAGTCCCTAGGTCACAGTGAGGACAGGACGCATGAGTACAATGCATGAAAGGCAACAATTAACATCACAGAGGTGAGCCAGACGAAACGCGTCTGCCTGCAGACATTAATACACATTACACTGTTCTGTTACTTGCTCTAGCCGAGCGCCGTGTTTGACCAGTCTTTTTGTGGAGATTTACCTCAAAGCACATCTACATATGTAAGATGCTCAGAAGAAGCACAGTAAGGGCAAAATGCATGAACACTTTAACTTCACGGCTGTAAACGCAGCATGCAGCGGGAAAACCCAGGAGTGTGAGCTGACTGTCTCTGTGTTCTGTCTGTGTGTTGTGGGGGGTTGAATTAACCCGCTACACTGCCCCCCCCCCCAGAGGGAACGGTAGGGGACCGTGACCTCGATGTTGCAGTCTGGGCAGCGAGCAGGGAAAAGCTCTGTGCAGGAGGAGGGGGGGGGGGGGGTAGTACATGCTGACCGGGCGCGGGAAAATCGTTCCAGTCACGCCAAGAGTGTTTGCTGCTCCGCGATGTCCCATCTGAACATGCAGAGATCAGAAGAAGAAAAATTAGTCTCTGGCTCCTCTCGTGGCCATGAAGAAAAGCAGGAGCGGCTGTAAGAAAAAAATAAACAAAAGCAGAGGGACTGGCGTGTTTGCTTTAGGTGCAGAAGCAACCCCAAAGCCCCCGGGAACAGCTGACGGCTGAAATCCCTTTGTGCCGTGGCTAAGACCATTAAAAAATCCAGTGGCGAGCTGCGTGCTTGCTTCAGGTGAACGAGCAGCCCTGAAGGTTCTGTGAGCAGCGGCGGAGGACGATGGCGGTCTCTGGAGCCGTTACTTGTCCCGTGCGTGATGCGCCGTCCTCGTAACTCCCCGGTGCGTGGGCGGGGGTTCCGTGCGTGGGTGGGCCGCTGGAGAGGAGAACCAGGGTGCAGAAACTTGGTGGAGATCGGCGCAGACGGCGTCGATAAAATCCAGGTGGAGCTGTGGCTGTAGATTGGCCATGGTGCTTTGGAGCGGTGAGAGGAAATAGACGATCTTTTGTCCCTCAGGCTCGTGCAGATGCGTTGGAGCGGCGGGAGGGAATAGACGATCTTGGGCACCGCTCGGCCGTGGTGCGTTCAGGCCCGCGTGTTGCGTTCTCCGCCGGCCCTGGAGGTCGCCGTCGTGGAGAAGGGACGAGGTGCCCGCGCTCTCGTGTGAAGGAACTGCGAGCGCGGCCGGTCCGGCGTGGATGAGCAGATCTCAGACGTGCAGATCTCATCCTGAAGAACGGGTCACCAGTGCAGCTGTCCAGCTCAGAAGGTTGCTTTTGCACAAAACGTGTGCGTGTTCAAGGGGTCACCAGTGCGGCGGCATGAAATAATGCGGCGTTGTTGGAGGTTTTAAGTAGAGTTTTATTATCATACCGCCGTCACGAGCTCCGCTCCCGGCGCCGTGCATGAGTGCCGAGAGCGAGCCCACGGCTCTCAGAGAAGGAGAGGAGGAGAGGCGGGCACAAAGCTTGTGCCCTACCAGTTGCAGGATCAGAGTGAGAGAATGAGAGAGTTTGCGTTACAGAGTTGCAGCATATATACTCGACCACAACAATACATCAAAAGGACATACCCCAGCAGTTAGTATGATCAAAGAGATAACAGAACAGGCATAAGACATTTGCATTTGAGAGACATATTGATCTCAGTCCCTAGGTCACAGTGAGGACAGGACGCATGAGTACAATGCATGAAAGGCAACAATTAACATCACAGAGGTGAGCCAGACGAAACGCGTCTGCCTGCAGACATTAATACACATTACACTGTTCTGTTACTTGCTCTAGCCGAGCGCTGTGTTTGACCAGTCTTTTTGTGGAGATTTACCTCAAAGCACATCTACATATGTAAGATGCTCAGAAGAAGCACAGTAAGGGCAAAATGCATGAACACTTTAACTTCACGGCTGTAAACGCAGCATGCAGCGGGAAAACCCAGGAGTACGAGCTGACTGTCTCTGTGTTCTGTCTGTGTGTTGTGGGGGGTTGAATTAACCCGCTACAAAAGGAAGCACTACAATGGGTCTCAAATATTTGTAATGTGTTCTTTTACTGGATGAGTTTAAAGATGAAATACTATAGGCTACACATATAAACTAAATTCTAATGATGACTGAACAACTCCCATTCCCCAAGGTGCAAGATACACTATTGTGACTATAACTCATAAAGGATCACAGAAATGATGTGATAAAAATAAATAAACAAGTGGTTTATTTTATGGTGGCTACTATTGGATGTGCCATTCATTTTCAATTACTCTGTAATTAATATTCACACAAATAAATCTCAATTCAGTCCCTTTCATACTGTATTAAGTGGAAATTGCGCTACTTTAAATTTGGCACTTTACCTATACTTTAACTTAAAAAGCAAAAGATTTGACTATAAATATGATGTGTTGTTTCATCATAGCAGTCTGTCGTGGGCGACAATGACCGTTTCATTTAGGTCTGATCAGATTCCTCCGCACAGCTCTTTCCTTAGCCTTCTGCTGCCAGGAACTCCTGTCTATGTCCAACTTCTTCAAGTTTCTTTTTACAGTGTCTTTAAATCTGAGCCTTGGTCTACCCTGATTGCGTTTGCCCTCGCATAACTGTGAGTAGAGTAACTGCTGAGGGAGACGCTGGTGGTCCATTCTCTCAACATGTCCGAGCCATCTCAGGTTCATCTGTATTAGCATGTCCTCCATTGATGGTAGACCAGCTCGTTTCAACACTTCTATGTTGGTTATCTTGTCTTTCCATGAGATGTTCATCATGGCTCGAAGGTGTCTCATCATGTACGCGTGGAGTTTCTTCACCTGCACTCTGTAGACAGTCCAAGTTTCAGCACCGTACAATAGAGTAGCCAGTACTGTGAATGAATGGATGAATGAATGGATTTATTTCGGATAATACAGTACAGGTTAAAAGAAACTGTATAATATAACAACAAGGTCAAATTAGACAAAGACTCCTTCTACTAAACAATTCCACGTGAGTTATCCAAAATGGGTGATGGCTGAAGCCGCAGCTTATATTGTCACTCTGTACACTTTGCATTTCACGCGGATTGACACATGTCGATTGTTCCACAGTCTCTCCCTCAAGTTTCCAAACACAGCGCTCGCGCTTCCCATTCTGAGAGATAGTTCATCCTCCAGCCTAGCATTCTCTGTAACAGTACTCCCTAGGTACTTGAAAGTCTTGCACTTGACTAGTGGCTCTGTACCAATGCTGATCTCTTCTGGTAGTGATGTTGATAATTGGAACTCTGGTGGTTGATAAAGGCACTCTGTCTTCTTGATGTTGATTTGGAAGCTGAATTGGCTAGCTGCTCTTGCAAATTTCTCCACTAAAGATTGCATATCTTCCACGCTGTGTGCAACTAGAGCACTGTCGTCGGCAAAGAGCATTTCTCTTACTATCTTTATCGATGTCTTACTCTTGGTTTTAAACTGTGCCACATTAAACAAGTCTGCTTCTTTCCTTGTTTGAATGTACACTCCTTCTGAAGTGTCTTTGGAGACCACCTCAACCATGGCTGCCAGATATAGCGAGAAGAGTGTAGGTGCCAGCACACACCCTTGTTTCACCCCGTTGCTTACTGAAAAGTCTTTAGATACTGAACCACTCATTGCCACGTTTGCTTGCATACCTGTATGGAGTGCCTCGATCAGGCTGACAAACTTCTCTGTACAACCATATTTCTTGAGCACCTGCCAAAGTCCTTGTCGCGAAACAGTATCGAAGGCTTTACTGAAGTCTATGAAGACTACATAAAGTGGCATGTTCTGTTCGATACACTTTTCTTGAACCTGTTTCAAGCAGAAAGTCATGTCCATTGTGCTTCTTCCACTTCTAAAGCCACACTGGGTTTCTGGTAGTACATTCTGCGAGATGTGTTCATTGAGTCTGTTAAGTAGTACACGTGAGAGAATCTTACCAACAGTGGCTAGTAGTGATATACCTCGGTAATTTCCACAATCCTTCCTGTCACCTTTCTTGAACAAAGGCACAATACTTGTATCCTTCCAGTCTTGAGGTACTTTCTGGGCATCCCATATCTCTTGGATGAGCTTGTGCAGGCAGTTGGTCAGCTGAACACCACCAAATTTCCACACTTCTGCTGGAATTCCATCCCTTCCTGGAGCTTTACCATCCTGTGTTGTCCTGATAGCTGCCATTAGTTCGTCAAAATTTGGTGGTTCATCCAGACTTGATACAGCTGGTTGCTGCACTAGAGCTTCTTTAGCCTCTTCAGTGAGATCTCCAGGGTTGTTTAGTAGTTGGTCAAAGTGGTCTGCAAATCTGTCCAGGATCTTGTCTTTCTCCTGCAAAACCGTTTCACCATCCATAGCCTTTAGTTGGATCAATCCTCTTGGTTTAGGGCTGTAGATTTCTCTCAAACCTGTGAAGGATGTTTTCATGTTCTTCCTGTCTGCTGCAGTTTGAAGTTTCTCCACTTTTTCATCCCACCAGTTGGACTTCATCTCTCTGGTGTACTTCTGTAGCTCACTCTGAGCCTTTGAGTATTTCTTCTTCTTCGACCTTGTGTTACACTGTAGGTTTTCCTGCCTAGCTGTATTCCTCGCTTCTAGTAGTTTCTTCAGGTGTTCATCATGCTCATCAAACCAATCTTGATGTTTCCTCTCAGGGTAGCCTAATACATCACTCGTAGTCTGATACACCGTATCCTTCAATGTTGCCCATTTCTCTTCTATGTCATTCTCTGAGTTGTTGCTGTTCCAGTCTTTCAAGTTTTCATCCATTTCCTGTGTAAGTTCTACCTGCTTCTTTTGGCCTTTCAGTGCACTAGTGTTTAGCTTCTGTGGTGGCTTTGCACCAGTCCTGCAGTGCTGTTTTCGTCTGCAAATCCTTAATCTAGATCTCAGCATAACATGATCAGTGCCACAGTCCATGCCTCTCAATGCTCTGGTGTCCAATACATCCCTTCTATCTCTCTGCCTGACTATGATGTAGTCTAATAAGTGCCAGTGCTTGGATCTTGGGTGCATCCATGTCTTCTTGTGTGTGTCCTTGTGCTTAAATAGAGTGTTGGTTATCACAAGGTTGTACTCTGAACATAGTGCAAGTAGAAGTTCTCCATTAGCATTGCACTTGCCTACTCCATGACTGCCTAGCACTCCTTTCCATTTCTCGGTGTCCGAACCAACTCTGGCATTAAAATCTCCAACGAGTATCAGCCTGTCATCAGTCGGTACACGCCTGATAGTCTCACGTAAATCATTGTAGAACTCTTCGTTCACCTCCTCTGTGTTGGTCATTGTTGGGGCATATACACTGATGAGTGTGGCATACATCTTCCGCTGTAGTGGGAGTCTCATAGTCATTATCCTGTCGTTGATTGGCACCGGTTCCTCATCAAGCATTGCTGCTTGATGAGGAACCAAAAGTACAAAAGTACAAGTACCAAAAGTACAATGGGAGGCAGAGCCTTCAGTTATCAAGCTCCTCTCCTGTGGAATCAGCTGCCAATCTGGATTCGGGAGTCAGACTCGATCTCTGTTTTTAAGAATAGGGCTAAAACCTACCTTTTTGATATAGCTTACAATTAGGGAGGGATCATGTGTTTCTGAACTCTCCCTTAGTTATGCTGCTAATAGGTTTAGTCAGCCGGGGGACCTCCAGTAATGCACTGGGCCTCACTCCTTTTCTCACTCTCAATGAAATATTTTTTTTGCTGGTCATTAGCGTTTGTTTGTTCTCTCCCATAGATTGAGTCCCCATCGTGCTGTTTGCTCTCTACATGTCTGTTCTTTTCTTCTTCTCTATCCCCTCACCCCCCAGCCAGTCGCAGCAGATGACTGCCCCTCCCTGAGCCTGGTTCTGCTGGAGGTTTCTTCCTGTTAAAAGGGAGTTTTTCCTCTCCACCGTCGCCAAGTGCTTGCTCACAGGGGATCGCCTGATTGCTGGGGTCTTTCTGTAACTGTGGGGGTTCCCCCTACAGTTGATAGTGCTATGAGATGACTGTTGTTGTGAAATGGCGCTATATAAATAAAGTTGAATTGAATTGAATTGAATTGCTATCTCCTTTCTAACTGCAAAGCCCACTCCTGCTTCTCTCCTTTCTTGAGTTGATCTCCCACTCCAAAAGGAGATGTACCCATGGTCTTCCAAGCTGTCATATCCAGGCAATCTTGATTCACTAAGTGCAGCTATGTCTACATTGTACCTGTTCATTTCCAGTGTGTTGTTTACCTGTCACAATACATTGGTGTCAAAACGTCGCCATTCCGAGCAGATCCTGTTTGGACTCTACAATGAAATACACAACGCAACAGTGCCATAACACTGCCGGTACCCTTCGGACCAGCTCTCGATCAAGGCCAATGAAACTGGCACAGTTCCAAAAAAACAGAACTGTTAGGACATCGGGTGCCGAATGGAAAAGCGGACAAAGGGTGCCAAACAGTACCAAACTGTGCCAAACTGACCCAAGTGGAAAAGGGCCTTAAGGGTGCTTTCACAGCTACAGGCTCTAGTTCATTTTAATCAGACTCAAGTTTGTTTTCTCCATTAGTGCAATTCGTTTTGTCTGGTGAGAATATGGTAATCGCACTAAGGTGCGCACCAAACCAACCGTACCAAGACCGCCTGAAAGAGGCGCTCTTGATTTGAATCAACTGGCAAACTCTGGTGCGGTTCTAAAGGTGAAAAAGGGACCATACTAAAACAGAACCAGCAGTAAACAGTAAAACGTTTTATGCCACTGTACATACCTGATTTTTTTTTTTTTTTTAAGCCCATAGCTCACCATGGAGCATATGCCATTGATGACCCCTCGCCATCGCACTCAGTTCTGGAATGCTCTCTCTACTCCCTCCAGTTGGTTCCCTGCTGTTTCAGCTCTGCTTCAGTGGATCTTCGAAAATATCTGTGGCTGAGCATGTCACGGTTCTGGAGGGTTAATGAACATTAACATGTTATTTTCCATCCGCAGCTGTCCTTTATTTTCAAACTGTACAATTTGCCGAAAGTGGTATATGCACATAATGTAATAAACGATAACCAGGGTGATGAAAAACCCCTGTGGATTACATTACGATTTGTATTATTTTCTCCCCAGAAATGCATAAATGTACAGTAGTCATCCTACTTCCTGCATTTATCTTTCCTGTTCTTGCGGCAAAAAAATCTGACCAATAACAACAGAGAACGTTCTGACATAAGTCTCGTGGGATTTAACATGGCATACTTTAGTCCGCTTGAATTTTTGCCTGTGTGAAAGGGAACCGAACCAAGGACAAAATGATACAAAGTAACAAACTTATCAACTGATTCGGACCAAAGTAAAGGAATTTAGGTGTGATGGCACCTTTAAATCCTAATTATGTCTCCAAAAGATTGTGTTTTGCCTGGATTCACTGGTATCTAACACCAAATTAGAAGGTAGTGTAACAGCATGTTCAGATGAAATGATGGTATGCCAATAAAAAGCACTTCAGCACTGGCAGTCAAGATTAGCTTATCAGTAACCACAATTTTAGTTCAGTTTCTACCATAATAATAACATGTAACCTCACAGTGTGCCAGTATGGTTTCAATGTACTGTATTTAAGCTTCTGTTTGTGAATCTCACAAAGGGAGTAAGCCTACTGTTTTGATAGCTATAAATCTCAAAACAGTCCCACTGGGGGTACAGTTAGGTTGGAAACATATTGGGCCATATTACAACAACCTAGTTAACAATCTATTGTCTAAGTGTAGAGGACATTTATGGGTATGTCCAAGTCCATTTTGCTATTACAACAGCACAAAAACGAAGATGTGTCTAACTGCCTCACAACATCGGTTTATTTTCTTATTTTTACTGTATTATTTGGTTCCTGCCTTTAACACTGTAATTTGGACGCGGAACTAATTTCTGCTCTTCTGGTGTTCCACATGTACATATAAACAAGACACACATTGCCAGTTAAACACCAAACAGAGGAAAGCCCGATATATTATATATTTCAGCTAAAGATTAAGAAAGAACACTACACTGAAGAAAAGAAATGAGGAAAAGCACACGGACAACATTCAAGATCTCGCCCCTTTAGGTGATAAACAGCCTACGAGGTACATGTATGTTATAATTTATTTTATAAGGGAAAGATATGTGTTAATTACAAGTCTGCTGAATTTATATTTTACTATTATTTCTGTTACAATTAGGGTTGCCACCTTCAATTCAGAAAAATAAAGGACTTCCCCCGCCCCACCCCCACCCCAACAAATCTACCTACGTGTACAAATAAAGTAACCTGAACCTGAACCCCAAGGTCATGTGTGATGCACTAGTTGTGGTTTATCATAACTTAATCATTGTTTAAATAAAGTATTAACATAGTACTCATAGGCCAAAGTTTGAAGTGCCACCATATGCCACGGAAAACACTTGCTGGCATACTTTACAGTTTGCCTTGTACTCATTGTCTTTCATGCTGTCAAGCCAATCATTGAGTTCTGCCCACTCACGTCAGTACTTTTGTAAATGTTTACATTTGACTGAAGTATGGGGTGGACTATCAGGACACGGGACAGCCGTAGACACATTGGTCTGTGCGAAGTCGGCAAGCCACTGTGGCTGCTGCTAAGCCCACTCGGCTATCTCTTGTTCAATCACTGTCGAGCAATGACTTCACGTGCAGTGCATAAAAGTAAACAAATCAACCAACAACTACTGAGTAAGAGAGCAACATGCAGAATGCAGATGAGATGATGCTGCATTAAAGGCACCTAATAAATACAGGACAAACAATGTCCTGTATTGATTCAATACAGGAGGCATTATTTTAGTGTAAAAACAGGACGATACTATATTGTACAGGACGGGTGGCAACCCTAGTTACAAGCGAATAACTTCACATGCTGTGTGTCTACTGAAGTACAGCTACGCTGTGAATTATGCTGTTGTGTGTGTTAGTTTATGCCATGAGCTACATGCTACATGCTACTTATTTTATAACTGTGGTGGCATAAGTTGTAATAACTGACAGA
Source organism: Pholidichthys leucotaenia (assembly GCA_020510985.1). NCBI lineage: Eukaryota > Metazoa > Chordata > Actinopteri > Cichliformes > Pholidichthyidae > Pholidichthys > Pholidichthys leucotaenia. Next base: position 221,642,570 of record CM035848.1, on the reverse strand, counting down.
CATATGATGCATTTGTTTATTTTTATTTGTTTATTTTTGTTTCAACTCAGTTCTCACGGGCTGTGGAGAAATAAACCCGGTGTTTAACCAAGACATTGTGCTATAGTGTACAGGAAGCTATAGTGTGTTTTGGGTGTAACATGCAATAACCCAATGAGAACCACCCCTGCCCTTCCGTTTAATGAACAGAGGCAAATGATCGAAGGTGAGCTGTGATCTTGATGCCTTGAAGGCGGGTTTTGCACTGGCCAAAGGGCATGCGAAATGCTTGCGATAGTACACTGCCTGGTATTAAGCCAGGCATTAATTATAGTCTATGCCATCCATCCATGCATCTTGTTCCGCTTAATCCTTTTTGGGTCGCGGGGGGGCTGGAGCCTATCCCAGCATCTTTGGGCAAGAGGCAGGGTACACCCTGGACAGATCGCCAGTCCATCGCAGGGCCAACACAGAGAGACAGACAACCACTCACTCTCCCATTCATCCCTAAGGACAATTTAGAATCCCCAGTTTGATGCCAATTAACCTAACTTGCATGTTTTTTGCCTGTGGGAGGAAACCGGAGAAATCCTGGAGTAAACCCACACAGACACGGGGAGAACATGCAAACTCCACACAGATCACTGTTGGTCGGGGGCTGGGATCGAACCCAGGATCCCCCGGCCAAGGGTAAGTTGCTGTGCTGCCGCAGTGCTAACCACTCTGCCACCGTGCTGCCCTACAGTCTATGCCAGGGATGGGCAACTCTGGTGGTAGTCAGGGCCACAAAAGTTTTTTCCCTCACTTCCCAAGGGCCAGATTTACATGTAAACCTTCTATGGGGAAGGGGGGGGGGGGGGGTATTATTTCCTGGAAAGTCAAAAGTTTGACAATTAAAGTTGTAAATGCAAATGAAAATAAAAGCTACACAGTTTCATCATATTACAATTAAAAGTATTGATAAAATTATACCTTCCCTGCAATGGACTGTCGATCTGTGCAGCGTGTACCCTACCTCTCACCCAAAGATTGTGGGATAGGCTCCAGCCCCCCACCCCCTGCTGACCCGAAAAAGATTAAGCAATATAGAAGGTGGATGGATGGATGGATGGATGGATGGATAAAATTATATCATGATCTAATTTTGAAATCTCTCTCCCGCAAAATAATGAGCAAAGAGAAATTCCGTTTGATAACACTGGTCAACACCAAATTTATTGTCTTGTGGGCACATATGTGAGTTCCATATGCTTCACATGCTTATTACCGTATGCTTATTGTTTACTGCACGTCTCAGAGGAACTAAAGGTCTGAACCTCCTAGGGGTAACAGGAGGATGCGAAGTCTGGCCTTTTGTATGAAGAGAGATGGCCGTGAGGGATTTCCTGACCACCAGGATTTCAGGTGGAGACAGACAGAAGACCTGAAGGGGGGTGCATTGTGTTTTGGGATGTAAAGCCAATGTGACTGTGTGCTTTGATGTCCTGGGTATAAAAGGGACAGAGGTGGGGGCATGCTTCCTCTTTCACGTTTTGGATGTTGGAGAATGTGGTGTTAAATAAAACTGATCTTGAGAAATAAAATCAGTCTCGTCTTTCCACACAATCTCCACACTGGTGACCCTATGACGTATCATGAGTGGAGACGAATCTCCCGAGCTAGACTCGCCAGGAGCCGGTCAAACGAACACAGCCACAGTCCAACTACCAGACTTCTGGCCGACCAGTCCGCGCTCCTGGTTTAGCGCAGTCGAGGCACAGTTCCACCTCCGGAGGATTTCGGTAGACGCCACGAAGTTCTACCATGTGGTTGCAAAGCTGGACAACCACACAGCCCAGCGAGTGGAGATTCTGATCAACCACCCGCCGGACAGCGACAAGTACAGCACGCTGAAGGCTGCACTCATTCGTTGTTTCACCCCCTCGTTGCAGGAGCGGGCAGAGAGGCTCCTGGCGCTGACTGAATTTGAGGGCGACAGACCTGCAGACTTGATGGGGAAGATGTTGGGTTTGAGAGACTCCGAAGATGATAGCTTCATTTTCACCCACCTTTTCCTCAGAACCCTACCGTCAGAGGTGAGAGTGACCCTGGCCAATTCACCACTGCTGGCCCGAAAAGACTACCACGAGCTGGGCCAGGAGGCGCAACGACTCGTCGACACCAGTAAACGGCGCTCGGCCACGGCTGTGGCAGCGGGTCCAAGCGCAACGTCCGGAGACAGCAGGGGGCCAGAGGCTGCAGCACCAGACTCACCGACGACGGTGGCGGCAGGGGCCGGGAAACACGGAGCAGACGACAGCCTTTGCTTCTACCATCGCCGCTTTGCAGAGAGGGCACGCAAGTGCATTCCACCGTGCCACTTTAAGCGCTCGGGAAATGCCAAGACCGGGGGTCGTTAGCAGCTGCGGCCCTTGGAGAGGAGAACAAGCTGCTCTACTTGAAGGATGCGAACTCGGGGAGGCATTTCCTTGTGGACACAGGCTCCCAGCTGAGTTTCATCACACCTTCCTACGCTGACCGACTGGCGCCTTCCAGTGGTCCCCGGGTGTCAGCAGCGAACGGCTCAGCGATTAAGACCTTCGGTGAGAGGACTCTGCTTCTCACTTTACACGGCCGCACTTTCGAGTGGACTTTCGTCATAGCGGCCGTCAATTTCAACATGTTAGGGGCTGATTTTTTGTGCTCACATAGTTTGTTGGTCGATCTTGCTAACAGACGCCTGGTTAATGTACTCTCTTTTTCTTCTATCCCCTGTACAGCTCGAGTGGCCCCGCCAACAGCACAAGCCAACGTCACAGCGGCAGGTGGTAAGTTCCACACACTCCTCACTCAGTTCCCAGTACTCACGCTTCCAACATTTTTGGCGGCTGTGGCTAAACACGGGGTGGAACATTTTATTACTACCACCGGGCCGCCCATTTTTGCAAAGGCTCGGCGCTTGGATTCAGCTAAACTGACCATAGCGCGCGAGGAGTTCGCCAACCTGGAAAAGCTGGGCATCATCCAGCGTTCGAAAAGCCCTTGGGCTTCACCGCTTCACATGGTCCCGAAAGCTGATGGCTCGTGGCGGCCCTGCGGTGATTTCCGCAGGCTGAACAACGCTACAGCGCACGACCGCTACCCGATCCCGCACATCCAAGATTTTTCAGTTCATTTTGCGGGAGCGCGCATTTTTTCTAAAATAGACTTGGTACGCGGTTACCACCAGGTCCCAGTGCGCACTGAGGACATACCCAAAACAGCGGTAATAACTCCTTTCGGGCTTTTCGAGTTTTTGCGCATGCCGTTTGGGCTTAAAGGCACGGCGCAGACGTTCCAACGCATGATGGACGCGGTTTTGCGCGATCTCCCTTTCGTGTTCGTCTACCTGGACGACATATTGGTAGCCAGCGCGTCCGAAGACGAGCAGGAAAACCACCTCACGGCAGTTTTCCGGAGGTTGACAGAGCACGGGTTAATAATTAACCCGGCGAAGTGTCAGTTCAGGGTGACGCAGATTGATTTTTTGGGGCATCGCGTCTCCCCAGAGGGAGCGGTCCCTCTGCCTGAAAAAGTGCGCGCAGTAACAAATTTTCCCCAGCCACAAACGGTCAAAGCGTTACAGGAGTTTTTGGGGATGGTAAATTTTTATAACCATTTCCTCCCCCGCGCAGCGCAGCTCATGCAACCATTGTATGCTGCACTAAAAAAACAAAAACCCACAAATAAAGTTGAATGGTCTCCGGAGCGAGAGCGCGCATTTTCCGAAGTCAAAACAGCCCTGGCAAACGCCGTGTTGTTAGCGCATCCAGTCCCAGCGGCCCGAATGGCGCTCACTACTGACGCGTCAGATGTGGCCATAGGGGCGGTCGTGGAACAGTTTGTAGCGGGAGCCTGGCAACTGCTCGCCTTTTTCAGTAAGACCCTGCGCGACAGCGAACGGAAATACAGCGCATTCGACACGGAGTTGTTAGCTCTCCACTTGGCCATTCGCCACTTCCAGTTCTGGCTAGAAGGACGCCGTTTCACCGCGTTCGTTGACCACAAGCCGCTGACTTTCGCGATGGCCAAGATTTCAGAACCTTGGTCGGGTCGGCAGCAGAGACAGCTGGCCGCGATATCGGAGTTTACCACCGATATCCAACATGTGGCGGGTAAACTTAATGTAGTGGCGGACTGCCTCTCGCGCGCCGTGGGGGTTCCAGCCCGCGCGGAGGTAGATCCTGCAGCCATGGCCGCGGAGCAGCTAAGCGATGCGGAAGTGCGCGCGGCCCCGGTCCGCGTGGGGATAGATTATGCAGCCATGGCCATGGAGCAGGTTAGCGACGCAGATGTGCGAGCGCTGCAGTCTGGACCAACAGGGTTAAGGCTGGAGAGCAGGGTGCTACAAGATGGTATGCTCCCCCTAATCTGCGACGTCTCCACTGGGCGGCCGCGTCCGGTGGTCCCAGCCGCGTGGCGCCGCCGCATTTTTGACTCGATCCATTCTCTGGCGCACCCGGGAGTGCACGCGTCGGTCAAAATGGTAGGAGAGAAATTTGTATGGCCGAGCCTGCGCAAACAAGTTAGAGAGTGGGCGGCAGCCTGCACGGCCTGCCAGCAGACCAAGGTTCATAGACACACGAGAGCTCCCTTGGAGCCGTTTCACATCCCAGCTAAAAGGTTTGATCATGTCCACGTGGACCTCGTAGGCCCCCTCCCACCCTCACAAGGGTGCACACATCTTCTGACAATGGTTGACAGCAACACGCGCTGGCCGGAAGTGGTCCCACTGTCATCAACCACAGACGAGGAGGTGGCGTGCGCGTTTTTAACAGCTTGGGTAGCGCGTTTTGGAGTCCCGTCCCGCAATTTGTTTCCAAACTTTGGTCAGCGATGGCCCGCAGCCTGGGGGCAACGATCCACCGCACGACCGCGTACAACCCGCAGGCTAACGGGTTATGCGAACGTTTTCACAGGACATTGAAGGCAGCTCTCAGAGCGTCGTTTACGGATCCAAATTGGGTGGATAAGCTACCATGGGTTTTATTGGGGTTGCGTTCTGCACCTAAAGAGGATTTAGAAGCCTCCCCAGCTGAGCTAGTGTTCGCACAGCCACTTCGGCTGCCCGGGGAATTTCTCTCGGATAATCCAGCGCCAGAGTGCTCCCTGGCTCAGCGGTTACAGAATGGCACGGGCCCGAGCACACTACCTGGCCCCGTTCATCACAGTTTTCTGCGTGTTTTTGTGCCTAAGGCTTTAAAAAATGCGGAGTTTGTGTTTGTCAGACATGACGCCCATCGTTCGCCTTTACGCCCACCTTATGACGGACCATATAGAGTGCTGGAAACAGGGGATAAGCATTTTTTGCTAGATTTGGGGGGTAGAAAGGAAAGGATTGGCATTAACAGACTCAAACCCACTTTTGTGGTAGCTGACAAAATTGTGCAGTTGGCGAAGGCTCCTCGGCGTGGCAGACCCCCTAGAGAGCATTCCCCAGAACACCCACAGAGGTTGACTAACAGTTCTCATCCCCAGGCAGCAGATCCACAGCGGGAAGAAGCCGTGGAAGTGGTACAGCCCGCTTTCAGCAAATACGGGAGAAGGTTGAGACCTAAGCGGCATTTGGACTGATATGTAGTGATTTTAGTATGACATGCAATCTGTGGTTGTGTTGTTCCATCTTAGACGTTTGGGGGGGTGTCATGTGGGCACATATGTGAGTTCCATATGCTTCACATGCTTATTACTGTATGCTTATTGTTTACTGCACGTCTCAGAGGAACAAAAGGTCTGAACCTCCTAGGGGTAACAGGAGGACGCGAAGTCTGGCCTTTTGTATGAAGAGAGATGGCCGTGAGGGATTTCCTGACCACCAGGATTTCAGGTGGAGACAGACAGAAGACCTGAAGGGGGGTGCATTGTGTTTTGGGATGTAAAGACAATGTGACTGTGTGCTTTGATGTCCTGGGTATAAAAGGGACAGAGGTGGGGGCATGCTTCCTCTTTCACGTTTTGGATGTTGGAGAATGTGGTGTTAAATAAAACTGATCTTGAGAAATAAAATCAGTCTCGTCTTTCCACACACTCTCCACAGTCTAAGGTTTTTTTAGCTGATTTAGGACAATTTTGATGTGCTGAATCCAAAAATCACATTGGTTTTGCTCAATCAGGTCAACTTTTTGAATTATGGCCACATGTTGTTTTATACGTTTTTGTTTACATGTATGGGTATTTTCGCTTTATGTGATGCAAAATTATTTTTTATGTCTTGAAATTCTCTGAATTTTGAACAATGATGACATAACATTCAATTTACATGTACTTACCTTTATGTAAAGGTAAGTACATGCACAGTACTAAGTAAGTACTAAGTACAGGTTTTTACTTAGCACCTGATCGAGAGAAACAGATGTCATTTTTGGATTCAGTGGTGCAAAATTGTCTTAAATCAGTTGGAAAAACACAGACAACTTACAAAAAAATATTTTTGTAACCCTGTGTAATTAACACAAAAAAAGCCAAGAAGAAAAGGAAACATGACGAGGCTTAACTTGCTCTTGGATTCATTTTGGGTGTGGAGGTGCAGAGAAATAGTTGTGTGTAGGTGGGCTTGTTAACCATCTGGCTCCCCAAAATAGGGAATAAAAAAAAGTTTAAGAGCCACTGGTATAAATGAACAAAAAAATCAACAGATGACAATGACCACAGTCTCTGAACTTTGATTGCTAACCTGGGGGTTTAAACTGTCAGTGCTTCAGTCGCACTCTTTAGAAAGAAACCTCAAAGCTTTAAATCTTTTTCTACACAATTAGAAGGAAAGCCTCTGAGGTTACACCTGCCAAACAAGAATAAATGCTACAGCTCCTCAGCAGTATTTATTCTTGTTTAAAAGCAGCCTGCTTTTTACATTTACTGCTGTTTACAGCTGCAACATGCCAACTTTATGCAGATGATGCAGTTATTTACACAGCTGCCAAGACTCCAGCACAGGCTGCAGATGTACTGTCTACAAGTATGGTTGATGTCCAAGAGTGGCTCCTCAAGAACCATCTATTGCTGAACCTTCAGAAAACAGTCTCAATGTGCTTTTCAATCAAAAAATGTAACCTGCAACATTTTAAAGTTAATATACATGATCATGACATCAGTTTAGCTACAGAATTCAAATACCTTGGCATTGTACTAGATCCTCAACTCAAATTTAATCTTCATATAAAGAAAATTTCAAAAACAGTAAAAAAAAATCTGAACTGCTTTAAATTAATTAGATATTACATACCTTACGAAGCAGCTGCACTGTATATGCATTCTATGGTTTTTTCTCATATCATACTGTTTGACAGTCTGGGCTCAAGCAGCCCCTTCCACAATAAGACATATAGGTTCATTATATAATCAAACCCTAAAAATCTTGGACAAAAAGCCCATTAGGTGGCATCACTGTAATGTTTTAAAAAAATACAACCTATTGAGTTTTGAGAGCTTCATTGACCTCTGTCTTCTGAAATTAACGTTCAAATGTTTCCATAAATCAGCACCCGAGCCACTTGCTGGTTTCGTCCAAAGACAGGACAGCAGCAGAGCCACCAGGAGTTCTGTTAACAATAACTGTAAAATATTCCACCACAGAACCACATTTGGACAAACAGCTTTCTCTATAAAGGGCAGTCACATCTGGAACACAATGCCAAATGAAATTAAAATAATAACGGACTTTAAAACATTCACTAAAAATGTTAAAAACTGGCTGAAAAATAAACAAGAATGTACTCATGTATGAATTATTTGTCTGCAAAGTGAGAGTGAATGAAGGGAAGGAATAAATGTGTTTGTTTATAGTGAGTGACGGAGGGAGGAAGGCCTGAAATAGGCAAATGTGAGTTATGTTATATGTGTTAAATGTGAGTCAGGCTGTTATATTTGTGTATTTATAATATTTATGTTAAAGGTGAGTCAGGCTGTTATATTTGTGTATTTATAATATTTTATAATATTTATAATTGTGTATTTATAATTTTTCTGCATTGATGTATGTGGTTATTGTGTATATTTTTATCTTGATTCTTTTTTCTAAAGCCCATCCAGGGACAAGAGTTGCAAATTAGCTAATAGCTATACACTCTATGTGCAACACATCAGATTGATTGTCTTTGATTAATTGTCTATGTTTATTGCACTGTCCCTGTCAAATAAACTAATCTACTACTACATATACCGATGCACTGTTCCATCTGTGGCTCCCTCACTCTCTCTTGACCACTTACACAAAATGGCACCTAGAATTTGATTAGAGCTTCCGCTGCTGGCAAACTCTATAATTACATTTAAGAATACAGTTCCAAATATGGCAAACATGATATAACCGCAGGCCACCAGTTGCCCATTCCTGGTCTATGCCAAGTCACTTATTTTAGAAGGACGATGAGGATATGATTGAACAAATGGACTGAACGGTTTAGCTAAATTTAAATTAACTTAGGTTTAATGTAGCACGGACGGATGCCTGCTTCATTGCACTGCATGTACTTTTTTCTTTTTTACTCTGTGCAGAGAAAAACTCTATCTACTGTTTCTTCAACTGATTTGGAATATATTCCAGAGTATATGTGGATCGTTTCTATTTAACTTTCCTCAGATTTATTTCATTTGACAGAAAAGCAACAGCTGAGTGTGTGTGTTTTTATTAACAGGGACAGGACACATGCTCACAGAAACGGACACAAGTTTGAGATGACTATGAGAACACAGACATGTTGCATTATGCATGGGGACAGAATACTTTGTCAGAGTGGTTTGTAGTTTGAAATCTTCAGACTGACAGCATCCCATGGTTTTGGATATTGCTTCCTCCATTTATCAGATCCATGATGGCCAATGCAGCCACAGAGCCTCTGGTACCGGGGTATGACAGAACTGGTCACAGAGGCCACACAGCCGAGGCTCAGTGGAGAGTGCCTTCACACCTCTGCTGAATGTTACATTCTGTAGTAAACACACACACACACACACACCCTGTTCATTCATTCATTCCCCTAAAAAATAAATAAATGAAAGCCTAATCTACAGGCAATACTGCACCTGTAAGTTTGTGATGAAAATGAAAATATAGATGGAACTTCAAAAAATATTCAGTGTCTCATCATAATATTATTAAACTAACAGATAACAGTACTTTGATTAGATTATAATTGTTTCACCACTGTCTAGTAAAATAACAGAAAATCCCAGTAGATCCCAGTAGATTTTGGTTTTGTAAGGCTGTTATAGCCGGGAGGCGGATTGTGAAGCTGGGCTCTCACAACCTCTTAAAATGCTTCCTGTGGCGTGCGACTCAAATAGCCTCTGACAGCCAAAGTCCAACTCCCAGCCTTCCCATGGCGAAACTGTTATCACTGACAGGAGAAGGGGCGAAGGCGAGCCACTGACACCTTAAAACCAGTTGCCCAGGGTAGATGGAGCTCTCAGCCTGGGAAGGCAATCCATCTAGGGGTAAGAAAACCCTGATTCTAAACCTCCGCTGCCTTGTGGCTATACCTGATCGCAGGAAAGGCTTCGGGAGTAAACCCAGAGGACAAATCCAGAGTGGAGCCCTGAGGCAGATAGTAGTTGTTCTGCACTACTTTCCGGCAGCTCCTGCAGTGAGTCTGGACCCGAATTGTATTGGTTCATCCTTTCCTTTGGACTCTGCCAGTGACACCAAGAGGGGAACACTGACATATGGGCAGCCCAGTGTCTCTATATTCACTTGCCCAGGCCTGAAGCGCAAACTGGAGAGGCCACTCCAGTGGCATTGCAAGATTCCAGCACAACACAGGATGAGGCAGTCTGCTGGTTAAAAGCTCTGACCGATTGGCATAGGAAGGAGCGCCTGGGGTCTTTTTTGATGGTGGGAGAAGTCATCGCAGCTTCATTGGGCAGCTACCGCCCTCCTCAAGCTGGGCAGCCCCCAGCAAGTAAGATGTTGCCCCGCCATGGCTTGCCTGCTGTACTGGGTGCATAGAGCTTAGGGAACCTTCCTGATAAGCAAGCGTCAATCTACACCAGGCAGTTCGAAAGAAAAAATAACGAAGACTCCTGCTCTTCAATTCGCAAGCTGGAACGTATGCACAATGTGCCTTGGACTCTCTGATGATCTTCAACAAATGGACGACTCATGTAAGACAGCCATCATCAACAAGGAACTTGCACGACTCAACATCGACATCGCTTGTCTCCAAGAAACTTGGCGAGCCAACAGTGGTTCATTTAGAGAAACAGATTACACCTTCTATTGGCAGGGCCTGCCTCAGGATGAGCCCAGGCAGCACGGTGTAGGATTTGCCGTGAGGAACTCGCTGATCGCTTCCACAGAAACTCCCACAGGAGGTTCTGAGAAGATACTCGGTCTCCTCATGAAGACAGCATCAGGATTTGTGAACATTATTTCTGTATATGCACCAACCCTTTCATCCACCCCAGAGGTCAAAGATTGACTTTATGAGGCTCTCGAGGAAGAAATATCTAAAATCCCCAGCTCAGAAGGCATATACATGCAAGGTGACTTAAAAGCTTGTGTTGGAGCTGAATGGCAGGCCGGGGAAAGACGGCATCCCTCCTGAAGTCTTAAAAAGTGGTAAAGTAGCACTCATATAGCCTCGTCACAAACTTCTCTGCCTCTGCTGAAAGCAAGGACATGTGCCTCAAGATATTTGTGACGCAAACATGGTCACATTATACAAGAACAAAGGGGATTGCAGTGACTGTAACAACTATTGTGAAATTTCATTACTCAGCATTGTTGGCAAAGTCTTCGCCCGTGTCCCTCTGTCCCACCTGCAGTCTTGTTCCACGAGTCAATCCTGAGTCACAATGAGGCTTTAGAGCTGCAAGGTCCACAGTAGACATGATCTTCTCCCTCCATCAGCTGCAGGAGAAGTGTCGAGAGCAGCAGCAGCCACAATTCATTACGTTTGTGGACCTGACAAAAGCCTTTGACTTAGTCGAAGCAGGCTCTTTCAGCTTCTGCAGAAAGTAGGCTATCCTCCAAAACTTCTGGGGATAATCACCTCATTTCACAAAGACATTCATAGCACTGTCCTCTTCGACTGTGCAACTTCAGTCTCCTTCCCAGTCAGCAGTGGCGTGAAACAGGGCTGCGTCCTGGCACCAACCTTGTTTGGAATCTTCTTCTCAATGCTCCTCCATTATGCTTTTGATGATTGCCCTGAAGGTGTTAACATTCGCATGAGATCGGAAGGAAAACTTTTCAACATTGCACGACTGCGTGCAGGAACCAGAGTGACAGAAGTCCAAATCAGAGAGCTACTCTTTGCGGACAACGCAGCCCTTACATCACACAGCGAAGATGGCCTCCAGCGCATGATTGACCGGCTATCCCACGCATGCAAAGAGTTTGGGAACATACGTATACAAATATCAAATACACAGAGCAAAACATTCTATAAAAACCAAATAAGCCGTACCCCATGACCATCAAAATATACACACATGTACAACGTCTAACCCAGATACCAACTATAAGAACAGGCCCATCCCCCCTCCCTTTTTGGACTGTTCTCCCATCAGTCCGCCCCAGGAGGAAAATTGCCTCCCGGGTCGCCGCTGGCTGTCTCAACCCCGATCCGCCTTCTCTTCAACACCACCGGAGGAGTCCCATGTCCAGGCCCAAGTCCACCAGTCTTCTCCCGTGCATGCCGCAGCTCATTCAGGTGCCTCCATGAGCATTCCAACAGTTGGAGATAGGCGTCCTCCCGTCTGGCCACCACATGCAGCCGCCGCTGGTGCTCCTCCATCCGCCGCTTGGCCAGAATCCACCGCAACCGTGCCTCCTCCCTAGCCCAGGCCACATCCGTGACACCCAGAGGGGCCCTACTCGGCTTGCAGTGTCTCTGCTTGGCACATTGTTCTACTGTGCCACACAGTCCTGCCCCAACCACTTTTACCTCTACCGCTGCCATCTCCATTGTGGCCCCCTGTTCACCGGCCCATTCCAGCCGAGATCTAGGAACAGGTGGAGCCAGCCTCTCGACGTCACCTGCCATCACAGGCGTTCCGCTGTGCCGCCCAGTACCCTCGTCCAGGGTGACTTGAGCTCTGGCACAGCGACCCTCCTGTAATGGCCCTGGGTGATGTTGGTCCTGCTCACTCTCCAAGGTGCCAGGCATGTTTTCATCCCACACAGCCCCATCTTTCATTCTTGGGACTGGCTGGTCCCACAAACCGCAGCCCAACCACTCCTCCCCAGCACTGCTTTTAATGGTGAAGCCCAGGCCATAAAACAGATTGCATCCTATTATGTTCTCACCACGGGCTGTCACAGTGAACCTCGATTCTTTTTTCTAAAGCCCATCCAGGGACAAGAGTTGCAAATTAGCTAATAGCTATACACTCTATGTGCAACACATCAGATTGATTGTCTTTGATTAATTGTCTATGTTTATTGCACTGTCCCTGTCAAATAAACTAATCTACTACATCACAGTGAACCTCAGGTCACATACCTCAGCTGACTTGTACCGGGCCATCAGTCTCAGCATCCCCACCGTGGCCAGTCTCCCTCCACCGTAACTGCAAAGCGACGCTGGGTCACCTCCAATCCTGTAATGCGGGAAAAAACACCACACGGTCACCCAATTCAACACAAAGCCCACTGCTCCCGTGTCAATCAGCAGTGGCACCACCACCCCATCCAACTCCACCATACAGTACATGCATCCGTTGGTGCTTGGGGACACAACATGGACAACCGTCGGGGTGGGAGAGTCCTCTTGTGTCTTGGACTTCCTTGCTCAAACTTGCGGCATGCCCTGGCGAAATGATGCAAGTGTCCGCACTTGCTGCAGCACTTCGCTCTCGTTGGACACTCTCTGGCCTTAAAATGATGCTTCCAGGACCCACAACCCATACATAGAGGCGTTTCTGGGGCAGACCTCATTTTCACAGCGTTGACATCGTCCACATCACCCTTCATGCTATCACTGCTGTCTAGGTCCACAGCATGTGCCGTCAGCTGTGATCCTAGTTGTCGGTGTGGCACACTCCCACTCAGCTCCCGTGATAGTTTATCCACAGCCTCCAGCTGCTGAGCTAACTCGATGACCACAGATAGCATCAGTTCACCCAAGAACATAAGCAGTTTCGACCTAATAGCGGGGCAGGTGGTACATTCCGGCAACTGGTCGCGAACCATCTCCTCCTCCAACAGTCTGAACTGGCATTCGCTGGCCAGCAGTCTCAGGTCTGCCAGGAACCACTGCACAGACTCGCCAACCCATTGGTGGCACTGTCAAAACTGGATTCTGCAGACAGTGACGTTTCCCGGGGTGTGAAAATGGCATAGCATTAGCTCAACCCCTTCTTCAAAGCTATCACCGTCGCCCATCATGCTCAAAATTTGCTGTCTCTCCATTCCAAAATTATGGACCAACAATGCACGTGCCCTCAATTTCTCCAGCCTCCCAAGGTTTAGCACCACCATGTACGTCTGGAACGCAATGAACCACCTCAACCAAGGAATGGGTGGCTCACCAGGAAGCTCCAAAAACAGCCGAACAGGTGTAACATACACATCCCTACCTGCTTTTATCCTCGCTGCCAAATGTTATGTCAGTAATAAGGAGCCAAGGACAAGGCCAGGTGTCGAACTAAACACACGTTTATTGAGAGGCACTCTGCAACACACAAGCACAGCCGTCAAGCAGAGAGGTGGCAAAAACACCACCCCTCCTGCCCAGTGCCCTCTTATAGCCACAGGTGGTGACAGAACCAGAAGGTGGAGCCACCACCCGTACCACACAAATAATAGTCCAAATTCTAACACAATAGCATTGTCTACAGGTCCTTTGATGGTGTGATGCAAAGTGTGAAAACCAGACTATACAATGTCTTAAACTAACAAGTCCACCAATACAAAATGGGAAGCATGGTGCAAATACGTGCCTTAGACCCTCGTAATATGGCCCATTCAATCACACCTTTAAATCTGAACTGTATTTCCAAAACAATACAAATGTTGAAACTAAAAACTTTATCATGTGAGCCAAATATTTTGTGAAAGCTTTTATATTCATTCTGCAGGACAAAATGATTCGATAACAGTGGTATTTTCAAAGAAAATTGTAAGCTGACAACAGTATCCTGCCGTTTTGTATCTAAATGTTCAAATCAGTGCTTGATTGATACATTTGTTTAAATTTGCTGCCCAGAAATTGGGACAGGTTATAAAGAAAAAAAAAAAGGTGCACCTGCTCTTGTGCTGTAAAGTGCAAATGCCACCACGGTACGAGCAGACACATCACAATATGTTAGAGAGAGCTCCTCGCGAGTGCAACAGACACCAGTTCATTACTGCATGATTACCATATGCTTGGGAGACCGTGAGTTCAAACCTGGTTCAGATCCAGCTGGTGATTCATGTCCCATCTCCTTCCATCAACTCTCACTTCACTCTGCGCTGTTTATAGCAGAGTGCATACCAATCAAAGGTGTCTTCAATTAAACAGAGATTGTACCTTCAGATCATTGTTTAGGATGATGAAAAGCTATTTTCCTTTTGCGCTGGTCATTTTTCTTCCTTTCTTTTTTTTTTTTTTTTGTGCTAAGCGGGTGAGGAAGTTGAGGCATTTTGTAGCAGGTTATATCAAATGGAGAAACAAATCAAGATGAAAGGGAAACAAGGCCATCTGTGCTGTGTGGAGATTTAGGAGGAAATGAACAAGGGCTTACAAATCTGACATCGCAGAGTCGTTTATGTGTGCCTGTGTCAGCTCTGCATGCGTTTCCTACATTGTGAGGGCATCAATCTCGCTGCACAGTCATATGCCTATTTTATGACAGCCATTTATGAAATAGGGTAAACAAAGATAAATAATAGCATTAAAAATGGTTCTGTTTAAAAAAGGTGCCTTGATTGATGTGATTCGAAACACTTGTGTTTACATACTGTTTCTTTTTTTTTTTAATTGATATGATTACTGTGAAATAGGTCCATTCTGAGGACCCACCTTGTTTTGTGTTTAGTGGTTCCCACAGTTATGATCAATGAACTGTATTATAAAGAAAAGACTTATTCTGAGGTTATGGTAAGGGTGAGAAGAGAAGCAATCATGGTTAGGGTTTCTCTGGAAAATCATAAAGGCAATCAATATGTTTAAAGTGATCGGTGTGTGTGTGTGGTGTGTGTGGGGAAGGGGGGGGGGTGCTGTTTGTGAGTGCATCTCTTTTTATTTGTTAGCTGGCAGTGATTCACCAGTAAAAGCCCACATAGACACACAGACACTAAAAGATTAACAGCGTGTCAGTGTCATATGATTCAAATTCCCCTGCATTATAAATGCAAGGACGAGTTTAAAAATACACAAGACTGTGAATAATTCAGCCGCTCGCCACATGCTCCGAGAGGCTTTTTCACTTAATGCTGCAAAGCCGCAGTGAGTAGTGCGGCAAATGAGTGAGGAGACCCTCCATGTTGGGAGCCTGATGTGAAACGGCATTTGCGCTCTCTTCAAATACCACAAAACCTTTCTGCCCGATTTTATTCATAACAGAAAATGGGAGCAATTAGTTTATTAAGAGCAGTGAGATAATTAGGCAGCGAGAATATTCCACCCTGTGGAGTGTGTAAATAAGGCCGTTTATTTGCTCGCACGCAGCTGCACGCTTAGACACAGAGATCTCAGTGTAACATAGCAGCAAGTGATTGAATGTGTTAATAAAGAGAATTCGCAGGAGGGGGGTTTTGTATACTAAACATATACGAAAAGACTGCTGTTTTTAACATTACTGATATTTTATATCGACACTGTGGATTAGATTTGTTGACATTTCTAACAGAAAGCGCCGCATTCACAATAAAACTCTGCTTTATCTCAAACACAACTATGAATAAATAGTCAAATCTTGATCCATTATATTCTGTTGCCTGAGACTCGCCCTGGCGACCATCTATCACATCATTTGGCAGCGTGTCCTGCCGGGTAATGGGCGCACGCGGAGTGATGTGCACATACTGCCACCCAGTGAAGGTGCGCAGAACTACAAGCCCAGATGAGTCATTCTTGCAGGCGGCCGCCTGCCTTTCCGCTGCTGCAGAGGGACCCGCGTTGGGTCATAAATTAGTCTCTTTTAACATTCACAACTGATGGAAGGCAATTTCAAGGTGTGTGAAGATGAGGTTGAAAGGATGCGTAGATGCAGAGCAGGGAGCGTGGAAAGACGGGGAGGGAGGGTGACGGGGGGGGGGGGGGGCGTGGGCTCACGGCTCTCCGAAGCAAGAAGGAGGCTGCTGGAGCCAGCAGAGCATGGCCGCAGACGGCCAACCAGTCAGGGCGGCTTAAAACAGCAGCTGTCAGTGCAACCAAAAGAGAGATGTATGCCGGTCATCATTTTAAACTTCAGCAACAACAATCCTGCTGGAGAGAAAATAACTAGAAATAAGGTTTATGACTGCAGTCCGGAAGTTTATAATTAGGCAGAAACCAGTGTGCTTTGAAAAAAAAAAAACAAGAAAAGCTGGCACAAAACAGCCCACAAGGGCAGCAGTCTGTACAAGTTTCTCCATCTTTTATTTCCTCTTTAACTTTCATAGGAAACATATGTTTAATGGGATTTATTAATAGTGTGATGGTTTATGTTTCTGGACTCCTCAAAGAACAATTCAGTGGACCCAGAGAGCGCCTTCGGTATATCATTTTAATGTGATCACACTCTGTTTTGTACATGCTATAGAGTAGATTTATGTGAAGGAATTTGGCATTCAGTCCACGTTTTTGTACTGTTCAAAGCAGACTTACACCGCTCCCACGTCATAAAGTCATGTTATAATCAGATAAGCCATATAGCCAGTGATAACAAAAAAAAGGGGAGGGCATGCTAAACTCAAACTGATATAACAGTATTTCTTTCCACTGAACTACACCCAGATTTTGAGGTGAAACCCACTTTGTTATAGGATTTAAAATAATTAAACACCAAGTACAGAGATTTTTTTTAAAAAATAGCCAGTGATAAGAAAAAAAAAAGCCTGTGTGGCAACAGTTACCTTGAACATGTGGCTGAAAGGAAATGTCACAGGTGTTTATCCATTCGCTGAACTCCTCTCTTCCATAACCTCCAGCGAAATTGCTATAAGACCTCTAAATGACTGTAGACTGTAGTCAATTTCCAGACCCAAAGCCCCATGAAGTCAAGTAATACCACAGTCCAGTCCAGCATGAAAAAGTATTAAGGGAGGTACTGAATTCATCTGAGGATAAATAGTTCTTCTACCACTTCTCAGGTTAATCTTAGTAATTGTGTGTCTTTTGTTAATAAATGTTTCTTCATACCTCATCTGGTAATACAGAAATGACTATGCATATTAGAAACTTAAGTTTTGTCTCTGTGCTCAATCACAACTAGAGAGACAATATTCCATCCCATAATTAACAAGTGATAGGTCATTTTACTCAACTGAAGCCTGTCTACACTGATATTTTTTAAAATTCCCATTAAAGGATGACAAATATGGTTTAATTGCTGCCATTAATTATGCTCTGACACTGACCTTTATGTACTTTTGCAACTTACCTAAACACTGTCATCAATTTTAATGATTCACGGGCTCACAATAACCGCTCATTATATATGCTAAAAGGCTCAAATAGGCCATGCATTTGAATTCTAAACTTGTTCAACATATCGCTCCCCTACCCAAGTGTCACTCTCCGGAAATTCCATCATTACAACATTTTTAACTAGGCAGCCCCGGGGCACTGAGCTGCTCGATACATGCTCATCCGTCTCCGTCTCTCAGATGTCGACCACATCATAAACTCTGGCAGTCTGTACACACACGAGCCGTGGAAGCCGGGGAAACGTATCATGAAGGAGCAGTGACATTGACGGAGTGAGAGCGCGGCCACGGAGCAATGTAACAGCACGCCGCCACTTATGAAAACACCTGCTACACACTGTCAGCAACTTAACCTTCTATCACCTAAATCCCCACCGGGGGATTAAATGCGACAGGTGTAGGACAGGAGGGGGGTGCGAGGGGGTGGGGGGGGTCGGGGCTGAGGTGGAGGAAGGGGGTGACAGGTGTGACTTCATAACGAGGAGATTTTGGGAGGGAGACGTGCAGAAGAAAACAGCTTAAATGTTAGAAATCAGAGAGGAGAAGGATATTTGCATGTAATTCTACGAGAAATGTAATTATTTTGTGTTTGTATCCGGGAACCAATAAACACATTAGGAAGTTTTGACCCCAGCAGTTTTTTGGCCAAAAGAAGAAATCTGCAGAAATGTCGGACAGATTTTTATGGTAATCTATGAGCAGGGTCACCTTCACATAGATTTACCCACAGACTGCTGTGCTCTTTAATGTTCAGAATCTAAAAGAGGCCAGTAGTTTGGAGATGGATTTATTGTTGTTAAGAAATGAGCGATGGCCAGCAGAGCTGGTGATTCCTGCAGGAGCTTGGCACAGCGTGGCTGACTGGCAGGCAGTGGGCACATTGAACAGTAGAGGTGTTAGGCTGGCTGACAAAGCACAGAAAAACAGAGTTATAACCCTGCGGGTCCCTCTGTACAGTGTTGCCAGGTAGAACAAACTGGTAAATGTTGGAGTGAAGAGCCATGGATGTACTGCTGATGGTGATGAATGGAGAACCTCTGGAGTGAGTGAACGGGCTGTAAAACAGAGGACAGGAAATAGGAAAATCAGAAAAGGCTTGGAATTGTGGCCTTTGATGAAATTATTAGAACATCAAATATAAAGCACATTATTTGCGGTGATGATTTCAAACAAGCAGAGCATGACCTTCCAAACATCTTTGACTGGTATCTGTATATGGCTCTGTGAGTCTGTCACGTCTCGTGTCTCTTGGTTCTTTATTCTTCAACAATCATACAGCAGTAAAGCTAATATCTGATTAACAGTGGCAGAAATACTTTGACTCAAGTTTGATCTGTCATCAGTGGCCTGCTTAGTCAAATGTTATTTCTTAAATAATTGGTAAGGGCTCCTTTATGCAGATGAAAACAATTGGATGACCATTGAAAGGTCAAAAATTGGCCCGATCGCTTAACGATCTCCTAAAGCCTCAAAAAAGCTGTTTCTGTGTAAATGTTTGGGAGATCTTTGTAGGATTTTGATGGTGAGCTATAGAGATCTTTGAAAGATCCTTCAGAGATCACTAAGAGACAAGGAGAAATCAATGAAAAATTGCTGAAGAATCATTGATTTTCTTGGGTAACCAAAGAGGTATGTAATATACATTTGGCATCCTTCAGTCTACAACTGTGGAGTTGCACCTGTTGAGGTTGTGGCGGAGCACCGTCTGCTGTGGCTGTAAAGATCGATCCTCGATTTGTGCTGTCAGATGCAGCCATCATAAGAGTAGTGCGTTGTTTGGTTTGGTCTTGCAGTTGAAGGTGTCCTCGCCCCGAGACACAGCTTTCGAAACCAGGATTTTCCAGGCTGATTTGACAGCAGCATGAGATTCCCAGTTATTTACATCGATATCACATGCCCTCATGTCACGCTTACATGCATCTTTGAAGCGTAAATGTGGGCGTATCCCAGTGGCAAGCACACCATACAACAGGTCCTTGGGTATAAGCCCGTCTTCCATTCTGTACACATGGTCTAGCCTTTGTCGGAGGAGGGAGTTGTTATGATCTGGGCTTTGGTCTTCTGTCCTTGCCCACACTTTATATTCATTTGTGTCTTCTCTGTGCTCCCCTGATTTGGTTTTGTAATTATTTATGATTTACATTTGCATTTATTACCCGCTGTGTTCCCCTGAGTCCCTTGTCTTGGTCTTCTGAGTCATCCCCTGTTTGGTCCTAGGTCTGTCTGTATTTTCTGTTTATCTATTGTTCCAGCTCCTCTTGTTTCCGTACCCATAGCCTCCTGACCAGCCGCCCCACCCCTTGGTGCTACTCCACCGGCCTCCTCTGAGCCACTGGCACTTGGCAGGTCCTGTTTGACTCTGGAGGAGCGTCAGCATCGAGAAAGGGAAAGAGCGTGTTTTTATTGCAGGGTCCCAGGTCATGCTATTTCAAAATGTCCCTTGAGGCCAAAAGACCCAACCCATCAGTAACCGTGGGGGGTCTGGCAGGAGGGTCTTTGCAAAATCCTTCCACCCGTTTTGAACTTTTGGCCCTGATCTAGTTACCGGGGGCCAAGTTCAAAACCTCTGCCCTGGTTGATTTGAGGGGGGAGCAAAATTTTATTCAACAGGCCATAGTGCAGAAATTAGTTACCCACCAGGAAAGTCCCGACACCTCTGTCAGTCTCGGCTGTTTCAGGCAGCACCATTGCAGTGATTACCAAACAGACTGAGCCTATTTCGGTCATTCTGTCTGGTAACCACTGCAAGGCTATTCAGTTTTACATGTTGCCTCAGTCTAACACCCTCGTGATCCTGGGGTATCCGTGGCTCCGTATTCATAATCCTATCATTAACTGGAGCCAGGGCTCCATTTCATCCTGGAGTCCTTTCTGTCTCGCGTCATGTCTCAAGTCGGCCGTATGCTCTCCTCCCCTTTGGCTGAGCCGGTGGATCTCAGCTCCGTGCCCAAGGTTTATCATGACTTAGGGGAGGTCTTTAGCAAGTCCAGAACCCGTGTCTTTACCACCTCACCAGGGCTACAACTGTGCTATTGATCTCCTCCCGGGTGCGCGGCTGCCATCCAGCCGGCTCTACAGTTTATCTGGGCCAGGGAGGGAGGCAATGCAGACCTACATTAAAGACTCCCTTAGCACCGGCAGAATTCGTCTGTCATCCGCTCCACCTGGCGCGGGGTTCTTTTTTGTAGGGAAAAAGGATGGGTCACTGCGGCAATGTATTGATTACCGCGAGCTTAACGCAATAACTCGGAAGGATAAGTATCCGCTGCCGCTTATCAATTCGGCATTTGAGTTACTCCAACAGGCATATTTGTTCACCAAGCTCAACCTCCGCAATGCGTATCATCTAGTCCGCATTTGGGGGGGGGGGGAGGACAAGTGGAAGGCGGCGTTTAAGATCCTTTTGGGCCATTTTGAATATCTAGTCATGCTATTCGGGCTGACCAGTGCCCCCGCCGTCTTCCAGCAGTTAATAAACGACGTCCTATGAGACTTGGTGAACCAGTTTATGTTTGTTGATATTTTGATTTTTTCTCACACCCTGGAGGAGCATGTAGTCCACGTCCGATCTGTCCTGCAAAGGTTGCTGGAGGACCAGCTTTTTGTAAAAGCTGAGAAGTGCGAATTTTCCACTCGCTCGACTTTGTTTCTGGGGTTCATCATTGCCGAGGGCACGGTAAAGGCCGATCCGGAAAAAATTAAAGTGGTAGTAGACTGGCCTACCCCCAGTCCTGGAAGGATCTTCAGCACTTCCTGGACTTTGCCAACTTCTACCGCCGATTTATCTGGGATTACAGTAGGGTGGCACAACCGCTTACACAGTTGACGTCGACCAAAAGTCTGTTCAAGTGGTTGGAGGCCACTGAATGAGCCTTTGTGACCCAAAAAGGCCTATTCACCAACACACATGTCCTGGCGCAGGTGGATCCCGTGGCGCAGTTTGTGCTTGAAGTGGATGCTTCCAATTCGGGGGTGGGCGCTGTCCTCTCCCAGCGCTCCTCCTCCAACCAGAAGCTCCATCCGTGCATGTATTTCTCTCAGCGGTTAATGCCAGCCGAGGGGAATTACGCTGTTGGGGACCGCAAACTGTTGGCCATAAAGCTGGTGTTGTAGGAATGGAGGCACTGGCTGGAGGGAGCTAGCCAACCAGTCATTGTCTGGACCAACCCTAAAAATTTAGAATATCTTCAGTTAGCCAGACGGTTGAATTCGCGGCAGGCTCGGTGGGCCCTGTTCTTTAATAGGTTCGCTCTGTCTATCTCGTACAAACCAGGGTCCCGTAATGCCAAGGCTGATGCTCTCTCACATCAGTTCTCTCCCGACTCCTCCTCCTCCTCCTCCTCCCCCTCTGCAGCTGCCCTGTTTCTCCTCCCTCCTGCTTTCTCGGGACACTCCAGTTGGAGATAGAGCAGAAGGTCCAGCAGGCACAGTCATCTGAACCCGTCCTGGAGGGAGGCCCTCCGAACCAGCTGTATGTTCCCGTGGTGCTACGAGGAGAAGTTTTCCAGTGGGGACATACCAGCTTTTTTGCCTATCACCCCAACATCTCTAAGACCATAGACTTATTACACAGTGTTTTGGTGGCCCACACTGGGGAGGGATGTCCGGGAGTCCATCAAGGCTTGTCACATCTGCTCCGCAAACAAATCCGACTCCTCCCCTCCTGCGGGTCTCCTCCATCCCCTCCCGGTGCCAGGTCACCCTTGGTCTCACATCTCTTTGGTGATTGTCATGGGCCTCCCTCCATCCCAGGGGAATATCGTCATCTTCACCGTTGTCAACCGCTTCTTCAAGGCCGTCCACCTCATCCCTCTTCCCAAGTTACCATCTGCCTTGGAGACAGCCGACCTGCTGACGCAGCATGTCATCCGGTTGCACAGTAATCCCATCGACACCATCTCGGACCGGGGCCCCCAGTTCACATCCCAGGTTTGGAAGACTTTCTGTCGCTGTTTGGGAGCGTCCACTAGTTTGACATCTGGATATCACCCCCAGAGTAATGGTAAAGCTGAGCATGCTAATCAGTCCCTGGAGGCCACCCTACGGTGTGTAGCATCCTCCAGTCTCACCAACTGGAGCGCTCACTTGACCTGGGTGGAATACGCTTTGAACTCAGCGATCTCCTTCTCTACTGGGCTTACGCCATTCGAGGCATTGATGGGTTACACTCCTCCGTTATTGCCCATGGTGGAGAGGGACCTCGCCATCCCATCCATGTAGGCCCATGCACGTCGGTGCCGCAGTCTGTGGAGAGCCACGAGGTCTGCCCTTCTCCACTCTGTGAAGCACAACAGGCAGTACATAGACCGCAGACAGGCAGCAGCACCGAAGTACGCAGTGGGACAGAGGGTTTGGCTGTCCACCGACCAAATCCCGCTGAAGACGGAATCCAGGAAGTTGTCCCCCCACTTTCTGGGTCCCTTTATCATCAGGCAGGTGATCAACGATATCACTGCGTGGTTGGACTTGCCACCCTCAATGCGTATTCTCCTCACATTCCATGTCTCCCGGATTAACTAACTAACTAACTAACTAACCTGCACTTATATAGCGCTTTTCTAGTCACAAAGACCACTCAAAGCGCTTTCACTAGTACTAACCCTCTATTCTAAGGGCCTATAGGAAACGGATATCTAGGGACAATTTAGAACAACCAATTAACCTAACATGCATGTCTTTGGATTGTGGGAGGAAACCGGAGCCCCCGGAGTAAACCCACGCAGCACAGGGAGAACATGCAAGCCACTCTCCGCCAGCCCCCTCTGCCCCCCTTCGGACCCCCCACCGCCCCTCCAGATGATTGACGGCCAGACTATGTCCACAGTGGAGAGGATCCTGGACGTGCACCGTGTAACGGAAATATGGAATATTAATAAATAATAAATATGATCAGGTATGAATTATTTAATTTATATTGATGTATTGGAATCTGAGCTCAAATCTCATTTCATATACATCAGAAAAGTTAATAACACTCGTAAGGGGCACCAGCTTCTGTCTTTAAGAAGCAATTTGATCTTTAATTTCACTTTATACCTGTTTAATCACTCAATAAATTAATCAATAATCAGTCTCAAAAATTTTCAGTGAATTCGATACCTGGGCTTGAAACAGACTCAAAATGAAATAAATTCCCAACAACTTCTCTCATTTTTAAATATTTATTAAATGAAATGATGGACAGACATTGTAATTTCCTTAATCATAAAATCAATCTTGTAAATGATAGATTAACAATGTCAATATTTTCGGAACCAGGGTTAAACTGAGAAATGAATTTCTATCAGTTTGAGTTAACAGATTATATATAAAAAAAAAAAAACGCAAATTTATGGAGAAAGTTTATTAATTATGAAAAAGTCCTAAATTAATCTTAAGAAAATAAAAATGGAATTTTAATGAAAAGAAGAGTTATGTTAAGGGCTTCTTAATTTGCATCTGATTAGATACACAAATTATTACCGAACCTCAGACGTTAATTCAGCAGTGGAATTAAAGTTTGCAGCTCACGTGCTCCTCGGTGATGATAGTTCTGTCGTCCGTCCTCAGCCCAAGATTTCGTGGATGTTAGGGGAAATATCTGCCCGCAGATATTTCAGGGTCCACAGTTCGACCTTTAGATTCAAGCGGTCGAAGGAGGCTGGATTCTGGGCTGTATGACCCAGAGTTGTAACTGGGTTAGATGACTTTTCTTCAGCGTTTGATGAACAGCCTTGATTCCTCAGCTGCACGTGACGTGGAAGGCTGCGTCTTTCTTCAAGAGGTCTTCGATAATAATTAAAAGATATCCAATCCGATCTCAAATTAAAAAGGCTTCGGACTTTAGATAAAAATAGTAGCTTCTGGTGGGTGCTTGGTCAAGAAAAATATTATAAAATAAAGTCAAGATTAAAGTTTACCTTAAAGTTAAACAAACGGTGGTTTTACAGAAAGTTTAACAAAGAAAAAGTGATGAATAAAAATTGGAGTTTAACTCCGATTAAGAATTGAGCTCAAAGAAATAGGAATTCCTAGGTATTTAAGAGAAAAAGAAAAATACAAGTGACATAAACAAATTACGAGTTATCTGCTCTGTGTTCAGAAAAGCGACGTGTGGTCAGACGGTCCTTTGTTCTTCCTTGCTGTGTGTAGACAATGGAGCAGCCGAAAAGCGGTGACGAAAAGAGCAGGCGAAAAGAGAGTCTGGAGCAGAAAGAGGGGCTGACAAAAAAGAGTCTCTCTCCTTTATATAAGCTCTGTTGAGTTTCGCGGGTTTCTGGCCTGACCGGAATCTCAGCCAATGAGCGTCCTTCGTGGGCGGGCTCGATGAACCTTTAGTCCAATAACAGGCCTTGTCTGTGAGAGACCAATAGGATGAAGAAGCTGGGGTTCTATGAAGACTGGTGACACGTGATATCAGTCCACAGGAATACACAGTTTTAAATACATTGGAATGTACTGTTACACACTTATGTATAACTAAACTAACCTTAGTGTATCTTATAAGCAGTGCTTCTAAATCAACATGCAGGAATAAACATTCATTTAAAACATTAACATGCATATATATAAAATCACAGATTAATGCATTTCACACATTATTTTCCACATCAAAAACATCAGAGTCCATCTGCATTTTCATAGTTCTGAAAAGAATGAAGGTTTAGAATTGAGTTTGTAATAATGTATTTTAAAGTTCACTAGTTAAATCCAGCATGTCCACAGTTTAAGGAAATTAGCTGAGTGTGGATCTGTTGCATGTTTTATGGGGGCAATAAAAGTGAAGCCGGACATTGGGGGAAATTCCTTAGGCTGGTTTTAACAAAACAAAGGGGATTTCAGCTGTGGCCTGGGGGAAGAAAATCCATTTATTTGCGTTATTCCTGGATGAAACAAAAATGTCTTTAAGCAGAAGAATAATTGTTGCTGAGCCAAAGTGAGATGATGCTACAACTGTCAGGGGCAGGGATGTCAGTATCTCGTCCACTGGGAAGGATATGGTCCGGAGGAGAGGTCATGGATCCCGGGATCATACACCTAGGACAAACGGATGATCAGGGCCTTCCATCGCACCTATTGACGTCACCCCAGTGGGATGCCAGGTGGGGGGGGCACTGTGATGGTCTGGCGAGTGTGCTCCCCCCTCTCCTCCTGTTCCTGGTTTCCCGCTCCGGTGATGAGTACACCTGTGTGATTATCCACCTGCTGGCCTTGGTGAGCCAGTGTATTTAAGGCCCAGCGTGAGGGGAGCTCACCGCTGGATCGTCTGGGTTTGCTGCTGCAAGTCTTACCAAAGTTTTATCCCATTATCTTGTCTTCCTGTGCTTACCTCTTGTGTGTTTCCTGTTCCCCAGGTTGCTGTCACACACAGGTGTGTCTCCTGGAGCTGATCACGCTCGCCTGATCAGGAAGATCATCGCATCCACCCAGGTCTTGCCTTCCACCTGTCCCCTGTCCATGTTGGAGTTCCCTGCCAGGCTCCACTGCTCAGACTGTAAGTGTGCTTTCCTGCATTATTCTCCCTTCGGAGAATCTGTCCTTTATCACCTCTGTCTGCTCTCTCCCATAGGCTATGTGCGCTCCAGGGGGCTCCTGTTTTGGCAGAGATTTAAGTTGGCATTTGTGTTCCGCTTTTCTTTTGTTTTGCATTTGTTTTCTGTTTGTTTTTTCAATAAATATTATGAAACTTTATTGGAGTCTGAGTGTTCGTTCTGGCTGCTCTGTGGTTGAGTCTAATCCCAGTCTGAAATATGACACCCTTGTAGGGCCCTTGTGCTCAGTGTGATGGTCTGGGAGGTGTTGCTGCCAACCCGCACGTTCTGTGGCCTCCCTGTGAGAAACTCCAGCACCCAGTTACAGAGAGAGGTTTTGAGTTCCCTTTGTCTGAGTATTTGTATCAGGTGCTGGGGGATGACTGTGTTGAATGCTGAACTGAAGTCCAAGAACAGCATTTGCATGTAGGAGTTTTTTGAGTCCATGTGGGTGAGGGCTGGATGGAGAGCAGCAGCGATGGCATCTTCTGTGGAACTATTTGACCTGTATGCAAATTGGGATGGGTCGTGGGAGGGAGGCAGGATGGACTTGATGTTCTGCATGACTAGCCGCTCAAAACACTTCATTATAATGGGGGTCAGTGCTACAGGCCGGTAATCATTGTAGCTGGATGGGACGGGCTTCTTTGGGACTGGTATTATGGTGGCAGTTTTGAAACATGTGTGTACCCTGGACCCCTTACAGTATGTCTACTGGCCCAACAGGTCCACCTCACATGCCATTGCTGCAGCACTCCATTATTCCCTCTCCCACCTGGAAGATAAAGCCTTACATCAGGATGCTCTTTGTCGACTACAGCTCCACCTTCAACACGGTCATCCCCCACAATCTCACCTACAAACTGTCTTTACTTGGCCTGCACCCTACCCTCTGTGACTGGCTACTGGACTTTCTAACTGGCAGGCCTCAGTCTGTCAAGATTGGTAACAGGACCTCAGCCAGCATCATCACGAACACAGGTGTCCCACAGGGTTGTGTTTTCAGCCCCATCCTCTACAGCCTCTTCACCCATGACTGTGTCGCCTCCCACAAGGACAATGTCATCTTAAAGTTTACAGATCAAACAGCAGTGATAGGACACATCACTGGTGGCGATGAAGCATCCTACAGGAGGGAGGTGGTCAGCCTGGTGTCATGGTGTGAGGACAACAACCTCATCCTCAACATGCACAAGATGAAGGAAATGATAGTGGACATGAGGAAGGGGAGGAGACCTCATTGGCCGCTGTTCATCCGGGAGCTTGAGGTAGAGAGGGTGAGCAGCTTTAAATACTTGGGTATCCACATCAGTGAGGACCTTATGTGGGCACTTAACTCCACAGAGCTGGTTAAGAGAGCTCAACAGTGGCTGTACTTTCTGAGGAGGCTGAGGAAGTTTGGCATGTCCCCCAAGATCCTCAACAACTACTATAGCTGCATCATCGAGATCATCTTGACCAACTGCATTACTGTGTGGTACAGCAGCGCTACTGCTTTGGACCGCAAATGCCTGCAGAGAGTGGTGAAGACAGCTGAGAAGATCATCAGGACTCCACTCCCCTCTCTGCAGAGCATCTATCACCGCAGAGTCCAAAGGAGAGCTGCCTCCATCCTCCAGGACCTCACTCACCCCCAGCACAGAATGTTCACACTTCTACTCTCAGGCCGGAGGTACAGAAGTGTGAAATGCAGGACATCCAGACTAAAAAACTCCTCCTTTCCCACTGCCATCAGACTCCTGAAAAAATAACACAATTCCGGACACAGTTTTGCAAATAGGAATTCACACACTGGATGCTAAATTTGCACAGTGTTCATTTGCACATTGTACATAGTCTCACCCCGTCTCACGTCCGTATATCTCTTCTGATAAATTATCATTGTACAGTCTACTGGGTATTATCAGGGCGCACAGCTTTACACAGAGGAATTCTCAGAATCAGGTTTATTGCCATTGTTCATGTAGTACACAAACTAGGAATTTGTCTCGGTACAATGCTGCAACATTAAACATGATAAGATAAGAGAAATAAACTATACATGTAATAAAGTGTAGGATAAGATTAAGTGATACTGGTCAACAGTTAAAATATATATTAGCCAGCAGCAGATACTGTGGAGAACTATATAGTGCAGTCGGTAATGCAGGAAGAAAATAGTGATGATTGACATGAGTCTGGTTGAGCTGCTGTACATGGTGCACGAGAGTCACTTAGTGTTCAGCAGTCTAATGGCAGAGGGGAAGAAGCTGTTCATGTGACGGGAGGTTTTAGTCTGGATGGACCGAAGTCTTCTACCAGAGGGGAGGGGGGCAAACAGTACGTGACCAGGGTGTGAGGGATCGGCTATGATCCGGCCAGCACGCCTCCGGGTCCTGGAGATGTACAGATCCTGGAGAGATGGGAGCTTGCAGCCGATCACCTTCTCAGCAGTGCGCACGACGCGCTGCAGCCTTAGTCTGTCCCTGGCAGTGGCTCCTGCGTACCACACGGTTATGGAGGTGGTGAGGATGGACTCGATGATGGCTGTGTAGAACTGCACTAACATCTTGGTGGGTAGCTTGAGCTTCCTCAGCTGCCGCAGGAAGAACATCCTCTGCTGGGCTTTTTTGATGAGTGAGCTGATGGTCAGCTCCCATTTGAGGTCCCTGGTGATGGTAGTGCCTAGGAAGCGGAAGGAATCAGCAGTGGTGATGGGAGAGCCTGAGAGGGTGAGGGGGGGCAGAGGAGTAGTGACTTTCCTGAAGTCTACAATCATCTCCACTGTCTTCAGAGCGTTCAGCTGCAGGTTGTTATTGCTGCACCAGGACGCCAGCTGGGCCACCTCTCTCCTGTAGGCGGACTCGTCGCCGTTGGAGATGAGCCCGATGAGGGTGGTGTCGTCCGCAAACTTGATCAACTTGACAGACTGGTGGCTGGAGGTGCAGGAGTTGGTGTAAAGGGAGAAGAGTAGGGGGGAAAGTACACATCCCTGGGGTGATCCGGTGCTGATGCTAGTATAGTCTGAGACAGTCTTTCCCAGCCGCACATGCTGCCTCCGGTCCGTCAGGAAGTCGATGATCCACCTGCAGAGGGAGTCAGGCACGTTGAGCAGGGACAGCTTGTCCCGGAGCAGAGCGGGGCGGATGGTGTTGAATGCGGAGCTGAAGTCCACAAACAGGATCCTGACATAGGTTCCCGGGGAGTCCAGGTGCTGCAGGATGGAGTGGAGGGCCAGGTTGACTGCATCGTCTACAGACCTGTTGGCTCGGTAGGCAAACTGCAGCGGGTCCAGGAGAGGGGTGGTGATGGACTTGAGGTGGGACAGGACCAGGCGCTCAAAGGACTTCATGACTACAGAGGTGAGCGCTACAGGTCTGTAGTCATTAAGTCCAGTGATCCGTGGCTTCTTGGGGACAGGGATGATGGTGGAGGATTTGAGGCAGGACGGCACGTGGCATAACTTAAGGGAGGTGTTAAAAATGTCTGTGAATACAGGAGCCAGCTGTTTCGCACAGAGTCTCAGGGTGGAGGGAGACACGCCGTCTGGGCCGGGGGCCTTGCGCGGGTTCAGTCTGGAATTCTCACACTGAATGCTAATTTGTACATGGTTCATTTGCACATTGTACATAGTCTCATACCATCTCACATTCATATCATCTCTGATATTAAAATTACCATTGTACAGTCTATGGGGTATTATCAGAGACAAGTCATACTCACTTGTATAAATTCAGCTGTAAGACTGGAGTGGTATTCAGTGGTGTTTATTTACTTTGTTTATTTTACTCAGTAACATCATGTCCGTCTATGTGGATGACAGAGGACTTTCTTTCACAGCAATTTTTTTTTCCGTGTGTCAGTACTGCCACCCCTCTCCCCAGTCACTCCAGCAACACTGTCATTGAGAAGTGATCCGTCTATTGACTTTAATTTTAATGGCAGACCATTTTATTTTATTGCATTTTATTTCAATCAGAGCCTGCTGTATTAACTGTCATTGTAACACAGTTTACTCAGTAAACTTAGGTTTATTGTTGATTCCAGAGGGTCAGAACATAAAATTTCTGACCTCCACCGTCAACACCTTAGCGTCACACTCCGTGAAGTTATTTTTTTATGTTGCGCTTTCCCGCAGGATTGATGATCATAGTTTGACAGAAGAGTGACAGAAGGGGAGTTTTCGTCGAGGCGGAGTAATCATGCACATGAGCTGGTGGGATGTAAGTAATCATGCACATGTGAGGTGGGATGTATGAAGAAAAGGAGCGGGGAATCGGGCGTGTGCACAGTTTTATAATTCTGAAAATTGTTGTGCGCATGTACTTTTTAAATTTTGTGAGCATGTCATCTTTCAGTGTGAAAGCTACACAATCCTTTATACTACATGAGGCCCCTGGTTGTTATGGGTGAACAAACTATACTGAATCACTTACCGTAACTGTTAAACAACTTAAGATGATTTTATGCTCCACCCCACACACTCCGTTCAGCCGCGTTTTTCAATTCATTGAGTGGTAGGAAGTTGAAGTTCCAGTGCAGCACCGAGTGATCTGGTGTACAAATATTTTGAATGAATCTTTTTAGCATAAGAACAGGACTGAATCGTTACATTTTAGTGAACTGTGGATCCTGTCACGAGTGGGCAGGAGAACAGATAAATCCTCCATTTCTTTCCGTCGGAATGCAGTGATGTTTTTACATTTGTGGGACTGCTAGGGCTGGACAAAGTGACCTCAAATCAAGATCAACTTCATCAAGATTTTTTTTATTATTTGGAGAGGCATACAGTGGTTTTTCCTATAAATAACTTCATTTATCGATAGATTATTGAATTAATTTTTAAATTGTTTATAAATATTACCTTAGTTTTTCTATGGTTTTTATCCATCAGAGAGAAAGTGATTTAAAGACGCACTTCGGTGGTTATAAATCCATTAAAAAAACAAATCTACATTGTCTAAAATGTTATCTTATGCCCCTCCTCCCCCTTTTTAACAAAAAATCCTTGCATTGTCTTACAGTTTTGTATCAAAATCTTTTTACCACCTGCCCCCCCCCCCAAAAAAAAAAAAAAAATCGGTGACGAACCAACCTACATACCACAAGGCTAATAGTGGCTAGCGCTACTTAAACAGCATAAATCCTGTGATAAAAAGACCTACCAGTTGAAGAACATGCCCAGCTGTATGCACGGTGGCCCAGGATAATGACTGAAACTGCATCGTCCTTAAAAGCAGTTTAATTTGGGTCAAGTTGTCATGATTTTTAGCTTACAGCTCACGTGCAGAGTGCAACAACAACAAAACAACCACACCAGAGTACACATTTGAGGGTTTTTATTAATTTCAAGAAATAACTCAAACTCTGCTACAGAAAACATCACTCACCAGACGAAGGAGTCCTGTGGAGAGATGAACAAGAGCAGTGTGAGGAGAAATGGAGAACAGGGAATAGGCTGGCCAAATTACCACTTACGTGAGTAGAACAAGAGGACTGGCAGGGACCCCTGCAGGGAGAGACGAGCCAGCAGGATGAAGCGAGTGGTAGAGAGGAGTGACTGGTGGTGCCTGACCGGGTAGAGAATAGCTGCTGAGGAGTGTGGATGGAGGGGCAGGTGAGCACATGCAGTCCCCGAAGATGCACCCGCACCGACTGCAGCAACCTGAGGACAAAGAGAGCATACAGACGGTGAGTACAAATACTTCACCAAACTTATAGAATAATAATTTCACCGTGTCTACTGCGAGGCAGTAAACCCAGACGAGTCAGCACTGAGGCATTGACGTGGTCCTAATAAGTGCTGGCTGATAAGAGGCAGCAGGTGCGTCCACTCTCCCAGGAGTGCTGACTGCAGGAGAGGAGAGACACGGGAAGGAGGGGGTGAGCGCTCACCAGACCATGACACAAGTTTTCAAAGCAGTTTGTTAAAAAATGCTAACTAGCCTGGAGGATAACTTCACTTAGGCCAGAGAGTCCTGACTGGCTCAACACTACCCATGTGCCAGCTTCATGCATAGTTATGTCACCAAAAACACTTAGTCTCAACTCACCTTTTCTCAGGGGACCGGCTTGGACGTCGCCCAGGTTAACAAGGTCAGGAGTTCCTGGCAGCGGAAGGCGAAGGACAGAGCTGTGTGGAGGAATCTGATCAGACCGAAATGAAACAGTCATTGTCGCCCCTGACAGACTGCTATGATGATGATGATGATGATGATGATGATGATGATGATGATGATGATGATGATGGGGCTTAAGTGAAACTCCACAGGAAAAAAAAAAAAAAAAGATACAGTGGAACCTCAGTTTTTGAACGGCTCTCTTTACAGATCGGTTCACAAACATTTTTTGAATGAAAAATGCAGTTTTCAAACAAAATCTCGGTTCACAAACAACTTCTGGTGCATTACTGCCACCAACAACTTGGTGGTGGTAATGCACCTCTTACGCTGGAAGACGACGAAGAAGAGCTTCCGGTATCTGGCAGAGACACACGTCAGCAGTCATTCGCTCTGTGAACGTGCACATGAACGCTGTACGTATTACGCTTTGGATTTGTGATTTTATGTTTTTTGTTTTTTGTCTGTTAAGAAGCCACTATGGGATCAAAGAAAGGAGAAAAAGGTAAAGAACCGAAGAGGAAAGTTGAGAACCACAACAGAGTTGAAGAAGGAAATCATATCAAAGCATGAAAATTGTCTATTATATTTACTGTACAGTATTTTGTATAAGATGTTATGCATTGTGTGTAAATGATGAGGGAAGTTTGTCTCAGGCAGTTTATTACACATTCTCTCACATGAGCATGGTAGAAAAGAGGACATCTCAAACAGAACTCTTCACTTATATACTCAGGTCCTTCTACATATCAAAAGGTCACATTGCATTCACATAAAAGATCACATTGCATGCACTTCCTTAATCCCTTAACTTCCCCCTCACAGTCTCTGACACACAAAGGATCCTCCAAGCCGTCTCTGACACACAAAAGATCACATTTCACAGCTTCCTGTTATTTCCAAGGAAACTCTGCCCTTTGTTCTTATCAAAGATGCTGCTCATTATGTTTTGGCCATTTGCGGCCACACCACACACACCGAGCATATTGGATCGAACAAAAGAATAACAGTCTGTATGCTGTGACAGAATCATTACACATCAATCCACATGCTGCTTGGGCTTCAGTCTTCTCCCGTATCTGCTGTAACCAGGATTCACCGCCTCCGCAGCGCTGTCATGCTGGGGACCTGCTGTCTGGGGGTGAAAACCTTTTGTCTGTCCCTGCGGGTGTTCTGGGGAAAATCTACTCTGGGAAACTCCCCGTGGGGGTCTTCCACGCCGAGGGGCCCTCGCCAACAGCACTTGCTCGTCCGCCACCACAAAAGCGGGTTTGAGTCTGTTTATGCCAACCTTTTCCCTCCTACCCCCCAAATCTAGCAAAAAAAATGCTTGTGCCCTGTTTCCAGCACTCTGAACGGTCCATCATAAGATGGTCGCAGTGGGGGGCGATGCGCTTCATGTCTGACAAAAACAAACTCCGCGTTTTTCAAAGTTTTAGGCACAAAAACGCGCGGAAAACTGTGGTGAACGGGACCCGGCAGCGTGCCTGTGTCAATGCTACGCTGCAACAGCTGAGACGGGGAGCTGCCCGGCGCAGGATTATCTGGGAGAAACTCCCCGGGCAGCCGAAGTGGCTGCGCAAAAACGAGTTCAGCTGGGGAAGCTTCCAAGTCAAGGCGCAGAATGTAACCCTAATAAAACCCACAGTAGCTTGTCTACCCAATTTGCATCCGTCAGTGACGCCCTGAGAGCCGCTTTCAATGACCTATGAAAACTTTCGCATAACCCATTAGCCTGTGGATTGTACGCGGTTGTGCAGTGAATTGTGACACCCAGGCTGCGGGCCATTGCTGACCAAAGTTCGGAAACAAATTGAGGGCCTCTGTCGGACGTAATGTCCGACGGGACTCCAAAACGCGCCACCCATGCTGTTAAAAACGCGCGCGCCACCTCCTCAGCTGTGGTTGACGCCAGTGGAACCACCTCCGGCCATCGCGTTGTGCGGTCCACCATTGTCAGAAGGTGCATGCACCCCTGTGATGGCGGGAGGGGGCCCATGAGGTCCACGTGAACATGGTCAAACTTCTTAGCCGGGATGTGAAACAGCTCCAAGGGAGCCCTCGTGTGTCTGTGTACTTTGGCTCGTTGGCACGCCATGCAGGCTGCTGCCCACTCTTTCACCTGTTTGCGAAGACTCGGCCACACAAATTTCTCTCCTACCATCTTGATTGACGCGCGCACTCCCGGGTGCGCTAAAGAATGAACCGAGTCAAAAATGCGACGGCGCCACACAGCCGGTACCACGGGATGCGGTCGCCCAGTGGAGACATCGCAGATTAGGGGGGGATACCGTCTTGCAGTACCCTGCTCTCCAGCCTTAACCCTGTTGGTCCAGACTGGAGCGTGCGCACATCCGCGTCACTAACCTGCTCCGCGGCCATGGCTGTGTAATCTATCCCCACGCGGACCGGGGCCGCCACGGCGCGTGAGAGGCAGTCTGCCACTACATTCAGTTTACCCGACACATGCTGAATATCGGTAGTAAACTCGGCTGTCTCTGCTGCCGGCCCGACCACGGTTCTGAAACCTTGGCCATTGCGAATGTTAGTGGCTTGTGGTCAACGAACGCGGTGAAACAGCGCCCTTCCAGCCAGAACTGGAAGTGGCGAATAGCCAAGTGGAGAGCCAGCAATTCCCTGTCAAATGCGCTGTATTTACGTTCACTATCGCGCAAAGTCCTGCTGAAAAAGGCGAGCGGCTGCCAAGCCCCGGCTACACGCTGCTCCATGACCGCCCCTATGGCCACATCTGACGCGTCAGTAGTGAGCGCTATGTGGGCCGTTGGGTGTGGATGTGCCAACAATGCAGCGTTTGCCAGGGCTGCCTTGACTTCCGAGAACGCCCGCTCTCGCTCCGGGGACCATTCGATCTTATTCGCGGGTTTCTGTTTTTTGAGCGCGGCGTACAGTGGCTGCATGAGCTGTGCTGCGCGGGGGAGGAAACGGTTATAAAAATTCACCATTCCCAAAAACTCCTGTAACGCCCTGACCGTTTGTGGTCGGGGAAAATCTGCTACCGCGCGCACTTTGTCAGGCAGTGGAACCGCTCCTTCGGGAGAGATGCGGTGCCCCAAAAAATCAATCTGCATCACCCCGAACTGACACTTCGCTGGATTGATTATTAAACCGTGCTCTCCCAACCTCCGGAAAACCGCTGTGAGGTGAGTTTTGTGTTCGTCTTCGGACGCGCTGGCTACCAAAATATCGTCCAGGTAGACGAATACGAAAGGGAGATCGCGCAGCACCGCATCCATCATGCGTTGGAACATCTGTGCAGCCCCTTTAAGCCTGAATGGCATGCGCAAAAACTCGAATAGACCAAACGGAGTTATCACCGCTGTTTTGGGTATGTCCTCAGCGCGCACTGGGACTTGGTGGTAACCGTGGACCAAGTCTATTTTAGAAAAAACGCGCTCTCCTGCCAAATGAACGGAAAAATCTTGGATGTGAGGAATTGGGTAGCGGTCATGCGCTGTGGCGTTGTTCAACCTGCGGAAATCCCTGCAAGGTCGCCACGAACCGTCAGCTTTAGGGACCATGTGTAGCGGGGAAGCCCATGGGCTGTTTGAACGCCTGATGATGCCCAACCTCTCCAGGTTGGCAAACTCCTCGCGCACTATGGCCAGTTTAGCTGCGTCCAAGCGCCGAGGTTTTGCAAAAACGGGCGGCCCGGTGGTGGTAATAAAATGTTCCACCCCGTGTTTAGCAACGGCTGCCGAAAATGTCAGGACAGTGAGTGCTGGGAACTGAGTGAGCAGTGTGTGGAACTTACCGCTTGCAGCTGTGACGTTGGCTTGTGCTGTTGGCCGGGACGCTCGAGCTGTACAGGGAATAGAATCAAAAGACAGTGCATTAACCAGGCGCCTGTTAGCGACATCAACCAACAAACCATGTGAGCACAAAAAATCAGCCCCCAATACATTGGAATTCAATGCTGCTATGACAAAAGTCCACTCAAATGCATGGCCGTGTAGAGACAGAAGCAGAGTCCTCTCACCAAAGGTCTTAATCTCCGAGCCGTTTGCTGCTGCCATCTCGGGGCCGCTGGATCCTGCCAGCCGGTCGGCGTAGGACGGCATGAAGAAACTCAACTGGGCGCCGGTGTCCACAAGGAAATGCCGCCCCGAGCGTGCGTCCGTCAAGTAGAGCAGCTTGTTCTCCTCCCCAAGGGCCGCAGCTGCTACCGACCCCCGGTCTTGGCGTTTCCCGAGCGCTTGAACTGGCACGGTGGTATACATTTGCGTGCCCTCTCTGCAAAGCGGCGGTGGTAGAAACAAAGGGTGTCTCCTCCGCGTTCCTTGGCCCCCGCCGCCGCCGTCGTCGGTGGTTCTGTTACCGCCGTCGATGGCTCCTCGCCGTCTCCGGTCGTCGCGCCGAGCTCCGTCGCCGCCGCCATGGTCGCGAGCTCTCTGCTGGCCATGATGATCGGGTGTGCCAACCGGGCCAGTGCACGGTAGTCCGCTTGGCCAGCAACGGCGAACTGGCCAGGGCCGCTCTCGTCGCTGACGGAAGGTTCCGGAGAAAAAGGTGGATAAAAATGAAGTGGTCGTCGTCCGAGCCCTTCAATCTCAGCATCCTCTCCATGAGGTCATTAGCCATGCAATCTCCCAACCCGGTCCGCATCAGGAGCCTCTCTGCTCTCTCCTCAACCGAGAGTGTGTAGTGCTGGATAAGTGCGGCCTTCAACGCGCCGTATTTGTCGCTGGCTGGTGGCTGATCCAGCAGGCTCTCCACATGCTGAGCCGTGTGGGTGTCGAGCTTTGCGACCACATGGTAGAATTTCGTGTCATCCACCGATATTCCCCGGAGGATGAACTGCACCTCAACCAGGTGGAACCAGGAGCGCAGATTGTGCTGCCAAAAATCTGGTAGCTGGATTGTAACGGCATACGCTTGGCTGGGGGCTCCCAACGAGGCTGGCTCCGGGGAATTCTCTTCGTGTTGCGTGCTTCGTCTTGGGTCACCAGTGTAGAGTGTGTAAATGATGAGGCAAGTTTGTCTCAGGCAGTTTATTACACATTCTCTCACATGAGCATGGTAGAAAAGAGGACATTTCAAACAGAACTCTTCACTTATATACTCAGGTCCTTCTACATATCAAAAGGTCACATTGCATTCACATAAAAGATCACATTGCATGCACTTCCTTAATCCCTTAACTTCCCCCTCACAGTCTCTGGCACACAAAGGATCCTCCAAGCCATCTCTGACACACAAAAGATCACATTTCACAGCTTCCTGTTATTTCCAAGGAAACTCTGACCTTTGTTCTTATCAAAGATGCTGCTCATTATGTTTTGGCCATGTGCGGCCACAGCATAATCATTGTTTTTGTCTGGCTTTTATGGATGAAATGCTGTTAAAAAGCTAAAAACACACTGTTCTTTTTGGGGCCCAGGAACAGCTTGCATTGTTTCCTATGGGAAAATTTGTTTTGGTTTAAGAACAACTCGGTTTAAAAACAACATTTAGGAACCAATTAAGCTAAAAAATGAGGTTCCACTGTATGAGACATTTGAGTGATTTCGCTCATATGTCTTTTAAGTGATAAAAAAAAAACATGTTACAGACATGTTAACAAGGAAAAATAAATTGATTTTTGGTGGAGTGTCATTTAAAATTTTGTAATTGAAAATCCTCTTGCTTTTGTGACTTAGCTTTTATTTTGAAAGTCAAAGAAGCAGAAAAATCTAAATGGTAACATTCAATTCAACTTTATTTATATAGCGCCATTTCACAACAGTCATCTCATAGCACTATCAACTGTAGGGGAAACCCCCACAATTGCAGAAAGACCCCAGCAATCAAGCGATCCCCTGTGAGCAAGCACTTGGCGACGGAGAGGAAAAACTCCAGCAGAACCAGGCTCAGGGAGGGGCAGTCATCTACTGCGACTGACTGGGGGTTGAGGGGCTAGAGAAGATGAAAAGAACAGACATGTAGAGAGCAAACAGCACAATGGGGACTCAGTCTATGGGAGAGAACAAACAGATGTTAATGACCAGCAAAAAAAAAAAAAAAAAATTTCATTGAGAGTGAAGAAAGGAGTGAAGCCCAGTGCATTATTGGAGGTCCCGCGGCTGTCTAAACCTATTAGCAGCATTCCTAAGGGAGGGTTCAGAGACACATGATCCCTCCCTAATTGTAGGCTATATCAAAAAGGAAGGTTTTTACCCTATTCTTAAAAACAGAGATTGAG
This sequence comes from Pholidichthys leucotaenia, assembly GCA_020510985.1. NCBI lineage: Eukaryota > Metazoa > Chordata > Actinopteri > Cichliformes > Pholidichthyidae > Pholidichthys > Pholidichthys leucotaenia. Next base: position 221,604,212 of record CM035848.1, on the reverse strand, counting down.
TCTGACTCCCAAATCCAGATTGGCAGCTGGTTCCACAGGAGAGGAGCTTGATAACTGAAGGCTCTGCCTCCCATTGTACTTTTGGAGATTCTAGGTATTACAAGTAATCCAGCATTTTGGGAGCCTAGTGCTCTGTTAGGATAATGGGGTAGTATCAAGTCTTTTAAATAAAACGGGGCCTGATTGTTTAGAGCTTTGAAAGTGAAAAGAAGGAATTTAAACTTAATTCTAAACTATATGGGAAGCCAATGAAGGGAGGCCAGAACTGGAGAGATATGATCTCTCTTTCTAGTACCTGTTAAAACTCTTGCTGCAGGATTTTGGATCAACTGAAGACTTTTTAAAGATGTTTTAGGACAACCTGATAATAAAGAGTTACAATAGTCTAATCTAGAGCTAACAAAAACGTGGATCAATTTCTCAGCATCACTCTTGAGACAAGATGCTCCTAATCTTGGCAATATTACACAAATGATATAAGGCAGTCTTAGAAACAAATTTAATATGTCAATTGAAAAACAGATCTTGATCAAAAATAACTCCAAAGTTCTTCACAGAACTATTAAGAGAAAGAGTAACCGCATCCAAACTAAAAGTTTGATTTGGAAAGACATTTCTAAGGTTTTTTTGGACCAACAAGAATGACTTCAGTCTTATCTGAATTTAATAACAGGAAATTACAGGTTATCCAAGCTTTGATTTCCTTAAGACAGGCTTCTAACTTGGCTAATTGAGTACTATCATCTGGCTTCATTGACATGTATAATTGTGTGTCATCTGCATAACAATGAAAATGTATACAGTGCTTTCTAATAATGTTGCCTAATGGAAGCATAAACTAAAAAGAACAGGGCCTAGCACAGATCCCTATAGAACTCCATGACTGAGCTTTGAGTTGAAAGAAAACTCACTACTGACATGAACAAACTGGAACCTATCAGATAAATAAGATCTAAAGCACTGCAACAAAGTTCCATTAAGTCCAACATAGTGTTCTAATCTATCAAGTAGAATATTATGATCAACAGTATCAAAAGCTGCACCAAGGTCTAAAAGGACAAGTACAGAAACAAGACCATTATCATATGCAATAAGGAGGTCATTAGTGACCTTCACTAAGGCTGTTTCAGTACTATGATGGATTCTAAACCCAGATTGAAACTCTTCAAATAAACCGTTTCCCTGCAAGTGGTCAAATAATTGCATAGCAACAACTCTTTCTAAGATTTTTGAAATGAAAGGGAGATTAGAGATTGGTCTATAGTTAGCTAAAAGTCCTGGATCCAGTGTTGGCTTTTTGAGTAAGGGTTTAATTACAGCAGTTTTAAAAGCCTGCGGTACAAGGCCTAAAGTTAATGAAGAATTGATTGTTTGAAGAATAAAGCTATCAATAAATGGGAAGCCTTCTTTAAATAACCTAATAGGAATAGGGTCTAAAAGACAAGTTGAAGGCTTGGATGAGGAAATTATTTTGTCTAACTCTAAAAGGTCAGTTGGAGTAAACTCATCCAAACAGATATCAATTGAAGGAGTTGTAGTAGTCACTGTATTTAAGTTAACGGTGGGAAGAGTCTGACTGATTTTATCTGATAGATGAAATTTTATTATTGAAAGAGTTCATGAAGTCCTGACTAGTAAGCTCTAAGGGAATGTTAGGACTGACAGAGTCTTGACTCTTTGTCAGCCTGGCTACAGTGCTGAAAAGAAACCTGGGATTATTCTTGTTCTCTTCTATTAATGCAGAATAACTTGTTCTAGCTTTTCTAAGAGATTTTTTATAAATTAAAAGATGATTTCTCCAAGCTATATAGATTTCATCTAAATAAGTGGAGCTGTAGAGGGTGTAAGGAAAGGATGTGGAGGCGAAGTACGAGCGTAGATCGGCACAGATTCTTTATTGACCCTCTAACATAAATACAGCCGGGGGACCCCAGCATTGTCCGCTGGGGCCAAATGTCTGGTAGGAGAGCCCTTCAACCTTCTCTGCATTCTGCTTATATAGCTTTAATGGTATGCATAAAGATCTGTGCTAGTGCATTATGCTTGTGTGTGTACAAAGAGAATGTGTGACACATTAAGATAAGATAAGATAAGATAAGCCTTTATTAGTCCCACAACGGGGAAATTCCAGGATTGCAACAGCACAGGGATAGCAACACTCAGAGCAACAATCAGAAGGCAAGAAAAAAAAAAAAAAAAAAAAAAAAAAAAAAAAAAAACATAACACTTAACATAACACTTAACATAACACTTGCGACATTCATGACAATATATTCACCCCCCTGCCCTCATTGTCTGTCTAGTTACTCCTTGGGGGGCTACCCCCTTCAGTCCATTGTTCTGCCCCTCTTCCTGCTTCTGGGTGTGAGAAGAATGTCCACCCGCTGTGTCTAGTGTCACCACAGAGCGCCATTTTCTTTCTAATTGAAAAGTCTTCTGTTTTAAGCTACGAGTTTCTGTGTTGAGCCAAGGAGTTAGAAATCTCTGATAGACTTTTTTAAAGGGGCCACCATGTCTAGAGTCTGACACAGAGAAGTTGTAACACCATCTACCATGCTATCAATTACAGAAGTAGCAAGATGTCTATAGCTTATTTCCGTTGTGTTGACGCATAGAGGAAACAATCTGCGTAAATTTGGTTACAACATCATCTGAGAGGCATCTACTGTAGTAATATTTTTCTTTAGGAGCCAAATAGTCAGAAATAGTAAAATCAAAGGTTAACAGACAATGGTCTAACAGTACAGGGTTATGAGGAGACACGACCAGATTTTCTATTTTTATGCCATATGTCAGAACAAGGTCCAACGTGTGGTGGAGATAATGGGTAGAATTTCCTACTTTCTGAGAAAACCCCATCAAGTCTAATATTGAATTAAATGCCATATTAAGGCAATCACTATCTACATCCACATGTATATCAAAGTCCCCTACTATAATTCTTCTGATTTCAGCACTAAATCAGCTAAGAATTCGTCAAATTCAGATAAAAACTCTGAGTAGGTTGATGGAGGATGATAAACTATGGCAAATAAAATTGGGTTTAGCCTAAAATTGCTAAAATGCCCAATACTGAGGACCAGGCCCTCAAAGGAATTATAATGTGTTTTTTTGCTTTATATTAACTGTTACGACCCGAGCGCTGGGTTCTGTCCGCGCTCGGACTAAGCACAACTCGCTGCCGGCCTTGACAGTTGAGGGTGGTATTCTGGCCTCAACGGGCTCTTATTGTGAAGGCGCTCGGTGGGGCTTCCGCCTGTCAAGGTTGGTCAGCTGCTTGTCATTACTGCTCGTTAGTGTTCGCCTTTATAAGGCGGGCACTAGTGGCAGTTAAATCGCAGGAGTATTGTCAAAACCTCGTCAAGCCTTGTCAACTATCCTTGTCAGACATCGTCAGGTGGTCTAAACCTTGTTAGACCTTCATGTCAGGTTCGTGCTTTGCATGTCATGTCATAATTTAGCTCGTAGTGGCTGGGGCTAGCCCTACGAGCCCTTGTATTGCTTTATGTGTGTTTTTGCCCTGAGTGGCTCACAGTATTGTCTTGTCCTGTTGTTTTAATAAATCACCATCATTGCAAAACTCACTGGTGGACTCTTGGCGTCTTAAGGTGATCTGCGAGGGTCACCGCATGACAGTATACTCCTGCCAGGACGTCTAAACGGAGATGCCACACCGAGACGCCTTTTTTCACCGTGAGTTTTTGCCTTAATTGGACTATTGTTCTTCCCTGTCTGGGTGTCAATTGCTGGGAGAATGCCGTCATCCAGGGGCCACGGTCGGCGCCTGGGCAAAGAGTTAGCGAGCGCGCTGGAGTACGTCGACGGGACGCTCCTCGCGCTACCTTTGACGTCAACTCCAGCTATATGCGCTGGCACCTAGACTACGCTGAGGATCTCCTGGACAACCTTCCTCTCCATTACGACGATCACCCAGAGGTGATTATGAGGAGAGATGAACTCACTACGCAGCTCGAGATACTTCGTGGGCTGGAGGAGGAAGAAAGCAGGAAGCAGAGGAGGAGGCATCCTTGCTCCCCGCGTTGGAGTCCCGTTCCTGTCCCGGAACTGGTCCAGGAGTTCGCGCCATCTGGGGGCCGATGACGACGTCGGCGCAACGGCCCAGGTAATCCTCAGCAGAATCCCCGGCTGGACCTGCTGCCGGCGAAGCCCGTCAGCGAACCGCTGAGAGCGGCCCCACCTCGTCCTTCCAGGGGGCCCTCTGTCGCCATCCAGCGGGGAGAAGGAGGAACAACGTCCCCTACAGCAGGAACCATCTTCCCTCCGGGAGAAAGGCAAGTGCAAGTTAATTTATTACACCATAATTGTAGCCTGCCTTGTCTGACTCCTGGGGGCGGAGTTCGGGGTTCGCACCCCCCCGAGCTCCCTCCACCTGCTGTAGTGATAATAACTAAACCTGCTGCCTCTGTGTCCCCTCGGTCGAGTGGTCCGCGATGCCAGGCCAGCGTCGTCGGATGAAGAGGGGGCCTGCAGTGCTGGAAAGCCTGGATCCGGCCCTGCAGCCACGTCGTGGACGGAGGAGAAGAGCTGACTGCGGCCCGGAACCTGAGCCGACGATGAAGCTTCCCCGGGTCTCCTCGCCGGAGCGGTCCGAGCCAGTGGGTTGAGGGTCCCCTGCCCCCACGCCATATGGGTCATCGGTGTGGACAGCAGAGCGGGAGGAACCTCAGGCTGCAGATGACATCTTGCCAGCTGCGGAGCCCGACGCAGCTGAGTTGGAGCCTGTTGACGAGAGTCGCCACCCTGAACCTGGATCGTCGAAGTCCTGGGTGGCAACAGAACCCGAGTGCAGGCAAGTGCTCCCCCTTGTGTCTCTGTCCCCTGTTTTGGAGCATTTTTGCCTGCCTCTCGGGGAGGCGAGTGAGGAGCAGCCGTCTGCTGCGCCCGAGCTCGTCTCGCTGGGTTCTGTTGCTACCGGTGATTCTAATCCCGGTTTTTTTCCTGTTTGTGAGCCTCGTTGCAGTGTCGCCGGCGTGGAACCAGTTGGAGTCACTGGGTTGGAGGTCCCAGGTTCGGGGGTGGAGATCGTCAGCGGAGCTGCACCGACCCAGTCGGGGTCCGTCGTGGAGGCTGCTGTGGCCCAATCGGGGTCCATCGCAGGAGCTGCTTTGGCCCAATCGGGATCCGACGTGGGTGCGCCAGAGGCCCAATCGGGGTCCACCGCAGGTGCGGATCTGGCCCAATCGGGGTCCGACGTGGGTGCGTTAGGGGCCCAATCGGGGTCCACTGCGGGTGCGGTTCTGGCCCAATCGGGGTCCGACGTGGGTGCACCAGAGGCCCAATCGGGGTCCACCGCAGATGCAGTTCTGGCCCAATCTGGGTCCAACGTGGGTACACCGGAGGCCCAATCGGGGTCCACCGCAGGTGCGGTTCTGGCCCAATTGGGGTCTGACGTGGGTGCGCCAGTGGCTCAATCTGGGTCCACCGCAGGTGCGGTTCTGGACCAATCGGGGCCCGACGTGGGTGCAGCTGGGACCCAATCAGGGTCCAGCGGAGGTGCAGCGCCAGCGTGGGGAGGAGCTGCAGACCTTTCGCCATCGGATGGATTACAGGCTCATCCTAGCCATCTTTCCCCTCTACTGAGTCACCGCCCCTGTGCATCATCGCCGGGGGCCGTGGGGGCTCCTGTTCACTCGCCCCGGCTCTCCTGAGTTTTGTCCTCGTCAGGGAGGCCGCCGTGGGCTGTTTTTCCCCGGGACTGGTGGCTGAGGGACACGGGTCAGCCACCTGAGGAACTGCTTCGCCGGTTCGGCACCCCGGGTCGGCCACCCGACGTGTTGTGTGTTTTGCTGGGCAACCTGGTTTGACCACCAGAGGAGCGGACGTGCTGGGCGTTGGACTGTGGTAAGCCGCCTGGTCATTTTCCGCCTCCTATGACCACCCGCCGGCTGTTGGACGCGGGGAGACCACCTGAACTGTTCCTGTGGCACCTGGTCTCCGCAGGTCGGCATAAACTGCCGGGGGGATAGTGGTCGTTTTCTGGTATTGATCCGTCGCAGTGATTGTTCTTTTTTTTTTCCTTGCTGTCCTGTGTACTTTGTGTTATGGTTATGTCTTGCAGTTGCCCTAGTTTGCATTGTGTGTAGGCGGGTATGAGCCAGTAGGTGCTCTGCTTTTTGGGTTTGGTTATTTGAGTATTCACACGGGTGGGAAGTCATTTCCTTGTGTAACATGTGGGCCAAGATCTAATTTTCTCATGCTGTCCTGTGTTTTCTGTAACTTATTTGGGGATCCTTGGCAAATTGTGTTATGTTCTACTGTTGCTTTATTTCCCTCTGTGTATTTTATCTGATTTGAATATTCGGTATTTTGTCATGGTCTTGTATATAGTTTTTCCGACCCAGTAGTTCTGGGTTTTTTTTGTTTTCTCCATGTGCATCTTTTTTATTTAATCTGAGTGATTGGTATTCTTGTCATTGTCCTGTATGTAGTTGTCCTTGTCACTGTTTTGATTGTTTCTGGGTTTGGTCTCTTTCCCTCCGCACCTACCCCAGCCACCCACCCTGGGGGGGGGGGGGGGGGCAGGGTGGTCCTTGGGTGTTCTGAGCCCGCCCTCGGAGGGAGGGTACTGTTACGACCCGAGCGCTGGGTTCTGTCTGCGCTCGGACTAAGCACAACTCGCTGCCGGCCTTGACAGTTGTGGGTGGTATTCTGGCCTCACCGGGCTCTTATTGTGAAGGCGCTCGGTGGGGCTTCCGCCTGTCAAGGTTGGTCAGCTGCTTGTCATTACTGCTCGTTAGTGTTCGCCTTTATAAGGCGGGCACGAGCGGCAGTTAAATCGCAGGAGTATTGTCAAAACCTTGTCAAGCCTTGTCAACTATCCTCGTCAGACATCGTCAGGTGGTCTAAACCTTGTTAGACCTTCATGTCAGGTTCGTGCTTTGCATGTCATGTCATAGTTTAGCTCGTAGTAGCTGGGGTTAGCCCTACGAGCCCTTGTATTGCTTTATGTGTGTTTTTGCCCTGAGCGGCTCACAGTATTGTCTTGTCCTGTTGTTTTAATAAATCACCATCATTGCAAAACTCACTGGTGGACTCTTGGCGTCTTATAGTGATCCGCGAGGGTCACCGCATGACATTAACTAGTAATTCGGAATGGTAAATTGTTGCTACTCCTCCTCCATGACCAGAATTTCTGGGATTTTGACAGTTTAAATAACCAGAGGGAGTTGATTCATTTAAACCAACATAATCCTCTTGCCCTAACTAAGTCTCTGTAAGGAATATTAAATCAATCTGATGATCAATTAACAGATCATGGACTAGCAGAGACTTGGGAGTTAAAGACCTAATATTTAACAAACTGCATTTAATTTTTAAATTATGAGGAGGAACAGAGGCCAAATCATTCAATTTAGAGGCTTCATGTTTAATTTGATTTTTACCAACTTTTTGTTTAATCACTTTGGGATGCTTATACATTATTTTTATTTACTTTGGAGGGAGCAGACAATGATTCTCTGATAGGGAAGACAGGGGCTAAGTTGAGGGGTGGCGGATGAAGAGGAGCTGCAGAGAGGCGTGTAAGACTGCGACTCTGCTTCCTGATCCCAACTCTGAGTTGTCAAGGTTTTAGAAATTTGGATAAAAATGATGCCAGATTGTTAGATAAATGAGACGCACCATCCAAAGTGGGATGTACGCCGTCTTGTCTAATAAGACCAGGTTTTCCCCAAAATGAGTTCCAACTGTCTATGTAGCCCACATTGTTTGCAGGACACCACACAGACAGCCAGCGGTTGAAGGATGACAAGCAGCTAAACATGTCATCACTGGTCAGGTTGGGGACAACAGGGGAAAAATTACTTGTCAGCGATTGGCTTCAGGTGTGCTGGCAATGGAGTAGGTGTGTGCGTTGCTGGCTCCTCCTATATTTTTTTTTCTCTTTACTTTTTAAACCCTATTTTGCTGTAAGCTGTTAATGTTTTGGACATTTAATACGTGCAGAATCTGTTTTGAAATATGTCCAAAACAAGAAAGCAGACTGAAAAGGAGGCAGCAGGGAACAATATTAACACCAGCTTAGCTGAGGATGCTAGTATCAGCCTTAACCCTGCACTTGTTGCCTTGCTAGAGCAACACAGAATGTCCATAGCTGCTGACTTCAAAGCTTCATTTGAACTTATTAATGGTAAGCTGGACAAAATTCAAGCAGATGTGGCGAACCAGGAGCAACGCATTGGCGACCTTGAAAACAACGCGGAGGACGTCAGCCAGCGCCTAGCGGCGCTTGAAGTTACATGCGAGTCAATACAGGAGGAGAACAAACTTTTGAAAAACAAACTTTCTGACCTGGAGGGAAGAAGCAGGAGGCTGAATATTCGTCTGGTGGGTCTGCCGGAGTCCTTTGATGTGGGTCCACGGCCATCTGAATTTTTTTCTCGGCTGTTGGTGGACGTCTTTGGCGCACAAACTTTGCCATCTCCCCCAGAGCTGGATAGAGCCCACCGCAGCCTCATGTCCAAGCCGAGTCCGAATGGGAAGCCGCGCGCTGTCATTATTTGTTTCCACCGGTTTCGGACCAAAGACTTGGTGATGAGAGAAGCGCGGAGACGCCATGGGACTTTGGAATATCGTGGGCATAAACTTCAGTTCTACGAGGATTATAACGCCGACGTTCAGAAGCAACGAGCCGAATATAAGGAGGTTATGTCCGAGTTGTACAAGAGAGGTTTTCGTCCTTCTCTTCTTTTCCCCGCCAGGCTCCGGATAACTCTTCCAGACGGCAAAAACCAGTGGCTGGCGTCCGTCTCGGAGGCCACCTGCTTCATGCAAACTATGGAGAGAAACCAGCAATTTTCGCCTTGAACTGGACATTTCTGGGTTGACCAGCTGCCGCGCTGGGCTGCTTGTTACTTCATTGAAGCTGCACTGACTGGACATTGATGCATTTTCAGATGTTTAAAAACAAGGTAAAATTGGCTCCCTATACGTTGTTGTTTACTTAATTCTTTTTTTTAATTTTATCTTATTTATTTTTTTTTTTTTTTTAGGGTAAAACGTTCATATTATGCAGGATTGAAGCCAGTTGTATGGGAGCATTCTGTTAGGATGAAAATAGAGCTGGAGATGGAGCGGTTGCTGTTTTTTTGCAACCGGCTGGAGTGTTGTTATAGGTTTGGTTGTTGGATTTTTTGATTTTTTTTTTTTTTTAATTTTTTTTTTTTTATTTATTTTTTTTTGTTTTGTTCTTTTGTTATGGTTTTATTTACACCCCCCTTACCCCTTCCTTTTTTTTTTTTTTTTACCCGTACCTCACTTTATTCTTCTTTGGGCTACACAACATAATATATAAATTTTACTCTTTGAATGAATAGTAATCTTACTTTGGTAAGCTGGAATGTGAAGGGGTTGAACCATCCAATTAAACGAAAGAGAGTCATGTCACGTCTAAAGCAATTTAAGCCTGGGGTATTGTTTTTGCAGGAAACCCATTTGCAGGATTCCGACCACTTGCGTTTGTCAAAATGTTGGTCAGGACAATTTTTTCATTCAAATTTTAAAGCTAAGGCCAGGGGCGCTGCTATTCTTATTGATCGAAATATCCCATTTATTCCCTCTAATGTTGTATCAGATAAAAATGGACGATTTGTAATAGTATCAGGTAAACTTGGCGATAAACATGTCACTTTGGCTAATCTGTATGCACCGAATTTTGATGATGTGCACTTTTTTCGCAACCTTTTTTCGCAACTTCTAGATTTAAATACTCATTCTCTAATTCTTGGGGGTGACTTTAATTTGTATATGGATCCGATCTTAGATCGCTCATCTTCAAAACCTGCTAGTCTTAATAAATCTGCAACTTATGTTAAGTCTTTTCTTGAGGAATATAGCCTTACAGATCCTTGGCGTTTTTTACATCCTAACGGCAGGGACTATTCTTTTTTCTCTCACGTACACCATACTTATACCAGAATAGATTATTTTTTTGTTGACAATTTATTAATTAATAACCTTTGCTCTTGCAGTTATGATAGCATCTCGGTTTCTGATCATGCCCCTCTTGTACTTAAAATGATCCTCCATGGATGTGACTCCATGAGAAAGCATTGGAGATTGGATCCATTATTACTTACAGATGAAAAATTGGTTGCGAATATTTCTTCTAAAATTAATTTTTTTTTGAAAGAAAATAAAACTCCTGGTATGTCAAATAAAACGATATGGGAGGCCATGAAGGCATTTCTTAGGGGGGAATTTATTTCATTGGCAGCATTTAAAAGACGATCCTTAATACAGGAACAGAAGGTTATTTTAGATCAAATCCTGGACATTGACAGACAATATGCTCAATCTCCATCACCCGCTCTGTACAAGGAACGTATGACATTACAAACTAAATTTAATTTACTTTCTACTCGACAAATTGAAGGTTGTTTAATAAGGAACAAGAGTGAATTTTATGAACATGGCGAAAAAACCAGTAAACTTCTAGCTAATCAACTACGTGGTATTAGAGCTAAGCAAATTATTACTGGAGTTAGGACAGATAAAGGAGAGGTGACATCTGACCAACAAGCGATTAATGATATTTTCAGGTCATTTTATTCCAAATTATATACCTCAGAATATACAACAAACTTAAAGGATTTGGAAATTTTTTTTGATTCTATTGATATTCCTTCGATTTCTTCAGAATCTCGGCAAATTTTAGAAGCTCCCATCACAAAAGAAGAAATTCAGCTGGCAATATCATCCATGCAATCAGGAAAATCTCCAGGACCTGATGGGTTTTCCGCTGATTTTTTCAAAAAATTCTCTGATGACCTCGCCCCTTTCCTTTGTCAAGTTTTTACAGAGTCGCTTGACTCTGGTACACTTCCTCCTTCATGCTATCAGGCCTGTATCACTGTGTTGCTTAAAAAGGATAAGGATCCTGTTGATTGTGCTTCTTACAGGCCTATTTCCTTGTTAAATACCGATGTTAAAATTTTGTCAAAGTTGTTAGCTTCAAGGTTGGAAAAGATTCTTCCTTTTATAATTTCACAGGACCAAACCGGTTTCATTAAAAATCGCCATTCTTTTTTTAACTTGCGGCGGTTGTTTAATATTATTTATACTCCTCACCACAACATACCTGAATGTCTTATTAGTTTGGACGCTGAAAAGGCATTCGATAGGGTTGAGTGGGAGTATTTGTTTTTTACTTTGGAGAGGTTCGGTTTTGGTCCTTCCTTCTGTTCCTGGATTAAACTTCTCTATGCTAGTCCTTTAGCTTCAGTGTTAACTAATTGTCGCTATTCTGACTATTTTAGACTTTACCGTGGTACGAGGCAAGGCTGTCCTTTGAGCCCGTTGCTCTTTGCCTTGGCAGTTGAGCCGTTAGCTATTGCAATCCATGGGAGCCGGGACTTTCTAGGCATTCGTAGGGGTGGCATTGAGCATAGGGTTTCACTCTATGCTGATGATCTTTTATTATTTCTCTCCAACCCACTTACTTCATTACCCGCTATACTTAATATTTTGGATAGTTTTAGTAGGTTTTCTGGTTATAAAATTAATCTTAATAAGAGTGAACTGTTTCTGATTAATGAAAAGATTCAAGTTCAGGATTTTGAAAATTTTCCTTTCAAGGTTGTTATTGATCATTTTAATTATCTTGGGATATGTGTCACTAAACAATTTAATTACTTGTTTAAAAATAATTTTCTCCCCTTACTTGACCAGTGCAAGTTAATACTTTCCAAATGGTCCCCATTATCCTTGTCTTTAATTGGCAGAATCAATTCTGTGAAAATGATGTTACTTCCAAAGTTTTTATATTTGTTTCAATGTCTCCCCATTTTTATTCCTAAATCCTTTTTTAAGTCTGTGGACTCTCTGATTACCTCATTTATTTGGAATGGTAAACATCCGAGATTGAGGAAAGTTTTTCTTCAAAGGCCCAAATCAGTAGGTGGCATGGCTCTGCCTAACTTTCAATATTACTACTGGGCAGCAAATATCAGGTGCATGTTATATTGGAAACATTTTTATCTGGAACCCAAATCACCTATTTGGATCCTTATGGAGTCACATGTGGACAATCAAACTTCCCTACCGGCAAGTTTAGGTTCACCACTTCCCCTTGCTTTGTCTACACTGGGTAATAATAAAGTAGTTCGTCAGTCTCTTAGAATTTGGTCTCAATTCAGGAAAAATTTCGGTCTTCAGTTTTTTTCCATTAGAAGTCCAATTGCCGCAAATCATTTATTTACCCCATCAACTATTGATTGTGCATTTCATATATGGCACAGAAAAGGTTTAAAATCTTTTGCGGATTTATATTTTGATGGTCAATTTGCAAGTTTTTCTCAACTTTCCACCAAATTCGACATCACTTCTACACACTTTTTCCGCTTCCTCCAGGTCAGACATTATGTGCAAACCATGACAAAACAATTCCCTCAAAAACCTTCTGATAATCCTCTAGATGATTTTTTATTAGTTAAACCAACTTCTAAGGGGGTAATGTCAGTTTTATATAATTTAATTTCAAATTTACAATCTTCTTCTCTGGCCGCTATCAAATTGAACTGGGAACAAGATCTTAATTTTACTTTTACTGATGAACTGTGGGACTCTATTCTTGGCCAGGTTCACACTGTATCAATGTGTGCTCGTCACGCTCTTATTCAATTTAAGATTGTACACCGGATGCACCTGTCCAAGGTTAAGTTAGCACGTATTTACTCGGATATAGACCCAACTTGTGAAAAGTGTGGTAGCGCTCCTGGCACTTTGCTTCACATGTATTGGTCCTGCCCTGCATTGATGAATTTTTGGCATTCTGTTTTTATCACTATGTCTGAAGTCCTGCAATATCAAATTAAACCTGATCCATTATGCGCCATTTTTGGTGTGGCTCCAGAACTTGTCTTGCCAAGTTCCAAATTAAAAGTATTCAAATTTTCATTATTATTGGCCAGACGTGCTGTATTACTGAAGTGGAAAGACTCTTCGCCCCCTTCACATTTACAGTGGATAAAAGATATAATGTCCTGTTTGGATTTAGAAAAAATCAGATATACAGTCTGTGGCTCTGAAAACAAATTCTATAAATTATGGCGCCCGTTTCTTGATTTCTTTGAAAGACCCACGATTATAGTTTCTGAGTAGCTCATATCCCCTTTACCCCACCCCCACTTCACACACATAATTTTTCTTTGTATTTTTTTTTTTTTTTACTGTTTATTTAAAGGTTTTTGTGCTTTGAAGCATTTACATTTGTTGGCTTTAAGTTCTAGTTTTTTACTGTTTGGTTGAAACAAAAATGAAAATTTCTAATACTTTGTATTGTATTGATACTTCAATTAATAATAATAAAAAGACCTTTGAAAGAAAAGAAAAATTACTTGTTTTATGGTGTAACTGTTGAATATGTGAAGAGAAGTCTACATGTTAGTTATTAACCAAGGAAGTTTCAGAGTATCCAGGTACTATACTCATGTATTTTTTGTTTATACTGCATCATGAACCATTGTTTACAGTCATAAACCCTCCTGTGCACTTTTCCAATGTGCACGGCGAAGGGTGAAATAATGAGGATTTACGTGCTGGAGTTACACCACACACATTTATTAAACACAGCGACACAGACGCACAGTTTCAACAATAGTTTCCAAAGAAGCTTCAGGAGTCCTCAAAGACACTCGACAGTCTACAAATGAGATTGACTGGGGAAACCACACACAGCTGATACTCACAGAACTGGAGTTGTCCGAGTAAGTCCAAACAAGCATCGATAGAAACACAGTCCTTTAGCGACTTAGACTTTCATACGGTGATTAACGACCGTATGTCAAGTGCAATGACCCAACAATGCGTGACTGGAAAAAGGCTCCTAAAGTACACGCATTGCTGGGGACTGTAGATTGGACGCACCTGGGCGAGGACCGGGAAAGATGATCAACGGGGCTGGGAACAGCTGATAGTAAACAATGAGGGGGCGTGGTCGGACCGGCAGACTGTCAGCAGTACACACAGCTGCCGGCCCCAGAGCAATGGCTATGGATATGTTAACACACTGGAAATACATACTAAACATGCATGCACAACGGCACCGAGACCCACAGAGAGATCAGGACTGAGCCGGGGGACACCAAGCCAGCTCGGCTCCTGACAGTTTACAATATCACATTCAAAAAGTAGATCTTTTTTAAATAATTTATGCAATAGGACTAAAAATGCAAAGAATAAAAACAGTAGTTGTAGTTGAGACATCATTACCTTTTAAGTCATACGTAAATTGGGTGTAATTGCCTTATACAGACTACAAATATGATTCATCTTCTGAATATCTGCTGCAACATGACATGACAGCCAATCCATAATTCATCTGAAAATGAAAACCAAAAATGATGAAAAGTCAAGGGTTCATCAGATTCATTGGGTTTTATTATTTGGGGAACATGACTAATGTTATATTAAAGTGCACAACCTGGCAGACAGGGTAAAATAAGTAGCTTTAAATGACAGGCAAAGAGAGTTGATTCATCATGGGTCATGCTGTGGGTTTTGTGCTGTACATATAAAGGATGATAAATGTGCTTTTTCCACAGTCAAAAGACAGCTAATGGAGCAAGCAGACTTGTTACACAAAAGGCACTGTAAGACACTATAACAAGGACATGAAAGACACAAAGGACATAGGAGTATTTCTGACTTAACACAACATCCTTTACCAGGAGAATGAAGAGCACATAGACTTTGTTGTACTCTTTATTCACAAGTTCCATTTCTGTGCATGTTGTGGTTTGTGCTTGTCATTTGAAGGTAGAACGCGTTGCTGATATTGTAACAATTCTTTAATGCATACAGCAATGAATGAATGGCTGATTAATGTTCCTTTAGTAATTGCTGTGATGATGGTTATTTTTAAATATTAAACTCACATGTTTATGTATAAAAAACATGTTTAACTGTTTTACTGAAAAGAAATGCTAATCACTGTGAAAATGATCTATAGCAAAATGTGTTCTTAAAACCAGTGCATTTACATTTACAGTTTTGTCGTAATTCACAAATAACCACACTGATAGCTCAGCAGACTTTACATGTGTGAATGTCTGTCTGTCTGGAGCATTGGTTGAAAGATATTATACAGTAGTTGTACACCATGCATATTTAGTAGGAATATAGGGCTTGAGATGGCAAAAAATGGGTACTTCCATCTGTTGCTGAGAAATCACATAATTTGTGTTTTGGTTAGCATGTAGGCTATTAGGCCATGAGCCAGAGAGGGTCAACCGTGTGTCACCAAAGTGTTGAATTTAATCCATTTATTTAAAGTTATATAATTTGTCCAAGCTTCCAGAACCATTTCTGTCAGATTTGAAATGCTAGATAATGGCTGTGTAAGAGCAATGTGGTCTATGGTTCTGTGCTTGACTGACATCATTCGTATTGATCTAACTTCATCCTTCTATTCACCTTGAGAACAGATGATTGGTGTGGTGGCCTAGTTGTAGGGCATCTGTTCCACAGCCGGGTGGTTGTGGGTTCAAGCCCAAGCCAGGTCATACCAAACACCATAAAAATGGTACTTTCCACCTTCTAACTTGGTGCTCAGTATGATAGAATGGGGGGATGAAAGCTGGTTATCCGGCCACAGAGAGGAGCGCAGGCCCTGACAAGTTGGTCCTAAGTGCTGGTAAGTGTTCTCCCCTGCAAACTACCCAAACATACTCACCTCTATTCAAACCTCAGTCACTCACTCCTTCTCCCCTCCATGTAGGATAAAAACCCCACGGTGGAGGTCCAACAGACTATTTATTTACCTCTTCAATAAATATCCCTTCATTGCCTCAATTCCTGCCTCTGTGTGTGTGTGTGTGTGTGTGTGTGTGTGTGTGTGTCCTGCATTTGGGTTCCTGTCTAGTCTTAAACACAACAGAAAGAGTTACATTTTCCTAAATGATTGTCAGCAGTCAATTTCATGACCACCAGAAACTTAATTCATGAGAGTTTTCGAATTTTGCTTGATGATTGTCATTGATGTTACAATAGGGCTGGGCGATATACCGAATATATTTGTTGTATCGGTACATTTGGCCGCCCGCGATACATATTTCATTATATCACCCATACTCGAATATTTATCACATTGATATGAGCTGTCGCTGTGAGACAGGTTTGTCTACAGCTTGGTCGCTGAAGTCCAGTGTTGCCAGATGAGAAATGTTGAAGTATCGTACCAGTGGTTTAAAATTATTGTATTTTGAGGAAAATTATCGTTCTCACCCAGTTTTCATTCTGACGTGGCTCAGAACCATCTGCTTCAGTAACACATTATCACAGATTGTGCATATTACAGCCTATAACACAGTTTTACCTTTAAATCATCTAATAGATCAGTTGAAAAAAAAAAGCGCCTCTACCTGTGGGGAGTACAGAATAAGCCCCTGGCCTGCACTGAACAGCTAAGAATATCAGTCACACTTAACTACAGTATCTTCTATATGGCTTCTGTTGAATCATCATGTATCAAGGTCTTGCCTCATAAATATTTTGAGAAGTACTCTTTTTATACATTAGGAATAAATATCAATCAATCCACCTAAACTACTACTAAAATGCCTCTGATAATTGAAGTAGACCCCTGTGGTGGTATGAGGGGCATTACGGTATTTGACCAGAAAAGTGTCAAGGCACTCCTTCAGGCAGGCCCCACTTCTGGATGCTTTGAGGGCATGTTTCATTGTTTCCACCATTCTCTCAGCCAAGCCATTGCTGGATGGGTGATATGGGCTTGAGAGGATAGATAGATAGATAGATAGATAGATAGATAGATAGATAGATAGATAGATAGATAGATAGATAGATAGATAGATAGATAGATATTTTATTTCGAACAAAAAAGTATAACAAAAACAAAACAAATGACAAATGCAATAAAGTAACAGTATACAGTGTTCAAACGGGAGAAGGAAGAAGTGAACACTTATTAATTCCATCTCCTCTTTTCCATAAATACACCCATGTGAATTATATACAAATTACCACCTTTAAGACCCCAAGTAAACAATTTACTGTATTTTTTACATATCAGCATTAACACCCATCCATCCTAACATACATTGATGTCCATACATCAAAACCAGCCTCAAACAACACAGATATACAAAGTGCTGTCCCACCCACCATTCCATAGTGTCCCATAATGTCCCAGAGTGAGCATAGTGAATCGTACATATAAATACTACCCTTCTAACATATATCCTTTCAGCAAATAATGTTTATACCTCTTTTTGAATTGATTTCTGTTTGTACATAGTTTCAGTTCCGGCTCCAGACTGTTCCACAAATCCACCCCACAGACAGATATGCACATACTTTTCTTGGTTGTTTGTATCTTGGGGTTTGTAAAGTTTAAGTCTCCTCTCAAATTATGATCATTGTCTCTTTTTTTAAATATTTTTTGTATATTAGTTGGGAGTTGATTATTAATTGCCCTGTACATTACTTGTGCTGTCTTAAATTTAACTAAATCGATGAACTTTATGACATGTGACTTTAAAAACAACGAATTGGTATGGTCTCTATATCCTACATTGTTTATTATCCTTATAGCTCTTTTTTGTAATGTGCATAATGTGCATCCCTGGGCCCCCCAGGGAACGGTGCTGGCTCCCTTCCTGTTCACTCTTTATACTGCGGACTTCTCACACAACACAACACACTGCCATCTACAGAAGTTCTCTGATGACTCTGCGATCGTTGGCCTCATCTCCAATGGAGATGAAGCTGAGTACAGAGGGCTTATCCAGGACTTTGTAGACTGGTGCCATCGGAACTGCCTCCAGATCAATGCAAGGAAAACTAAGGAGCTGGTGGTGGACTGCCGCAGGCATGGGCAGCCTCTCACAGCACCAGTAAATATACAGGGAACAGACATCGAGATGGTGACATCCTATAAGTACCTGGGTGTTCATCTGAACAATAAACTAGACTGGTCACACAATACTGACGCACTCTACAAGAAGGGACAGCGCAGGCTGTTCCTGCTGAGGAGACTCAGGTCTTTTGGTGTACAAGGGGCGCTGCTGAAGACATTCTATGACACGGTGGTGGCATCAGCCATCACTTTTGGAGTGGTCTGCTGGGGCAGTGGCATTACTGCAGCCGATAGGAAGAGACTGAACAAACTGATTAAGAAAGCTAGCTCTGTCCTGGGGCAGCGCCTTGATCCGGTGGAGGAGATAGGAGAGAGAAGGACGGTGGCTAAACTGTCATCTCTGCTGGAGTCCGAGTTCCACCCTATGCAGGACGTACTGAATGCACTGAGGAGCTCATTTAGCAGCAGACTACATCATCCCAGGTGCACAACCGAGAGGTTTCGTAGGTCCTTCCTACCAACGGCTGTCAGACTGTACAACCTAAGCAGGGCTGCTCGCAGAGATAGCAAAAAGACGTAACAAACTAATAGTTTTTAAATGCAAAAGATGCAATAGACTTACACAATGGTCCCCTCCGGCATACAACTAGGAAAATACCGGTCGCTATGGTGGGTGAGAATATGTATGGGCACATAATCATACCATGTAGGATAACTAAGTAGAGGGTTATGCTGTTTCATCCCACCTAGCAACAATGCTCTGCACTGTGTGTGTTTATATATTTACATATTTATTCCATCTAGCTACAATGCTCCGCACTGGGTGTGTTCATATTTATATATCTATATATTTATTCCATCTAGCTACAATGCTCCGCACTGTGTGTGTTTATATACTTACATATTTATTCCACCTAGCTGCAGTGCTCCGTACTGTGGGTGTTTATATATTTACATATTTATTCCATCTAGCTACAATGCTCTGCACTGTGTGTTTATATATTCATATTGTGACGTTTGCAAGGGTTCACACAAAGAAAATGGAGCAGATGGCTGTGATCAACCAGATTTATTTTACACACACCCCAACCCCAACTTGCCACTTAGTACACAGAGCAGGGGAGGTCATTCTCACAGACCCCTGTTTGAATCATGGTTACACACACATGATACATCTTGCCCTAATCCTGCTAAACACTGCTGGGTCATTATAATGCAGTTATAATGACCCAGCAGTATAACTCAGAAATAACACATTTAACACACACAGTAACGTTTCAAACTGGCAAAGCATGCTGGGAAATTCACTTAACATGGCCCCAACGTTACACTGCCCCCCCCCCCGGACTGGTTTCTGTCCCCAGAAAAATTAAAGTCCAATTTAAAAGTCCAATACAAACTCATCCAGGTGTCGGGGCGGTCTTCGGCGCCGGTGGCCAACACGTACAGGCCCCCTAGTGTCCATCTGGGTCTCGGTCGGGGTATTGGGCCGGGATGGAAGCTCCGGTTCGTCCACCAGCGGTGCAGATGGCCGATACGGGGCGAGACGGTCACGATGAAGGACCACAACCCGGTCCCTTTTTCTAAGCCTCACCCTGTACACCACATCTGACAGTCTCTCCAGGACCACGCATGGCCCCGACCAATGGCTCGCCAGCTTCGGTAATCGTCCTCTCTTCCTCTCAGGGCAGAAAACCCAGACTCGATCTCCCGGTGCAAAGTGGGCGTCGTACGCTCGCTTCTGCCGACCCCCTGCCGCTGCCAGGGCCTCTCGAGCCAGCTCGTGCACCGTGTGGAGACGTTCTTTCAAACAAAAAAAATAATCCAATCCAGGTTTTCCTTCCACCTCCGGCTCAGGGGGGCAACCGAATACCAAATCCACCGGTGTGCGCAGCTCGCGTCCAAACATGAGCGCCGCAGGGGTGCACCGGGTAGATTCCTGAGCAGCCGTCCGGTACGCCCACAAAACAAAAGGCAGATGCAGGTCCCAGTCTCGCTGTCGCTGGTCCACTAGGATAGCGAGCTGGGTGGTGAGGGTCCGGTTGAATCGTTCGACCAGGCCGTCGCTCTGTGGATGCAGTGGGGTGGTCTGGGTCTTCCGGATGCCCAGCCGTTTGCAGACCTCTCCGAAGACCTCCGCCTCGAAGTTCCGACCCTGATCGCTGTGCAGCTCCTCCGGTGCGCCAAACCGACAGAACATTTCATCCACCAGCTTTGATGCCGTCGTAGCGGCGCTCTGATCCGGGACCGCGTACACCTCTGGCCACTTAGTGAAATAATCCATCGCGACCAGCACGTAGCGGTTCCCCCGGTCCGTGGTCGGGAAAGGGCCCAGGATGTCCACTCCCACTCGCTCCATCGGTGCTCCCACCCGGTACTGCTGCAGGGGAGCGTGGGATCGCTGAGTTGGTCCCTTCTGAGCTGTGCATGTGTCGCAGCGATAAACGTGGAGCTCCACGTCCTGATGACAGCCGGGCCAGTAGAACCGGGCCCGAAGGCGCTGCAGCGTCTTTGTCACCCCGAAGTGGCCCGCTCCTACCGCCCCATGAACCAGCTGGAGTACTTTGGGCCGGAGTCGACGAGGAACCAGCAGCTGCCAAATGTGCCGCTGCCCAGCTGGAGTCTGCCACTGTCGATACACCACGCCCTCATGACAGCGGAGGTTGGCCCACTGGGAGTGTAGGGCCTTAGTCTCTGGGTCCAGCGGTGACACAACCTCCCAGGCGGGCCGCTGTCCTGCGTCCAGCCACTGCCGAACCCGCGAAATGACCGGGTCTCTGTCCTGCTCGCTCTGCAGCTGCTGCGTGCCAAGAACCTCTGTGACGTCATCGCTGGGGAGAACTGCCTGATCATCTGAGGAGGGGCTGTGTATCGCTGCATTATTCCTGCTCGCAGCGGCTCGGAGAGCGGCAGCCCGTGGGGCGATTTGGTCCCGATCTTCAGCCCGTTGACAGTGACGACACTCCTCTGTCGCGCAGGGGCGCCGAGACAGCGCGTCAGCGTTGGCATGGAGGCGGCCTGCCCGATGCACAATCTGGAAATTATAATCCTGCAGTGCCTCCAGCCACCTTGCCAACTGTCCATCCGGTTCTTTGAAATTTAACAACCAGGTCAGGGAAGCGTGGTCCGTCCTGAGCTGGAACCTCCCACCGTACACATACGGGCGGAAATGACGCAGTCCTTGAATGACAGCCAGCAGCTCTCTGCGAGTCACACAGTAATTTCTCTCGGCTCTGCTGAGAGTGCGGCTGAAGTAAGCGACTGCCTGCTCTCCATGCTCTCCCTCCTGGGATAGCACCGCCCCGATGCCCTGGTTGCTGGCGTCCGTGTCCACAATGAAAGGGCGGCTCGGGTCAGGATACCGCAGGATGGGGGCTCTGGCGAAGCTGGCAGAAAGCAGCAGCACAGCTGTCACTCCACTGGAACGGGCGTCCTTTCTGCGTCAGCTGATGCAGCGGGCTGGCAATGGTGGCGAAGTCTTTCACAAACTTCCTATAATAGGAGGCCAATCCAAGAAAACTCCTCAGTTCTCCAATGTTCCGCGGCACTGGCCAGTCTCTCACTGTTGCCACTTTTTCCGGGTCGGTGGCGACCCCCGCTGCGCTGACGACGTGGCCCAAAAAGGTGGTCTCTCGCCGGAACAGGTGGCATTTCCTAGGGTGTAACCGTAGCCCCGCCTGCTGGATGGCTCCCAGCACCTCTCGGAGATTTGACAGGGCGCTGTCAAAATCAGCTGCATGCACCAGCAGGTCATCCAGGTAAACAACGCAGCGGCTCCTGGGCACGTGAGCCAGCACTCGCTCCATCAAGCGCTCAAAGGTGGCCGGAGCGTTGCAGAGTCCAAACGGCATCACTTTAAACTGGTACAGTCCCTGCCCAATGGAGAAGGCTGTTTTTTGGCGGGCCTCGGGTGACAGCTCTACCTGCCAATAGCCGCTGCGTAGATCCAGCGAGCTGAACCAGCTGGAGCCGGCGATGTGGTCCAGCGCGTCATCGATGCGGGGCAGGGGGTAGGAATCTTTCCTGGTGGCATCGTTCAGGCGTCGGTAATCCACACAGAACCGCCACGATCCGTCCTTCTTCTTGACCAGCACCACAGGCGCTGCCCAGGGGCTGCTGGAGGGCTCAATAACATCTGCCTCCAGCATTTCTCGCACTTTTTGTTCCGCCGCTGCCCGCCTTGAAAAGGGCAGCCGGCGTGGGTGGAGTCGAATCGGCCTGGCCCCACCGGTGTCGATCTCGTGCTGCACCAACCCGGTCCAGCCGCATTCCTCATCCTTCGCAGCGAAAACACCCACGTAATAGTCCAATAGCTCCCGCAGCTGGCGTCTCTGTTCCGGGTCCAGCCCGCTGCAGCTCCGCTGAAATAATTCCTCCACCGCCTGCTGCGTCTCTGCTGACACGTTGGCCCCTCCCCTTGCTGTCCCTGTGTGTGCTCGTGTCCGCGCTGGTGACGTCATCGTGTCCAGTCCTCGCGGTGGCCTGCCTGGTCCGGTCTGTCTTGGCGATCCCTCGATTGCGCGGGCCCCCGCGTCCCTTCTCTGGGTTCTGCTGTGGAGCGTGATGGTCCGGTTTCCCAGCTGGAGGGAAGGTCCGGCGGTGTCGATCTTGGCACGCCAGGCTGTGAGCAGGTCTAATCCAATAATACAGGGGTCTTGGATGTCAGCCAGCTTGAACGGGTGTCTTATGTTCTGACCGGCCACCCCCACCACCAGCACTCTCCGCCCCTTCAGTCGGGCGCGCTCACCGGTAGCTGTGGTGACGCAGCGCTCGGTGGGTTCCCACCCCCGCGGAGCCGTCTTGCTCGTGCCCGGCAGTACGCCCAGTCGAACCAAGGAGATTGTAGAGCCGGTGTCAATCAGGGCCCGGATCGACGTCTTCCCCAAGCTGCACTGTAGATGGATCCCTGGAGAGTGTCCAACTCGGCCCACGCGCGGTGCCGGCTCCTCCGGGGAAACATCTGCTGGAGGTGGCCTGTCCCCGTTCACGCCACCTCGCTCTAGTTTAACGCCGGCGAGGGGCCGGTTTGTCGTGGGGTGGGTGCGGGGCAGTATCGTGCGATGTGTCCCATCTCTCCACAGCGGAAGCACCCTTCCTCACACCGCCGAGGCCATCTTCTCCGTGGACGCGCCGCCGTGGTCTGCCGTAATTCCTCCTCCTCCCCCTCGCTCTCCATCGTAGCCTGGTAGGTTCTTCGGCTGTGCGTTGCTGCTTCAGCGGTGCGATTTATTAGCGGCTCTGCCCGCTCTGCTTCTGCCACTGCAGTCTTCCAGTCGCTCGCGGCGTGGAGCCGTACGTGGCTCTGGAGCTGGGCCGGGCGGAGACCTTGGATGAAGCTCCGGAGGGCGAGCTTCTCTACTGCCTCCGGCGCGAAATCTGGGTAGCTGCGCCGGGTTAACAGCCATATGTCTGCAGCATAGGCTCCCAGTTTCTCCTGGTGGTTCCGGCGGCGGCAGGTCAGTTGTTCTTGGGCGTGCTCAGCGTCCGCTATTCTCCCAAATCGTCTCTGGAGTGCCCCTTGCAGTGTTGGCCAGCTGTGGTGCTCCTCGGGCCGGAGATCAGAGAGCGTGCAGAGGGCTTTCCCTTCCAAGGCCAGCGCGACCTGTACGGCGGTTTCCTCTGGTGACCAGCCGTTCAGCGCCGCAGTCAGCTCGACCTGTGTCAGGTAGTCATCTAATGTGGCTTCGCCGTTGAAACGGGGAATCTTGGCCCGCTGTCGAACAGGTGGGGTGGTCGTTTCCTGATCGATTGCCACCCTTGATCGCTGTGGGGTCGCCAGCCCGTGCTGTCCTGAGAAGGGTGGAACGTTTGCTCTGTTCTGCCCGCTCTGTCTTGAAAAAGACAGGAGGCGGGGTGCGCTGGCCCCGTCAGGTCCGCTGCTTCGTTCGTCCCGGCTCCAGGCTCCCGGTGGTGGTGTCTCGTCATCCATCATCAGCTGAGCAATGGCCTGCTCCAGCTGCCGGATCTCCATTCTGATCGCTTCCATTTGCTCCATCCCACTTCTGACACCAGTGTGACGTTTGCAAGGGTTCACACAAAGAAAATGGAGCAGATGGCTGTGATCAACCAGATTTATTTTACACACACCCCAACCCCAACTTGCCACTTAGTACACAGAGCAGGGGAGGTCATTCTCACAGACCCCTGTTTGAATCATGGTTACACACACATGATACATCTTGCCCTAATCCTGCTAAACACTGCTGGGTCATTATAATGCAGTTATAATGACCCAGCAGTATAACTCAGAAATAACACATTTAACACACACAGTAACGTTTCAAACTGGCAAAGCATGCTGGGAAATTCACTTAACATGGCCCCAACGTTACAATATATTTATTCCATCCAGCTACAATGCTCTGCACTGTGTGTCTGTGTGTGTGTATATATATATATTATAGTAATATGTACATATGTATATTAGCTGCTCTTGCTTGCTTGTTTTTTTTTTTTGTTTTTTGTTTTTTCTTGCCTTCTGATTGTTGCTCTGAGTGTTGCTATCCCTGTGCTGTTGCAATCCTGGAATTTCCCCTTTGTGGGACTAATAAAGGCTTATCTTATCTTATCTTATATTGACTGTAGGTTGGTCTTGTAGGTGTTTCCCCAGACTTCTACACAGTAGTTAAGATAAGGTAAAAACAGTGAATTGTACAGTAAGACTAATGATTTATAATCCAAGATGTGTCTTGTCTTCCAAAGTATGCCTATACATTTTGCTAACTTGGCCCGGATGTGACTGATGTGAGGTTTCCAGCAGATTTTATTGTCTAGCGTCACCCCCAGAAACTTATTTTCCTGTACTGTTTCTATTCTGGTATCATCTATCGTTACCATTATTTCATGATTTATTTTATAATTTCCAAACAACATAATCTTTGGGTTTTTTTAGATTTAGAGATAATTTATTTTTGTTGAACCACTGCGTTAACTTTTTCATTTCAGTTGTGACCACCTCTAAAACCTGCTGCAAATTCTCACCAGTGCAAAGGATATTTGTGTCATCCGCAAACAAAATAAATTTCAGAATTTTTGATACTTGGCATATGTCATTTATATACATAATAAAGAGTTTGGGTCCCAAAACTGACCCCTGGGGCACACCACAAGTGATGTCCATGAAGGGTGATTTGTGCTTACCAATCTGTACAAATTGTTGTCTGTTACTTAAATAACTTTCCACCCAACTCAGTCCTACCCCTCTTATCCCATACCTTTCCAGTTTCCTTAGTAGTATTTTGTGGTCAATGATGTCAAAAGCTTTCTTTAAATCTATAAATACTCCTACAGCAACCTTTTTTTATCTATACAACTAGTAATTTCTTCTATAAGTTCGATCAGTGCCAAAGATGTAGATTTATCTGCTCTAAAACCATACTGGCTATCTGTAAGGAGGTTGTGTTTTTCAATGAAATCATCCAGTCTCTTAGTGAAGATTTTTTCAAGTATTTTGGAGAATTGTGAGAGTAAAGAGACTGGCCTGTAATTTATGAAACAATGACTGTCTCCTGTTTTGTACGACGTATGTCGAGTTTTTGCATTAGCATCGTGGGCCGGTTAAGTGCTAACAGCTGGTCCCTATTGTACTGCCTCCTGCAAGGAACAGTGGCTCCGTCCGCTGGCTCAGGAGACATTTGAGTGATCAACGTGTCTGTGATGGATAAAGGTGTTGCCGAACCAGAAAGATTAGCAAGAGAGCCAGATAGTAAATAGGATAATAATCATAATCTTGCTCATTCGAGCGCTATTCTGATAACTATGTTTTTTTTCTCTCTGCCCAATGTGTCATCCCCTTCCCCTCTCCCTCTTTACCCCCACTGCATTAGGCGCCAGTCGGCTGCCGCGTCATTAGTGTGTGCTTAACATGAGCGCACCTAATGTCAAGTCAAATTCCTCGTATGTGTTAAACATGCTTGGCAATAAAGTTCATTCTGATTCTGATTCTGAATAGGAAGAAATTGATCCGCTGTTGCAAAAAGGCAGCCTACTTGTGTGGCGCCGGAAGTTTAAATTAGCAGCTAAGCCTTCACTTATTATTGAGCAAGAGTTATTTCCTTAGCTTGTTAGCTCTACTTACGTGTTTTCCTCCGTGTTCTTTCACGTGCTTGCTGCTAGCAATGCCTGCCATTAGCTTTTGCTTTTCACCTCCAGTATGCGCTGCTTCACGGATTTTTTTTTATGCTGTCCACTGCAGCCAAGGCACCATGTAAGTACATCCCATCCTCGTCGCCAGTTGTTGTGTTGTGACTAATTGCTATGAGCACTAAAGAACGGAGACAGAGAAGTATCTTCCAAAACTGGAGGGGTTTACTGGAGTCAGAGCAGGTGCATGTACAGTATAACAAGGATAGTGGTCACAATAGCGATCTAGCAACACTCTGGGTAACTCTGGAGCACAGTCTCCTGTTACACACAAGACCCCGCCTGACTATAATTACAGTAGCTCACATAACCCAAACTAACAATGTGCGTAACCCAATACATAACAGCACTGTCCTTAAAAAAATTTGAAATATATTACTTGTGTGTGATGAATCTATATAATATAGGAGTTTTATTTTTTTTTAAACAGAATTACTGAAATAAATTAACTTTTTGATGAGATTCTAATTTATTGAGATGTACCTATCAGTGAGAGGATAGGTGCAAATGTACAAGAAAATCATGAAAACATGAGAAAAAAGGTGAAACATGGCAAAAGTTTAAAAAAAAAAAAAGTAATGAACTTGCCAGGAAAAAGTTGCAAGAAAAACCTCACTAATTGTTGAGAAAATTGAACATTTGGACATTTAAGTGAAAAATAAAAAGTTTAAAAAAAAGTGTGTGTGTGTGTGTGTGTGTGTGTGTGTGTGTGTGTGTGTGTGTGTGTGTGTGTGTGTGTGTTGTGGGGGTGAAGGGGAGGCAGTCCACCCAGGGCTTCATACAAGCCAGGACCACCCCTGTCTAGGCAGCCCTTGCGCATGAAACAATGCGTAAAAATAAGCGTAGTATATTGAGTCCTATATTTCATTACATTTTCAATAAGTCCTTACAGACACAACATGTGCCTAAGATCTGGAAAGAAGCCGTGGTTGTTCCCGTTCCAAAATCCAGCTGTCCTAAAATGGTAAACGACTTTAGACTGTCACCATGGGTTGAGATGCCGTCTCAGCACTCAGCCCATGTTTTCCCTCATCCCTGCTTCCCATTGAGCAGCGTCTCAGCAGGCTCCCAGCTGGCAGCATTACGGACGGCTGGGGCCAATTAGTCCTCATCAGCTGGGGCGCTGCCAATGTGAATAAATAGGAGCAGCCTCGATGACTCGGGGCTGCGACATAAGCACTGCTAGGCTGGAGCCCCTTCGTCTGGTGCCAGCCCCTGCCTCATCTTCAGCACAACTCGTAAGTGTTTCCCGTAAGGAGTTTGTGCCTTGGTACCCCCATGTCCGGTGCTAACCCGCTACTTTCCTTACTGTATCACTTGGGAGTACCACCTTGTAAGAGTGACCTGTGTATTGGAGTCCTTTGCCCAGTGCCAGCTCTCTATTCTTCTGGCTGCTTAACCCGTGAGTGTTACCTGCTGTGAGCCCTCTCGTTGTGTACCCCTACGCCCGGTGCCAACGGTGTTCTCTGTCGCTGTACTGCTCATGAGTGTTATTGTGTTGAGTATCTGTGCTTCCCTCATCCCTCACCCCTACCTTCAATAAAACATCACGACTCACTGGCTCGCCCTTGGCTCTTTTTGCGCGGCTCCCTAGAGCCGTGTGTGACAGTATGTCGCAGCCAGACGAGTTACCGGCGGCCGTGAGTCGCCGTGGAATTGTACCTTTCTGTCCGGGTGTCAGCGGTGCTAGCATGCCGTTTCCCAGGAGTCACTTCCGGCGCCAGGGCGACGAGCTGAGGTCCATCTCGGAGGCTGTCGATGGGACGCTCTTCACCCTGCACGACGCCTCCAACGCGAGACGCTGGCATCCGGGCCGGGCAGAGGAACTCCTGGACTGTTACCCTCATTCTGTGTACCATCTCAAGGACAGTGCCAGGATAGACGCCACAGGTACACAGTGAGAGAAGCTCCACGGGTTGGATGGAAATCCCGGCAGGAAGCCGAAGTGGGCGACGTTTCCCCCCGCTTCGGGATCCCGTTCCTGCTGCCATTCCAGTCCGGGAGTTCGCGCCAACCAGAGGGCTTCCCCCGACCTGCGCCACGTCACTTGGGATTCCCTTCAAGGAGCCGCAGCTGACAGCAGTTATGTCTGGGGTCGAGTGGCTGTCGCGAGCTCCACTGTGTTTCCTGTCACCACCTTCAGGCATGTGGCGGCGGCAGTGAGATTGATGGAGAGGACTCCAGGGCTACGAAGCTTTCCCATGCTCGACGCCTTCCTCGCCTCGATCTCCGATCTGGAGCGGCGATTCCTGGGTTCCCCCCTCGCTTCGTCCCCTGGGAATAGCCGTCATCACATCGCCGAGTCACCTCTGCACGAACCTCGTCCGGATCCAGTTCTGGGCCGCCGTCAGGACCGTTCCTCCCACGCAGCTGTCACCTCTTCGCCTCGTCAGTGTGGAGCTTTCACAGCCTCGTTCCCTGAGCCTCATTTCCCCGCTGTCATCCCTGGACATTCGGACTGGCTCACCCCGGCTGTTTCCCCCTCCTCCTCGACGCGCTTCCTGACTGCTGAGTGTGCCTGGAATTCCGGCCTGGCGAGCTCTCTGCTGGAGACAACGCGAGCGACCCTCAGACGAATTCCCGGGGGGTCCTCCGTTATCGCCGGGCGGGGAGAGGAAGAAGCAGTATCCACTACAGCAGGCGATACTCAACCTCCAGGAGGCAGGCAAGTCATAGTTTTGTCACATCTGTTTAATGATTTGCTCTGTCACATTCCTGGAGGAGGAGTTCAGGGTTCGCAGCTCCCTGAACTCCCCCCACCTGCTGTAACCTGTGCTCCTAATCCCGCATCCTCTGTGTCTCTCTCCGCCGAGCGATCCCCGGCTCCGGGTCAACGTGGTGGGATAAGGAGAGGGCCTGTGGTTCCGCAGCTACGTTGCGGACGGAGGAGGGGGACTGACTGCTGCATGGAGTCTGCGCTGATGACTGAGCGTCCCCGGGTCTCCACGGAGGAGCGGTTCGGTCCAGCGGGACGAGATTCTTCTGGCTACACGCCGAGTGGATCGTCGGCGGGGTTACCGGAGCTGGAGGAATCTCAAGCTGCGCTGACCATCGTGCTGGCTGCGGGG
Source organism: Pholidichthys leucotaenia (assembly GCA_020510985.1). NCBI lineage: Eukaryota > Metazoa > Chordata > Actinopteri > Cichliformes > Pholidichthyidae > Pholidichthys > Pholidichthys leucotaenia. The sequence goes on along the minus strand of CM035848.1, from coordinate 221,575,166 downwards.
CCCGACGCGGCTGGATGGGAGCCTGACAACGACCTCCTGACGACGGATCCCGGATCTTCGCAGTCCTGGACGGCGTCAGAACCTGAGATCAGGCGAGTGCTCTCCTTTCTTTTCTCCCTTTTTATCTTTGAGCACTTCAGCCTGTGTCTAGGGGAGACAAGCCGGGTGCAGCCGCCCGCTGCGTCTGAGCTCGTCTCGCCGGGTTCTGGCGCTGCCGGTGATCCTGATCCCGGTTCTGTTTTCTCTTCTGAGCCTTCTTTCAGGGTCACCGGCGAGGAGTTGCTGTTCCTCGTGGTGCTGGAGGGTCCAGGTTCAACGTTGGAGGTCGGTTCTGGTGCAGTGTCCAACGTGGGTTCGCCTGAGACCCAATCGGGGTCCAACGTGGGTTCGCCTAAGGCCCGATCGGGGTCCAACGTGGGTGCTGCCCCAGTGTTGTCCAGGTCCGGTGAGGAGGTGGCCGTTTCCCTGCTGCCTGACGCTCGTCGCCCTCGTCATCGGCTCTCCCCTGAGCCTCTTCCACCGGGATCCGCTCTGACCCTTCGTCCGTCTCAACGGTCCTGGTGGTTGAGTGATGCGGGTTGACGACCCGACCCACAGAACTTTCGGTTCGGTGATCTGGTTCCCCCCGCTGGTCTGTGTTTGCCTTTGAGTGGCCTGGTTCGGCTGCCGGTGGACTGGATTCCTGGGATCTGGGTCCGGAGTTCGCCGTCCGAACATTTCCCTTTCCCTGGTTCGCCAACTGGACAATGGGCGGGGAGATCTCCGGAGCCACCTCGGCCATTTTTGGACTCTGCCTGCCATATTCCTCGGGTGTCACTTTTTCTTTTATCATTATTAAGGTCACTCGGGTGTAATATTTTGTCCTGTTGGTGGATGTGTTTTCATAGTGCTGTGTGTTTTCCATTCCTCGTACTCAGCATTTTACTTTTTGTACCATGTTTTTAGCCTCGTCCTTGCATTGTAGAGTTATGTTTTGTTTCCTATCAGACCATACTCTGCAGTTGTCCGTTCGTTCCAGTCACTTTCACTTCTTTAGGTGACTGTGGGTATTTCTATATCCGTAGTGCTGTGGGTTTTCCTTTGCCCGTACTCAGCATTTCCTTTTTCTTTAGGTGACTGTGGGTATTTCTATATCCGTAGTGCTGTGGGTTTTCCTTTACCCGTACTCAGCGTTTTTTTTTCTTTGTGTCACTCTTGTCCTGTTCTTAGTTTTGTTTGCATTATGGAGTAGTGTTTGTTCTGTTGTCCACACACCGTAATTGCTTTATCCGTTTTTTGTCATTTTTTTTGGTGCAATGTAGAGTACTGTGTTTGGGTTTTTGTTGTTTGTTTTTTTTTGCCCTGTTACCCTACATTGGCCTGTTGGTGTTTCCCTTTACTTCATCCCCTCCGGCCCTGCCTCCCTTCCTCCCACCATAGGTGGGGGGGGGGGGGGGGCTGGGGTGTTTCTGGTCGTTCAGGAGCCCGACCTTGAGGGGGAGGCTCTGTCACCATGGGTTGAGATGCCGTCTCAGCACTCAGCCCATGTTTTCCCTCATCCCTGCTTCCCATTGTGCAGCGTCTCAGCAGGCTCCCAGCTGGCAGCATTACGGACGGCTGGGGCCAATTAGTCCTCATCAGCTGGGGCGCTGCCAATGTGAATAAATAGGAGCAGCCTCGATGACTCGGGGCTGCGACATAAGCACTGCTAGGCTGGAGCCCCTTCGTCTGGTGCCAGCCCCTGCCTCATCTTCAGCACAACTCGTAAGTGTTTCCCGTAAGGAGTTTGTGCCTTGGTACCCCCATGTCCGGTGCTAACCCGCTACTTTCCTTACTGTATCACTTGGGAGTACCACCTTGTAAGAGTGACCTGTGTATTGGAGTCCTTTGCCCAGTGCCAGCTCTCTATTCTTCTGGCTGCTTAACCCGTGAGTGTTACCTGCTGTGAGCCCTCTTGTTGTGTACCCCTACGCCGGTGCCAACGGTGTTCTCTGTCGCTGTACTGCTCATGAGTGTTATTGTGTTGAGTATCTGTGCTTCCCTCATCCCTCACCCCTACCTTCAATAAAACATCACGACTCACTGGCTCGCCCTTGGCTCTTTTTGCGCGGCTCCCTAGAGCCGTGTGTGACATAGACCAGTTGCTTTGATTTCAATTTTAATGAAATTTTTTGAAAAACTGGTCAGATGTGAGGTCCTAAAGTAGACTGAGCATGCATTGGATCCTCTGCAGTTTGCCTATAGGCCTCACAGAGGAGTGGAGGATGCCACTGTCACTCTGTTTAACATGCTTTTTAAACATCTGGATTTTAATGGAACACACGCCAGACTTTTATTTGTGGACTTTTCCTCCGCCTTTAATACAATCCAACCTCATATCTTAGTTGAAAGGCTCCTGCAACAATTTGATTTGAGCAATAATCTGGTGGGTTGGATTCTGGATTTCTTAACCAACAGGACACAGAGAGTAAGGATCAATGGTACATTGTCTGACCTAAAGTGCTCTTCTACTGGCTCTCCTCATGGGTGTGTGTTGTCACCACTACTCTTCATCCTGTACACAAACATGTGTCGGAGCAGACATGACAACAGACACATTATAAAGTATGCTGATGACTCAGTTATTGTCAGTCTCCTCCAGGATGGTGAGAGTGGCCACGGCCCATTAGTTGATGATTTTGTTCACTGGTGTGAGGATTCCTACCTGCAGCTGAATACGACAAAAACTAAAGACATGATTATTGACTTTAGGAGGAAAACTCCCAGGCACAAAGTCACCGTACTAAAAGGCCAGACCACCGAATGTGTACAATCGTACAAATATCTTGAGACGATTATTGATAGTAATTTAAACTTTGAAGAGAGCTGTGAAAGGGTGTGCAAAAAGGGTCAGCAACATTTGCATTGCTTGAGAAAACTTGCACGCTTCCAAATTGACCGAACCATAATGACAATGTTTTATCGGGATTTTATTGAATCTGTTTTATCCTTTTCTTTAGTGTCATGGTTTGGTCAGATAAAACTGAAACAGAGGAAATCCTTGGATCAGGTAGTTAGATGGTCCAGTCGTTTGCTTGGTGAGCCACAGCTGAGCCTGACATCCCTGTACACCAGACAAGTACAGAGGATGGCTACCTCCATTTTAAATGATGACTCCCACCCTTTGCACTGCAACTTTCAGCTTCTTCCCTCAAGACGGAGGTTTGCTGTCCGAAAAAGTAGAACCCAGCGCTACAAAAACAGCTTTGTTCCTGCTGCTGTCAAAGAGTTGAACAAGCTGTAACAATATATTGCACATAATTTAGATGCCTATTTATTAACTCCATTTTATATTTACTTATTTTTGTAGGGTGTTACTTGGGTTCTAAATATTTTATTGGGTTTTAGACCTTTGAGTTTTTAACCTCTCTGACTAGTTTTTAACTTTTAATATGACCCTTCTCTCTTACCTCTGGTTTTTCTCCCATCTCTTTGTCTTTTTATACCCTGATTGATGGAGCCTTGAGTATTTTTATCATGTTTATAGTCAGCTTCATGTGTGCCTGTGTTTGTGTCTATGTTGAATATAATTTGTGGCTTGTAAATATGGATGTCACCAGACTGCAAAACAAATCTACCTACGGGTACAAATAAAGTAACCTGAACCTGAACCTGTAGTATGTATACGCACTTTGCGCAAGATCTGTATCCTGGCTGTGTTTGCTAATGTATTAACTTAGCCATGTAATGAAGGGTTCAAATTATCGTACATTACGGGATTTTTGAAATTATTGATCATACATCATACAGAGGGCAAAATTATTGTAGAAATACAATAATTATCGTACGTCTGGCTACACTGCTGAAGTCTGTCTGAAAGTGGAAGCTCTCTAGCTCAGCGTGGCTGCCCCACACCCCTGCACGCTCACAGAGAAATCGAAACTGCAGCTAGCAGAGGTGAAAAGGAAGATAACAGAGTAAACTAGACTCAACTTCAGTGCAGAAAATGAGGGGAGCCAGGAGAACATTAAAAATAAGAGCTCCTATCCGGTCTTACAACCCTTCAAAATAAGAGCGAGTGGCTCACCAAATAAACAACTGATGTAGACACATAAAAAACAAAAATAAATGATAAATTATTAGTGGTGTTGGATGATTAAAATTTTTAATCATGATTAATCTTTTGGAATGTTGAGTTAATCGTGAATAATAATGCGTTAATCTCGTGTTTTTCCATACAGATACAGTGTACCTTAAGTTGGTAATTTTTCAAGTTTGTCATACTGTTATGAACATGGGGGTGGACAAAAATGCTTGCTGTCTTCACCTGCAGGTTTATTAAAGCTCTCAACTTATCCAAAATGACAAAAACTATCCAGAATATTCTCCAGAAAATTCTCAAAAGTAGACTGCCTGTGCAAACAACGGAATGCCAGGGCTCATTAACGTCAGTGCAACACAACTCGGCATCCAATCAGCCAGCAGCCACAAATGGAGCTTGCTCTTTCTCCCATCGCAAACATCTAAAACTTTTAAGCAGATCAACACAAAACTATGGACCTCATGTGTCTCAACATACACAATTTCCCTTTTAGCAGAAAAATTGCAAACATAAACAAACAACTATCTCACCCGTGATGACACCCCACCGTGCTGCAAAAACAGCAGGGGAGTGAATGGACATTACGAACACAGCTTGGGAATTTTTTTAGATTGGTACTGTAAGATTTCAAAATTGGACAGTTAGCAGAATCTTTTCAGTTAACCAATCAATAATGACAGAAGTAATATTATTTCTCAGCTTATCTTTTATTGAAGCACGCAGAGTCAAAACACAGTTGTGTGTCCTTCTCAGCATGATCTGGCAGAAGAACCAAGAGCTATAGTTTCAAACAGGTACATATAGCTTCAAGTTACTGGGCTTTCCCAGTAACTTTCCAAAAAAAGTCTAGTCTTTGTCCAAACTGGTTCTGACTGGTCTCCAGTGTTATCTTCACCCAGATGTTCCTTTCCTCAACACATCTCCATTCCACATCCTGTTGTCGTCTTGATCTGTGCCTCTCCACTGAAACACGACCCCCACCCCAATACATGCCCATATATGGAAGCAAAAGCAGATACTTCATTGCGCAGCAGTTTGGGTGTGTGTATGCAACTAAATATATAAGCATGTATGCGAGCACTTTGTGTAATATCTAACTAATCTTCACTGTTTATTTATTACAGCAATTTCCCTCTTTTAACTCCATTTTTATGGAGTCAATAATTATGGCAGGTAAAGCAATAAACAGGCGCCGGACACCTGATGTCATTTTCACGTGAGATGAGCGAAAAACCTGTAGGCAGTATATACTTTCATGAGTAATCATTGTAATGCAATTTCTTTATTCATTCAGTGCATATTTACAGGCAAAAACGCTCATCTCGGCCCCACTGCCCTTGGCAGCCTTTTGAAATCTTTATTAGCACACGTTATACCAGAAAAATAAACATATGCAAAACAAAACATTTTCAGTCAAAACATTTCTTATCTGTGTGTGTTGTGTCTGAGTCTCAAGACCTGCTGCACAATAGAGCTTCAAACCTTCTAATTCTATTCTGACTACATGACAACAAAAGAGCAACGTTGATCTTCTGGATTCACCTGTAAGAAAACAGAAAAGTTGGAAGGAGCCAGAGGTTACTAGCACATGACCCACCGCTGGGGGATACCTTCAGCACACCCCCTTTCATGTAAGTATATGTATGTGTGTAATGTTGGATGTACTGTACAGTTAGAAAGGAGTAAAAGAGATAGTAAGAAAGAAACAATATATACATAATTAAACAATAGTCTGTCATAAATGCCCCTCAGGGCAGAAGAGACAGACCCACTTGCAGATTTTGTCAGTGCAGTTTATTTAACAACAGGAAAAATACACAGTGCTCAAACCAGCCTAACGTGGCGAGCAACATAAGAAAAAAGCACATCACACTCCCAAACAGACTGGTGAGTGGAGGGAAACACACACAGGAAAAACCCAAAACGATCCTAGGCATGAAAACTGGCAGGTGCCGGGCAACAACATAGAAAAACTCCCAAAACACTTCAAGTATGCACATAGGGCAGCACCGGGGAAAAACAGAGAAAAAACAAACACTCTAATAACTGGCAGGTGCTGGGTACTTACAGTGGGTATCACACCAGAGCTGATTGTGCTCTGATGGAGGTGAAGACAATACAATCTAGCCGCAACACAGGGTGAAACTAACAGAACTTAAATACACAGCAGAGATGAGCTGCAGGTGTAAGAGCTGAGACTGGCAGAGTGACCTAATTAGGCGATCACCCACAGCTGGGAACTGGAAGCAGACTGTGGGTGAAAGGTGAGTGACTGGGAAAATGAGGAAGGAGGCTCTGAAGAAAACAACATAATACAGAAAACAAATAATGCCTGACATGGATACTTAAAAAACACATAATGTGTCTGAGCACAGCTCAGACACGTGGCATAGTCTCTCCATCACTGTCATTCTCAGATGAACAATGGTCCTTGTCGTGGAGAAGGGACTTTGTCTCCTCTTGGGAGTGGACTTGAGCCATTATCCTCCAGACTGGCTCTTTGGACAGGGCTGTAATTATGCATCTTTCCAGCAATGTTCTCAAGCATGGGATGCAGCAACAACCCACCACAAGTATCACTGCTAGTGAGATGACTACAATCAGGATTACTGAGCGTATCACGCCCACCTAACGTCCAAAGACGGATTGAAGCCAAGATGTAAATGCATCAGGTTGATATCTGATATTTTGACCAAATTCAGTGCATAGGCCTTCCAAAGGCTCTACAGCACCTGTAATACTTCCATCTGGACTTGTCTTGTTAGGGATAAAGGTACAGCACATAGAGCCAAAAATCTGACACACTCCACCAGACTCTTTCAGGAGCATGTCTAGAGCAATGCGATTTTGATTTGCCATGAGAGATGTTGCCTTCAGTTGTTCATGGACTCCTTTAAGGGCATCCATTGTAAAGTTCAACATCCACTGCTGGTTATAATAGACATACTTGATCCAAGATTGCATTTTAATAGTTTCTAATACCTGTCCAGCCCAAGGAATGAAATGAGTGAACAATGCTGCCTTATAATTTCACCCCTTAAACTCATCCAGAACTCCCCTGACTCTTCCTGTGGAATCTATCCATGGCCTAACACCACCCAGTGTATCTTCCATAACTGTAGTTATGGAAGTGTATCTCTTTTAGCTCTGATCTCTCTTTTCATCTGTGTGCCAATCCTAGTATTATCTAGGGGGCCCAATGGGAGAATAGTGAATGGCATTACTAACTGAATTGGGGCACATGTTACCTTCCAGTTCTTAGGTAATATGGGCCATATCCTCATGTGGCCACACCAAAACCACACATCTGATCTAGGCTGGGACATATCTTGCATCTCAGAATAACTAGTGTTATTTACAGCTAAAGTGTTAGCACAGTAAGTCAGAGTTCCCACATTCAGACTGCCTTTCTTACTTACAAAACAAGTATAATTTCCCTTGTAGGGATGAAATGGCGGAGGGGTCATCTTCTCTATTGGTGGGAAAAGGTAATGCATGTCAGCGCAAACCTCCTTAGGTTTGGAAGTTGAAAACAGGTGGATCAGACAATTGAATCCCTGTGGATCACTGTTGGGATCCGGTGGGAATGGCACTGTGGCTAATCCTGGTTGCGCAGCGGCACAAGCATAACAATCGGCCTGATCCTGTATTACTGTGCGGACTGAGTATTGTACCCAAGCTAACCATTCATTTTGAGCTACATATCCTGTTTCTACCACTATGCGGTCCTTAACTGTCTGCACATCTAGATAAGTCACCACCTTGGAATTCAAAGATTTCGTGGTTGTATTCATAGCTTTACTAGTCACACTGGTGACCACTGTGATTTTTAACAATCCCAGTGTTTTTTTCCCTGGCATGTTTACTCAGAATCAGAATCAGAATCAGAATGAGATTTATTGCCATTGTTCATGTAGTACACAAACTAGGAATTTGTCTCGGTGCAATGCTGCAACATTAAACATAGAGTAACACTAAAGATAAAAAACTATGCATGCAATAAAAGGTAGAATAAGAATAAGTGATGCTAATCTATGCAATTTTTAAATATATTAACAAGCAGCAGATATTGTGGAGTTCCACATAGTGCAGGCGGTAATGCAAAAAGAAAACAAGTGATAATTGTCATGAGTCCGGTTGAGCTGCTGTACATAGTGCACAAGAGTCTAATAAGTCACTTAGTGTTCAGCACTCTGATGGCAGAGGGGAAGAAGCTGTTCATGTAGCGGGAGGTTTTAGTCTGAATGGACCGAAGTCTTCTGCCTGAGGGGAGGGGGGCAAACAGTGCATGTCCAGGGTGTGAAGGGTCGGCTATGATCCGACCTGCACGCCTCCAGGTCCTGGAGATGTACAGGTCCTGGAGGGATGGGAGCTTGCAGCCGATCACCTTCTCAGCAGCGTGCACAACGCGCTGCAGTCTTAGTCTGTCCCTGGCGGTGGCTCCTGCGTACCACACGGTGATGGAGGTGGTGAGGATGGACTCGATGATGGCCGTGTAGAACTGCACCAACATCTTGGTGGGCAGCTTGAGCTTCCTCAGCTGCCGCAGGAAGAACATCCTCTGCTGGGCCTTTTTGATGAGGGAGCTGATGGTCAGCTCCCACTTGAGGTCCCGGGTGATGGTGGTGCCCAGGAAGCGGAAGGAATCCGCAGTGGTGATGGGAGAGTCTGTGAGGGTAAGGGGGGGCAGAGGGGCTGTGACTTTTCTGAAGTCCACGATCATCTCCACTGTCTTCAGAGCGTTCAGCTGCAGGTTGTTGTGACTGCACCAGGACGCCAGCCAGGCCACCTCTCTCCTGTAGACGGACTCGTCGCCGTTGGAGATGAGCCCGATGAGGGCGGTGTCATCGCAAACTTGATCAGCTTGACAGACTGGTGGCTGGAGGTGCAGGAGTTGGTGTACAGGGAGAAGAGTAGGGGGGAAAGTACACAGCCCTGGGGTGATCCGGTGCTGATGCTTACAGAGTCCGAGACAGTCTTTCCCAGCCGCACATGCTGCCTCCGGTCCGTCAGGAAGTTGGTGATCCACCTGCAGAGGGAGTCAGGCACATTGAGCAGGGACAGCTTGTCCTGGAGCAGAGCGGGGCGGATGGTATTGAATGCAGAGCTGAAGTCCACAAACAGGATCCTGACATAGGTTCCCGGGGAGTCCAGGTGCTGCAGGATGGAGTGGGGGGCCAGGTTGACTGCGTCGTCCACAGACCTGTTGGCTCTGTAGGCGAACTGCAGCAGGTCCAGGAGGGGAGTGGTGATGGTCTTGAGGTGGGGCAGGACCAGGCGCTCAAAGGACTTCATGACTACAGAGGTGAGCGCTACAGGTCTGCAGTCGTTAAGTCCAGTGATCCATGGCTTCTTGGGGACAGGGACAATGGTAGAGGTTTTGAGGCAGGCCGGCACGTGGCATGACTTCAGGGAGGTGTTAAAAATGTCTGTGAAGACAGGAGTCAGCTCCTCCGCACATTGTCTCAGGGTGGAGGGAGACACGCCGTCCGGACCGGGGGCCTGCGCGGGTTCAGTCTGGAGAACTGTCTGTGCACGTCCTGCTCACTGATGGCAAGGGCGGAGGGGGCGCCTTTGATGAAGTGGGGACCATGGAGGCAGTGACGCTGGGGGGAGGGGGGGAGTTGGACACAGCTGACGAGGTGTCAAAACGGGCATAGTGTTGCGACAGTCTTTAACAAAGGGCTTTGTCATCCTGTCCCTTAGAAGCCTGAGGCCGATAGTTGGTGATTTGCCTCAGTCCTCTCCACACAGAAGCAGAGTCGTTAGCAGTGAACTGCTGCTGGAGTCTCTCAGAATACACAGAATACTCCCAACACTAAATAAAACGATGAGCCTATTGTATTGTGGGGAAGTTTTGATATATTCACGCTAAGCCCCAGCAGGTTCTCTTTCACTGATTTACTGTATGTTCTAAACAGCTTTATATCTTCATGTAAATAGGCAAAGGTATTTGCTGGCAGTGGTTGGTGCACCTCCTTTCAATGGCCGGAACTCCACCGGATATGGCCATATCCAGCGAGAAGGTCATCTACCAAGGGTTTGTAACGTGACCTTGAGTTCCTATTTATAAAATTATTCTTTGCTGAAGAAATTTTTTTTTCAACTCAAAAGTGTGACTCTTGAGACTGCTTCTCTCACCCAGGGACTAGAGCTGTAACACGATCCCTGAGCCATAAAGTGGAAAGTTAATCCCTTTCTCCAAGACTCTTTGGCAAAGGAATGTTCTAATTGACAGTTTTATGATCAACAGAGTCAAGACTTTGGAAGCCAAGACTTTCCAGTAAACAACCAGTTTCACTGTGCCATCTGGTGGATGCATCAGGAATATTTACCTTTTTCCTTTGCAGTGGAATTTATGCCTTATGGACTATGAACTAACTCATATTCTTTCTCTTAAGACAGTATCTGCCAACAAAGACCTGGTTGAACTCTGGGATGGACAATATGGGTTTCAAATTCTTTTATTGAAATGATTTGATATAACTTGATATGTGCTGCTATTTTCAAGAAGAAATTAATGTTTGCATGCTTACTATCACAAATTAATTACAATAGATGTAGATGCATTTTATGCTCCTTTGAGTAGAATATCTTAGTCACTAAAGTTTAAGGAATTTATACTTTATTCAGCAACATGTGTCTTAAGGAGGATTTCACTCCTCAGATCAAATGTCTCTCTCTCCCCCTCCTCTCTCCTCTGTTCTGCAGGAGTCCATAGCTGCATTTAACTGACCAATAGAGTTCAAAGCTTCATTGCATTTTCCTTTTTAGGTCGAGTTTATTACCTTTGTTGAACAAAGCTCAAATATATTTGGTCCATCTCAGGTCTCATGAAGTTTTGGACCACCCTGCAACACTAGAAAAAAAACTTGAGTTTTATTGCTCTTTGCTGAGTCTGCTCTGGGCCGTTGGTCAAGCTGTGAGTAGCTTTCTCTGCTCCTCCAATTTTTCCTATCTTTTAAAAGAAGGACCCAGAGCCTGTCATGCTCTGTGTAAATCCTGTTTCTTTTCTTTAAAATTCATTTTTCTTATTTTATTCTTCTTTTTCTTTAAATCATCATGCAAGAAGATTTTGTTTAATTTTTTTTAAAGCTTAAACCAACTCATTTAAACCACCAACATCGAAAGAAATGAGTTTGTAATGTAATTTGGCTTTCTGATGGGACTTTGCACCATAAACTAATTCCTTCTTCAGTGCATCAGAGAAGACCTCGCCCAACCTGCTGAAGACCAGCCGTTGTGATCCTGGGAGTTAGGCCATAAGTGATAAGGAGCCTGTTTGCCAGCCTCCCCACAGACCCACGCTGGTCCCATGAAACAAAATCCGGTGGACCTGCCTACTACCCGTTGGGACGCAATGATTCTACTTGGCTGATGGTCTGTTGTCAATTTAACCTTAATTCCTCAGAATATTCCTGGTATAAGTTCTTTTAACCTAATTTATGCAAACCCCATAAGAATCTCAAAATGCATGCCATCTTTCATTAATTTACGTTCTTTTTCAGAGTAAAACAAATTTTCTAAATTTGCATAAAGTTACTTTGCATTTTCTTCATAAAATTGCATCCACTTTTTCTTAACCAATGCTCGTTAGAATAAATTTGAGCTTAAATTATTCAGTCAAAAAATCAGGCGGAAAGTTGGATTAATGTACATTTATTTAACCTCAAATGGCCATGTTTGAGGGAGAGATTACAAAGCGTGGCATTCAGACACACCTAGAATCTCTAAAGGATTCATTTCTTTAGGTCTGATATATATAGGTAGGAGAAAGGAGAGGGAGGATGAGGATAAGGGAAGGGACAGAACGGGACAGTCCTGATAATCAAAGCTTATCCGGGGAAATGTTACAGACACTCTGGAGATATGGGGTCGTGGAGACATGCACATGAAGTTCATAAAACTAACAGAATGTCTATATACCTAATCTCTACCACTGATCTATACAGCCTGAGGAGTTCCTGTGCATTCCTGTGACCCTAAACAGGACATGTCAAAGAGATTACAAAAAGTGGCTTAGATCATTCCTTATGCATGTACTGATCCTGTACTGATCTTCAGTCTGAACTCTCTGAAATTGCTCACAGAAATATGCCAAGAATATATGAACTTATTTCACATGGAATATACGTACATATAAACATTAAACATGGCATATGAAAGGTATGATACTTCTCAAATATAATAATGCATTATTAATATCAATAATAATGTAGATAATATGGAATTTTTCTATCAATGCTATTTTATGGTTTTCCAATTTCCAGTATACTGACCAATTAAACTATGCTTCATTTGGTTCCACAAATGCTTGATTCATAATTAACTCAGTAACAGTCTATGATGCCCATGATACATGTGAATTCTGTTTTAAAGTTATCCACATATGTTAACCTATTCTGACATTTCTTATTAAACCATTGAAAGACATATGGGAGTTATTGTTTGATTTCATGTCCATCTTCTTGATCATCAGAGACAAGAACTCACACAAGGGTTTATTATGAAACTGATCAAATATTGTCAATAGAATATTTGATATTCTACTGACAAACTAAGACTTAACTTACCAGTTGCTAAATTCTTAAGCTTAAGTGTTTGTTCATAAGAGTGTCCACCTCTATAAAATGTGAATGGTGCCCTAACGAGGAATTGAGTGTGATTAAAGTAAATCTTCATTCCTACTCACATTCATATTTACACTAATACATGTACCAACATTAAATTACCTATAAAAACCCTTAATTTCACTACAGGTTCCTTTTTATCTATTGCACACAAAAAAACATTATAGTCTCTCCAAATAACTTCAGAAGTCCTACAATCAATTGCCGTGCACAAATCAAAAATCACTACCGTGCGCTTTCCTTTTTGAGCATATACCTCTATTTTTGCACCATTCTTAACACCTGAGACTGTGGTCATTGATTGCCTAGTTTCATGAACACTCTGCTGGAGTTGAATTTTCCACCATAGGACTGGAAAGGACATAATTAGTGACAAGAGCAAAAGGAAGCAAATAGTCTCCCTTGTCGTGCAGTTAGGCAGTGTTGGTGTCATCACTGCTATTTGCACTGGCTATGTCAGCAACACTTTGTAAAAGGGGGTGATTTGGCTCAGCAGCTCTAGCACAATGAGTCACATCCAGTTGCTGAGTTTTCCTTTTTTCCACACTTGTACTGCGTGTGAAGTGGCCTTTATTACTTTAAAAGGTCCTTGCCACTTTGGTGAGTCCCAATGAGGTCTCACTACTTTTTGCCACACCCAGTTACCAGGTTCCAATGGGGCGGCATCTCCTTGTGTGTCCTTGCTGAGAATGTCTGGAGCCTGTTGAGAGAGAGCTTCAGATATTTTCTTTAGACTTTTGATGTACTGTGATAGTTCTACAGCTTGATTATTCCTAGGAGTCAAAGGTAAATCAACAAATGGTCCTGGATTCTTTCTCCATGTTAACAGCTCATGGGGAGTCAGGCAGAGTGTCGTGTTGGGGGTGGATCGCAGTGCCATCAGCACTAATGGAAAAACATCTACCCATGTCATGCCTGTCCCATGCATTGTTTGGCTAGCATTCTTTTCAGTGTACCATTTGCTCTTTCAACTAGCCCTTCGGAGGATGGATGCACTATTCAGCCATTCTTATGCCTTAAGTCTAAGGTGCATTCGTCCATCCGTCCATCCATCCATCCATCCATCCATCCATCCATCCATCCATTCATCTTCTTTCTCTTAATCCTTTTCAACTTCCTTCAAATGTTTATTTGCAAAATGACTGTCATTGTCTGACCTAATCACTCTTGGAAAACCATGTCTGGAAATCACCTCTTCTGTCTGTCATGTCTGCTGCGTAATTGTGCAGCGAACATATGAATTAATGTGAGCCCAATGTGCAGTAAAGTAAGTGCGTTTATTGACAAAAAGGGAAAAAGACAAAATGTCCATGTACAGTCCAAACTGAGTTATATTGATGAGACAACCGGCTGCAAACTTTGTTGGCTTGGAAGAGATGCCCCACGCACTCCAGACAGAACAGGAGCAGAGAGAACGGGCAGTAATTAATTAAGATGATGACTTACATGAATGTTGGAGCGGAAAAGCTCTGGAAAACACAACACCATATAGTCCAAAGGGAAAGGAGCCAACCACAAGCGAGCCTGGATGTCCAATGTTGACTAAGCCACCACACTGACTGATCACACTGCCCCACATAAGTACACAGATTGCTAATGAGGGCAAATGGATACAGCAGTGTGGCTGAGCAGGTGCATGAGTGACTGAATGTGTGTGTGTGTGTGTGTGTGTGTGTGTGTGTGTGTGTGTGTGTAAGGGTGTGCTGAGTGCGTTCATGCGTGCATGCATACATGTGTGCATGTGTGTAAATGTGTGTGATGATGACACACAGCATGTCACAGAATGTCACAGAATGTCTGGCAAGGGGAGAGCTAGAGGAGGGGGCATGGCTGTAGAACTGGCAGAGAACCAGGCTCAAACAATCTGCTAGCTGGAAATAATAAGCAACAATCAAGACCTGCAGCCACAGATCATGGGCGGGGTTGAGAACAACCCCGCACATGACAGAGCCCCCCCCCCCCGAAAGGGTGGATACCAGACACCCACTGTACCATCACAAAAAGGAAACAAAACACAAGAGAAAACCTGCCCCCCCACTCAGAAGGCCAACACAACTAACCAGGGTGGGAGGTGGGGGAAACAGGTCAGGAGGGATTAACCAAGGAGAAAACAACACAATACAAGGAGCACAAAAATTCCCAACCCCAAAATTACAGTAACCCCTCCCCAAAACCCAAGAGTCCCCAAGTTCTGGGAGCTGGCCAAAATCCCAAGATCCACGAACAGCCATAAGTTCAGGGGGCCGGCCAAAGTCCCAGGCCCCGTGAACGGCCATGAGTTCAGGGGGGCAGCCAAAGTCCCAGGGCCAGCAGGCGGCCTGCAGAACGGCATCAGGTGGCCTGCAATAGAAAAAAGGGCCCTTTGACCCAGGAACCCAATCCTTCGGGTGGCCGGCCCACATAGTTGAGCCATCAGGCCCGGAGGGATAGACGAGGTAGCGGCCTACCCACTGGAAGGCTGAGAGGTGGGTGGCCAGACCGAAGAAGGGGAACCCCTGCAGTTCCTGGTGGCAGGACCAGGTGGACCACAGCGGAGCCTGGTGGAGGAGGAAGGGAAACCCCAAGGAGCTCTGGAAGGGAGGAAGAGGCCTTGGTGTCCCCAAGCTGGCCGGCTGCACCCTTGGTGGTCCCGGCTTGGGACTGGAGCTTGGCTGCACCCACGATGGTCCCGTCCTGGAGACAATGTTGCACCAGTGTTGGCCCCTTCCCAGGACCTCATTGTTCTCATGGTGAGCCCCAACTGGGCCAGCGTTGCACCCACGGTGGACCCTGACCGAGCCATTGTTGCACCCTCGATGGAACCTGGCTGGGTCCCTGCTGCCCCCATGGTGGGACCTGGCTGGGTCCCTGCTGCACCCTCGGTGGGCCTTGGGCTGAGGCACAGTGCCCATGGCGGTGTAGCATCATCGTCTCCTCAAACCAAGACAGAAGATCACTTCTCTTCATTTTAAGGGAATTTCACTTTATTCATTATACAGGAATACCACTTTTCTGCCTTTTTCAGGAATATCACTGGCTTTTATGTCGACTCATGCAGGCCTCTTCCAGGCCTGACCAAAGATGCTTGCTTTCCCAGGACCCCAATGTAAACAGTTGCCTCTTGCAGAGATTGTAAGGATCAGAATTTGCTTTTAAACAATCAAAGGAACATAAACTCGTGAGACCAGACCTCTCAACGTGAACACTGCATTTGATAACGTACTTTTTTACAGGAAACAATGCTTTTAAAAAAGAGTCATAAACTGCTTAATCTGACGGGTTTATAGCCCACAATACTATCCAGGTTTTCTCCCAGATACTAAAGGAAATCATCTACAGCTCAACAGTACCTCCTAGCGGATACCTACGGAATGTGTTTTCAGTATGTAGGATGACTTTTAATTTGTTCTAAACATTAAGTTTCTTTCAGCTTATCCTCTGGATCCTAAGGACACTGAAAATCATCCCTCTTTTATCACCAACCATGGTTTGCTGCATTTTGATCTAAATGTGAATGCATGTATTATAATTATGTATAAGAAATGTTATATTCATGAGTGTTATTCAAACAAATGTAATATTGGAGTAATGGTATAAATGCATGATCACCAAATATTAGCCAAGTCATTTAATTTAGTTAGATTTTATATTGAGCACCTAATTTCATAAGAACTGACTGAGTGTTGATTTTCCCTCTGCAATTTCATGGGATGGTGTCTTCGTTTGATTGGCTGCTCTCAAACAAAGAAATGTTCTCACATTGGATAGCAGCCATTTCAAACTGCTTCTGAAAAAGTCGATTGGTCAGTCTTGCGATCGACATCATCATTTTTACGACCCGGCGAAGTAACTTTAAAAGAGAGAAGTAAGATCAGAGTAAGCAGAGTAAGATCAGACAAAAGGACAAGATTAGCAAGAAGTAAAGTAACAATTAGCAAGAAAAAGAGAACGGTGAGAGAATTAAGAATTAGAAACAGAAAGAAGAAAGAAAGAGATTTTGAGAAAGATTAGGAACTAAATTAAGATTAGAGAAGCAGAATAGTAATCTAGATCTCAGAAGAAGATTCCATTCCACCGTTCCAAGGCCCTGTGAAGTTTTATTCTGTTCTTTGTGAAGTTTGTCAAGTCTTTCTGGTTACTGAGGAGAAACCATTTTTCTTTACAGCTCGCTTTTTCAGAGAATCAAATTCTCAAACTTTTTTCCTTCACCTCAGAAGCCATTCTTATCCTAGTAAATGTTTTTTTTCATTTTTTTTCATGACTTTCGACGCCATTAGAGTGGACCTTTAATTTGCCTAGTTTAAAGTGAACAGAGACTAAGACGTTCCTCCTTCAGTTTTTTGGTCTATCCTGCTACAAGAGACCTCAAATTTGGACTCTTTTTCCAAAGACTTTTCACGCCGCCCTGAGACAAACCATCCACGGCTGCCACGGTCTCCTTGAAGGGCCCCCAGCTGAGTTATCACCTCCACGGCTGTGAGGACAGCAGCCGCTTCCTCCGACGTCCTAACTTCAAAACCCAGCGGTACCGACCCGCGGAAACGTGGACCTACAGCTGTCGTGTGAGTGAAACTCTTATTTCTCCTATCTGCTGGATTAAAACGTGATGTCCTAACAATTAAATTACAGTTGAATATGGCCCATATTTCAGGGCTCAATTAGTCTCTCAGCCACAGGATAGAGCTATCAACTGAAGGAAAACTCTTAGTCATTTTTAAGTAACTGCCCTTGAATTTTGGTAGATTAATTCAGAATTCATTTTTTAGATAATTAGCTTATGAATTTTCCCCATAAAATTGCGTTGTTTTGTTAAAACATTTCAGCCTCATTTACCGTTGAAACATAAGTCTGGTTCCTCCTTGGTTCTACAGAGGTGTAACGCTGGATGTTATGTTCAGGAATCCAATAACAGTTGATGTGATATATTACGCTGTCATCATTTAAACCTGTTTATCCATCATTTGAACGCCATGCCATGTAACCTGAATGAGTTTAATAAAAGGGTGAATGAGAGAAGTTGAAGCGTTTTCCTTTCGCATATATCTGTTTCCTAATCACGGCAGGACAAGAACTCACTGAAACTTTGAGACTGATTCATTAAGTAATTGAAGGTACAAAATTAAATAAAATTAAAGTTAATATTATTGTCCGTTAGGACCGGTGCCCCTTTTACGAGTGCTTTTATTTAATTTAGCGGGTGTAGATGTGACGGTTTAACTCCGCCCCCTTTCACACCCACTATTAAATAAAATAAATAATTCCTGTACCTTATGACAAATAATTTTATAGGCAATTCATGCGACAGTTTATTGGCACTCCCTTGTGACGCCTGTGTAATTAGGAAACATATATGCAAAAAGAAAATTCATTGAAATCATATGCTGTTTTTTTTTTCCTGCAAATATTGATCCACTATTCGGCGAGTCTGTGTGTTTGTTTGGGAGACTGACGCCTGCGTCTGCTCCTGCCTGTGTGTCTGCTGTGTTTGTTTACCTAACCTCCCGCTGAGGAGTCTGGTGGCTGATAGCTGCAAAAGGGGGGTGAGTGGTTCACCCACTAAGGTCAACAGTTTTTGATGCATGCAAAGAAGTTTAAGCAATATTATTATATGCTGGATTAAGAAAAATAAAGGCCTAGAGTGACAGAAACGCGAAGAAAATCGTCCTGTCTCTCGCCAGTTTAACCTTTTGGCGATTATCCCGAAAGGATTAATTAAACTGGCCAGTTCTGTAATTTAATTACCCAAGCGTGGTGACGTCAGATTAAGCTGGACGCAGTTTGATCTGGTCACTGGATAAACCGCTGGGGAAGTAGCGCTAAACTATACCCGGAATTAAAGGGGTAACATTATTTGTGAAAGTTGGAGATTAAACTCTCATTTTGAAAAGCAAGGCGTGGCGTGTCGATAAGACTCGTGCCCGCATCATGTGTCATGTGAACACGCACAGTCGCGCGCGTGACCGAAAGGCGTGCACGAAAGGTGTGCACGAAAAACTGCGCATGAGCAGAGTAAGCGTGCAGACACCATTTTGAAGGCGCTAAGAGGGAGTCACCCTAGCCGCCATTTTGAGTGAGACCGGTAGACCCACCCAGAGCGACGTCACCAGTGTCTCCTCCCCCTGGGAGGGCAGAGATAACTGCCTCCATCGTGTGGTCAACTATAGGAGTTGCATTTCTTGCATGAATGCACACTCGGATTAAAGCAGAGCAAATCTATTAAGCTGATTTATAATCAAACAGAGCTTCCAAATTAACTTTAAATCAATCCAAATTATCCGGAACAATCTAAATTTAAACCCAAATCAAAGTTTTATCCCAAGAACCAAAAGGAAAAAGAAACTTGTGGGTTTGAAGTTTGTTCTCATTTGTGGAAGAGCTTTTGACTGCATATATACACAGTGAAAGAACATAGAAGCATAGACTTTGTATTTACTCACGTATGTTAACCACATATTTTAATCTTTTTAGTTAAAAGCATATATTTACACATCTTATGCTAAAAGTCTGCAAACTTTTGAAGCTATATATATGTGTTTTGTTTTTAAATATCACTTTGTGAGATTTCTTTCACAGGAAGCCATTCAACTTAGGGACTCAAATAAATGACAATGTTCATTTAGACTCAAGTTAATGTTAATCCTGTGCATGTTGGTAAAGGATTTAGTGATTTACTAAATATTTAGCCAAAATTTTCCAAAATTAGGAAACCACATTCAGCAATTAACACTT
The DNA here is from genome assembly GCA_020510985.1 of Pholidichthys leucotaenia. NCBI lineage: Eukaryota > Metazoa > Chordata > Actinopteri > Cichliformes > Pholidichthyidae > Pholidichthys > Pholidichthys leucotaenia. The sequence goes on along the minus strand of CM035848.1, from coordinate 221,555,768 downwards.
GAAAGCTTTAGCTTATTTACAGTCAGTGTGTTGCTTTTGATTCATGTTTCCTCCCCAGGAGAAGGAAAACATTTAACCAACTCACTATTTCTCACCAGGATTTGAAATAAGTCAAAAGATGAAAACTTTGACTAGTCTGTAAAATTTTTTTCCCTCTTTTTAAACAATCGTTAACTTTAATCCTAAGGAAGCCTTAGTGACAATACGCAAAGACAATTCATTTGTTTCCTAACTTGTAAATATTAAAACATTGAAAGGCTTTAAATGAAGATAAGCTTTAACAAATCGAACAAAGCCAGTTCTAACTTTAAAACAAAGTGAAGAATTATACTGTAACTCTAAAGCCTTAAAGCATTTAACCTTTTCTATTTTTGTTGCTTTCTTTTGTAAATAAAATCATTACTTTCAAGTGAGATTCAACAAAAAAGTCACAACCTAGTTGAGAACTATTCCAAAACTACACTTTGATAACTGAACCGAAAGAAGTCAATCGACACAATTTTTATTTTTGTTTTTGTCTTGTGAAATACAAATCAAAATACAGTGTCAACAAATAAATTAACACATATTCCACATTTCTAAAGAATTTCCAAAATATTTGCTTTCCTTCTTACAAGCCTGGAAGTTGAAACAAACTCCAAAAAGAAGCTTGTGATTACCCTCACTAAAACAACACTCAAGGTTAACTCTTGACTCACAACTTTAGCTATAATCAACGAATTGATTTCAAGCTAAGCGTTACACAAACGGTCAAACATGTCGAGTCCACTTGACGAATTAAATGACCTTCAAGTAACATTGGAAGAGTTGGCTTCCAACCTTATACCTGGTTTCTCCAAACAAGTTCGGGATACTCCACCAAAAGATTTGAAGCAAATTACGAAAAAACTTTTGGATGAGTGCGAAACTAACCCACCGAAAGCAAAAGAAATCCCCGGTGTGTTAGGAAAGTTTGCACTAGCATTGATTGCAAGGTTAAAACGAGCTGAAACTCAAGTACTCTACGCTGAAAAGGAACTGGTGAAACAACAAACAACCATCCTTTCTCTTCAGGAAGAGAACAAATCCCTTGTGAAAAAGCAGGAACAAGCTCGCATAGAGAAAGAAGACACCCAAGCTACGCTCAATCAGACGTTGCTAAATCTGGAACAAGCAGAGGAAGAAAAGCAACGACTAGAAGACAACAATACCTCACTTCAGCAAGAAAACGAGGAATTGAGAACCGCCCTGCTTCACAAAGAGAATCAACTCAAGGAAGTTGAAGGTCAATTGGACGAAACAAGCTCCGATTATGGGAAATGCAAACTGCTCCTACAAGAAGCACAACAAGGTCTTCAGGACGTCAAAGAAGAGCTGGAAGACCACCGCAAACAAAGGGATCTGAGACCAGAAGCCATGAACAGGCCGGTTCCCTCGACAAAGGGGGGCATCCCCTCATGGGATGGGGACTCCCCCGGCTCACACTCACCTGACCCGTTCAAACCCGAACAGCAACGCGAAAGACGTTTGCAAATTCCATCCGATGGAGATCTCAATAAGATCGCTCGCCATGTCACGAAATTTGACCCCTCAACCAGTGGGTCACCTGATACCAGGGCTTATTTGCAAGACATTGACTACTACTTGCGTAAATACCCTGATGCTACTGTTGATGATCGCATTTATTTGATCAAGTTGACATCCAACAGGTCGGTATCAAAATTTATAGATCGGCAACCATTTGACATCAAGATGAACCACCGGAAACTCTATGAAGCCATCGAAAAAGAGTTCTCCGACGACTGCTTACAGTCAGGGCTAGCGACAGCCCTAGCTGTGAAACAGGGTCGCTTAGAGCCCCCACAGGCATACTACCAGCGACTCCTGCACGCATATTTTGGATCTCAAAACACGCCTGAGATGGAAGAAGACCACAATTTCAAGGCTCTTTTCATTCAGAATATCCATCCCACGATTGGACACCACCTTGGAGTCATGGCTAACCCAAAGACAAACTCGATAAACCAACTAAGAGAGTTCGCACATTATGCATTCCAGAAACAGCAACAAAGCAATCAGAAGCATACCGAGTCTACCGTGGTGTTAGCTGTCAACACCGCATCAGACACCCTGGACCTAGAGGGCGCCCCAAGGCCAGCCCTTGTTCCAGCATCTCGGTCACAAATAAAACGACGACAGTCCTCTAGTCAAGATAAGTCGAGTCATGACCCGGAAAAATTTTTGACACCAAGTTCCAAGCCAACATCACCAAAACCTGACTACCGTCGGAGACTAAGCCCACCAGGTAAGTCACAAGAATACGGTACGGATACCCGGGATGACAGATATCGATTTCGACACTCACATAACCGCGGGAGGTGGTCACCTCCTTCGTACCGCCGCAAAAACTTTGACAGGGAAGCAAGACCTCTCCCTGGAAAGTTTAACTCCAAACCCTGGGAGAAGAAAGAAAAGCCCCTTTCCAGCCGAGAAGACCTGGAAACTCTCCAACGCATGCTTGACGAACTGAAGAGGAAAAAGGAGGCAAAAGAGGACAACAAACCAGATGTCCTAGTCATAAATATTGTGACCACCCCAAACGATCCTTTAGGTTTGCCACAAGTCAACCCTGAGGAATCTCCTACTACAAAAGGGAAGGATACCGAAGATGCAACCGAACATCCTCCACCCGAAACTCAGGAGGAGCTCCAAAATGCAACGCCACCCAGTGCCATTTTGATAGTCCAGCTACCTGGGAAACCTCACTCGCCCGAAACCGGCGACTCTTTAATCTGCATTGAACCTCCGGTCCAAGAATTTCTGTGTGATTTGACCGAGAGGGGAGTTGCACGAAAATTCTTCCTGTCATTGACCTTGGAAGATGTGATGACGCACGAAGCCCTACTGGATACCGCAGTGGACATCACACTCATGTCACGTGACCTTTTTGAACACCTACGTGTCACTGCTAATTATTGTCACAAAGACTTGAAACTAAGACCTTGCTCTTTAGCTATTCAACCTTATGCACCCTCAAACACGACTGTGTCACACATGTCATTGATACAAATCTCCATTGGGCCCATGACTTTGATCCACCCGGTCTATGTGTCCAATCTCAACTCAATTCCATTGCTGATAGGCAAGGATCTACTTAATCGCTTTGAGCCTCTGATAGACTTCAAGAATCTCAAGCTATGGGCTCAAGTTCGACAACCTCTTCCAACCACTCTACCTGAAGCAACTGGATCACAGTGCTACACTCTTGACACCTTGGATGTTCCAGGAGTCAACCCACTCGCACTGCTGACCCAACAAAGTTTGACGGAAGGTGACCTTGGGGACCTGGCTGAAACAGGCACCTCTTCCCATGTCACCAAATCTGACAACCCAACCTTAAATGAACACAGTTCATTTCTTTGCATCCTAAAACCAGGGGCAGCCGATGAAGAGTACTGCCCCCAAGTAGTCAAAGGACTAGTTATCCAAAGCTCCCACGTAGACGACGTGGTACTGGCTCTCTGGGCTGATAAATCCGCAATCAGCCAGACACTTTTCAACTCTCTACATGAGAAATACCCTGACCTTATGGTCACTAACAAGTCTTTTCATTTCCCTGCTGGGACCAAATCAAACAAAACATTGGTCGCCACAAGTATCTGCGCCCTCCACCTTCAGTGGAACCACAGACTACTAACGCATCCCTTCTTGGTCGTTCCCGACCTGCCACATGCAGTCTACATCGGCAGTGATCTTCTTGTGAGACTTGGAACCCAGGTTGATACCATAAGCAATGTCTTATGGTCTCTCACCCCAGTTCGAGACACTCACTCTAAACCAGATCTTGACACTCTAAAGTCAGGCCAGACCATCCCTGAGGCCTGCCAGGTACTGAACACTCAACATTGTTTCATACCTGCTAATGTCACGTGCTACCCGGTCCAACTATGCATTCAGACCGGACAGAAACTTATGCATCCACAAGCAGTTTTCCAACCGGCTCCTTTGCTTGACAATCTAGGCTTAACTCTCGAGGCCATGCCCCTTCTAAGCCTAGACTACAGAACCACCACATTACCGGTAAACAATCCCACGGCAGAGACCATCGTCCTGCCCAAGGCCACGCCTCTTGGCTGGCTCATCACCACAGATTTCCACGATTTTGAACTGACTGTTCCTGTGCTAGGCGGCCTCCCTGATTCTCTTTGGGCCGACTCTCTTGAACCTACAGTCATTTACACTAAGCCTTCTAAGGCCATCGCTCTTGTGTCAATGCCAACCCCTGACAAAGAGTCAGTGGGACGAATCGACTTGACCAACAATGACCAAATGCTTGTCCAAGCCATTGAACTCCTCCCATCGGAGTCCGATCAGCAAACCAATGACAATCCCAGCGATGCTCCACCGAAATCAGTCCTCACTATCGCTGAAGAGATTGCACAGGTGGTAGCTGATGCTGATGCCCTAACCTCTGACGAAGAACGAGAAAAACTTCAAGTTCTTCTTAAATACAAACAGTCCTTCTCCAAAGACTCCTTGGACTGTGGACTAACCGCAATCCACTCAGTACGCATTCCTACACCACCTGACGCTCCTCCCACCTACGTCAGGCAGTACAAGATTCCCTTGGCCTCGTACGGCCCAGTACAAGAAATAATCGATGATTTACTGGACCGTGGCATAATCAGGCCATGTAACAGTACCTACTCAGCTCCCTTATGGCCTGTCCTAAAGCCCAATGGTAAGTGGAGACTCACCATTGATTACAGGAAATTGAACACTCAAGTTCCTCTCTCTAGGTGGCCTATGACTCAACTGGAGCAAGAACTCCCTAGAGTAAAAGATGCCAAATACTTCTCAACACTGGACATTGCTTCTGGTTTTTGGACTATTCCTGTCCAAGCTGAAGACCAACACAAACTGGCCTTCACGTTTGCAAATCGCCAATACACATTCACCCGATGCCCTTTCGGTTATGCTAACTCGCCTGCAGAGTTCAACATTTTCTTGAACAAAGCATGTCCAGACGCCCGAGACAGAGGTAACCTCATCTATGTTGACGATATTCTCATTCGGAGTCCAACTCTGGACACCCACCTCACTAAAATCGACCATGTCCTTGGCCAGCTCACGTGAGCTGGAGCCAAAATTTCACTCTCCAAATGCCAATGGTGCAAAACCAAAGTCAACTATGTTGGTCTCTTGGTAGGATCCAAAGGGGTCCTACCACAAACGGCACGAGTTCAAGGTGTGCTAAACATCAAAGCCCCTACCAACATCTCTGAACTCCAGAGCTTCCTAGGGGTATGAAACTACTCACGTCAGTTCATTGAGGATTATGCAGACTTGGCAAAAACCCCTTACAGACCTCCTACGAAAGGACACCCCTTTCATTTGGTCTGAGGCTCAAGAACAGGCTATGCTAGCGTTGAAGCAAAAGCTATGCACAGCACCATGTTTGGCCTATCCCAACTGCGACCAGCCATTCTTCTTACAAGTGGGGTTCTCTGCCAACTGCTTAAGTGCTGGATTATACCAAATCTATGACCACGATAAACGAGTCGTGGCCTATGCCAGCAAAACCCTCTCTGGTCCGGAACTGAAATAATCGGACTGTGAAAAAGCCCTTCTGGCCGCTGTATGGGCAGTCAAACATTTCTCCAACTATGTAGGAGGCCAGAGAATCACAGTTGAGACTCACCACCAACCAGTGGTCTTCCTTAACAGTCAACGCATCAGAGAAGGCGTTGTAACAAATGCCAGAATAGCCTCCTGGTTGATGGCTCTACAAAGCTTTGATGTGGAGGTCCGCTACACACAAAAGTTGAGAAGCCCTCTCGGCACAGACTTGGCTGCCTGCCAACGGTGCTCTGAGGACACTCCAGGACCATCCATTCGTGCAGAGCCACCTACAGTCACTGAAGACCCAAACCATCACTACTTTGACCAGAACATCTGTCAAGATATGGTCACCGCCTATGTTGATGGTTGTTCTTTTCACCATGAAACTCACATTCGTGCTGGTGTAGGTGTGGCATGGCTGAACAATCAGCCTTGTGAACCCCACAACTACCAACTGGGTTCCCAATCATCTCAGTATGCGGAAATTGCAGGTGTGCTCATTACACTGCAACTTGCTGTAGACCATGGCATTCGCACATTGGTCATCTGCACTGACTCCAACTACGCACGCCTCAGTTTCACTTGTCATTTAGCACTCTGGAAGGCCAAAGGTTTTGTAACCTCCAACTGCAAACCCGTTAAACATCAAGACCTTTTCAAGGCATGTGATCACCTGGTCACCTCCAACAACCTCCAGGTGTACTGGAAAAAGGTCAGAGGTCATTCGCGCACACCAGGTCTAGACAAAGAATGGAATGACCTTGTGGACTCACTTGCAAAACAAGGAGCCATACAAGGCACACCCTGGTCCTTTGATTCTGCTCAGGTGCCGACTTCACAGTCCCACCCACCCACCCCTACAGTCTGCGCAGTCACTAGGGCCCAGACTAACAGGGCCCAAGACACGACAAAAACCACAGGTCCCCTTGCAGTTGACCCTGGTTTCACTGACGCTGACCTTATCTCTCTTCAAAACCTTGACCCTGCAATCCATAAAATGATACAATATCTCTCAGATCCTGCACTTAATGCACCATCCGACTCGGATCTCGCTGACACTCCAAACTTGAAACCACTTTTTGCCGCACGATCATCCTTGCAGCTGCGAAATGGCATTCTAGTTCATGTTTCCGATGAACTCCCTGCGCCTGCGCTTGTGGTCCCTCGTAACCAGAGGGGGGTGATGATTGTTCATGCCCATGATCTCCCAACTGCAGGACACAAAGGCGTCAAAGCCACGTACAACGCGCTCAAACAAGTGGCATATTGGCCATACATGTGAAAGGATGTAGCGGACTACATCAAGGGATGTCTCGTATGTTGCCAGTTTCAACCAACCAACCCGATTCATCGAGCACCCCTACAGAAAAGAGGCATTTCATTCCCATGGTCTGACCTCCAAATTGACTGGGTAGGTCCCCTTCCACGGTCAGCCAGAGGAAACAAATACTTCCTCACAGTCACATGTGCTTTCACCAAATGGGTCGAGTGCCTGCCTGCTCCTAACGGCACGGCAGAAACCACGGCCTACTTGTTGATGAACCATGTATTCTCTAGATTTGGTCTGCCAAGCTGAATCAACTCTGACCGCGGCACTCATTTCACCGCCAAAGTCATGCAACAACTGTGGGAAACCTTGGGAGTTAAAGCTAACTTCCATATTAGCCACCACCCACAATCCTCCGGACAGGTTGAAAGAACCCACCGAACTGTGATCAACATACTGAAGAAGTATGTTTCACCACACCAAAAAGACTGGGATGTAAAACTCCCGCTGGTCTTAATGGCCATCTGAGCCACACCCCATGAAGCTACGGGGGTGTCACCTTTTGAAATGATGACAGGCCGGCAAATGACTTTGCCCCTACATTTACTCTACCAACCTGGAGAAGCCAGTGTTGCTACAGCTTACACTACTCACCAGTACATGACTGACCTGACCAAACATCTCCAACAGACCTTTGCCCAAAAACATTTGGACCAATCAGCTGTAGGACGCAAAGCCTACTACGATCAGAAAGCCTCATATGACGAACTCCAAGTGGGAGACAAGGTTTTCTATTATGCTTTCATTCCTCAGACAGGACAGACCAACGCACGAGCAGGAAAACTCGCTCGGAAGTTCCTCCCCAGGTGGACAGGTCCACACACGATCATAGATAAACTCTCTCCGGTCATTTACCAAATCAAAATAAGCCAAGGTCGCCAGGACCCTATCTCCAAATGGGTCCATCGTAATCAAATCAAAGCTTACAAAAACCCCATGGGACTCATCGGGGACAACACTGTTCCATTAAGTCAGTAAACAAATCTAAAATCTTGTTTGCGCCCGATAGATAACTGTTAGCTGACTATCAGCCTCAGGCACGCTCGGTCGCATTCCTCTTCCTCAATCAGGTAACTGCATTAAACCTTCAAAAGGAGAAAGTTAACCCAAACTAACTGACTTCCTTAAAATCTAACTTTAAAAGACCCTGCAAAATTTCATTCAGTGTCATCAAGTTACTATTTCAAAATAGTACACACAAAACCTCCAATATCACTAGCTTAGGTCAATAATCACAAAACCCTCTAAAGGTGATAGACACTAATAGCCTAGAGCTCAGTGTCTAACAAAGTTGTTCCACCACTGAGAATAACTTTCACCTACCACTCAGGTACCTCAAGAAAAGGAAAACCGACAAGAAGCTCAAGATTAAAATAACTCACTTCTGTTCGTTGGCCAGGACGATGGCCCTCCTGTTTTTCAGTTTAGCCCTCTACCTAGCACTCTCACCTACTTTCGCCCAGTTAGAACTGGACAGAGTCCAGACAGAATCCTTAGGTAGATTCTCAACCACGGCCTCATCATTAGGGCCCCTTGCTAGCCTTAGCACGTCTACTGTTAAATCAGTCAACACCGCTACACTGAAATGCCAGATAGTTGAACCACCAACTGTTACCAAAACTTTGCAAGATACTGTGTTGGTTTTGAATGTTTGCTCCAAAGTCTCGTTCAAACTCAACAAGGTCTTGGACTTGTCACTCTTCATGTTAGAGGGTGACCATGCTCACCCACATCTAATGCCTGTGTTTCTTCGAAAGGTAGCTAGAAATATTAGATTTTCAGCTAACACTTTGACAATGAGCCTGCCTTCACCGCTTCTTGCCCCTGTTTCAGATGTCACAAAGTTATTCCTCATTGCCACTCAAAGAACAATAATGACTTTCCATGTTCGCTCAGTCCTCCAGAACAAAGGTCTCAAACACCCTCTGAGTAAGACCTCTGTGGAACCATGGTTTAGACCAGCTAAACCAATTCAATTCGAACCTCCTTGAATTAACTCAATATTGCTTAACCTAAACATCTACCTCAAATAAGCAATAAAGTTTTGTTTTGCATTCTTTGTTTTGACTTTTATTTTTCTTTATTTTTAGAATTTTTGAAGTTATATGCATGCTTATATACAAACATATATTTTTATATATAGTTCTTGCACTCCATTTTGATTTTTGTGCCCATTCAAACTATTTTTAAACAATTATAATAGCTATTTCATCGTAAACCAAAATTCCTACCTCAGGTATGTAAGACTACGCACTTATTTTTGTAACCAGAATTTTTGAGTCATTTCAAGACATATGCCTTAGCTTACTACTCCAAGCAAATTCTATAATCTACATTTGTCCATATTCAAATTATTTTTGGAAATTCATGGAAGTCCTTCCAGTAAACCAAAGTCAAAGATCTGCACTTAGTAATAGACACTGTTTGCATGCTAGTGTGTATGGACATCACAAAAAACCTTTTAACCCAGTATTTAGGTCAAGTGTTGCCAAGGAGACGAAGCTGCCATGGGTGTGTACCAACGCTGACCGATGCTCACCATTGCTACAAAGGGGGGGATCTGTAGCATCATCGTCTCCTCAAACCAAGACAGAAGATCACTTCTTTTCATTTTAAGGGAATTTCACTTTATTCATTATACAGGAATACCACTTTTCTGCCTTTTTCAGGAATATCACTGGCTTTTATGTCGACTCATGCAGGCCTCTTCCAGGCCTGACCAAAGATGCTTGCTTTCCCAGGACCCCAATGTAAACAGTTGCCTCTTGCAGAGATTGTAAGGATCAGAATTTGCTTTTAAACGATCAAAGGAACATAAACTCGTGAGACCAGACCTCTCAACGTGAACACTGCATTTGATAACGTACTTTTTTACAGGAAACAATGCTTTTAAAAAAGAGTCATAAACCGCTTAATCTGACGGGTTTATAGCCCACAATACTATCCAGGTTTTCTCCCAGATACTAAAGGAAATCATCTACAGCTCAACAGTACCTCCTAGCGGATACCTACGGAATGTGTTTTCAGTATGTAGGATGACTTTTAATTTGTTCTAAACATTAAGTTTCTTTCAGCTTATCCTCTGGATCCTAAGGACACTGAAAATCATCCCTCTTTTATCACCAACCATGGTTTGCTGCATTTTGATCTAAATGTGAATGCATGTATTATAATTATGTATAAGAAATGTTATATTCATGAGTGTTATTCAAACAAATGTAATATTGGAGTAATGGTATAAATGCATGATCACCAAATATTAGCCAAGTCATTTAATTTAGTTAGATTTTATATTGAGCACCTAATTTCATAAGAACTGACTGAGTGTTGATTTTCCCTCTGCAATTTCATGGGATGGTGTCTTCGTTTGTTTGGCTGCTCTCAAACAAAGAAATGTTCTCACATTGGATAGCAGCCATTTCAAACTGCTTCTGAAAAAGTCGATTGGTCAGTCTTGCGATCGACATCATCATTTTTACGACCCGGCGAGGTAACTTTAAAAGAGAGAAGTAAGATCAGAGTAAGCAGAGTAAGATCAGACAAAAGGACAAGATTAGCAAGAAGTAACAATTAGCAAGAAAAAGAGAACGGTGAGAGAATTAAGAATTAGAAACAGAAAGAAGAAAGAAAGAGATTTTGAGAAAGATTAGGAACTAAATTAAGATTAGAGAAGCAGAATAGTAATCTAGATCTCAGAAGAAGATTCCGTTCCACCGTTTCAAGGCCCTGTGAAGTTTTATTCTGTTCTTTGTGAAGTTTGTCAAGTCTTTCTGGTTACTGAGGAGAAACCATTTTTCTTTACAGCTCGCTTTTTCAGAGAATCAAATTCTCAAACTTTTTTCCTTCACCTCAGAAGCCATTCTTATCCTAGTAAATGTTTTTTTCATTTTTTTTTTCATGACTTTCGACGCCATTAGAGTGGACCTTTAATTTGCCTAGTTTAAAGTGAACAGAGACTAAGACGTTCCTCCTTCAGTTTTTTGGTCTATCCCACTACAAGAGACCTTAAATTTGGACTCTTTTTCCAAAGACTTTTCACGCCGCCCTGAGACAAACCATCCACGGCTGCCACGGTCTCCTTGAAGGGCCCCCAGCTGAGTTATCACCTCCACGGCTGTGAGGACAGCAGCCGCTTCCTCCGACGTCCTAACTTCAAAACCCAGCGGTACCGACCCGCGGAAACGTGGACCTACAGCTGTCGTGTGAGTGAAACTCTTATTTCTCCTATCTGCTGGATTAAAACGTGATGTCCTAACAATTAAATTACAGTTGAATATGGCCCATATTTCAGGGCTCAATTAGTCTCTCAGCCACAGGATAGAGCTATTAATTGAAAGAAAACTCTTAGTCATTTTTAAGTAACTGCCCTTGAATTTTGGTAGATTAATTCAGAATTCATTTTTTAGATAATTAGCTTATGAATTTTCCCCATAAAATTGCGTTGTTTTGTTAAAACATTTCAGCCTCATTTACCGTTGAAACATAAGTCTGGTTCCTCCTTGGTTCTACAGAGGTGTAACGCTGGATGTTATGTTCAGGAATCCCATAACAGTTGATGTGATATATTACGCTGTCATCATTTAAACCTGTTTATCCATCATTTGAACGCCATGCCATGTAACCTGAATGAGTTTAATAAAAGGGTGAATGAGAGAAGTTGAAGCGTTTTCCTTTTGTATATATCTGTTTCCTAATCACGGCAGGACAAGAACTCACTGAAACTTTGAGACTGATTCATTAAGTAATTGAAGGTACAAAATTAAATAAAATTAAAGTTAATATTATTGTCCGTTAGGACTGGTGCCCCTTTTACAGGTGCTTTTATTTAATTTAGCGGGTGTAGAAGTGACAGTTTAACTCCGCCCCCTTTCACACCCACTATTAAATAAAATAAATCATTCCTGTACCTTATGACAAGTAATTGACATCATGCACGGCTCAGGAGACACACACGCAGGTTCAGAGTAGCTCAAATAGCTTTATTAACAACAAGTGTGTATGGATGTGTGTCTGCGAGATGTGGATGTATTGGTGGTGGCGTCTGCGTCGGGCACGGAGGCAGGAGACCGTACAGCCGGACAACCCTATGGGAGAAGCACAAGGAGAAGGGTGACGGGCACACACCAACACAGGAGATGATAAAATAGAGATGAGCTTACTTGGAGTTAGCAGGTGGCTGGCACAGCAAGGACGGAGTCCGGTAGACAGCGACCTGGAGAGCCCGGTGCAGCAGCGAGGGAGTGGAGACGGAGAGGAATGGTCCGCCGCCGGGAAATCCACCTGTGCACAGGGGAGCAGACTTGAAGGGGGAAAGGTAAGGGCTTCTTACCGATATAATTGCTGAAGAGGTAGAGGTTACTCACAGCAGTAGTGACGAGCGAAGTCTGACGGCTTCAGGCCGAAGCCCAGGGCGAGGCGGCTTAAATCCCTCGCCGCTGATGATGTGCAGGTGTGCGTGCAGCTGGCGCCGCTGATGAGCGGCGAGGCGTGACAGTACTCCCCCCTCTAGCAGCGCCTCCTGGCAATGGTTTCTCCGGGTGCGCTCGGTGGAACTCAGTAATGAGGGCTGGGTCCAACACAAACGACGAGGGTACCCACTGCCGATGTTCAGGCCCATAACCCTCCCAGTCCACCAAGTACTGCAACCCATGACCCCGGCGCCGGGAGTCCAGGATGGAGGAGACAGGCCAGGCCGGATGGCCATCAATCATCCGGGGCGCGGGTTGCGCAGCAGGAGGAGGGCAAAGGGGGTCGGAGACTGCCAGCTTCACCTTGGATACGTGGAAGGTGGGATGGATGCGGAGGGAGGGGGGAATAGCTACACGCACAGCCACCGGGTTGATAATCCTGGTGATGGGGTATGGGCCCATAAAACGCTGTGCCAGCTTCCTCCTCTCGCCCTTTAAAATTACGTCCTGGGTTGACACATAGACATGCTGACCCACCTGGTACGCTGGGGCAAGTCTTCTGTGCCAGTCCACCGTGGTTCTGTTGCGCTCCGCCGTGCATAAAAGCGCACTGCGCGCTGACGCCCAGATGGAGCGGAACTGTCTGAGGTGCGCCCGAACTGAGGGGACCGTTACCTCACTCTCCTGCGCTGGAAAAAGAGGGGGGTCGTAACCCAGGGACGCCTTAAAGGGGGACATCCCTGTAGCAGAAGAGCGGGCGGTGTTGTGGGCGTACTCAACCCAGGCGAGATGGTTACTCCAGGACGTAGGTTTGGACGCAGTGACGCAGCGGAGCGCAGCCTCCAGCTCCTGGTTGGTCCGCTCGCACTGCCCGTTGGTTTGGGGGTGATGGCCGGAGGAGAGGCTCACCTTGGCTCCCAGGGCGTTGCAGAATGACCTCCAAACCTCAGAGGAAAATTGGGGCCCTCGGTCCGAGACCACGTCCACCGGAATCCCGTGCAGCCTGACCACGTGTTGGACTAGGAGGTTCGCCGTCTCCAGGGCGGATGGAAGACCCCGCAGCGGGATGAAGTGTGCCGCCTTGGAGAAGCGGTCCACAATGGTCAGGACGGTGTCGAAGGTGTTTGAGACTGGGAGTCCGGTGACGAAATCCAGGGCGATATGCGACCAGGGCCTGCCAGGGACGGGCAGAGGCTGGAGCAAACCCGCTGGAGGGGCATTACCTGATTTGCTGGTGGCACATACTGGGCAGGCCCGGGCGTAGCGGGCAGTGTCCCTCCGCAGGCCCGGCCACCAGAAGGACCGTTGAAGGAGGTCGATCATCCGGGAGGAACCAGGGTGGCAGGTGAGCTTGGACGTATGCAACCAGTGGATGACCTCCCCCCGAACCGTGGATGGCACGAACAGCCTCCCCTCCGGTCCGCCGCCAGGGTCAGGTTCCACTTCCTGCACCTTCCGGATCTTGCTTTCAATGTCCCAGGTGACGGCTCCCACGACGCACGACTTGGGTAGGATGGTGTGGACCGTGTCCTCAGACTCCTCAGGGGCAAATTGCCTAGAGAGGGCGTCGGGCAGGCCGTTCTTGGAGCCAGGCCTGAAGGTGATGTTAAAGCGGAACCTGGCAAAGAACAAGGACCAGCGCGCCTGGCGGGCGTTCAGACGCTTGGCAGATCTCAGGTACTCCAAGTTCTTGTGGTCCGTCAGGACCACGAACGGCAGGTCCGCCCCCTCTAGCCAGTGACGCCACTCCTGCAGCGCGAGCTTGATGGCGAGGAGCTCTCTGTCCCCCACGTCGTAATTCCGCTCCGCCAGGGACAAGTGCCGAGAGAAGAAGGCGCAGGGCCATTTGACTCCATCACCTGGCGACCGCTGGGATAGAACCGCCCCCACTCCTGTGTCCGAAGCGTCCACCTCCACGATGCACTGCAGCACCGGGTTGACTTGGCTAAGGACCCGGGAGGAGGAGAACTCCGCCTTCAGTGCCTGAAAAGCAGCCGCGGCCTCTTCAGTCCACCAGAACGGGACCTTAGGAGACGTGAGGCGGGTCAGCGGGCCGACGATGGTGCCAAAATTAGGGACGAAGCGGCGGTAGAAATTTGCAAACCCGATGAATTGTTGCACCTGTTTTCTCGATGCAGGTGCGGGCCATTCCACCACCGCCTTCACCTTCACTGGGTCCGGAAGCACCTGGTCGTGGGAGATGATGAACCCGAGGAAGGATGTCGTCTTAGCGTAGAATTCGCATTTTTCGGCCTTCACATACAACCGGTTCTCCAGCAGTCTTTGGAGGACCCGCCTCACATGGACCCGGTGCTCGTCCCTGGACTTGGAGAAGATGAGGATGTCATCCAGGTAGACGAACACAAAAAGGCCAATGAAATCCCGGAGGACGTCATTAATTAGGCGCTGAAAGACGGCTGGAGCGTTGGTCAACCCGAACGGCATCACCAGGTACTCGAAGTGGCCGTTCGGGGTACGGAAGGCTGTCTTCCACTCATCTCCCTCCCGGATCCGGACGAGGTGGTATGCGCTGTGTAGATCCAGCTTGGTGAACCAAGTCGCCCCCTGGAGGGAGTGGAAGGCGGTGTCCATGAGGGGCAGGGTGTAGCGATCCTTCTCCGTGATATCATTTAGGGCGCGACAGTCGATGCAAGGACGGAGGGAACCGTCCTTCTTGCCCACGAAGAAGAATCCTGCCCCCAATGGTGATGACGAGGGACGGATAATTCCGGCACTCAGCGATTCCTTGAGATAGGCATTCATGGTCTCCTTCTCCGGCGCCGACAGGCTGTAGAGTCGCCCAGAGGGTAAGGGTGCCCCCTGGCGGATGTTTATTGCACAGTCGTAGGGTCTGTGTGGAGGAAGAGACATCGCCCTGGACTTGCTGAATACCATACCCAGGTCGTGAAATTCCGATGGCACCAGGGAGAGGTCCGGGGGCGCAGCGTCCGTAGGTGTTGGGGGAGAGGACGAAGAGCAGGCAGCTGACTGTAAGCAGGTGCTCATACAGAATGTGCTCCATGCCGACACCCTGGCGGACTTCCAATCCAAGACGGGGTTGTGGAGGCGTAGCCAGGGGTATCCCAGGATGACGGGCGACACAGAGTTGGGGAGGACATAGAAGGTTATTTCCTCCCGGTGGTTCCCTGAGATGGTAATGGGAACAGGGACGGTCTGATGTGTTTCTCTCCCCAGGGAGACACGGGAGAGGTTGACCAGGGAGAGAGGAGTTCTTAGTGCTTGGCAGCGGATGCCCAATAGGGTTGCCAGGCTTTGTGAAATAAAACTTCCCTCCGCGCCCGAATCCACCAGTGCATGAGTGAGATGCCCAGTGGAGTTGTGACAAAATCGGGCGGGCAGCTTCAATTGGGTGAGGGGACTTAACCGATTGATGTCTGCGAGGCCCCCTACAGTGACTCGCGGACCCTGCCATTTGGCTTCTGTGGACAAAGCTCCACCGTGTGTTGGCTGTCTCCGCAATACATGCAGAGATTCAACTCATGGCGGCGTTGTCTCTCCGCAGGGGGGAGCTTTGTCCAGCCCATCACCATCGGCTCTGACTCCTCGGGGCGCGATGGTGGCGGCGTTGCCAGGGGGCGAGCTTGGAACTGGCACGACGAGGCTCCACGAGGGCGAGAAAAAGACGACTTCCGCCCCGAGGAACGCTCGCGCAGCCTGTTATCCAAACTGATAGCTAGGGACGTTAGCTCCGCTAGAGTCTCTGGGATGTCCCGCCCAGCCAGTTCATCCTTCAGATCATCATTGAGACTGCGGAGGAAAAGGCCGCAGAATGAACGTTCATCCCAGCCCAATTCCTCCGCCGCTACCCGGAAGTTGATCGCATAGTCCGCTGCCGACCGGCTTCCCTGCTGGAGACTGAGAAGCCGATCGACCTGGACTGTCTCGGTACGAGAATGATCAAAGACCTCCAGGAATTGTCTCACGAATTGGTCATAGGTGAGGGTGGCGTAACTGGGCCTCGCCATTACGGCGTAAGTCCAGGTTAGTGCTCGCCCCTCTAGGAGATTCCCAATGTAACCAATTCGGCTATGATCTGAAGGAAAGTCTCCGGGCACACGGTGAAACATGGACTCACACTGCATTATGAACCCCCGCGCTCCGCCAAGCTTACCGCTAAAGCAGGCAGGGGTCGGAATGGGCGTGAGCCAAGCCGGTGCTACCGGAGCCTGCTGGACGGCCGCTGGAGCAGCAGGAGCCGCGCCACCCTGACGAGCCGGGGGGAACGGCTGTTGGGGGTCCAAGCGGTCCAATCGGTTAGTAATACTGATCAATTGGTTAAGAATCACCTGTTGCTGGTAAGCTATTTGGTCCACTCGAGCCTCGAGAGTGGTAAGTCGGCGTGTGAGCCCGCCGTCTGCCGAGCCGCTCTGCTGAAGCCGTACTGACATAATGCACGGCTCAGGAGACACACACGCAGGTTCAGAGTAGCTCAAATAGCTTTATTAACAACAAGTGTGTATGGATGTGTGTCTGCGAGATGTGGATGTATTGGTGGTGGCGTCTGCGTCGGGCACGGAGGCAGGAGACCGTACAGCCGGACAACCCTATGGGAGAAGCACAAGGAGAAGGGTGACGGGCACACACCCACACAGGAGATGATAAAATAGAGATGAGCTTACTTGGAGTTAGCAGGTGGCTGGCACAGCAAGGACGGAGTCCGGTAGACAGCGACCTGGAGAGTCCGGTGCAGCAGCGAGGGAGTGGAGACGGAGAGGAATGGTCCGCCGCCGGGAAATCCACCTGTGCACAGGGGAGCAGACTTGAAGGGGAAAAGGTAAGGGCTTCTTACCGATATAATTGCTGAAGAGGTAGAGGTTACTCACAGCAGTAGTGACGAGCGAAGTCTGACGGCTTCAGGCCGAAGCCCAGGGCGAGGCGGCTTAAATCCCTCGCCGCTGATGATGTGCAGGTGTGCGTGCAGGTGTGCGTGCAGCTGGCGCCGCTGATGAGCGGCGAGACGTGACAGTAATTTTATAAGTAATTCATACGACAGCGGACAAAGGATGGAGCGCAGCACCCACGTGGGACTGATGTTGGGGCATGGCACCCACGATGGTCCCCAACTGGGACACAGCACCCACGGAGATTCGAACTGAGGTGGAACCCAGACGACGGCCTCAGGCAGGAGGGAAGCTGGACCCATGGTCACCTCAGCGGGAGTGGCAGCAGCCCCGATAACCTCCAGCGACAAGCCTGAATCCTCAGTCTCGTTCGGCGATGTGGACCTCTGTCCGGCGACCTTAGAAGAAGACTCTGACACAGAGGAGGAAGGGTCAGGGTTGCTAGCAGCGGCAGAGCCCGGCGAGGCAAGCTCAGGTGCAGCGTGCGGCTGCAGCTGGCTCTCCTCACCTAGAGCTAGGCAAAAATGCTCTATTATTGAAAGAAGAAAGACAAAAGAGAGCACTTGCCTTAGCCCGAGCTCCACCGCCGTACAGGACTCCGACAATCCAGGCGATGTTTCCACGGTCTCGGCCTCCTGGAGGTGCAGCTCAGGCGCTGCCTCTGCTGTGGTGGCCTCCGCAGCAGGCATGATGGTCTCTGCAGTCATCATTGTCTCAGCCGTCGTGACCCACGGTGGCGATTCCTCTGGTGTGGCGGCTGGTGTCCAGCTCACCGCTGCTGAAGAGGAGAAGTCCTCCTGGACCTCCAGCTCCTCCCAGACATGGCAATCCAGCTCCAGCGCCAAAACAATTTCGGGAGAGAAGGGAGAGAGCATAGAGAGGGCAGGTGAGCAGTTCATGGCTGCAGCAGGTGGGGAGATCTCTGGGGACTGCACACCCAGAGACCCTCTGCCAGGGATCAGGCAAGCATTTCCAACAATTTTAGGAACAAATGAAGAGACTACTTACCTGTTCTCCTGGTCAATGATGTTTCCTGCTGCAGCTGGTGAGGCATTTTTTTTTTTTTCTCCTCTCGGCGCCACACCAGTCGGCTGCCTTTTGCAACAGCGGCTCGATTCCGAGTTTTTTTTTTTTTTTTTCCCTTCCTCTCTCTTTTGATCACTTTTTTTTTTTTTTTTCACCCCACTTATATCACGGACACACAGATCATCCCAAATGTCTCCTGAGCCGGTGGACGGAGCCACTGTTTATAGCAGGATACGATATAACAGGGAAGAGCTGCTAGCATTTAACCGCCACCCGGTCCCACTGGAAAAACTCGACATACCGAGAGAACTGAGGCGAAAACGCCGCGGCTGCCGGGCTGGAGTAAGGCGGAGGACAAAAAATATAAGGTACAGACCCTCCCTTCCATCTGTTGTCATGGGAAATGTACGGTCGATACTGGGAAAGTTAGATGAGCTAGCGGCTATCTCCCGTTATGATAGCACTTACCGGGAGTGCTCTCTCCTTTTGTTTACTGAGACGTGGCTAACTGAACTAGCAGCAGATGCTAACATTGAGCTGGAGGGTTTTCACACGATACGAGCTGACCGAACACCAGAGAGTGGCAAAACTAGGGGCGGTGGAGTGATCATGTATGTTAACAACAACTGGTGCAGACCGGGACATATCACTGTTAAACAACGACACTGCAGCAAAGACATTGAGTTGCTAGCTGTTAGCATGAGGCCTACATATCTCCCGAGAGAACACTCACACGTGATCTGCATTGTTGTTTATGCAAATCCGACGGCGAACGCTGGGACAGCGCGTGACGTCATCCATTCAGTAACCAGCAGGCTGCAGACAGAACACCCAGATGCTCTTCTCCTCATCTCAGGCGATTTCAACCACGTTTCACTGTCTCCCATTCTGCCCACTTTCACCCAGTATGTCACATGCCACACTAGAGACAATAAAACACTGGATTTGTTCTACGCAAACACTAAGGAGGCGTACACCTCATCACAACTCCCCCCACTTGGGAGATCGGATCACAACTTGGTTCATCTCCGACCGGTGTACAAACCCCTAGTGCACAGACAACCTCCGGCCATGCACACTGTGGAGTTATGGTCTGAGGAGACAATGGACACTCTAAAGGACTGTTTTGAAGCCACTGCCTGGAAGCAGCTCTGCGATCCACATGGTGAGGACATCGATGGCCTCATTCACACCTTCACGGGCTACCTCAGCTTCTGTGTGGACAAATCCGTTCCCACCAAGACCATACGGCGTCACTCAAACAACAAACCCTGGATCAACCCTGAGATAAAAACACTTCTGAGAGAGAAGAAGAGGATCTTCAGGTCGGGGAACAGGGAGATGCTGAAGTCCGTACAGAGGGAGCTGAGGAGAAAGATCAGAGAAGGCAAGGACAGCTTCAGGAAGAAGATGGAGGACAAGCTGCAACAGAGCGACATCAGCGGGGTCTGGAGAAACCTCAAAACCATCTCGGGGCTCCAGAATACCTCCCCCCAGGCCACGGGGGGCAGGGAGTGGGCGAACAACCTGAATCTGTTTTTCAATAGATTTGACCAACCGCCCTCCCCCCTGTCTGCACAACAACCACTGCTGCCTCTAAGAAATCAAGTCCTGCTACCCACTCCCCACTCCACCGACACCCCCCCCACTCCCAACACACAGCCCCCCATCCTGACCCTGACCAAGACCCAGGTGAGGACGGAGCTGAGGAAGATCAAGGCGAGGAAGGCGTCGGGACCGGACGGCATCAGCGCAAAGCTCCTCAAGTCCTGTGCAGACCAGCTGTGTGGGATTGTGACGTATATCTTCAACATGAGCCTGAAACTGGGGAGGGTACCACAGCTGTGGAAAACATCTTGTGTGGTACCTGTACCAAAAACTTCCCACCCCAAAGACCTGAACAGCTTCAGACCGGTGGCCTTGACGTCCCACTTGATGAAGACCCTGGAGAGACTGCTCCTTGCTCATCTCCGCCCCCTGGTGGAACCAGCGATGGATCCACTCCAGTTCGCCTACCAGCATGGCATTGGGGTGGAGGATGCGGTGATCTTCCTCCTTCACCGTTCTCTGTCCCACCTGGAGAAGCCCGGGAATATGGTGAGGATCATGTTCTTTGACTTCTCCAGTGCTTTCAACACCATCCAACCGATGATCCTGAAGGACAAGCTGCTGCGCGCAGGGGTGGACCAGCACCTGTCATCATGGATCCTGGACTACCTCACGAACCGGCCTCAGTTTGTGAGAACCCGGGACTGTGTTTCCGACACGATCATCAGTAGCACGGGGGCCCCCCAGGGAACGGTGCTGGCTCCCTTCTTGTTCACTCTTTATACTGCGGACTTCTCACACAACACAACACATTGCCATCTACAGAAGTTCTCTGATGACTCTGCGATCGTTGGTCTCATCTCCAGCGGAGATGAAGCTGAGTACAGAGGGCTTATCCAGGACTTTGTGGACTGGTGCCATCGGAACTGCCTCCAGATCAACGCGAGGAAAACTAAGGAGCTGGTGGTGGACTGCCGCAGGCATGGGCAGCCCCTCACAGCACCAGTAAATATACAGGGAACAGACATCGAGATGGTGACATCCTACAAGTACCTGGGTATTCATCTGAACAATAAACTAGACTGGTCACACAATACTGACGCACTCTACAAGAAGGGACAGCGCAGGCTGTTCCTGCTGAGGAGACTCAGGTCTTTTGGTGTACAAGGGGCGCTGCTGAAGTCATTCTATGACACGGTGGTGGCATCAGCCATCACTTTTGGAGTGGTCTGCTGGGGCAGTGGCATTACTGCAGCCGATAGGAAGAGACTGAACAAGCTGATTAAGAAAGCTACCTCTGTCCTGGGGCAACGCCTTGATCCGATGGAGGAGATAGGAGAGAGAAGGACGGTGGCTAAACTGTCATCTCTGCTGGAGTCCGAGTTCCACCCTATGCAGGACATACTGGATGCACTGAGGAGCTCATTTAGCAGCAGACTACATCATCCCAGGTGCACAACCGAGAGGTTTCGTAGGTCCTTCCTACCAACGGCTGTCAGACTGTACAACCTAAGCAGGGCTGCTCGCAGAGATAGCAAAAAGACGTAACAAACTAATAGTTTTTTTTTTTTTTTTTTTTGAATGCAAAAGATGCAATAGACTTACACAATGGTCCTCTCCGGCATACAACTAGGAACATACCGGTCGCTATGGAGGGTGAGAATATGTATGGGCACATAATCATACCATGTAGGATAACTAAATAGACGGTTATGCTGTTTCATCCCACCTAGCAACAATGCTCTGCACTGTGTGTGTTTATATATTTACATATTTATTCCATCTAGCTACAATGCTCTGCACTGGGTGTGTTTATATTTATATATCTATATATTTATTCCATCTAGCTACAATGCTCCGCACTGTGTTTTTATATATCTACATATTATTCCATCTAGCTACATTGCTCCGCACTGTGTGTGTTTATATACTTGCATATTTATTCCACCTAGCTGCAATGCTCCATACTGTGGGTGTTTATATATTTACATATTTATTCCATCTAGCTACAATGCTCTGCACTGTGTGTTCATATATTCATATATTTATTCCATCCAGCTACAATGCTCTGCACTGTGTGTCTGTGTGTGTGTGTGTGTGTATATATATATTTTATAGTAATATGTACATATGTATATTAGCTGCTCTTGCTTGCTTGTTTTTTCTTGCCTTCTGATTGTTGCTCTGAGTGTTGCTATCCCTGTGCTGTTGCAATCCTGGAATTTCCCCGTTGTGGGACTAATAAAGGCTTATCTTATCTTATCTTATCTTATTACTCCTCACGATGGCTGTGGCGGAACTGGACTCCTCCATAAGTTGTGGAGAAGCCTCCCAGAATGGCGCTGGAGAGGGAGGTGTGGCTGCCGAGTTCTTCTTCTCCAAACGTCGATCCATCTCCACCAGCATAGGCAGTCTGTGTCTTTCCCAACTACCCATAGATGAAGCGAAACCGTCCTCCAATTGAAGCCTCTGTTCCTCCTTCATAAGGCAATCAATATCATCTAGGATGGCTTGGCTGCGTTCCTCCAGACCTCCTTGGGGCTGAGCAGGTGTGAGCTCTGGAGATGAGGGCGGGGCTGGAGCAGAAGAGCTAAGGGAGGAGGAAGGCTTCACCTGGCTTGAGCACCTCTTCCATGTCGGGGGCCGCTCCAACACTGGTGACTCCCTCCCGGACTCCTCTTCTCGTAGCGCGAGAATGAAATGGAGGATGTCTGCCAACTCTGGAAAAAATAGAAGGTTCGGACATTCCTCCAATACCGCCGCAGCAGTATCCCAAGCTGCGTGAACTGCCTCGGAGGAATAATGCCCCTGAATCCTGGAGAAGACGTCCTCCAGACGGGCCAGTCCATGCTGCTCTGTGTTGTTCCAATAATCCGCCATAACTCCACCAGCAGGTAGGGAAAAACACACACAAAAAAATGAAAATAACACGCTACTTCACTGCTTGGGCTCTTTGTTATGGTGGCGGCTTACTGTCATGTCCACTGCGTAATTGTGCAGTGAACATATGAATTAATGCAAGCCCAACGTGCAGTAAAGTAAGCACGTTTATTGACAAAAAGGGAAAAACACAAAATGTCCATATACAGTCCAAACTGAGTTATACTGATGAGACAACCAGCTACAAACTTCATTGGCTTGGAAGAGATGCCCCACGTGCTCCAGACAGAACAGGAGCAGAGAGGAAGGGCAGTAATTAATTAAGATGATGACTTACATGAATGTCGGAGCAGAAAAGCTCTGGAAAACACACCATATAGTCCAAAGGGAAAGGAGCCAACCACAAGTGAGCCTGGATGTCCAGTGTTGATTAAGCTGCCACACTGACTGATCATACTGCCCCACATAAGTACACAGATCGCTAATGAGGGCAAGTGGATACAGCAGTGTGGCTGTATCCACTTGCCATTTTTATGTCCTGCTTCCTTAAGGAGGTTGCACAGTGGTTGAATAAGCGCAGTGTAATTTGGAACAAAATTTCTGCTGTATCCGGTAAGTCCCAAAAATGACATAATTTCCCTCACAGTGCACAGTTTAGGGTGCGAGAGAATTGATGACTTTTGAGACGGGGACACCTCAGAGTCACCAGATGTGATTAGCCTGCCCAAATAGTGAACTCTGGGGTGACAACACTGTACTTTCTTATGGCTTAATTTATAGCCTTTCTGATAGAGGTGTTTCAGAAGGAGCTCCGTGGCTGAGAGCACAGAAGCAGCAGTGGGACTCGCTAACAGCAGATCATCCACATACTGCAACAGTAATGTGTCAGGAGGCAGGAATAAATCCTGCAAATGTTGGTGCAGTATGTGATTAAAAATAGCTGGTGAGTCAACAAAACTTTGTGGTAGTCTGCTGTAAGTACTGTATACTGCTGACCCTGATAGGTGAATGCAAAAAAAGGCCTGCTGTAGTACGTAGTGGGATACTAAAAAAGGCATTAGATATATCCACTACAGTGAAAAACTCATGTTGTGGAGTAATGTTATTCAGCAGCAGGTAAGGATTTGAAACAGTGTAATTTGTAAGTACCACTAAGCGTTAATGAGGTGCAGATCATGAACCATCCTGTCGTCCGGTTTCCCAGGCTTCTCTACAGGAAGAATTGGCGTGTTCCAGGGGGATTGTGTTTGTACCAGGACCCCTGCCTGGAGAAGACCCCATATTGTCCCTGCTATACCTGTCTCTTTCTCCTTTGGGAGAGGATATTGTCTTTGCCATATAGGCTGAGTGTTTGGCTTGAGTGGGATTTTTACTGGTGTACAGGTAATCAGACCAACATCCACAGAGACGTCTGACCATAGAGAGAGAGGCATAGACTCCAACAGTGCATCGGAATCTGGGTGATCAGTGTTTTCTGTACCATGTGTTGGGTCAAAGTGTAATCTTTGTGGGGTGGCTTGTATTATCACATTGCTTGATATACGATAACAATCTGCAGATGGTGAATGATGTAAATCCATACATTGTGTGGCAACCCAGTCAGTCAACTTAAGACAGTTTTTCACCACTGGTCCCAATGCCCTTGCCTCCTCCCCTGCAGACACCCCCAGTGTCACATGAGGTGCAGCAGTGTCCAAGAGTGCATACAGAGGCAGCAAGTCTTTATTCAAACAGACTACAGCAGCCACTCCTTGTGGACCAACATAAATGTCCTTGCACACCAAAAAATCCTGAACCCCCACCAGAATATCCCACTGATCATCATACAGTTCTTGGTCATCATGTGAGTAGTTCATTGTACAGTGGAGTGGATCATGCGGGGGTGGGGGGATCATATGGCCAAACAGAGTCTATCCATGGGGCCCAGGAAACATTTGTTATCAACTGATTTTTGTCAGGGCTCACGTCATTCAGTTGTAACCACCAAACAGTTGCTGAATAGGCTTGATCTTCCTCCAATCCAACATCCTGAGCTTGAAGTTGTGAAGCATTCAGGGGAATGGACAGATCTGACATACACCAGAGCATGGTACCATCAGGCAGTCACACCAAAGTTCCAGCAGAAGCAAAGTAGATGTGTTACTTACTTACTTATTACTTTCAGAAGCACATCTCTTCCCAGAAGATTTACAGGACAGTCCAGGGAGTACAGAAAAGAATGGACAAAATCAAGTCCGGCTAATGAACAGTTCAATGGTACTGAGAAAGGGAGACACTTCGGGGTCCCAGTGATGCCAACAACTGATGTATAGTTAGTGGACAGGGGTAGAAAAGTTGATATTGATGAAAAATGAGCCCCTATATCCACCATAACTACCATAACTTCATAAGTTTTGTCTCCCATCTTGAGGGATAGCATTGAATCTGAAAGTGCCCCGTCTTCAGTGTGGCTCCTTATGCCCCATCATTGTTGGCTGGGCATCATGTTTTGGTTGGGAGCCACGTGACGTTGTTGTGGTTGTTGTGGTGCAGAGGACTGGTCAGGCCACACCCGTGGTGCCGGGGGTGGGATGGGGGTGTACATCATCTATGTACGCCCTCTATTAGCAGGCGGACTTCTGCAGTCATGTGCCCAGTGTCCCGGTCTTCTGCACAGGTAACACGTCTTGTGCCGGGCCAGGTGATCTCATGCCTCCTCTGTATGCACCTCTACCACGCCCTCTCTGAGGTGGGGGAGGAAACCATTCTTGTTGGGGTGCCAACACATAGGGTTCAGCAGGGCCTGGTCCAATGATGGCTTGAGGGGTTGCCACTGTAACGGCTGGAGTCTGTACAGTAGTTTTTTGCTTTTTATCCTTATTTAATACTTCTCACGCTGCTTTCAACTGAGCTTTCACCAACTGATTTGACAAATCTGCAGTTTCAGCCTCTTTTTCAGTTTTGTTTCTTTTGATATTGCTCAACATAATGATGCACATATGAGAGCTATGTTGCCCAGGGTTGAGTACTCAAGCCAACAACCCCCTCCAGTGCAGTCCTTACGGGTGGTGGCACTGATGACTGTATCACATTGCGGAATACCACCAAAGGCGCTTTTCCACTAGCCCCGATTAGAAAACCCGACTCAACTCACTTCGATTCGGTTCTGCCTCGGTTGCTTTTCGACATTACTGCTGGCACACCTGCTGGCACACCTGCGGTGGGTGGGATTTCTTGAACAGCGAGGCGGCGCCACACTCTCGTGACGTGAAACACGCGACCGAATCCTCCACAACAAAGAAAATGGCTGATGACGAGGAGAGAAGGAAGGAGGAAGGAGAGAGGAATGACTGTGACATGAAACTGGTGAAATCTATGATGCTGACATGTTGTGCTCTGCATAATCTGTGTGAGAGTCATGGAGAGATGTATGACACTACATTGGATGATGCAGTAGATGAACCAGTGGTGGCAGCGACCCAGGGAGCAGAGGAGCAGGGTGCCGATATACGAGATGCTGTGATGCAGTACTTGTCTAGCAATAGGTAGAAATGTAATTTCATCCACATTTACGTGCATACATATTTCAAAAATGTTTTTTGTAAATAAAATGTTGTGCATGTTCCATCTACCTGTCCTCTGTTGTTCATAACGCTTATCTGTTAAGGTACGGGTAATTACATACCTGTCAAGGCATACCTCATGCCTCCCTTATTGGGGGGGCTTTCACACCTGTACTGACCTCATGCCTCCCTTATTGGGGGGGCTTTCACACCTGTACTGAGTACTTAAAAACTGTATTTATCGGCAGACGAAAGAAAACTGAAGCAAAAAAAAAAACAAAAAACTAAACAAACAGCAAATGCAACATGAACTATTTCAAACATATTTATTCAAATGTACACTTATATGGACACAATCTTGAGCCATAATTTTTTGGTAATGTGAAAATAATAAGCCAAGTAGCACAAAAAAAATAAATAAAATAAAAAATAAATAAATAAAAAATAAATGATATTAATAATAAATAAATAAAAATAAATAAAAAAATATTTTTCAAATTTACATTAGCACAAGGTAGATTGCTTAATTTGAAAGTACACAATAAGAATGAACTTGAAACAAGAAAATGTTCATTGATGCTGCTTGTTATAGTTCCAAGTAGCAGCCTTTGCTGACTAGCATTTCTGAAGTGGCAGATCAGATCAGGTGGCAGATCAGAAGTGATCTGCCACCAATGGGGGTAGATTGTGCTCTGCCACAAAATGACAAACCATCACTTCTGCTAGTGATGCATTGGATTTGGAAGGCGTCGGTTCTCTCACTGGCTGAAAATGTTCATCCATCGATCGATACGTTTTCGATTTGGCTTCACAGTTTTTGTGGCCCTGTGTAGCGAAGTGTGACTTCAGGTCGAAAATCCCCGATGCAGTCACTTTTATGCTCTTCCTACATGGAACACAGAAGGAGTGTGTAGGGCCCTCTGGAGAAGCCTTTATCCATCCAGCGATTCCTTTCTGTTCCGGAGCCGCAGGACAACAGAATGTGTGAGGCCATCAGCATAATGATCAGTCCACACTTCTCACTGTTGTGATAATTGCTCACTCTGAGCGCTCTGCCAGCCCCGTACGCTGTGGAGGTCACACACACAACGTGTTCCTCCACACTCTCAAAAAATTTTTTTCCCGTATATTTTTCTTTTTGGCGTACAGAAATGGCAACACGCCCGTATTTGCTAAAATTGCATTTTCTCCGTATTAAAATACGGCGAAACCGTATCACTTGACAGGTATGTAATTACATGCAGAAACACCGCACAGGCCATCTTCACAAAAATCCAGCTCGACAAGCCACTTTTGCTTAGGTGGAAATGCAAATTGAACTATAAATCATGTGCTGATACATGTCATATTCCCATGTAAAGGTCTCCCACTTTTACTTACAAATTGATTTTTAATTTTTGGGAAAAGGGAATATAAATTTGGCACAACTTGTTGGTAACAACAGTTGTGTGCAACAAAAACACAGTTGTGTCTAATGTTATTAGTGCCAAATTTTTGCTAGATTCCTTCTTAATTTATTAAATTTTGACTGGTGATGCAACATTCAATTTAAATGTACTTACCTTTATCAGTGTCTACTGTACAAGTTAAAGTACACCTGTACAACTGCTTATAACATAAAAAATGTACCCGTTCAAGAGAAATGGATTCAGCATTGCAAATTTGTTTAAAATAAAAAAAAAAACCTACCAAGACATTACGTTCCGTTGTGTTGTTAAAAATTAAATTACCATTAGAAGGCTATACACCTGACCTGATGAACAGCAGCATGTGGAGTGAACAGAGAATGGAATGTGTATGTAATTACTGGCTTTTCTCATATGGTGTCATAACAGATAAACCAGACTTTTGATGCAAACAATACAACATCGCTGATGTAAGGTCAGCGATGGAGTTGTCCCTTTTCCTCTTGCCTAGATGGAAAGACAGAAAGGCATGGTTGTTAAAACTGGATCACTACATATATTATGGAATTACACTGGTGAAAGTCTGTGGTGGAATGTCACTATTATATTATGCTTCATTGCTGTATATAAGCTGAACTGTCATGTTGCTGCCCCTCAGTAGAGCGGATTTTGCAACACGCAGGGTGCTGTCTTTGGCTGCAGCCCCCCTGCAAAACTAAAAAGGATTAAGATTAAGAACATGGATGGATGGATGGGTAATGTTTAAAATAGTTGCTTGTAGTGTGGCCGCAGAAATCTGAATGGGTTAATACAGTCAGCTGACGCGAAGCATTTCAATGAAGCATGTTGATTTCAGCGGCAGTTCATGAGCTTTATTTGTTTTTCTAAAACAGGAGTTACAACAGCACTTCAATCACCACACCTAAAAATGGGACAGCGTTGTGGAACACTGATAAGTGAAGACCAAAGAATAACCTTTTTGTACATTTAAAAAGACATTTTCAATTAATTAATATGCAGCTATAGGAAATTGCATTAATCAATTTGGTACATAACTTGTTAGGCTCCAGCCCCCCCGCGACCCGTAAAGGATTAAGCGGTAGAAGATGGATGGATGGATGGATGGATTTTTGACCCTGGTTTCCGCTGGACCTGTTTCACCAAAAAAAAAAATCGTGGTTATTGTGCCTTACCGGCACTTGAACGTGATCCAGATGGAGCTGGTGATGTGGCTGACATCGGAGTCGATCCAGCTGGCGCTCCGGCAGACGCAGAGGCAGAGGCAGATGCAGGAGAGTCCGGTGTGTCCATGTCCACTGAGGTGGACCCCTGTGATATGAACTGCGATTCTAGAAAGAAAATGCACGCAATTTAAAACTTAACACCAAAGTGCAACATGTACACAACACTCTAAAGTTTTTAACCGGAATACAATAAGCGTAATTCAGCGTTTTGTTCGCGCTAATACTTAACACAAAGCAAACGTGAATCTGCAGTTGGCTGCAAAACAATAGGCAAGCCTCAGTAACAACCATTACCCACAATCTAACAACCTTCCTATTTCTTAAAAACAGTGAGCTTGGCACAGAAAGGATAAATTGGCGAAAAGACGCGCAATATCAAAACAACACTCACCATCCACGGTTTCCAAGGCCGTGTCGAGCCCAATGTCTCTCAGCGAACCACTTCCACTCCTTCCGATCCGCTCCACTTCGAGCATTGTGGTCCTTCACTGCTTGGTAATCGCTTTTCAGCTTTTTCAGCTTCTCCCGACACTGTTTGGCAGTACGGATGTGCCCTTGGGAACCCATCTGCTCGGACACCTGCTGGTATATTTTTTCATTTCGAGTAGATCCGTCCAACTCGTGCTGGATGCGATCGTCGGCTAATATAGAAAGAAAATTGCGCACCTCCTCGTTTGACCAGGGGATAGCCTTACGAGAAGACATCTTCAGAGTGTGAAAATACTGTATTAAAGGGGCGCACTGTGTTCACTGGCTGAACAACTACAAATGGCGGTGGTGTAGTAGATTCAGCAGAAAAAGTCGCTTTCGTGACGTTACGACCTGACCAATCAGCGGCGACCAGTCTGTTAAAGTCACATCACAGCCATACTCAGCCCTACTCAGCTCGGTTAGACCCTGCCCTGGATCAGGTACTAAAATAGCGCCTGCTGTTGGAAAACTACAGAAGAGAGTTAATGTTATGTCATTTAAAGCAGTAGCGTTAGGGTGATTGGGAGGATAAAGAAGGAGTGGCTTTGGCTGATCCTCGTGGGTGTGGAGCGGTCGATGGCTATATCGGGAGACGGAATTTTTTTTTTGATTTTGGGGGGATCACCACAAATGTGGGAAGGGGGAATTTGTTTGTGTGTAGTTTGTAGGATGAATGTTCAACCACTCATGTTTTTGCTTCTCTGTGTGAGTATGTTTATATTGCCAGGTAATCCCAAACTCCTTATTGATCATAGACCAAAGCGTTAATCTTAATTTAACTTCATGGAATTGCAGAGGTCTACAAAAATTTAAAAAACTTAAACAAGTTATGAATAAAATAAAATACATAGGTTCAAAAATTGTGTTTTTACAAGAAACTCATCTAATAGAGGAAGATGTAAAAAGAATTAGGAGTAGATGGCAAGGAAGTGTATTCACCTCATTTTCATCCCGAGCCAGGGGAGTTATGACTCTCATACATAAATCAGTTCCATTTCAAGTGAAAAATGTAATTGGAGACAAATTTGGAAGATATCTAATTATTCAAGGATCTTTGTTATTAGAAAATATAAATCTGGTGAACTTATACGGCCCCAATATAGATGATCAAAAGTTCTTTGCTAATTTATTTCTTATCTTATCATCACTTACAGGACAACATATAATAGCAGGGGATTTTAATTGTACATTGAATCCCGATATAGATAGATCTGTTATGACCCGAGCGCCAGTTCTGATCGCGCTCGGGTTAAAGTTATGTCTCGCTGCCGGCCTTGACAGCTGTGGGCTGTATTCTGGCCTCACCGGGCTCTTATTGTGAAGGTGCTCGGTGGGGTTTCCGCCTGTCAATGGTCGGCCAGCTGAGTGTCATTACCGTCGTTAGTGTTTCGCCATATAAGCCCAGCACTGGCGACGGTATGACGCAGCAGTGTCAGTCGTTATACGTCTGAGCTACGGATGACTTGGACCATTATCTACCTTGTCTGCTTGTGGTTGACCGTCACTTCTCCGGCACCAGTAAGTGAGCTATTAGCCTTACCCCTTCCGGAAAGTAGACCTTTGTGTGTCTTTGCTTCAGCAGCTTGTGTAGGCAATTACTTAAACAACCGTTGCCTGTGTATGACTGTCTCCTCCTATGGACTCGTAAGTGAGCTGTCTAGCCTTACGCCTCCGGAAGTGTGTAGACTTGATGCTGCCTTACCCAAGATGGCGCCCACAGCGGTCGACATGGTGCTTCGCTGCGCTCTTTGTTTGTTTTTGTTTGTCAATTGTGTGTCTGCTTGCACTTATACCCGTGAAGAACTTTTAAATATCAGGACTTTGACCCCCACGGACCTCCTCCCAGTTTTTCTAGCCCCTGCCGCCGATCTGGTTTATTGTTTGGCTCGGAAAGTGAGACGGCGGAAGAGAGGAAGACGAGCGGGCGCTCTCGTGCGACTTCGCAGGAGAGGCTCGCGAACGGCGCTGCCTGGCATATTTCTGTCCAATACCAACTCTCTCTCTAACAAGGTGGATGAACTGAGACTGCTGATGCGTTTTAAGGACCTCGCCTCCTCAGCTGTCCTCTGCTTTACTGAGACCTGGCTCCGGGAAAATATACCGGACAGCGCGCTGCGCCTCGACGGCTTCCAGCTCTTCCGTGCTGATCGTGACACAGAGCTTTCCGGCAAGACCACAGGAGGCGGTGTCTGCTTCTACATCAACTGTAGCTGGTGCTCTGATGTAACGGAAATTTCCAAACACTGTTCTCCTGCCTTGGAATTTCTTGTTATCAACTGCAAGCCTTTTTATTCCCCACGGGAGTTTGCTTCTTTTATACTGATCGCTGTGTACGCCCCTCCCGACGCGGACACGCGCGAAGCTCAGCGCGTGCTCGCGGATCACATTCAACACACAGAGCGGAGTTTTCCAGACTCGCTGATTATTGTGGCTGGCGACTTTAATCAGTGCAATCTGAGCCACGATCTCCCCCGCTACAAACAGTTTATTAAATGCCCCACCAGAGGATTAAACACACTGGATCACTGTTACACCACAGTGAAAGACGCATATCGCGCTGTCCCTCGAGCTGCGCTGGGATTATCTGATCACGTGATGGTTCACCTCATTCCCACATACAGACAGAGATTGAAGCTCACTAAACCTGTTGTGAGCACTACGAAGATACGGACCAGTGATGCTGAGGAGAAGCTGGAAACGTGCATGGAAATATCTGACTGGGGCATGCTTAAAGGAGCCACGCATGATCTGGATGAGTACACGGACACTGTGAACTCATATATCCACTTTTGTGAAGAGAACATTCTTCCATCACGCACCAGGGTGAGTTACTCTAATGACAAACCCTGGTTCACAGCTAAGCTCAGACAGATCAGGAAGGAGAAGGAAGCAGCGCTGAAAAGTGGAGACAGGGACTGCTACAGGGAGGTTAAATACCGGTTTAACAGAGAGCTGAAGAGGGCTAAATCTGTGTACTCAGAGAGACTCCAGCAGCAGTTCACTGCTAATGATTCGGCTTCCGTGTGGAGAGGACTGAGGCAGATCACCAACTATCGGCCTCAGGCTCCTAAAGGTCAGGATGACAAAGCCCTTTGTCAGAGACTGTCCCAACACTATGCCCGTTTTGACACCTCGTCATCTGTGTTCAACTCCCCCCCTCCCTCCAGCTCCACAGCCTCCACATTCCCTACTTCATTTAAGGCACCCCCCCCACCTCCCCCCCTCCCCTTATCATCAGTGAGCAGGATGTGCTCAAGCAGTTCTCCAGACTGAACCCGCGCAAGGCCCCCGGCCCAGACGGCGTGTCTCCCTCCACCCTGAGACTCTGTGCGAAACAGCTGGCTCCTGTATTCACAGACATTTTTAACACCTCCCTTAAGTTATGCCACGTGCCGTCCTGCCTCAAATCCTCCACCATCATCCCTGTCCCCAAGAAGCCACGGATCACTGGACTTAATGACTACAGACCTGTAGCGCTCACCTCTGTAGTCATGAAGTCCTTTGAGCGCCTGGTCCTGTCCCACCTCAAGTCCATCACCACCCCTCTCCTGGACCCGCTGCAGTTTGCCTACCGAGCCAACAGGTCTGTAGACGATGCAGTCAACCTGGCCCTCCACTCCATCCTGCAGCACCTGGACTCCCCGGGAACCTACGCCAGGATCCTGTTTGTGGACTTCAGCTCCGCATTCAACACCATCCGCCCCGCTCTGCTCCGGGACAAGCTGTCCCTGCTCAACGTGCCTGACTCCCTCTGCAGGTGGATCATCGACTTCCTGACGGACCGGAGGCAGCATGTGCGGCTGGGAAAGACTGTCTCAGACTATACTAGCATCAGCACCGGATCACCCCAGGGCTGTGTACTTTCCCCCCTACTCTTCTCCCTTTACACCAACTCCTGCACCTCCAGCCACCAGTCTGTCAAGTTGATCAAGTTTGCGGACGACACCACCCTCATCGGGCTCATCTCCAACGGCGACGAGTCCGCCTACAGGAGAGAGGTGGCCCAGCTGGCGTCCTGGTGCAGCAATAACAACCTGCAGCTGAACGCTCTGAAGACAGTGGAGATGATTGTAGACTTCAGGAAAGTCACTACTCCTCTGCCCCCCCTCACCCTCTCAGGCTCTCCCATCACCACTGCTGATTCCTTCCGCTTCCTAGGCACTACCATCACCAGGGACCTCAAATGGGAGCTGACCATCAGCTCACTCATCAAAAAAGCCCAGCAGAGGATGTTCTTCCTGCGGCAGCTGAGGAAGCTCAAGCTACCCACCAAGATGTTAGTGCAGTTCTACACAGCCATCATCGAGTCCATCCTCACCACCTCCATAACCGTGTGGTACGCAGGAGCCACTGCCAGGGACAGACTAAGGCTGCAGCGCGTCGTGCGCACTGCTGAGAAGGTGATCGGCTGCAAGCTCCCATCTCTCCAGGATCTGTACATCTCCAGGACCCGGAGGCGTGCTGGCCGGATCATAGCCGATCCCTCACACCCTGGTCATGTACTGTTTGCCCCCCTCCCCTCTGGTAGAAGACTTCGGTCCATCCAGACTAAAACCTCCCGTCACATGAACAGCTTCTTCCCCTCTGCCATTAGACTGCTGAACACTAAGTGACTCTCGTGCACCATGTACAGCAGCTCAACCAGACTCATGTCAATCATCACTGTTTTCTTCCTGCATTACCGACTGCACTATATAGTTCTCCACAGTATCTGCTGCTGGCTAATATATATTTTAACTGTTGACCAGTATCACTTAATCTTATCCTACACTTTATTACATGTATAGTTTATTTCTCTTATCTTATCATGTTTAATGTTGCAGCATTGTACCGAGACAAATTCCTAGTTTGTGTACTACATGAACAATGGCAATAAACCTGATTCTGATTCTGATTCTGATTCTGAGACTCATGTGTCATTGCCCCTGCATCTTGTGTTGTTAACTTTTCACCGTAATAAAACTCACTGTAAACTCACTGGTGACTCTGTGCGTCTTATGCTGGCTCGTGAGGGCCAGCGCATGACAGTACACTGCTGCCAAAATAGCGTTACGGTGACGCCAACCCGAGACGCTATTCACCAGTGGGTTTGAGTTTTTTGGACATTTGCTTTTTCCTGTCCAGGTACCGTGTATGTGAAGAATGCCGTCACGGAGGAACCGTGTGTGGAGTCCGAGCCACGAGCTGACTGATGTGCTGGAAGTGGTGGATGAGCTGCTCATCTCCGCTTCTCTGCTAGATTATGACCACGGCATACACTGGTACCTGGACGCCGCCGAGGATATACTTTGTCATCTCTCTCCCCGCTACGCTGACCACCCGGAAGTCGACGCGAGGAGGGAGGACATCGCTGCGCAACGCGAGATCTACCTGATGATGGAGGAGGAACGCGGCATGAAGCAGGAGAAGAGGCACTCCTGCTCTTTGCTCATGGATCCCGATCCTTTCCTCGATCCGTTCCGGGAGTTCGCACCGTCTGGGGGCCGGCGAAGGCGTCGGCGCCGCGGCCGGGCGCATCCTCGGCAAGCTCCTGCTCCGGATCCAGTTCTGGGCCGCCAGGATGACCCCCTCAACCAGCTGGCTGCTGTGAGTGAGCTGAGTCCTGTGCCGGTGGGCTCCGTCCATGGGTCCGTTTCTACCATCCAGCGAGCAAGGGAAGGAGCGATGTCCGCTACAGCTGATACCATCCTTCCCCCGGGAGACAGGCAAGTTCAAGTTCACTTACCTATCGATCATTATGATCTGTCTTGTCTGACTCCTGGGGGTGAAGCTCGGGGTTCGCAGCTCCCTGAGTTTCTTTCCCCAGCTGTAGCCATTTATATTAAACCTGCTGCCTCTGTGTCTCCTCCTGCGGAGCGGTCCTCGGCGTCAGTCCCACGCCATCGAACGAGGGGGAGGCCTGCAGCTCTGGGAAATATCCCGGCCCTGCAGCCTAGCTTTGGACAGAGAAGAACGGACTGCAGTGAGGAGCCAGAGCCGACGAGAGAGCGTCCCCAGGGTTCCTCGGGGATGCAGCCCGAGTCAGCAGGTCCAGGGTCCTCTGCCCCCACGCCATACGGGTTATTGGCGTGGACGCCAGCGCGTGAGGATCCAGCTGCAGAGACCATCAGGCCGGCTGTGGAACCCGACGCAGCCGAGTGGGAGCCCGACGACGAGCTGCTTCTTGAACCTGGATCGGCGAAGTCCTGGACGGCTCCAGAGCCCGAGTGCAGGCAAGTGCTCTTTCTTGTTTTCCTGTATGGTGTATTAGAGCATTTTTGCCTGTCTCATGGGGAGGCGAGTGAGGGGCAGCCGTCCGCTGCACCCGAGCTTGTCTCGCTGGGCTCTGGCGCTGCCGGTGGAACTGATCCCGGTCCTCTCTTGTTTTCTGAGCACCTCCACAGCGTTACCGGTCCGGAGCCAGTCAAGGTCACGGGACTGGGGGTTCCAGGTTCGGAGATGGAGGTCGTCACCGGAGCAGTCCTGGCCCAGTCGGGGTCCGACGCATGGGCCGAGGTGACCCAGTCGGGGTCCAACGTGGGTGCAGCGGTGACCCAATCGGGGCCCGTCCTGACCCAGTCGGGGTCCGACGCATGGGCTGAGGTGACCCAGTCGGGGTCCAACGTGGGTGCAGCGGTGACCCAATCGGGGCCCGTCCTGACCCAGTCGGGGTCCGACGCTTGGGCTGAGGTGACCCAGTCGGGGTCCAACGTGGGTGCAGCGGTGACCCAATCGGGGCCCGTCCTGACCCAGTCGGGGTCCGACGCATGGGCTGAGGTGACCCAGTCGGGATCCAACGTGGGTGCAGCGATTACCCAATCGGGGTCCGACGAGGTTCAGTCGGGGTCCGACTCTGGTGTGGCTGTAACCCAATCGGGGTCCGACGAGGTCCAGTGGGGGTCCAGCGCAGGTGCGGCTGCGACCCAATCAGGATTCGAGGGGGTCCAAGTTTTTGGTGGTCCCCCTCTCAGGAGCCACCAGCTGGGGGCCGTTAGAGGTTTTTGTTTGACGGTCTGGCGCTCCCCTGTCTTGTCATGTGCAGGTGAGCGGCTGCATGCAATCCCTCCATGGTCCTGGTGGTTGTGGGATGCGGGTCGGCCACCTGAGGAACTGCCTGGAGCGTTCGGCGTCTTGGGTTGGCCACCCAATAAACTGTGTGTGTTACGGGGTGACCTGGTTCGGCCACCAGAGGACTTGTTTCTGGGGGCATGGGACTGGGGTAGGCCACCTGATTATCATGTACTGTGAGACTATCTGTGGGCCCATACGGGGCCTGGTCATGTGAAGTACGTCTTGAGATTTTTGTTGTTTCTCAAAGTCATAGTCTTAGTCAAGTCTGAGCAATTTTTAGATTGCCTCTTGTTTTCTTGTAAGCCAAAGTCATAGTCTTAGTCAGGTCTGAGCAATTTTTAGATTGCCTCTTGTTTTCTTGTAAGCCAAAGTCATAGTCGTAGTCATGTCTGAGCAATTTTTGATTGCCTTGTGGTGATGTGGTGATGTTAGTTGTTAGTTGCCTTGAATTCAAGGAAATTCAAGGCAACGTACGTTACCAGAAGGATTTTAAGAACTGCTGCGTCATGGCTTTCACTGAATCTTGGCTTACTGCGCATGATCGAGATGCAGACCTGTGGATTGACGGCTTTGGAGCTCCGCTGCGCTCGGATCGACAGGAAGAGGTAACGGGGAAACGTCAGGGGGGCGGCGTATGTTTATACATTAATAAGCAGTACTGCACATCTGTCACGGTCAGAGAGCGCATCTGTACACCTGATGTGGAACTGCTGTCTGTGTCACTACGCCCCTTTTATTTGCCTCGAGAGTTTCCCCAACTTTTCATCACAGTTGTGTATATTCATCCGAGGGCAGACGCTGACTCCGCCTCCAGCACCATCTCTGACGTGGTGCAGCGGCTGCAGTCAATTTCTCCAGAGGCGCCAAACTTCATTCTTGGGGATTTTAACCATGTTTCTTTAAAGAAGACACTTAAAAACTTTCATCAGTATGTCTCCTGCCCAACCAGGTGAAAAAAGACATTGGACCTGTGCTATGGATCCATAGAGAGGGCCTATAAATCACTCCCCCTTCCTCCTTTAGGATCATCAGATCACAACTGTGTTCATTTGCTGCCCACATATAAAACTGCTCTCAGAAGAGGCAAGGTGGAGATGAGAGACATTGATGTGTGGACAGAAGATTCAGAGCACAGCCTCCAGGAATGCTTTGACTGTACAGACTGGAAGATGTTCATAATGGCCTGCGGGGATGACTTGGACTCTCTGGCTGAGCTCACATGCTCATACATGGCTTACTGTCAAAATAAGATTGTTCCACGTAAACGTGTCAAAATATACCCCAACAACAAACCATGGGTTACTAAATCAGTTAAATCCTGCTTACAGAGGAAAGCTCTTGCCTTTAAACAGGGGTCTGTTTCTGAACTACAGGTTGCCACCAAGGAGCTGAAGGCTGAAATTTTAAGAGCAAAACAGAATTATAAATCAGAATTGGAAAGCAAGATGGCAGCAAATAAACTGGGTTCGGCCTGGGCCAGTATGAAAACTATTGCAGGCCTTCAGAGCACAGAGCGCAGTAATCGTGTGTTTTTAGATGGTTTTAGTTCAGACACAGAGCTGGCTAATGTTCTTAATTGTTTTTATGGTCGTTTTGACTCCTTTGATTTTAGCACAGAAATCCAAGATTTGAAACAGAAACTCAAAGACAATCAGCACTTTAATATTGAGATGCAGGATGTTGAAAGGGAGTTCCGCGCTGTAAAAGTGAACAAAAGTCAGGGCCCTGATAATATATGTGGGCGCTTGGTAAAGTCCTGTGCACATGAACTGAGTCCTATATTTCATTACATTTTCAATAAGTCCTTACAGACACAACATGTGCCTAAGATCTGGAAAGATGCCGTGGTTGTTCCCGTTCAAAAAATCCAGCTGTCCTAAAACGGTAAATGACTTTAGACCAGTTG
Organism: Pholidichthys leucotaenia; assembly: GCA_020510985.1. Classification (NCBI taxonomy): domain Eukaryota; kingdom Metazoa; phylum Chordata; class Actinopteri; order Cichliformes; family Pholidichthyidae; genus Pholidichthys; species Pholidichthys leucotaenia. The sequence goes on along the minus strand of CM035848.1, from coordinate 221,517,497 downwards.
CTTTGACTTCAATTTTAATGAAAATTTTTGAAAAACTGGTCAGATGTGAGGTCCTAAGGCAGACTGAACATGCATTGGATCCTCTGCAGTTTGCCTATAGGCCTCACAGAGGAGTGGAGGATGCCACTGTCACTCTGTTTGACATGCTTTTTAAACATCTGGATTTTAATGGGACACACGCCAGGCTTTTATTTGTGGACTTTTCTTCTGCCTTTAATACAATCCAACCTCATATTTTAGTTGAAAGGCTCCTGCAACAATTTGATTTAAGCAATAATCTGGTGGGTTGGATTCTGGATTTCTTAACCAACAGGACACAGAGAGTAAGGGTCAATGGCACAATGTCTGACCTAAAGTGCTCTTCTACTGGCTCCCCTCAGGGGTGTGTGTTGTCACCACTACTCTTCATTCTGTACACAAACATGTGTCGGAGTAGACATGACAACAGACACATTATAAAGTATGCTGATGACTCAGTCATTGTCAGTCTCCTCCAGGATGGTGAGAGTGGCCACGGCCCAGTAGTTGATGACTTTGTTCACTGGTGTGAGGATTCCTACCTGCAGCTGAATACAACAAAAACGAAAGATATGATTATTGACTTTAGGAGGAAAACTCCCAGGCACAAAGTCACCATACTAAAAGGCCAGACCACCGAATGTGTACAATAGTACAAATATCTTGGGACGATTATTGATAGTGGATTGAACTTTGAGGTGAACTGTGAAAGGGTGTGCAAAAGTCGGGCAGGAGCTGCGCAGTCGGGCAGGAGCTGCTTCAGCCGTTCACCTCCTCTCTGGCCTCTTCTCCCCAACTTTCCCCGGACTCTCCGGTGCGTAAATTTCCGTGGAAACCTTCTGCGCCATGGACTGACTCAGAGATCCCGACAGCAGCGTGGATTCTCTTTCTCTTGGATTACCTTTGTTAATTTTCTCCGTGGGGAGCCGAGTCCCCCACTCACCCCCCCACCCCCAGCATGGAGGAGGAGGACGGAGTTCACGAGACCCGCGGCGCCGTGAAGGACTCGGAGCGACAGCAGCGGCTCCGGCTCTGCGTCCTAAATGAGATCCTGAACACGGAGCGGGACTACGTCCGGACTCTGCTGTTCCTGCAGTCCGCATTCTTGCATCGGATCAGACAAACCGCTGATGACCAACAGTGTCTCTCACCCGAGCACGTCAAGATTCTCTTCTCAAACATCGAGGACATCCTGGAGCTGCACAGAGAGGTTCTGTCTACGGTGGAGGGCGCTCTGCAGCCTGAACCCCAACCCCATCATGCACTGGGACACGTCTTCCTCCAGTTTAAGGACAGTTTCTCCGTCTATGGCGAGTACTGTAGTAACCACGAGAAGGCTTTGCGGCTCCTCATGGAGCTGAACAAGATCCCCCACATCAGGACCTTCCTGCTGCACTGTATGCTACTGGGAGGGAAGAAGAGCACAGATATTCCCCTGGAGGGCTACCTGCTCACACCCATCCAGAGGATCTGCAAGTATCCGCTGCTGCTGAAGGAGCTGCTGAAGAGGACTCCTCAGAAGCACACGGACCACGCGGCGGTGGAGGCGGCTCTGCAGGCCATGAAGGCCGTCTGCTCCAACATCAACGAGACCAAGAGGCAGATGGAGAAGCTGGAGGAGAGTTTTTAGCACATTTTTTAAAATTGACTTTTGTGTTGTTTGTTGAAAGAAGTGCACCGATTGGTCCATTCAGTGTTAGCAGAAGAAAAGTGTACTGTAACAAAAAGAGACTGTAGCATCAGTTTACTCTATTTTTTTTGTGTACATACAGATGTTAACGGCGTCAACAGATGGGAGATGAGATTCATTTTACATTATTGCTATAAATTAAGTCTTATTTTTTATGGGAATAATATAGATTATAAAGTGGGGTTTTTGCAATTGTGCATTTGAAGAGAAGCTGTGTAACCTCACTGACGACACGTTGACAACTGTTAAAGATGGCTGACATTGAGGAAGCGTGGTCTGGTTTGAACTGAGCGGCGTCGCTCTGCTGTAGCATGACTAGCTTACGACAGACGTCCAGTTTAATTATCGTTTCAGTGTAAATTCACTAGGCCTCTAAGGATAATTAATATATCAACTTATCATATGAAAATTATTTTTTACACTTGTACAAAATGAGGAGGAAGAATATGAAGGCAGCTCATTTCAGTGTAAACAGCATTATATCATAAGTTCATTTTTTAAAATTATACTTAACACACTGATTTATCGAGGTAATTTTTATAACGTTTGTATACCACTGTTAATAGTCTCTCGGCGCCACACCAGTCGGCTGCCTTTTGCAACAGCGGCTCGATTCCGAGTTTTTTTTTCCCCTTCCTCTCTCTTTTGATGCTCTGAGTGTTGCTATCCCTGTGCTGTTGCAATCCTGGAATTTCCCCGTTGTGGGACTAATAAAGGCTTATCTTATCTTAAAAAGGGTCAGCAAAATTTGCATTGTTTGAGGAAACTTGCACGCTTCCAAATTGACCGACCCATAATGACTATGTTTTATCGGGCTTTTATTGAATCTGTTTTATCCTTTTCTTTAATGTCATGGTTTGGTCAGATAAAACTGAAACAGAGGAAATCCTTGGATCAGGTAGTCAGATGGTCCAGTCGTTTGCTTGGTGAGTCACAGCTGAGCCTGACATCCCTGTACGCCAGACAAGTACAGAGGATGGCCGACTCGATTTTAAATGATGACTCCCACCCTTTGCACTGCAACTTTCAGCTTCTTCCCTCCAGACGGAGGTTTGCTGTCCCAAAAAGTAGAACCCAGCGCTACAAAAACAGCTTTGTCCCTGCTGCTGTCAAAGAGTTGAACAAGCTATAAAATTATATTGTACATATTCTATATTTACCTATTTTGTAAGATGTGTGCCTGTGTTTGTGTCTATGTTGAATGTAATTAGTGGCTTGTAAATATGGATGTCACCAACTGCAAAACAAATCTACCTACGGGTACAAATAAAGTAACCTGAACCTGAACCTGAACCTGGTCTCACACACAAAATTGGATTTTTTTAATGTGAAGGTGGAGTTTTAATGTGAAGGCGGAGTTTTTCCGTTTTGGACGGAGATAAAAGCAGGAAGTACAAAAATGTAAATAAAGTTTTTCCAGACAGACTTATGCGTATCCTGTCTGTTTTTCTGTAACTTCTACATTGGTGACCCCGACGTTTGAAGAATGTTTGATCAAGCGACCTCTTCTGATATTGCTGCCACGGCGTCTGTATCCGCTGCGGCTCCCGCACCGGCTGTTTTTGCGGCTACCGTTAAATTACCGGACTTTTGGCAGCACGACCCGGAGCCCTGGTTTCAGCATGTTGAGGCTCAGTTCCATCTGCGCGGAATAACCACAGATGACACGAAGTATTTCCATGTTGTCGCAGCTTTGGATTCTGCCACTACTCGCCGTTTGATGGGACTGCTCCGGGACCCGCCTCACGCTGACAGGTACATCACTCTGAAGAGGGCTCTTCTGCAGCTGTACCAACTCTCTGATATACAGTGCGCTGATCGTCTTCTGTCTATGACTGGTTTGGGGGACAGCAAACCTTCTGAGCTGATGGAGAATATGTTGGCACTTCTTGGTTCAGGAGACAGTTCATTTCTGTTTGCCCACCTGTTTCTGCGTCAGCTTCCGCCTTCAGTGCGCACTGTTCTGGCCAGCTCGCCCCTCATTCGTACTAAGGATTATCGGGGTTTGGCTGAAGAAGTGGACAGGCTTTGGCTGGCTTCTCGTCATTTGTCGGTGCATGCATTGCTGCCTGGGCAGTCTGATGGAGAAGTCTCGGTGGGTGTGGCCGCAGTATCGGATCGCCGTAAGAAAGAGAGCAGCCTGTGTTTTTATCACCGCCGTTTTGGACCGAAGGCTCGGCGCTGTATTCCACCGTGCTCTTTCCAGCCACAGGGAAACGAGAAGGCCGGTGCTCGCTAGCAGCTGCGTGCACCGGCACCAGCAATAAGCTGCTTTTTATTGAGGACTGCGCGGCTGGACGTTGTTTTTTGGTGGATTCGGGAGCGCAGCGGAGCATCGTTCCCCCCTCTTCGGCTGACGTCATGGAATATGAACATGGACCTCCACTGGACGCTGCTAATGGTACTTCTATTCGCACCTTTGGCACCAGGCTCATTACTGTGTGTTTTAATGGCCGTGAATTTAGTTGGGACTTTGTGGTAGCATCTGTAGCAGTTCCTATTCTTGGTGCAGATTTTTTGTGTGCTTACAGACTGTTGGTTGACGTAGCTAACAGATGTTTGATTGATGCTGTGACTTTTGATTCTTACCCATGTACACTGGGTGGGGCTGGTCCATTGCTTGCTAACATGCTCGCCTCAGGAGACAGATACCAGCGCCTTCTCTCTGAGTTTCCTGCCCTCACTGTGCCTACATTTTCTGCGGCAGTAGTTAAACATGGGGTTGAGCATTATATTACTACTGTGGGTCCACCTGTTTTTGCTCGCGCACGCCGTCTGGATGCTGCTAAGTTGACCATCGCTAGAGATGAGTTTGCCAATATGGAGCGGCTGGGTATTGTGCGCCGTTCCGACAGTCCGTGGGCTTCTCCTCTCCACATGGTCCCTAAGTCAGATGGGGGTTGGCGCCCTTGTGGAGATTTTAGGCGCCTTAACAACGCTACTACCAACGATAGGTACCCAGTCCCCCATATCCAGGATTTTTCTTCACGTCTGGCAGGGACAGTCATTTTTTCTAAAGTGGATTTAGTGCCTGTCCATCCCCAGGACGTCCCCAAGACAGCAGTGATCACTCCATTTGGACTGTTCGAATTCTTGAGGATGCCGTTCGGCCTTAAGGGTGCTGCACAGACGTTTCAAAGGCTTATGGACTCTGTGTTGCGGGCCATGCCTTTTTTGTTTGTATACCTGGACGATATACTGGTGGCGAGCGCTTCGGTGGAGGAACATGTGTTGCACCTTCGCCAGCTCTTCAGACGCCTCTGTGACCATGGACTGATAGTGAACCCCGTGAAGTGTCAGTTTGGGCTCTCAGAACTTGAGTTTTTGGGGCACAAGGTATCCCAGCAGGGTGCCGTGCCCCTCCCGGCTAAAGTCGAAGCAGTTTTAGCTTTTCCACGCCCCTCCTCTGTCAGGCCCCTGCAGGAGTTTTTGGGCATGGTCAATTTTTACAACCGTTTTATACCTCATGCTGCCCATATTATGCGTCCGCTATATGAGGCCTTGAAGGGTAAGAGGGGTAATCAGGACATTGAGTGGACTCACGAGAGGTTATGTGCTTTTGACGGGGCTAAAGCTGCACTGGCTGATGCTGCCTTGTTGGCTCATCTGGATTCTACGGCCGCCATTGCTCTTACCACCGACGCGTCTGATTATGCTGTCGGAGCAGTTTGTGAGCAGTGGGTGGGCAATTCCTGGGAACCCCTGGCCTTTTTTAGTAGACAGTTACGCGAGTCAGAAAGGAAGTACAGCACTTTTGACAGGGAGCTGCTGGCCCTTTTCTTGGCGACAAGGCATTTCAGGTTTCTTTTGGAGGGCCGTAAATTCACCGCTTTTGTGGACCATAAACCTCTCACGTTTGCCATGGCCAAGTCCACTGAACCTCGGTCAGCTTGGCAACAACGGCAGCTTTCGGCTATTTCCGAGTTCACTACAGACATTCAGCATGTGGCTGGTAAGACCAACTTGGTGGCGGACTGTCTTTCTCGTGCACCAGTTGCTGCTGTTCATTTGGGCATGGACTATGCTGAGATGGCTGCCGATCAGTTGTTGGACCCAGAGGTGCAGGTGCTTCGTTCCACGGAGTCCAGTTTGCAGTTGGAGGATGTCTGCTTTCAAGACAGTGGCGCCACTCTTCTGTGTGATACTACACTGGGAAAACCACGACCTCTGGTGCCTGTGGCTTGGCGTTGTCGTGTTTTTGACGCTGTTCATTCTTTGTCGCATCCTGGGGTTAAGGCTTCGGGCAAGTTGGTGAGCGCCAAGTTTGTATGGCCGGGTCTTAGAAAGGATGTGAAGACTTGGACGACAACCTGTGTGGCGTGCCAGCGTGCTAAGGTGCAGCGCCACATAAAGGCTCCATTGGAGCCTTTTTGGATTCCGGAGCGATGTTTTGATCATGTTCAGGTGGACCTGGTTGGACCTCTTCCTCCGTCTCGCGGTTTTACTCACCTCTTCACTATGGTGGACCGGACTACGCGGTGGCCGGAGGTGGTTCCCCTGACATCAACTACAGCATCTGATGTTGCCCGGGCGTTTATCTCCTCTTGGGTGTCCCGTTTTGGTGTCCCCTTGGACGTTACCTCTGACAGGGGCCCGCAATTTACCTCTGCACTTTGGAATGAAGTAGCTGGTAGTTTGGGGGTTAAACTCCATCGGACCACAGCATACCATCCACAAGCTAATGGGCTATGCGAGCGGTTTCATCGGACTATGAAAGCGGCCCTTCGCGTGTCATTAGTGGATAGTGGATGGGTGGATAGATTACCGTGGGTTTTGTTGGGTTTGCGTTCAGCCCCCAAAGAAGACCTGCATTCCTCTTCTGCTGAGTTGGTCCTTGGCCAGACCTTGAGGGTTCCAGGCGAGTTTCTTCCTACCAGTCCAGGGTTAGGTCCCAGTATGGTTAAGAGGCCTAAGTGTCGAGAGGAAGTTAGGGCTTTTGTTCCTGTGGCTGCGCACCACTGCCTTCCTCAGTCCTACGTCCCTGACAGTCTTCGGTCGGCTAAATATGTTTTTGTCCGGCACGATGCCCATCGTTCTCCCCTGCAGGCACCTTATGATGGCCCTTTTCGGGTGTTAGAAACAGGCCATAAGGATTTTTTGGTTGAGTTGGGGACTGGTCAGGATCGGATTTCGGTGGATCGTTTGAAGCCTGCGCATGTTCTTTGTGACGATGAGGTTGAGTTAGCCCGCCCGGCTCGGCGGGGGTGCCCTCCCAACCCTGCGTCTGAGGTTGTTTCTGCTCCAGTTACAGTTGTGCCCACTAGGACTGTGCAGTGCAGTCGTCGGGGCAGGGTAATTAGGTTGCCTAAGAGGTTCTCTTGAGTTATTTTCTGTTGGATTTTTGTTCATGCTGTTTGTTTGTTTTTTGTCAGCATGTTTATTTATGTTGTTATTTGTGTGTTCTGGGGGGGCCTGTGTGGTGATGTTAGTTGTTGGTCTCACACACAAAATTGGATTTTTTAATGTGAAGGTGGAGTTTTAATGTGAAGGCGGAGTTTTTCCGTTTTGGACGGAGATAAAAGCAGGAAGTACAAAAATGTAAATAAAGTTTTTCCAGACAGACTTATGCGTATCCTGTCTGTTTTTCTGTAACTTCTACAGCCTCTTGGGTTTTTTTTCTTCTTTGTAAGCCACAGTCTTAGTCACAGTCTAGTTCTGAGTAATTTTTGATTGCCTCTTGTTCTTGTTCTTTTGGAAAACCATAGTCATTGTCATAGCCAAAGCTAAGCAATTTTAGATTGCTCCCTGTGTGTTGGTGTGTATTTTTTTTTGTTTTGTTCATGTTTTGAAAGCCATAGTCAGGTAAAGCAATCTATATTGCCTTTTGTGTTTTGTATCCATAGTTTGGTCAAGTCTTGTCTTTGTTTTGTTCTCCCCTCCTTTCTTGAGGGGCTATTGTATGGGGATTTTGTTTATTGTTCCCAGGTATTTTCATGTATTTTTTTTTTGGTTTCGTATGTTTTTTTGGTCTGGTCTTGGTCTTGTTCAGGGGTTGGTTTCTCTCCCTCCGCACCTGTCCTCCCACCTCCCACCCTGGGGGGGGGCGGGGGGGCAGGGTGGTTCCTTGGGGCGTTCAGAGTCCGCCCGTGGAGGGAGGGTACTGTTATGACCCGAGTGCCGGTTCTCATCGCGCTCGGGTTAAAGTTATGTCTCGCTGCCGGCCTTGACAGCTGCGGGCTGTATTCTGGCCTCACCGGGCTCTTATTGTGAAGGTGCTCGGTGGGGTTTCCGCCTGTCAACGGTCGGCCAGCTGAGTGTCATTACCGTCGTTAGTGTTTCACCATATAAGCCCAGCACTGGCGACGGTATGACGCAGCAGTGTCAGTCGTTATATGTCTGAGCTACGGATGACTTGGACCATTATCTACCTTGTCTGCTTGTGGTTGACCGTCACTTCTCCGGCACCAGTAAGTGAGCTATTAGCCTTACCCCTTCCGGAAAGTAGACCTTTGTGTGTCTTTGCTTCAGCAGCTTGTGTAGGCAATTACTTAAACAACCGTTGCCTGTGTATGACTGTCTCCTCCTATGGACTCGTAAGTGAGCTGTCTAGCCTTACGCCTCCGGAAGTGTGTAGACTCATGTGTCATTGCCCCTGCATCTTGTGTTGTTAACTTTTCACCGTAATAAAACTCACTGTAAACTCACTGGTGACTCTGTGCGTCTTATGCTGCCTCGTGAGGGCCAGCGCATGACAAGATCAACAGGACTGGACTGTACGCACAATGGATGCAGGATGATCATTAAGCATTTTATGAAAGAATTGGGATTGCTAGATATATGGAGAGAAATGAAACCACAAGTTAAAACCTACTCTTGTTATTCTAATACCTATAAGACATTCTCACGTATTGACTATTTTTTGATCTCCACAGAATTAAGGTCCAAGATTCAAAACTGCTTTTATGATAATATTGTGATCTCTGATCATGCACCCTGTTGTCTCATATATGTAGATAAGAAATTGACAAAGGAACCAGGTAGGTGGCAATTTCAGCATAAATGGCTTCAGGATGAGGACTTTGTTAAGTACATAGAAAAACAGATAGATGAGTTCTTTGATATCAATACTACACAAACATCAGCATGTATACAGTGGGAGGCTTTCAAAGCTTTTATTAGGGGACATATTATTAGCTATACAGGTTCAAAATCTAAGAAGGCTCGAAAGGAGAGAGTCCAATTGGAACATAAACTAAAAATTCTTCAACAAAAAGTGTATGCAGGAAGTGACCCAAAGTTAGAGAATGAATTACTGATTCTGAGAGCTGAATATGACAAAAAAATCAGCAAATAGAGCTGCCTCGAGTCTTCTAAGATTGAAGCAATCTTTTTATGAACAAGGTGAAAAATCGGGAAAATTATTGGCATGGCAGATTAAACAATTAGAATTTAAAACACCAATCACCAGTATTACAAGTAACGGACAGGTAGTTGTAGATCCTTTAGAAATTAATAGAGCCTTTAGAGATTACTATGAAAAATTATATGATACAAAAAATGAAACTGACTTAACAAAACTAAAAGGGTTTTTGGATGGACTATCTATACCGTGTATTCCAAATGAAAACAGGGAGATACTGGAGTCTAAAATTAGTCAAGAAGAAGTTGGGCTAGCCATTGATAATATGGAATCAGGAAAAAGTGCAGGACCAGATGGTCTTCCAGTTGACCTTTATAAAAAATTTAAGAATAAATTAATAAAACCTTTTTTGGAAATGGTTTTAGAAGCATTTCAAAATAGTAATTTACCACTATACATGAATAATGCCTTAATTATACTGTTGCCAAAACCAGGTAAACCCTCTAATAAATGTGAAAATATGAGACCAATAAGTCTATTAAATGCTGACCTTAAGATAATCTGCAAAATTTTAGCAAGACGACTACAAGAAATATTACCAAATATTATTAACCGAGATCAGAACGGCTTTATAAAGGGAAGACAAGGCTTCCATAATGTAAGAAGACTATTTAATATTATTTATTCTAATAAAGAAGCACCAGATACAGCTCTCCTATCATTGGACGCCGAAAAGGCCTTTGATAGGGTCGAATGGCCCTTTCTTTTTGAAGTCTTACAAAGGTTTGGACTTGGAAATAATTTCATAAAATGGGTTCAGATAATATACAATAATGCTACAGCAGAAATCCTAACAAACAGCAATATCTCAAAATCAATAAAGATCAATAGAGGATGTCGACAAGGCTGTCCACTTTCACCTTTATTGTTTACTATGGCAATTGAACCTTTAGCGATGGCACTACGTTTATATCCACAAATATATGAAAATAAAGTTGGACCAACAGAACATAAAATCTCCCTGTATGCCGATGACATAATTTTGTTTATGTCGAATCTTAAAAAATCAATCCCGACCTTGTTGAATTTAATAAAGAATTTTGGGGAAATATCAGGATATAAAATAAATAAAACTAAATCTTCGATATTAATGCTAAATGAGACCCAGAGAAATCACCCAGCTTCTGAGGTAAATCAATTCAATGTTGTAAATCAGTTTAAATATTTAGGAATTCAAATTGTGCCTAAGCTAGAATTAGTCGCCAGTACCAACTATGAAGCCTTAATGACATACATTAATGAGTTAATTCAGAGATGGATGTCACTACCAATGTCAATGATAGGGAGAATCAATATACTTAAAAGTAATATCTTACCTAAAATACTTTATTTATTTCAATACATTCCTTTGCCACCACCTTCAGATCTATTCTCAAGAATTAAAAAAAAGTTAGTGGAATTTATATGGAACAACAGGAAGGCTAGATTACGTCTGTCCTTACTATATTTACCATTTGATCGTGGAGGTCTGAAATGTCCAAACTTTATGTTGTATTACTGGTCAGCACAACTGAGGTCTATGACATATTATTTTTCATCAAATGATCTCCCTCACTGGACTGAAATGGAATCATACAATTTACCTTTACCTCTTCCCATATTCATATACTCAGACTCGGCAAAAAAAAATTACAGAAACAAGTTAAAAATCCATTTGTAAAGCATATGATCAAAATATGGTGTGAAACCACAAAATATTTAAAAGAACCACACTTATTGTCACAATTTAGCCCAATATGGGGTAATCAATATTTTAAACCAGGGAGAGCGGATGCTGTATTTAAAGTATGGAATTTAAAAGGGATTCAAAAGATTCAAGATTTATATCTGTCATGTTCAGATAACATAATGTCTTTTGAAGAGCTGAGGATCAAATTTAATCTTAATAGAACACATTTTTTTAAATATCTTCAGCTTAGGAACTTTATTCGATCAAATCAAAACAATGCTCTCACTCGACCTATTTATTCATCCTTGGAAAAAATTTTGACCAAAGATAGTAAGAGAAAGGGTATTATTTCAGAGTTTTATAATTCATTGACACTATCTTCAAGTGAAAACTCACAGAAAAGATTAAATTATTGGAAAGAAGACCTGCAAATTGAAATTTCAGAGGAACAATGGGAATTGGCTTGTACAGAAGCTCAAACCAAATCAATAAATGTACGTCTTAAATTGATACATTTTAAATGGTTAATGCGGATGTATGTTACACCGGTGGAATTAAATAGATATAACAAAAACATACCAGATACGTGCACAAAATGTATGGAAAGTAAAGGAACCTTATTTCATTGTGTATGGGAATGTAGGAAAATTAGAGTGTTTTGGGAAGAGGTGAGGGTAACAATTGAAAAAATAATTTCAAAACAAATCATATTGAATCCTAAATTGTTTTTGTTGGGTCTGTATCCATCCATCCATCCATCCATCTTCTACCGCTTTTCCGGAGGTCCGGGTCGCGGAGGCAGCAGTTCAAGCAGAGAAGCCCAGACTTCCCTCTCCCCAGCCACCTGCTCCAGCTCTTCAGAGGGGATACCAAGGCGTTCCCAGACCAGCTGGGAGACATAGTCTCTCCACCGAGTCCTGGGTCTGCCCCGGGGTCTCCTCCCAGTGGGACGTACCTGAAACACCTCAAGTGGGAGGCGTCCAGGAGGCATCCTAATCAGATGCCCATACCACCTCAACTGACTCCTTTCAATGTGGAGGAGCAGGGACGGTTTGCCGCTGAGTGTGAAGCGGCTGGGATGAGAATCAGCACCTCCAAGTCCGAGTCCATGGTCCTCAGCCGGAAAAAGGTGGATTGTCCTCTCCGGGTTGGGGACAGGCTCCTGCCCCAAGTGGAGGAGTTTAAGTATCTTGGGGTCTTGTTCACGAGTGAGGGGAAAATGGAGTGAGAGATCGACAGACGGATTGGAGCAGCATCTGCAGTGATGCGGACGTTGTACCGGTCTGTTGTGGTGAAGAGGGAGCTTAGTTCTAAGGCAAAGCTGTCGATTTACCAGTCAATCTACGTTCCTACTCTCACCTATGGTCACGAGCTTTGGGTAATGACCGAAAGAACGAGATCGCGGATACAAGCGGCTGAAACGAGCTTTCTCCGTAGGATTGCTGGACTCACCCTCAGAGATAAGGTGAGGAGCTCAGTCATCCGGGAGAGGCTCAGAGTAGAACCTGATGAGTAGATGGGGTCTGTATCCAGAAAAGCATAATTTTAATAAAAGTGAAAGAGCATTCATAGACCTCAGTTTGCTTAACGCCAAAAAATGTATTGCGCTACTGTGGAAAAAGACTCATAGACCAGATGTGACTCAGTGGTTAAGACAGATGTTAACAAACCTTCCATTAGAAAGAATAACATACATATTGAAATCAAAGGAAAATGTGTTTGAGAATATATGGAGACCTTTCATTGATTATGTAAAGAATTTAAACATAACTTTTGAAGAAGAAGGTGAATGATGTGTGTGGACCTTGTAAATTCCAAACTGGTGAATGTATAATATGTATACTTATGTAATGGATTGCCTAGACTAAACAGAGGAGCATTGTTGAAGACCTGTTCTTGATAGTGGTTGTTGGTGGGGGTTTTTTGTTGTTTTTTTTAGTATTTTGTTTTGTTTTGTTTTGTTTTTTAATTTTTTATTACTTTAGTGTTAGTGCTTGATTGTTTGTGTTATGTTTGTAAAAAGGTTCAATAAAAATATTGTGGAAAAAAAAATAGCGCCTGCTAACCGGTGTTGGGGCTAATGGAAAATGCTCAAACGCGGGCTGAGTGGTGCGGTGTAGGGCTAAGCGAGGCTAGTGGAAAAGCCCCTCAAGTGTGGTGGGGTTGTTACGAGGGTTCTCTCCAGTCATATCTGCCCAAAGTGCCAAACATCTGTCTATATAAGCTCCAGCATCCTCTCCTGGTTTCACAGGTATGTCTGTTAATTCAGCACTCGTGAGATCAACAGGGAACATTCTCCTCATTATTGTAAAAATTTCATCACTGTGATCTCTGAATGGTGCTTCATCTGCTATACCAATAGTGTGTGCCTCTTCCTCTATATTCTTCAACATAGAGGGTGAGGTATGACTCACGATAATTCGCCTGATGCCTGCCATACATAGTCGGCAGCCCACTGTAGCCTTCTGCATAGCCCTAATCCAGGGAGAACCTCCTGACGTTAAGGGAGGCAGTGTGTCGCATATACCCTTCAGGTCCTTAAATGACCATTCCACATATGAGATGAGATGAGATTCAACTTTATTGTCATTACACATGTATGAATACAAGGTAACGAAACGTGACTTGGCATTTGGGCACGCTCTCATTACCCAATAAGAGTTAAAACTAGGCAGTCCCATCTTCAGTTGCAATCATGGGTGCCATATTTGAATAGTTTTCTTTGGTATGTCACCTGCTTTAGTGAGAGAAGTTCTCTCATCTAGATTATCATGTGTGGTACCATAAGCATTAAATTTCCAATTTCTTGGCCCAACGTTTTTGTTCCGGGATTTATCAAATTCTCCAATATGTCTTTTTTCCAACACACTCTGCAGTCTGCTTAGATCATCCTCAGACAACTGACTCATCATGTTTGAAACCTCCCTTCCCGGTTCACCATTCTCATCCTGTAAATCCTCTTCCTCCACAACATCTTTTGGCTTAGCCTGAAGATATGTTGAAATTGATGTAGTGAAGGACACCCTAACCTTATCCTGTTGACTTGATCCTGACTGTGGTGGATCAGCAGGTTCACTAGGGGAATGAGCAGCTATTATACCATTCATTTCTTTTCCAGCGTTTTCCTCATCCAGTTTGCCTAACATAGGTCTTAGTTGCAATATTCCTGTCACTGCCCTCACCTGATCACCATTATCTTTTATGTATGTTGTGAGGGGCATTTGGTTAGATAACATGTTCACACATTCATTGTAGGGGCTTGACTGTGTCATAGTGGGGGCTGAAAGGGCTGATGGAGGTGGAGCTAATGGAGGCAGAGCCATCCATCCATCCATCTTCTTCTGCTTAATCCTTTACGGGTCGCGGGGGGGGCTGGAGCCTATCTCAGCATCTTTGGGCGAGAGGCAGGGTACACCCTGGACAGATCGCCAGTCCATCGCAGGGCCAACACAGAGAGACAGACAACCATTCACTCTCACAGTCATACCTAAGGACAATTTAGAATCCCCAGTTTGATGCCAATTAACCTAACTTGCATGTTTTTGGCATGTGGGAGGAATTTCTTAAACTTAAATTTCTTAAACTTTCTTACTTCCTCTTTTCTATCTTTCTCAACTGTCTGTCCCTCACTGACTTTATGCGTCCTATCTGCCACCTCACTAACAGTATATGCTAACTTTCCTGTAGTCATACTTACAGAACCTCCTGTATTTAGTTATATACTAGTACATACCAGTGCATGGCCATAGAAACCAAGTATAAGCAAGTATTTCTGCATGCCCGTAGAAAGCAGGTGGAAGCAAGCACGTCAGCACTCGTTCAGTGATGCCTGCCTTGGACTTTTGATGGTGTCATAGTGAGTCCTATGATCTGTGTTGATGTCATAGGGAGTCATATGATCGTGAGTCATGCCTGCGTTTGATCTTGGAAGCTGTCCTGTGTCCTATGATCTTTGGTGATGGCATAGGGAGTTCTATGATGCCTGCATTTGATCCTGGTTTAAATTAGTGTGTCCTATTCTTAATCAGGTAATGAGTATCTGTTCTTTCCTGTTTCTGGCAACTCCCATTCGGTTTCAAGTGCTGTGTCCTATTGGTAGTCGGGTGATGAATATCTCTTCTTTGGTGAGTGATGGTGTATATGACATCATAAAGACATGAAGGCAGGCATCGTGAGTGATGGTCTATATGACCTCATAAAGACATCAAGGCAGGCATCATAGGACCTCATGCCTACATCGTAGGTAGCCAGTCCTATTGTGTATATGATGGCATCGCGAGTCCTATGTTGCCTGATATCATAGGATTATCATAGGACATCATGCAGACATCATAGGCCATCCTATGATGTGCTCTGATTGTGACACACAGACATGATGTACTGCTTCGAATGGGTGTGGTTTAAAGTAGTGTGTTCTATTGTTAATTGGGTGATGAGTAAGATTTCCAGATTTACACCGAAACTGACAGATTTCTTGAATTTATAGAGTGATATTCTGTAAGATTTCCAGATTTACTGCTTTGAATGGGTGTGCTTTAAAGTGCTGTGTCCTATTGTGTATACTAGTACATACCCGTGCATACCTGTCCATGCCCATAGAAACCAAGTATAAGCAAGTATTTCTGCATGCCCGTTGCTGAAGGGTCTCCTCCTGTCTCAGACGGCTGTGTTGTTCACAGTCATGCCTGTGGCGTACTGCTCGAACCTGAGGTGTTTCATCTTCACTGCATCTTTTCTGATGTGCAGCAGTTCTCCTCATTCTATTGCTCTCCATCTGGTGGGTCTTCTTCTTTGTTTAGACCACTGGTTGAGGGATGGGTGCGTCATAATTCCAGTTCATGGGCAGGATCATGAAAATAGATCTGAGCAAAAACTGGCTTTCGACCCTGTTCAGGAAGGCCCATACATTCCCGTAGAAACCAAGAAACCGGAGCACCCGGAGAAAATCAGCGCTTTGCTTGGCATTTTACACATTTGTAGTGTAGACTGGCATTCTTCAAGGTTACACACTTTTACTGTGTCAGCACCTCTTTAAAAATGACATTGCTGAGAAAGCGACGCTTTTGCTTAGTTTCTGTCACATGGTCTGGGCGCCGATGCCATCCACGCTCAGACCATATTCCTCCTCAGCCCGGCTCTTACTTTGACAGCGTCTCAGCGAGCCTCCAGCTGTCAAGCTCTATGGGACGGATGGAGGCCAATTACCTCTCATCAGCTGAGGCGCTGTCAACTACTATAAAAGGGAGCAGTCCTGATTATTCAGGGCTGTGACCTCGCTCTATTATCCACGCTCTTCTCCGGCGTGGGTAAGGCTGGAACCCCTTCGTCCGGCGGCAGCCCCCCTTTCATCATTCATCATTGTTTGTAAGTGTGTACCATTGTATGATCGTTTGTGTTTTGGCCCCACGAGGCTCTGTTCCTTTGTTCCTTTTCCTTATTGCCAATAAACAACGCAAACTCACCGGTCAACCCTTGGCTCTCATTTATGGCTCACAAGAGCCATACGTAACAGTTTCTTCATCTTGAGCAACAATACGAAGACTGCTTGATCTGGCAACTCTGCTTGCGGCAGTGTAGAATTGGCCATGGCTGCAGAAATCTGTTGTGCAGAAAACACAAACGCGCTGTAAAGACTGGCCTTGTGACTTATTCACCTTGCCAATTTTGAGCCATATGACATCATAAAGACACATTAGTCTAGGCATCGTGAGTGATGGTCTATATGACATCATAAACACACATTTATCTATGTGCCGTCATATAGACATCATATCTTTATGACGGCATCGTGAGTCCTATGATGCCTGAGTTCATAGGACGTCCTATGATGATCAGGCAGAGATTATAGGCCGTCCTATGATGTCCTATAAACGTGACAGACACACAGACGCACATACAGAGATTTCTTGCTTTAATAAAGTGATGGAGGCAAAAGTTAATACTGTACACAACCCTACGGTCCAAACTCCAAATTTCAACCCCTTTCTGGTATAATAGCCTGTCCAAGCTTCTACCAATATTCCTAATGAATCTGGCGGGACAGCATATGGCCTGCAATACCAGTGGAAATTGTAAATTCTTTGTTTCTGGTAGACCAAAAAAATATTTACACTCCCCGGGCGTTCAGCCTTTATTCCCAACCCACAATGCAGAAATTCCTCTCTTTCTAGACACAAAGAAGATGGGAATTTGGAAATAGAGCTAATCTCCTCTTCCCACACCAACTCTTTTGCCTTCAAACAAGAATAGAGAGGCTAAGCCATCCACACAGTTCCCACATAGAACATCAACATGCACAACATTTGTAGAGTTACTGTGTATTTATCCCTGCTGCTCTGAACCAGCTTAACTTTACGTGGAGGTTACTTTCCTTGATCTGCACCCAGGTTCAAGACAAGAGGTAACTTATCATAAAGCTCAGTCCCAGACTGATTTTAACAAACTACCTTTATTGTTATGGACAGTCATTCACTACTGATGTATTTAAGATCCCACACTGTACCATAAATTATTACAATCACTCACTTATGTTATTGAGTTCTTGTATTGATTTAGAGTTTCTTATTTATGCTCACTTGTTGATGTAAAATAAGTTTTCACATTGTATTAATATTTCTTATTTATATATAAAGAGCGGCTCATTGATCTGACCCTAACATGTGAATGCTTATGAGACTCTCTGCGTGTTCTTACAATCATAAAAAATAGCCACAAAATATAACATTATCTTTGTATTAAATTTTTTTAATAAAATGTTTTTAAAAAAAACAAAAGACTTACAGTACTTTACTGAATACTACAGACAATCCTACAGTGATTTTAGAAAGGGTTCACTGCTCACCTTTTGATTTGGGGCCCCGGATTGTCTGCAGTAACCAGCCAAAGCTTTGTGTCCCGATGTCCGTCAATGCAGTTGGCTAACTGCACGCATCCTTCACCATTTGCTGTAAGATTTCAAAATTAACACAGCAGAATCTTTACAGTTAACCAATCAATAATGACAGAAGTAATGTTATTTCTCAGCTTATACTGAGGCAGCACGGTGGTACAGTGGTTAGCACTGTTGCCTTACAGCTAGAAGGTTCCTGGTTCGAATCCCCAGGCTGGCAGGGGCTGGAAACTTCCTGTATGGAGTTTGCATGTTCTCCCTGTGCTGTGTGGGTTTACTCCAGGGGCTCCAGTTTCCTCCCGCAATCCAAAGACATGCATGTTAGGTTAATTGGTTGTTCTAAATTGTCCCTAGATATCTGTTTCCTATAGGCCCTTAGAATAGAGGGTTAGTACTAGTGAAAGCGCTTTGAGTGGTCTTTGTGACTAGAAAAGCGCTATATAAGTGCAGGTTAGTTAACTTATCTTTTACTGAAGCACGCAGAGAGTCAAAACACAGCTGTGGGTCCTTCCTTCCACATTTGGACAAACAGCTTTCTCTATAAAGGGCAGTCACATCTGGAACACAATGCCAAATGTAATTAAAATAATAACGGACTTTAAAACATTCACTAAAAAGGTTAAAAACTGGCTGAAAAATAAACAAGAATGTACTCATGTATGAATTGATTGTCTGCAAAGTGAGAGTGAATGAAGGGAAGGAATGAATGTATTTGTTTATAGTGAGTGACGAAGGGAGGGAGGCCTGAAATAGGCAAATGTGAGTCAGGTTGTTATATTTGTGTATTTATAATATTTATAATTGTGTATTTATAATCTTTTTGCATTGATGTATGTGGCTATTGTGTATTTCTTTTTTTTTTTTTTTTTTTTTTTTACTTGATTCTCTTTTCTAAAGCCCATCCAGGGACAAGAGTTGCAAATTAGCTAATAGCTATACACTCTATGTGCAACACATCAGATTGATTGTCATTGATTAATTGTCTATGTTTACTAATCTATCTATCTATCTATTCTCAGCACAATCTGGCAGAAGAACCAAGAACTATAGTTTCAAACAGGTACATATAGCTTCAAGTTACTGGGCGTTCCCACTAACTTTCCAACAAAGTCTAGTCTTTGTCCAAACTGGTTCTGACCGGTCTCCAGTGTTATCTTCACCCAGATGTTCCTCTCCTCAGCACATCTCCACTCCACATCCTGTTGTCATCTTGATCTGTGCCTCTCCACTGAAAAGCACCTATGCTAGCACTTTGTGTAACATCTAACTAACTAATCTTCACTGTTTATTTATTATAACAGTACTCACCAACAGTTGGACCCAAAGCTATGAGGATGAAAACAGGTGAATTTCAGTCTGTGTCAGCTGCTGGAAGTCAGCTATAACCTAGCATGTAGCTACTAGCCAGCTAGCCAGCTTCCACAGAAGAACAACCCAACATCCAGGCGGAGTTTTGGAGGAGGCTGTAACAATTATCCAGTTGAGAGCTCCAACAGATAATGCTGTAAATTTAAACATGACAGCACTTTGGGGATTTCCATGGTTGTAATACAGCTTGTTTGACTTTGCAATATCGGCATGGTGCGCATAGTGTCTGTGGCCAGAGCGGCTTTGGTATAGAGAGCCGCTTGGCCAAAAAGTACTGTTTGCGCTTACTGCCATTAACTGTCGTTAACCATGATCACAAAATTTGTCGCCATTAAGGGGGGTAAAGTGTTAACGGGTGATTAACGCGATAACGGCAATGCCACTATAAATTATACTTCTGTCACTTATTAGACTGCCAAGTATTAACTATGTGTGGTAAACTGAAACATTTCTGCCCATGTGGATACACTTGATCACTTGATAATATGAGTTCTGGTAAGCAAGGGAAAAAAGACACTTTGCTCAGTTACATATTTATAGCAATATTTAATTTATAATTATGATCAGGTTTAAAGATTATTTAATTTAAACTTGGAAGGGTATGCAGGAATGGGAATTTACCTCCCAGTTCACCCATACACACCAGAAAACAATATCTATCACTCATTGGGACACCAGCTCACTCTCTTGTGAACAATTTATTAATTAATTCCACTTTATACCTGTTTAATCATCAATTATATAAATCAATCAATCAGTCTCAAATTAGTGAATTCGATACTGGGGCTTCGAAGACAGACTCAGAATGGGATAAATTCCCAACAACTTCTCTCATTTTATAGATTTATTAAATGAACTCTGATTAGATGATCTTGCATTCAAATAACTTGTAAACAGGTGAAATGATCAATATCAACCATCACATTACTTGTAACTGGGATAGAGTAACAGAATATGGACACCTCTGTAACCATGGAATTTTAGCATGAATTTGGAAGAGTTGAAATGGAAGACTGAGAATAAAATTGGACTCGAATTTATGGAGAAAATTAACTAATTATATGGAAAATTCTGGACTACTCTTAAGTAAAAACGGAATTTTAATAAGAAAAATTATATTATTTCTCTTTTAATTTTGTATCTGATCAGATGCTGAATAATTCTCAAATCTCAGACGTTTATTTACTTTCAGCAGATGGAACAGAGAATACAGCTCACGTGACTCCTTGCATGGTGGTCCCTTTCGGCGGCTTCCTCAGCTGAAGATTTTGTGGATTATAAGGGAAGTATCTGTCCGTTGATATTCCAAAGTCCACAGTTCAACCTTTACAGTCAAGCAGTCACAAGGCTGGATTTTGACTGCGTCAATCACAGTTGGCGCTTAGGTCGAGCCAAGATGGTGAAGGTGGCTTCCTTAGGGCAGCGTAATGGCGAGCTGCATCGAGGCTTTCATGGGTCAGCGGATTCTCCCAAGGGAATTTGCGTATAATTACAAAATCATGATCCCAACAGCAAAATTAAAAGGTGTTTTTCTGACCTTGTGGAGTTGAAAATAGCTTCCAGTATGGAGATGGTCAGTCCTTGGAAAAAAACACATGGTGAGTTTAGCTACCAACTGACCCTCTTGAGGCACAAGCTAGATTAAGCAAACTAACAACATCAGCTATGGTATGCTGCATACATAAATTAATATTAAAATGAACTAAGTCACAACTGGAAGTAAGATATACAGTTGAAACCAGAAGTTTACAAACACTGTATAAAAAGGTACATAACTGTCATGCAGTGACCCTCGCGGATCACCATAAGACGCCAAGAGTCCACCGGTGAGTTTTGCAATGATGGTGATTTATTAAAAACACAAGACTGTGAGCCGCTCGGGGCAAAAACACACATAAGGCAATACAAGGGCTCGTAGGGCCAACCCCAGCCACTACGAGCTAAACTATAACATGACATGAAAAGCACGAACCTGACATGAAGGCCTAACAAGGTTTAGACCACCTGACGATGTCTGACGAGGATAGTTGACAATGTCTGACAAGGTTTTGACAAGGTTTTGACAATACTCCTGCGATTTAACTGCCGCTAGTGCCCGCCTTATAAAGACGAACACTAACGAGCAGTAATGACAAGCAGCTGACCAACCTTGACAGGCGGAAGCCCCACCGAGCGCCTTCACAATAAGAGCCCAGTGAGGCCAGAATACCACCCACAACTGTCAAGGCCGGCAGCGAGTTGTGCTTAGTCCGAGCGCAGACAGAACCCAGCGCTCAGGTCGTAACAATAACCTTTTTTTTTCCCACACTGTCTGATATTAAATCAGACTAAACTTTTCCTCTTTTAGGTCAATTAGAATTACCAAAATTATTTGCATTTGCTAAATAATTTTTATATTTACTACATAATTTTTTAGAGAATTTTTTATTACTTACTTCAAAGTCAGAAGATATGTCCATCATCAATCTATATTAAACCATGGTACCAAGTTTCAAAACAATCAGAATAAAACTGTAGGAGGAGTTGATTTCATAAGATAGTTACTGTCTATTAACTGAGGTGAAATAGGACATCATAGGTCAGGGCCTCTAACTCCTGCAAAAATCATCCGATTGGAGCCAAATTGCAATATGTGCATCATCACTATATATCAAACCATGGTACCAAGTTTCAAAACAATCAGAACAAAACTGTAGGAGGAGTTGATTTCACAAAAGTGTGACAGACAGATGGACGGCTGGTCGAGACCCCAAAGGAGACTTGAAGAACCCTTTGGGTGAGGGATAAAAAGCCGGCAGGGGATAAAAAGCCAGATTACCATTTGCAAATGCACACGGGGCAAAGACGTTAATTTTTGGAGACATGTCATGTGGTCTGATGAAACTAAAATTGAACTGTTTGAACTTCCGGTTATGGCTGCCACGTAGGACGGACGTGTCTCGCTCTGCTCTGCTCCTGGAAAAAAAAAAATCGGCAAATAACTCTCTCATTTGGGACAGAACGTATCCCAGCATTTGGGCGAGGATATGTCGGCGAAGCCTAAGGCTGGAAAACCAGGAAAAGGAAAAAGCGAGCCGCCGAAACAGTCCAAATTAACGGACTTTCAGGTCTGTGACGCAGCAAACAAGGCTCCATATATGGCGGAGGAAGCTGGCGGCGGTGCGATTTCTGCGGGGAATGGCGCAGATGCGCTGATGGCTGCCATGAGTTCAATGAGAGCGGACTTTTCCTCTAGATTTGATGGGATTATGACAGCGCTGGAAGGAATAAGAAAGGAATTGGGTGACTGTGTAGAACGAACGGCGCAGATGGAGCTCCGTCTCGCTAGTGCTGAAGATGACGTCACCCGTCTTCAATTAAAGGTGCGCACTTTGGAAAAAAAAAATAAATCTCTGGAAGATAATATTTTGGATTTGGAATCTCGGTCGAGACAGAATAACTTGAGGCTGGTGGGTCTTCCAGAGGAATCAGAAGGTCGGGACGTATGTTCCTTTCTGGAAAAGTGGATTCCGGAGGTGCTGGGCAGCGAGGAGTTGCAATCAGCAGTGGTTCTGGAAAAAGCACATCGTATTGGCCCACGGAGAGATAAGGGACCGCCGAGGACCTTAATTATGAAGTTTCTAAGCAACAGAGACAGGATGAAGATCTTCAACGCTGCACGTGCTAAAGGAGAGATTAAACACCAGGACCAGCAGGTGCGGTTCTACCCAGATTTGGCCACAGGAATCCAGCAATTGAGGAAGCAGTTTGATCCCGTACGTAAGGAGCTGCGCAACCTTGGGATTCGTCATGGTGTAATCTATCCTGCGAGACTGCTGACCACGTATGAGGGCAGAACCCACATCTTCAAGACCCCAGAGGAGGCGCAGGAGTTCATCAAGAAGATCAAAGAAGAAGAAGAGACTGGTGGGAGCTAAGCATGAACAAAATATAAGGTAGAATAACTAAGCATTTGCACAGGCATCTGACTGACTTGAAGTAAATAGTAAGTTTACAAAATATAGATTGTATTATATATTAAAAAAAAACAAAACAAAAACAAAACAAACAAAAAAAAAAACTAGGATGTACAAAGTTGGTAAAAATTTTGGAGTTAAGTTGGAAAACTACAGAGGAGAGTTAATGTTACGTCATTAAAAGCAGTAGAGTTAGGGTGATTGGGAGGATGAAGAAGGAGTGGCTTAGGCTGTTCCCCGTGGGTGTGGAACAGTCGATGGCTATATCGGGAGACAGAATTTTTCTTTTGATTTTGGGGGGTTTGCCACAAGTGTGGGAAGGGGGAATTTGTTTGTGTGTAGTTTGTAGGATGAATGTTCAACCACTCATGTTTTTGCTTCTCTGTATGAGCATGTTTACACTGCAAGGTAATCCCAAACTCTCTATTGATCATGGACCAAAGTGTTAATCTTAATTTAACTTCATGGAATTGCAGAGGTCTACAAAATTTAAAAAAACTTAAACAAGTTATGAATAAAATAAAGGACATGGGTTCAAGAATTGTGTTTTTACAAGAAACTCATCTGATAGAGGAGGATGTTAAAAGAATTAGGAGTAGATGGCAGGGAAGTGTATTCACCTCTTCATTTTCATCCCGAGCCAGGGGAGTTATGACTCTCATACATAAATCAGTTCCTTTTCAAGTGAAAAATGTAATTGGAGACAAATTTGGAAGATATGTAATCATTCAAGGTTCTTTGCTATTAGAAAATATAAATCTTGTGAACTTATATGGTCCCAATATAGATGACCAGAAGTTCTTTGCTAATTTATTTCTCATCTTATCATCACTTACAGGGCAACATATAATAGCAGGGGATTTTAATTGTACATTGAATCCAGGTGTGGATAGATCAACAGGACTGGATTGTACGCACATTGGATGTAGGATGACTATTAATCATTTTATGAAAGAATTGAGATTGTTAGATATATGGAGAGAAATGAAACCACAAGTTAAAGCCTATTCTTGTTATTCCAGTACCTACAAGACATTCTCACGTATTGATTATTTTTTGATTTCCACAGAATTAAGGTCCAAGATTCAAAACTGCTTTTATGATAACATCGTGATCTCTGACCATGCACCCTGTTGTCTAATATATGTAGATAAAAAATTGATAAAGGAATCAGGTAGATGGCAATTTCAGCATAAATGGCTTCAGGATGAGGAATTTGTCAAGTATATAGAAAAACAGATAGACGAGTTCTTCGACATCAATACTACACAAACATCAGCATGTGTAAAGTGGGAGGCTTTCAAAGCTTTTATTAGGGGACATATTATTAGTTATACAGGATCAAAATCTAAGAAGACTCGAGAGGAGAGAGCTAAATTGGAACATAAAATAAAAAATCTTCAGGAAAAAGTGTATGCAGGAAGTGACCCAAGGTTGGAGAATGAATTACTGATTTTGAGAGCTGAATACGACAAAAAATCAGCGAATAGAGCTGCCTCGAGTCTTCTAAGATTGAAACAATCTTTTTATGAACAAGGTGAAAAATCAGGAAAATTATTAGCATGGCAGATTAAACAATTGGAAATTAAAACACCAATTACCAGTATTATAAGTAATGGACAGGTAGTTATAGATCCTTTAGAAATTAATAGAGCCTTTAGAGATTACTATGAAAAATTATATGATACCAAAAATGAACCTGAATTAACAAAACTAAATGGGTTTTTGAACGAACTATCTATACCGTGTATTCCAAATGAAAACAGGGAGATATTGGAGTCTAAAATTAGTCAAGAAGAAGTTGGGCTAGCCATTGATAATATGAAATCAGGAAAAAGTGCAGGACCAGATGGTCTTCCAGTTGACCTTTATAAAAAATTTAAGAATAAATTAATAAAACCTTTTTTGGAAATGGTTTTAGAAGCATTTCAAAATAATAATTTACCATCATACATAAATAATGCCTTAATTATACTGCTGCCAAAACCAGGTAAGCCCTCTAATAAATGTGAAAATATGAGACCAATAAGCCTATTAAACGCCGACCTTAAGATAATCTGTAAAATTTTAGCAAGACGAATACAAGAAATTTTACCAAATATTATTAATCGAGATCAGAATGGCTTTATAAAGGGTAGACAAGGCTTCCATAATGTAAGAAGACTATTTAATATTATTTATTTTAATAAAGAAGCACCGGATACAGCTCTCCTATCATTGGACGCCGAAAAGGCCTTTGATAGAGTTGAATGGCCCTTTCTTTTTGAAGTACTACAAAGGTTTGGACTTGGAAATAATTTCATAAAATGGGTTCAAATAATATACAATAATGCTACAGCAGAAATCCTAACAAATAACAATATTTCAAAACCAATAAAAATAAATAGAGGATGTCGACAAGGCTGTCCACTTTCACCTTTACTGTTTACTATGGCAATTGAACCTTTAGCGATAGCGATACGTTTACATTCACAAATATATGGAATTAAAGTTGGACCAACAGAACATAAAATCTCCCTGTACGCCGATGACATAATTTTGTTTATGTCGAATCTAAAAAAATCAATTCCAACCTTGTTGAATTTAATAAAGAATTTTGGGGAAATATCAGGATATAAAATAAATAAAACTAAATCTTCAATATTAATGCTAAATGAGACCCAGAGAAATTACCCAGCCCCTGAGGTAAATCAATTCAATGTTGTAAATCAGTTTAAATATTTAGGAATCCAAATTATGCCTAAGCTAGAATCAGTCGCCAGTGTCAACTATGAAGCCTTAATGTCAGATATCAGTGAGTTAACTCAGAGATGGATGTCACTACCAATGTCGATGATCGGGAGAATCAATATACTTAAAAGTAATATTTTACCTAAAATACTTTATTTATTTCAATACATTCCCTTATCACCACCTTTAGATCTATTCTCAAGAATAAAAAAAAAGTTAGTGGAATTTATATGGAACAACAGGAGGGCTAGATTACGTTTGTCTTTATTATATTTACCATTTGATCGTGGAGGTCTGAAATGTCCAAATTTTATGTTGTATTATTGGTCGGCACAACTGAGGTCTATGACATATTATTTTTCATCAAATGATCTCCCTCACTGGACTGAAATGGAATCATACAATTTACCTTTACCTCTTCCCATATTCATATACTCAGATTCGGCAAAAAAATTACAAAAACAAGTTAAAAATCCATTTGTAAAGCATATGATCAAAATATGGTGTGAAGCTAAAAACTATTTAAAAGAACCACAGTTATTGTCACAATTTAGTCCAATATGGGGTAATCAATATTTTAAACCAGGGAGAGCGGACGCTGTATTTAAAGTATGGAATTTAAAAGGGATACAAAAGATTCAGGATTTATATTTGCCAGGTGCAGACAACATAATGTCTTTTGAAGAGCTGAGGATCAAATTTAATCTCAATAGAACACATTTTTTTAAATATCTTCAACTTAGAAACTTTATTCGATCAAATCAAAATAAAGCTCTCACTCGACCTATTTATTCATCCTTGGAAAAAATGATGATGAAAGATAGTAAAAGAAAGGGTATTATTTCAGAGTTTTATAACTCATTGACACTATCTTCAAGTGAAAATTCACTGAAAAGATTAAACTACTGGAAAGAAGATCTGCAAATTGAAATTTCAGAGGAACAATGGGAATTGGCTTGTACAGAAGCTCAAACCAAATCAATAAATGTACGCCTTAAATTGATACATTTCAAATGGTTAATGCGGATGTATGTTACACCGGAGGAGT
Source organism: Pholidichthys leucotaenia (assembly GCA_020510985.1). Classification (NCBI taxonomy): domain Eukaryota; kingdom Metazoa; phylum Chordata; class Actinopteri; order Cichliformes; family Pholidichthyidae; genus Pholidichthys; species Pholidichthys leucotaenia. Next base: position 221,490,769 of record CM035848.1, on the reverse strand, counting down.
TAAATAGATATAACAAAAATATAGCAGATACATGCACAAAATGCATGGAAAGTAAAGGAACCCTATTTCATTGTTTATGGGAATGTAGATTAATAAGAATGTTTTGGGAAGAGGTGAGGGTAACAATTGAAAAAATAATCTCAAAACAAATCATATTGAATCCTAAACTGTTTTTGTTGGGTCTGTACCCAGAAAAGCATAATTTTAATAAAAGTGAAAGAACATTCATAGACCTCAGTTTGCTTAATGCCAAAAAATGTATTGCACTATTATGGAAAAAGACTCATAGACCAGATGTGACTCAGTGGTTAAGACAGATGTTAACAAACCTTCCATTAGAAAGAATAACATATATACTAAAATCAAAGGAAATTGTGTTTGAGAATATATGGAGACCTTTTATTGATTATGTAAAAAATTTAAACATAACTCTTGAAGAAGAAGGTGAATGATGTGTGTGGACCTTGTAAATTCCAAACTGGTGAACATAATATGTATACTTATGTATTGGATTGTCTAGACTAAACAGAGGAGCATTGTTGAAGACTTGATTTTGTTGGTGGTTGTTGGTGTTTTTAGTGCATTTTTTTTTGTAGTACTTTAGTGTTAGTGTTTGATTGTTTGTATCATGTTTGTTAAAAAAAAAAAAAGAAAAGGTTCAATAAAGATATTGTGGAAAAAAAAAATTGAACTGTTTGGCCATAATGACCATTGGGCCAGGGGGCGGCTGTGGCACAGGTGTAGTGTGGCCGACTACTGATCGGAGGGTGAGGGGTTCGATTCCCGCTCTGTCTGCAGTTTGCATGTCAAAGTGTCCTTGAGCAAGACACTGAACCCCCAGTTGCTCCTGATGGGTCAGGCCAGTGCCTGTGTACGGCAGCTCCACCACCATCATTGTGTGAATGGGTGTGAATGGGTGGATAGTAGGATCTGTAAAGCACTTTGGTCATCTAGAGATGAATAAAATGTGCTATGTAAGTGAACGCCATTTACCATTTACCACTGCTACATTTGGAGGTAAAAGGGGGAAGCTTGAAAGCTTGAGAACACCATTCCAACTGTGAAGTACGGGGGTAGCAGCATCATGTTATGGGGTGTCTTGTTACAGCAGGGACTTGAGCACTTCACAAAATAGATGGCATCATGAAGAAAGAACATTATGTGGAAATATTGAAGCCAGAGCTCAAGAGATCAGCCAGATTAGTACAAAGTGGCTTAAGGACAACAAAGTCAATGTTTTGGAGTGGCCATCACAAAGCCCTAATGTCAGTCCCATAGAAAATTTGTGGGCAGAGCTGAAAGGACGCATGTGAGAAAGGCAGCCTACAAACCTGACTTAGCTACACAAGTTCTGTCAGGAGGAATTAGCCAAAATTCCAGCAAACTATTGTGAGAAGGGTTGTGGAAGGATACCCAAAATACACTACTCACAAAAAGTTAGGGATATTCGGCTTTTGGGTGAAATTTCAGGATGCACCTAAAATGCACTATAACCTTTACAGGTGAACTTAATTTGACCTTCTCTAACCTTTTGAATGCACATGTCCAGCTGTTCAATGTTTTAGTACTTTTTGCATAACTTGCTGTTCTCTAACAAGGTGCTTAATGCCCAAATTCACAACAGGTGTTTGATCCATGAATAGACTAATAAATTTTCTGGTTCAATTAGAAATGGTATTTAAACACTCCTCTTCATCATGCTGTTCACATTTTGACACCATGAGACCAAGATGACACCTAACAATTGATCAACAGTACCTCACCATTGCGAGGCTTCAAACAGGATGTTCTCAGAGGGAAGTGGCCACTGAGCTTAGAGTGTCACAGAGTGTCATCAGCAAGTTGCAACAGAGATACAGAGGGACTGGAAGAGTCACAGAAAGGCATAGAAGTGGACGTCCTTTGGCCACATCCCACGCTGATGACCGCTTCATTCTGAATAGTGCCCTGCGGAACCGGGCAATGAATGATGAATGCCACTCAACTCCAGGCACATTTAAGGGAGGTGAGAAGAACCCAGGTGTCACGTCAGACCATTTGAAACCATTAACATCACCAGGCACAGGTGTCATTGTCTTTCATGAGCCAGGGAGCATTTACGCTGGACAAGGGAGCATTGGGCCTCAGTGCTGTTCTCTGATGAAAGTCGATTCACGTTGAGCAGAAATGATGGCCGCCAACAGTGTTGGAGATGTCAAGGAGAGTGCTATGCATCAGCCACTGTTGTCACCAGACGAGCCTTTGGTGGTGGTGATGTTACAGTCTGGGCAGGTGTGTCTAGTCAATATAGAACTACCCTACACTTTGTGATTGGTACAGTGACAAGCCAATGCTACCTGAATGACATCATTAATCCAGTCATTGTGCCCCTACATGAACAGCACAGGCCTAATTTCATCTTCATGGACAACAATGCTCCAGCTCATCGAGGTCACATCATTAGGGAATTGCTGCGGGAGGCTGGAGTACCTCAAATGGAGTGCCCTGCACTTTCTGCAGACCTGAATCCCATAGAAAATCTATGGGATCAGCTGAGTCACCGTAAAGAGGTTCATAACCCTGCACCCCACAATCTCAATGACCTGAGGGTCGCCCTTCAAGAAGAGTGGAATGCCATGCCTCAGCAGACAATAAGTTGACTTGTGAACATCATGAGATGCCGTTGTCAAGCTGTAATTGATGCTCAATGGCACATGACAAGATATTGAGACACTGACATTTTTTGTTGTGGTGTACCCACCACTGTTGTTGGCTTTTGTTTCAATAAATTGTCTGAGAAATCACCATTGCATGCATCTACTTAGCTGCCCTACTTTCATGATATAATATCGCTGTAGCATGAACTTTTTACATTTTCCATAAATTTCACCCGTAAGCCAAATATCCCTAACTTTTGTGAGTAGTGCATTTGACCCAAGTCATACAGTTTAAAGGCATCTTCTGACTTTGAACAGATGAATGCGGCACTTCAAGTATCTAGAAACTGTAACCAAGCATGAACCAGACTTGTAGATGTCAAACATTCTCTTCCTGATATCAGTGTATGTAAACTTCTGACTTTGAAGAAAGTAATAAAAATTCTCTAAAAAAATATTTAGCAAATACAGTAGAAATCATTTTTATAACCCTAACTGACCTAAAAAAAAGAAAAGTTGAGCATCATTTAATGTCAGACAATGAGAAGGAAAAAAAGGTTGTGTGTTTTTTTACAGTGTATGTAAACTTCTGGTTTCAACTGTGTACATCAGTGTGATTCACAGGTTCAATAGAGCAAATACAGTGTTATCATGGATGGGTAAATGTTTGATCAGTGATGTAAACAACATGATAACTATGCTGTACTTTTCCATCCAGGATAACAAATGATAGCCACAGGATGCTGCACACATAAGTTAATAAAATAAGCCACATAACAGGGAGTAAGACATATCTTTTGGTGTTATTCACAGGGTCATTAGAGCCTATGCTGTGGTATTAGGAATAGGTGAATATTTAATAACTTGAGTAAACAAACACTGGATGTGCAACATATCATCTCACTTCCATAAGCCTTTGCAGCATGATGGTACTTGAAGTTGTGTTGCCAAGGAACAGATGTGGGCCAAAGGTTTCAAGGTGAGGCCCTAGAAAAGTGGGAAGCTGGGCCAGGAGTGTAAACAACAGTCTGAGAAGGAAAGACAACCAGAGGGCGTCGGTTTATTGCAATGGCTGACAGCATTCAGCCTTAGCTGAAGATTTCAGGTATTAATTTTTTAAAAATAGCAAAATCTAACATATTGCACCTTTAAAATGATGGAATACCCTCTGTCTGTCCAAGGCATCAGCCAAAGGCTATATGAGCATGGAAAGATACCACTGTCTTCATGCTTACAGACCTTCACTACTGCCGAATAACCAGACATTTTTAAGAGCTATTTTATGCACTCTCTTCCCTATAGTTAAATATTTTATCTTGGCAAAAGATATGTGGTCCTTTTTCTTTATTGATACATGAAACATTTTCTTGTGTAATGTCTTATGTTGGTCTTTCTACTCTAATAACATGGACACCCACTTAAAATGCCAAAAATCTATGGGGGGCTGAAAAGTTCATAGGCTGAAAAGTTCATAGTGGTCAAATTTGGCCAAATGTGGTTTATTTTTCAACCCTCGAGATCCAAGCGCTGAAACACCGATGGAAGAAGTGTATGGACCGAAGGGGAGACTACGTTGAAAAATAAACCACATTTGGTCAAATTTCACCACTATGAACTTTTCAACCCCCCTCGTAGATTCCCTGGATTCCATGGATTCCCAAAGGCAATTCCTAGTCTTCACAAAGAATTTCAAATCAAAACAATATTTACAAAACAAATTTACCCATAAGGGATTGAACTGTTGGCGCTTGTGTGGTGAAAAGACTGCAAATCATTTTCATGTGTTTTGGTCATGCCCAGTTATCCACCAATATTGGACCAAGGTACAGACAATATTGGGGAAAATATTCAAAATTACAGTTCCCTTTTCTTTTGTAACTTTGTATTTGGGTTTACTACCGGACTCACTGGAAAGACGAGGAGAAAAATACTTATTCAATGTTTTAATATTGGCAAGCAAAAAAGCTCTAACTAAAAAATGGATGTTGAAGGACTGTCCTACACCTGAAGATTGGACTAACGTGATCCAAGACATTTACTCGATGGAAAAGTTGACATTCGCACTGAGACAGGACATAGATGTGTTCATGAACTTTTGGCAACCCTGGACCGCATATGTGTCTTCCATTAGATCTAATCTTTGACAAATACCATTTCAATAATGGTTCCGCTCTTTGTTCCAACGCTACTCAGATGCTCTTTTATCTTTATTTACTTACTTTTTCTTTTTGTTTGTTTTTTACTGGTTTGTTTGTTTGTTTTTTGTTATTTGTTTCTTGTTTTTTTTCTCTTTAATTTCACTTTTTCTTTCACTTTAAAAAAAAAAAAAAAGGGGTGTTGTAAGAATTAATCTTCCAATGTTGTCAGATATCAGAAAATAAGGGAACATGTGATGAAAATGTAAACACTGCATTGCTGTAACGACCTGTATACCCTTTACAAAAACTTAAATAAAAAAAAAAAAAAAAACAATACTTAAAGAATGTTAATTACGTATGTGAGGTGTGCTTATGTCATTATTATTATACCCTACTCAATAAAGTTGCAAAGGACAGTGTTTTTGGCCCATCCATCCTTCCATTTAACATCTTCTGTTGTCACCACTATAGCTTCTACATTCCTGATTGGACTGACTTTAAATTTATACAGAAGATTTAACTCATCATTACCTTGGACCAGTTCCATTTAGAGATAAATCTAATGAGGGCAGTGGTGATGCTGCTGCTTGGTGACGTCATCGCACCAAGCACATATAATGTGAGGGTCGGCCATCTTACGGCCTCTTGGCATTCTCTTATGCTCACTGTTGCAGTGCTCAGCCTCATAATGGCAGTCTGTATTTTCTAATCTGCACAGTTTGTAATAAAATGTGTGTTCTCAGCAAACTCCACTCTCTGTCGGTCCTTCCCCGGTTTCCAGACATAACAGGCAGGTTAACCAGCCACTAAAAGGACTTCAATATGAACTTTTTTCTATTGAAAAACACACAAATTTCTTTGGCTACATGCCAGGTTTATATTCGGATCAGATGAGGGCATGCATTACATTGTTCAGCAAGAACTCTGCTATGGGGACACATGGGATATATGAGCTTTCTCACTAAGGGTCTTTCACTGCTGTTATTTTTGGCCCAAAGTGACTGCCATATTATTTTCCACCTCCTTCGTTCATCTTCCTTTTAAGTACTTTTAAGCTTAACCACTCAGCTCTCTCAGAACAAGACTGTTTAATCCTGTCAATAACAGGGATTTCTGTCAAAGTATTACTGACTTGGACAAATGACAGGAGTAAAACTGGGATTCAGCTCATGCTAAAATGTTGAGTCATGATTTCTAAAAAAAAAAAAAAAACCCTTGTTGCCACCTTCCCTCAAGCTTACACAGGACTTTTATAATGAGATTAATCTTCCACACTGACTCAAATTATCTTCAAGCAAAGCAGGATGGGGAGTCTCACTGTGATATCCTACCGTGTAGCAATGATCACACTTGAGTTATTTCTTTGACTAACTCTGCCGTTTATTCTGCAACACACATAATATGACTGAACATGGATTCTGCGCGGGGTTTTCACACTCTTATTCTAATGTGTCCCCTTAATAGTAGTGCTGAACAATACAGGTAGTTCCCCCTAGAGGCATGTGCCAGTAATGTTTTAAATTAGACTTGCAGTCTACCACATCCCTCCCCTCTAGATTAAACTACTTTTAATTACACTAGCCAATTATGCTAGACATCCTGGAACTCCCATTTAACCCTAAACAATCACAGTTACTTTTAACTTCTTAAACACATGTGCCATACACATAATTTCTTTCTCTTTTTTTTTTTTTTTTTTTTTTACATGTATAACACACATAACAGTCTAACTGGGGATTTGGTTTGACTACCGCATCCCAGTGAGGTTCCAGGACGCATTCTTGTCCTGTGGCTGGGGAACTCACTACTGACTAAGTATAGTCCTTCAAGTAGTCTGGAGCTTTCCTAGCTCGCTGAGATCTTCTCACGCCGGGTGAGCCAACTGCAGGTGAAGACTCAGACTGCTCCACTGTTTCGGCTGCTGCAGTGCTGCCCGTAGAATCTGCAGAGACGGTTACCTCAGGTTTCACCTGAAGTGGTGGTTCGTTGATGCTCTCCTCAGGATGGGTGTCAGACAACACCTCTGGTGCCATCGGCAGGGGAATGGAGCTCCTACCACGAACTTGGTCGATGTGTCGCCTCACCACTTGTCCATGACCTAATGTCACCTTGAATGACACAGGGCCTGTCTTTTCTGTTATTTCTCCTGGTACCCAGGCTGGTCCTGAGCCAAAGTTGCGGGTGTAGACCACGTCTCCTTCTCTCAGTATTCTCTCTCTAGCATGCATGTCATGATAACCTTTTTGTTTCTCTTGTTTATCATGCACTTTGTTTCTGAAGTCTGGATGTATTAAGTCAAATGTTGACCTCAACTTCCTTCCACACAACAGCTCAGCTGGTGACTTGCCAGTTGTAGATTGGGGTGTTATTCGATAGCTGAACAGAGCTCTCGACATTCGGGTTTCAATAGAGTCTCCTGTCATCTTTTTCATGAGTGACTTGAATGTCTGCACGGCCCTCTCGGCTAAGCCGTTAGAAGAAGGATGGTATGGCGCAGTCGTGATGTGACGTATGCCATTCTTTTCAGAAAACTCTTGGAACTGTTCACTCGTAAAACATGTACCGTTATCTGATACTATGATTTCAGGTAGCCCATGTTGGCTGAAACTCTTTCTAAGACATTCAATGGTAACAGTAGAAGTAGAGCTACTCACAGAATATGCATCGATCCACTTTGAGTATGCGTCAACTATGATCAGGAACATTCTTCCCATCCATGGACCTGCGTAGTCAATGTGAATTCTTCTCCATGGTTTATCTGGAACTTCCCAGGGATGTAGTGGGGCTGCTGGAGGACTGTTCCTGTTCTCCTGGCATGCCGCACATGACTTCACAAGCGCCTCCACCTCTGCATCCATGTTGGGCCACCACATGTAGCTCCTCGCCAACGCTTTCATGCGAGTGATGCCAGGGTGTGCTTGGTGTAGTTGTTGCAGTAAGGCATTCCTACCAGGTGGTGGAACAACCACGCGTCCTCCCCACAGGATACAACCTTCCTGGGTGCTGAGCTCATCCTGTCGTCGGGCATAGGGAATGAACTCAGGACTGTTCATCTTCGGCCATCCTCGCAAGATGTATTCTCGCACTCTTGCTAGAACAGGGTCTTTGTCTGTCCACTTCTTTATTTGTTGTGCGTTCGCCAGGGGCACGCCGATATCTTCTTCCAAGACTACTTGTTGGTAGGCGTGACTCATGTCTAATTTCGTGAAGTGTCGGCCGCCGTTCAGCTGTGCGAAGAGGTCCTCCACTTTAGGAATTGGATACTGATCCACCCGTGATGCTCGATTGACAGTGAGTTTGTAATCTCCACATATTCTAATGGAGCCATCCGGCTTTCTCACTGGGACTATGGGCGCCGCCCATTCTGCAACCTGCACTGGCTCAATGATCTTGTCATCCAGCAGCCTCTGTAGCTCGCTTTCGACCAGTGGCTTGACTGCATAGGGTACCGGTCGGGGTTTGCAGAATCGTGGTTGGGCCTCCTTGTCCACATTAATCTTTGCAGTGACACCTTTTAGCTGTCCTACACCTTCTTTGAACACCTCAGCGTGTCTTTCGAGGATCTCCTCCAGCTGCAATTTGGGCTGAGATTCCACTTTATTCACCAACTGATCAATCATGGCCAGTTCTTGTAGCCAACTTCGCCCTAGTAGATTTGGTCCTTCGCTCCCAACTACTACTACAGGTAAGTCCTTTTCTTTGTTTTCGTGCTGCACCTTCACTTGTGCCATGCCTAGCACGTCTAGCTTCTCTCCTGTGTATGTTTTTAATTTTAATGAACAGGGATTTAATTCTGCTGTGTCTGTTTTCTTCCACAGTTGTGTATATTGCTGTTTACTTAATATGGTTACTCCACAGCCTGTATCAACTTCAAATGTTACTTTCATTCCATTAACATTCATGGTACGCGTGATGGGCGCTACCTTGGTCAGCTCCTCTGACGTGTTGTAAATTGTGTGAAAACCCATGTCTTCTGTATCACTTTCTCCCTCCCCTCTCAGTTGATTCGCTTGCTGTTCCTTTCCTGGGCCCTTGTTTTCATACTTTTGCCCATTAACTGTCGCTTTCAGCACCTGTGCGCTGTCCACCTTTATTCTACATGCTTTCTTAATGTGCCCTCGCTTGCCACAATTATGACACAGCTCAGTGGCAAATTTGCACTCGGCGGCATTGTGCTGGCCTTTGCAGCGATAACAACTGGGGAATTTGTGCTGAGTTTTGTCAGTCGACACTTTGTGGACACCTACTTGGGTCTTAGGCACACGAACATGCGTTGCTGTGTCCTCTGTTAGCTTCCCTTGCATCTCTCTCACATCTTTAGATGCTGTTTCCATCGCTTGGCATAATTCCAAAGCCTTCGCAAAAGTGAGTTTTGTTTCAGATAAAAGTCGCCGTTGCATACGGTCATCATTCACTCCACACACAAGTCTGTCTCTTAACATTTCTTCCAATGAGTCTTTGTAATCACAGTGCAGTGTTAATTTCCTCAATTCTGCCACATACTCTGCTATGGACTCAGTGTTCCTCCTTATGCGTGAATTAAATTTGAATCGTTGCACGATTTCACTCGGTTTGGGGCTGAAGTGCTTCTGAAGCTCAGCAGTAAGCTGGTCGTACGTTTTATCTTTCGGTAATGCAGGGCTTATTAAATTTCTCAACAAGCTGTAAGTAGTTGCACCAACTCCACTCAACAGTACAGCCTTCCTTTTGTCTGGCTCCTCAATGTCATTAGCTTGGAAGAAAAAGTCCAACATTTCACTATATCCTTCCCATGACTGAGTCGAGTTATCAAAAGGGGTTACCGTTCCGATTACAGCCGCCATTGCTCGTCGTGGTGGGGAAACCTCGTTTTTCCTCCTCTGAACTTGCACTCGAACTACTGGAGTCACTTGAGTTCACCACACTTGCAATGTTCTCTGTTTCTCGCCGCTGATTTTTTTTTCTTTTAATCCTCGTCGCCAATTGTGTGATATCCTACCGTGTAGCAATGATCACACTTGAGTTATTTCTTTGACTAACTCTGCCGTTTATTCTGCAACACACATAATATGACTGAACATGGATTCTGCGCGGGGTTTTCACACTCTTATTCTAATGTGTCCCCTTAATAGTAGTGCTGAACAATACAGGTAGTTCCCCCTAGAGGCATGTGCCAGTAATGTTTTAAATTAGACTTGCAGTCTACCACACTCACAAAGGTATTACAGTGGTTCCCTAAAGCATTAGTAAGGACACATTTTGTGCAAGATGTGCTCCTTCCTGAATCTAGGAAAAAGTCCTCCCTCTGTTTTTTTTTTTGTGTTTGCCACACTTAAATGTTTCAGATCATCAAACAAATTTAAGTATTAGACAAAAATAACACAAGTAATCACAAAATGCATTTTTTTTTTTTAAATGAAGGTGTTTATTATTAAGGGTAAAACAAATCCAAACCTACATGGCTGTCATGACAGCCGCTGGGCCGTCATGTCTCTCATCAGCTCCAGCTGCGCACAGACCAGCAGGTGTTAATCAACGGCTATTAAAAGCCAGCGTCGTTGACAGCCCAGCACGGAGTCGTCTGTCTACCTCGACCGAGTATGAGCCAGAGCTTCATTTCACAGCCAAGTCAGGAACGCCACGACAAGACCCACCACGTAAGAAAACCATTTGCTTTTCAACGCCAAACCTTTACCCCTCTGCACAGGTGGACCTCCCAGGCGGCGGACCGGTATCTCCAACTGACGGAGAATTACCCTCTCCTCCCCGGAGCTCCTCCTGGCCATCGCTACTTCAGGAACTCTCATCACCACAGCTGCAGGTACTGTTACTCTCTCAGCCACAGGAGCCACTATCACCACGGTTACGGACATTATCACCTCCACGGCTACAGGAACAGTCACCGCCACAGCTGCCAGTGCAATCATTGCTCTCGCCACGATCACCACCACGGTTACAGGAGTTATCACCATCACAGCCTCAAGCACCAGCACCACCACAGCTCACAGACATCGGGGAACAGCAAGATACAATCAGTGACAACCTCAAGTAAGCTTCATGCCTGCACTTGTCCTTTTGTGCTGAACAGCCTTAACGGTTTCTGCTTGTGTGTTCCAGGGTTGCCAAGTCGTCATCTGTATCGCTCAGCTCCGGTGGCCAGGCCACTATATCTGCACTCACACTTGCACTACACTCACTCTCACTTAACAATAAAGAATAACTATTTTGTATCTGCCCGTGTCTGTGTCTGTCTCTTGGGTCCTGAAACATGTCAGTACGACTCCGTCACGTTGACCCAATGGACAGCACACAGCCGCGCGGACTTAACACCCTTATCGCCCGGGTAGACATGCTCATACATCAGCAAACTGTTATTCTAAATCAGCTGTCGCAAGTTAACGGTCGGCTGGATCGCCTGGAGGGACAACAGGCGTTTCCCCCGGTCGCTAGTGTTTCAACCCCTGCAGGTTTAGCACCAAGTCAAGCTAACACCACGTTCACATCTCGCCTCACCCCTTTTCCCACACCTGCTCGTTTCAGTGGTAAACTCAGAGAGGCTCGGGGATTTATTCTGCAATGCGAGTCAGTTTTTCTCCGAGTTCCGGAGGACTTCGCCATAGACTCAAACAAAATAGGATATATCATTAACCTACTGGGGGGTAGAGCCTTAGATTGGGCATATGCAGTAATGGCGAGACCAGGTTATCCTATGTTGACTTACCAGTAGTTTTTGGCGGAGTTTATGTCCGTGTTTGATCATTCGGATAGGGGTGCGGTGTTGACAGAACGGCTGTTGAGCCTGCAGCAGGGCGCAAGATCAGCTGCTGACTATGCAATAGACTTCCGGGTCCTTGCCGCTGAGATTGGGTGGGGGGAACCAGCACTGTGCGGTATTTTCCTCCGCAGTCTCAACGCGGCGTTAAAAGACGAGTTAGCGGCACGGGACAAACCTGACAATTTAGGAGAGCTAATTGCCCTTGCCATAAGCATAGATAGTAGACTAAGGGAACGAGCGGCAGAACGGCGGTCTACCGCCCGTCCTGTAAAACCCCACCCTCGTTCCACCAGCTCTCCCCTGCTCGCTCTTCCGGCGTCAGGGGAGCTTTCAGATCAGGAGGCTATGGTAATAGGACAATCTAATGTGTCAGCGGCTGAGAGACAGCGCCGCAGAGATTTAGGCCTTTGTTTTTATTGTGGAAAGGAGTCACATGGGGTTTTTGAATGCCCAAGTCGGATTAAAAGGGAGGGTCCATGGATTGCTGTAGGGGGATTCACAGACACGGACCTAGAAAGACCCCTCACGAGTTTTCGCATGCCCATTAGACTTATCCACAAACACGCAGAACATTCCACGTTAGCCTTAGTGGATTCAGGAGCTGAGTAAAACTTTGTTTCTAAGGACCTGGCAACCCAGATGGGCCTCAGCTGTCAGCCCCTGGATCCACCTGTCAAGCTTATTACGTTATTTAAGGCATCACTGACCACCGTAGCCTATCAGACGGCCCCAGTGTCCGTGATCGTCTCAGGGAATCACAGAGAGGAGATTAGGTTTTTAGTCTTGCTTGTCTCTTCTTCGCCTGTCATCCTGGGTTACCCCTGGCTCCACCTTCATAGCCCCACCATTGACTGGCAAGGAGGAAGTATTACAGCGTGGAGTACCTTCTGCTTAAGCGCCTGCCTCCAATCGGCGGCATGCGCCCCCTCTGTCAAGGTGCCACCCCCCTCGACGTCAACTCAGGAGTTGTCCAAGGTACCAGAGGTTTACCACGATTTAGGATTAGTGTTCAGCAAGTCACGGGTGTTGTCTCTACCCCCTCATCGGCCGTACGACTGCGCAATAAATCTGAAGGCTGGGGCCCCTCTCCCTGCGAGCCGCCTGTACAGCCTGTCAGCCCCGGAGCGCGAGGCCATGGATACCTACATAAAAGAATCCCTGGCCTCAGGTATCATCCCCGTCGTCCTCGGCCGTGGGGGCCGGTTTCTTCTTTGTTGGAAAGAAGGACGGGTCGCTACGCCCTTGCATCGACTTCCGGGGGCTTAATGAAATCACTATTAAAGATAAATACACTCTGCCTTTGATGAATACTGCCTTTGACTCCCTCCAGGGGGCGAATTGGTTTACTAAGCTTGATCTCCGCAATGCCTATCACCTGGTGCGCATCAGAGAGGGTGACGAGTGGAAGACGGCGTTCAGGACCCCAAGCGGCCACTTCGAGTACCTGGTAATGCCGTTTGGGTTGACCAACACTCCGGCCGTCTTCCAGCGGCTAATAAACAACATGCTGCGGGATTTCCTTAACTCCTTTGTGTTTGTGTATCTAGATGATATATTGATCTTCTCCCGCACTCTGGAGGAGCACCAGGTGCACGTGCGCAGAGTGTTACAGCGCCTCCTGGAGAATCAACTCTTTGTCAAAGCGGAGAAGTGTGAATTTCACACAAACCAGACCTCTTTCCTTGGGTTCATCATCGCCCGGAACCAGGTGCTTCCCGACCTGGCCAAGGTTAAGGCGGTAGTGGATTGGCCCACTCCGTCCTCTAGGAAACAGCTCCAGGGGTTCCTGGGCTTTGCTAACTTTTATCGCCGTTTTGTGCCCAATTTTGGGAACCTGGCTCGCCCTTTGACTGCGCTCACCTCCCCAAGACCCCGTTTTGCTGGAGTGAGGAGGCAGCCAGGGCGTTTAAGAAATTAAAGGACGAGTTTGCTTCAGCCCGTGTGCTCACTCAGGTGGACCCGAATCTTCAGTGCTTGGTGGAAGTGGATGCGTCTGATTCAGGGGTGGGAGCGGTACTCTCCCAGCGTTCTCCTGAGGACGGCAAGATTCGGCCATGTGCATATTTCTCCCGTCGCTTGTCACCGGCGGAGAGGAACTACAGCATTGGAGACAGGGAACTGTTAGCAGTGAAGCTCGCCCTGGAGGAATGGAGACATTGGCTTGAGGGGGCCGCGCAGCCGTTTGTTGTTTGGACTGACCACCGCAACCTGGAGTATCTCAGGACAGCGAAGCGGCTGAATGCGCGTCAGGCTCGTTGGTCTCTCTTCTTCGGCCGCTTCAACTTCTCCATCACCTATAGGCCAGGAAGCAAGAACGGTAAGCTGGATGCCCTCTCACGACAGTTTGACACACCATCTACCGAGGATCAGGATGCACCCATCCTACCACCCTCCTGTGTTGTGGGCGCGCTGTCCTGGGGTATCTGTACCAAAGTCCGGAGACCGTTGAAGACGGAATCAGATCCGGGGGGGGGGGGGGGGCCAGGCCGCTTGTTTGTTCCACGCTCTATTCGGGGTCAGGTGATTGAGTGGGGTCACGCCTCCAAGTTGGCTTGTCATCCGGGAGTAGGCCGGACTGTGGACCTGCTCCAGAGGACCTTCTGGTGGCCGGGGCTACGGAAGGACGTGGTGAACTACATCCGGGCTTGCGCTCAGTGCGCCACAGGGAAAACGACATCTTCTCCCCCGGCAGGTCTGTTGCATCCCCTGCCCGTTCCTTCCCGCCCCTGGTCTCATGTGGCCATGGATTTTGTGACTGTTTTGCCCCCTTCTGATACTTTCACCACTGTCTTGACTATTGTGGACCGTTTTTCGAAGGCGGCCCATTTTGTGCCTCTTCGGGGCTTGCCTTCGGCTCAGGAAACGGCGGACCTCCTTGTTCAATATGTGGTTCGCCTCCATGGCATCCCTGCTGACATAGTGTCAGATCGGGGACCACAGTTTGTCTCTCAGGTATGGAAGGCGTTCTGCGCAGCGCTGGGAGCCACAGCTAGCCTTTCTTCTGGGTACCATCCTCAAAGTAATGGCCAGTGCGAACGGGCTAACCAGGAGCTTGAGGCCGCGCTGCGTTGTGTTATCTCCTCCTGTTCCTCCTCTTGGAGCAAACATCTTCCCTGGATAGAGTACGCCCATAATACCACGATCTCTACGGCCACGGGTGTCTCTCCTTTCAAGGCTTCTTTTGGATTTGATCCACCACTATTTCCGGAGGAGGAGAAGGAGGTAGCGGTTCCGTCTGTCCAGGCCCATATTAAGCGCTGTCGGCGAGTTTGGTCCATCGCCCACCGAGCCCTTTTGAAGACCACTGAATGCAACATCCAGGTGGCCAACCGTCACAAGAGACCTGCCCCGGACTACAAGGTGGGTCAGAAGGTTTGGTTATCCACCCGGAATATTGGTGTACCGGCCGAAAAGCGCAAACTCACTAAGCGCTTCATGGGCCTCTACACCATCTCACGTATTATCAACCCTGTGTCTGTGCGCTTGTCTCTCCCCCCTTCCATGCGCATCTGCCCCACCTTTCATGTCTCCCAGGTTAAACCGTACGTCATGGACCCTCTTTGCCTGGCCCCTGCAGCGCCTGCCCCCCCGAGGATGATCGATGGCCATCCAGCCTGGGGCGTGACTGCCATCCTGGACGTTCGCAGGCGGGGTCGTGGTCTTCAGTATTTGGTGGACTGGGAGGGCTTTGGACCGGAGGATCGTTCTTGGATTCGCCCAGCGTTGATCTTAGATAAGCAGTTGATCCGCGATTTCCATCGGGCGAATCCAGGTAAGATTGGGCAGGTGCCTGGAGGCACTGCTAGAGGGGGGAGTACTGTCATGACGGCCGCTGGGCCGTCATCTCTCTCATCAGCTCCAGCTGCGCACAGACCAGCAGGTGTTAATCAACAGCTATTAAAAGCCAGCGTCGTTGACAGCCCGGCACGGAGTCGTCTGTCTACCTCGACCGAGTATGAGCCAGAGCTTCGTTTCACAGCCAAGTCAGGAACGCCACGACAAGACCCACCACGTAAGAAAACCATTTGCTTTTCAACGCCAAACCTTTACCCCTCTGCACAGGTGGACCTCCCAGGCGGCGGACCGGTATCTCCAACTGACGGAGAATTACCCTCTCCTCCCCGGAGCTCCTCCTGGCCATCGCTACTTCAGGAACTCTCATCACCACAGCTGCAGGTGCTGTTACTCTCTCAGCCACAGGAGCCACTATCGCCACAGGAGCCACTATCACCACGGTTACGGACATTATCACCTCCACGGCTACGGGAACAGTCACCGCCACAGCTGCCAGTGCAATCATTGCTCTCGCCACAATCACCACCACGGTTACAGGAGTTATCACCATCACAGCCTCAAGCACCAGCACCACCACAGATCACGGACATCGGGGAACAGCGAGATACAATCAGTGACAACCTCAAGTAAGCTTCACACCTGCACTTGTCCTTTTGTACTGAACAGCCTTAACGGTTTCTGCTTGTGTGTTCCAGGGTTGCCAGGTCGTCATCTGTATCGCTCAGCTCCGGTGACCAGGCCACTATATCTGCACTCACACTTGCACTACACTCACTCTCACTTAACAATAAAGAATAACTATTTTGTATCTGCCCGTGTCTGTGTCTGTCTCTTGGGTCCTGAAACATGTCAATGGCCCTGTGTAAAAAAGTGATTGCCCCCCCCCCCCATGTTAAAACATAATTTAACTGTGGTCTATCACATCTTTGGAAAGCTGAGTTCAATTTCTGTAGCCACACCCAGGCCTGATTACTGCCACACCTGTTCTCAATCAAGAAATCACTTAAATAGGACCTGCCTGACAAAGTGAAGTAGACCAAAAGATCCTCAAAAGCTAGACATCATGCTGTGATCCAAAGAAATTCAGGAACAAATGAGAAACAAAGTAATTGAGATCTATCAGTGTGGAAAAGGTTATAAAGCCATTTCTAAAGTTTTGGGACTCCAGCAAACCACAGTGAGAGCCATTATCCACAAATGGTGAAAACACTGAACAGTGGTGAACCTCTCCAGGAGTGGCCGGCCGACCAAAATTACCCCAAGAGCACAGCGACGACTCATCCAAGAGGTCACAAAAGACACCACAACAACATCCAAAGAACTGCAGGCCTCACTTGTCTCAGTTAAGGTCAGTTCTCATGACTCCACCATAAGAAGAAGACTGGGCAAAAATGGCCTGCATGGCAGAGTTTCGAGACAAAAACCACAGCTGAGCAAAAAGAACGTAAAGGCTTGTCTCAGTTTTGCCAGAAAACACCTTGATGATCCCCAAGACTTTTGGGAAAATACTCTGTGGACTGATGAGACAAAAGTTGAACTTTTTGGAAGGTGTGTGTCCCACTACATCTGGCGGAAAAGTAACACAGCATTTCAGAAAAGGAACATCATACCAACAGTAAAATATGGTGGTGGTAGTGTGATGATCTGGGGCTGTTTTGCTGCTTCAGGACCTGGAAGACTGGCTGTGGTAAATGGAACCATGAATTCTGCTGTCTACCACAAAGTCCTGAAGGAGAATATCTGGCCATCTGTTCATGACCTCAAGCTGAAGTACACTTGGGCTCTGGAGCAGGACAATGATCCAGAACATACCAGCAAATCCACCTCCGAATGACTTAAGAAAAACAAAACGAAGACTTTGGAGTGGCCTAGTCAAAGTCCTGCTCTGAATCCGATTGAGATGCTGTGGTATGACCTTAAAAAGGCGGTTCATGCTCGAAAACCCTCCAATGTGACTGAATTACAGCAATTCTGCAAAGATGAGTGGGCCAAAATTCCTCCACAGCGCTGTACAAGACTCATTGCCAGTTATTGCAAATGGTTGATTGCAGCCGTTGCTGCTCAGGGTGGCCCAACCAGTTATTAGGTTTAGGGGGCAATCACTTTTTCACACAGAGCCATGTAGGTTTGGATTTTTTTTCCCCCCCCTTAATAATAAACACCTTCATTTAAAAACTGCATTTTGTGTTTACTTGTGTTATCTTTGTCTAATATTTAAATTTGTTTGATGATCTGAAACATTTAAGTGTAACAAACATACAAAAAAAATGAGAAATCAGGAAGGGGGCAAACACGTTTTCACACCACTGTATGCATATACACTACCGTTCAAAAGTTTGGGGTCACTTAGAAATTTCCTTATTTTTGAAAGAAAAGCACTTTTTTCAATGAAGATAACTTTAAATTAATCAGAAATACACTCTATACATTGCTAATGTGGTAAATGACTATTCTAGCTGCAAATGTCTGGTTTTTGGTGCAATATCTAGATAGGTGTATAGAGGCCCATTTCCAGCAACTATCACTCCTGTGTTCTAATGGTACAATGTGTTTGCTCATTGCGTCAGAAGACTAATGGATGGTTAGAAAACCCTTGTGCAATCATGTTAGGTCTGCAATGCTGTAATTGCTGCAAATGGAGGATTCTTTGACGAAAGCAAAGTTTGAAAGAAAAAATTATTATTTCAAATACAAATCATTATTTCTAACCTTGTCAATGTCTTGACTATATTTTCTATTCATTTTACAACTCATGGTGATAAATAAGTGTGACTTTTCATGGAAAACACAAAATAATTGTCTGGGTGACCCCAAACTTTTGAACGGTAGTGTATATATACACATAGTGGTGTTGGACGATTAAAAATTTCTAATCGCAATAATCTTTTGGAATGTTGAGTGAATTGCGATTAATCGTGTGTTTTTCCATGCTGATACAGTGTACCTTAAGTCTGTAATTTTTATTTTTTTTTTTTTTTAAAGTTTATCATACTGTTATGAATATGGGAGTGGGCAAATATGCTTGCTGTCTTCACCTGCAGGTTTATTAAAGCTCTCAACATATCCAAAATGACAAAAAACGATCCAGAATATTCTCCAGAAAATTCTCAGAAGTATTACTGCATGTGCAAACAGAACGCCAGGCCCCAATAATGTCACTGAACAACAGCCAGCCAGCAGCCACAAAAGGACCTTGCTCTTTCTCCCATAGCAAACATCCACCTTAAGCAGATCTACACAAAACCTTGTGTGTCACAACAGACACAATTTCCCTTTTAGCAGAAAAATTGCAAACATAACAAACAACTATCTCGCCTGTGATGACATCCCACTGTGCTGCAAAAACGGCAGGGGAGTGAATGGTTATTACGAGCACAGCTTGAGAATTTTTTAGACTGGTACTCACCAACAGTTGGACCCAAAGCTATGAGGATGAAAACAGGCAAATTTCTGTCCGTGTCAGCTGCTGGAGGTCAGCTATAACCTAGCATGTACAGTCATGGTCAAAATTGTTGGTACCCCTCTGTTAATGAAAGAAAAACCCATAATGGTTACAGAAATAACTTGAATCTGACAAAAGTGGTAATAAATAAAAATTCTATGAAAATTAACCAATGAAAATCAGACAATGCTTTTGAATTGTTGTTCAACAGAATTATTTTAAAAAACAAACTCATGAAACAGGCTTGGACAAAAATGATGGTGTAGGACCTTGGGGAAGTCAGATTATTTAGCATCTCAGACAGAGACAGTGAATAAGCATGGGAGAACAATGCCCAGGGGGTTCCTGGCGAGATAGCAGGACGGAGTCAAGGACATAGGGGGTTGAATGCAGTGTAATGTAAATGTCATGCTGTGTGATGAGAAATGCCATGAAACGTGTGAAGAGTGATTTGGGAAAAAGGGGAGAGCTTGCTGAGATGATTCAGTCTGTTCTGTGCTTGTGAGATGTGAAGTGTGTAATAAACCGTCTGTCCATGAATCTGCCTCTTTATTCACACACTCCACAATGGTACCCTTAACTTAATATTTTGTTGCACAACCTTTTGAGGCAATCACTGCAATCAAATGATTTCTGTAACTGTCAATGAGACTTCTGCACCTCTCAGCAGGTATTTTGGCCCACTCCTCATGAGCAAACTGCTCCAGTTGTCTCAGGTTTGAAGGGTGCCTTCTCCAGACGGCATGTGTCAGCTCCTTCCACAGATGTTCAATAGGATCTACGTAGATCAGGGCTCATAGAAGGCCACTTTAGAATAGTCCAATGTTTCGCTCTTAGCCATTCTTGGGTGTTTTTAGCTGTGTATTTTGGGTCATTATCCTGTTGCAAGACCCATGACCTGCGACTGAGACCAAGCTGTCTGACACTGGGCAGCACATTTCTCTCTAGAATACCTTGATAGTCTTGAGATTTCATTGTACCCTGCACAGATTCAAGACACCCTGTGCCAGATGCAGCAAAGCAGCCCCAGAACATAACAGAACCTCCTCCATGTTTCACAGTAGGGACAGTCTTCTTTTCTTGGTATGCTTCATTTTTGCGTCTGTGAACATAGAGCTGATGTGCCTTGCCAAAAAGTTCCAGTTTTGTCTCGTCTGTCCATAGGACATTCTCTCAGAAGCTTTGTGGCTTGTCAACATGCAGTTTGGCAAATTCCAGTCTGGCTTTTTTATGATTTGTTTTCAACAGTGGTGTCCTCCTTGGTTGTCTCCCATGAAGTCCACTTTGGCTCAAACAACAATGGATGGTGCGATCTGACACTGATGTACCTTGACCTTGGAGTTCACCATGAATGTGTTTAGAGGTTGTTCTGGGCTCTTTTGTCACCATTCGTATTATCCGTCTCTTCCATTTTTCATCAAGTTTCCTCCTGCGGCCACGTCCAGGGAGGTTGGCTACAGTCCCGTGGATCTTAAATTTCTGAATAATACAGTGGGGCAAAAAAGTATTTAGTCAGCCACCAATTGTGCAAGTTCTCCCACTTAAAAGATGAGAGAGGTCTCCAATTTTCATCATAGGTATACCTCAACTATGAGAGACAAAATGAGAAAAAAAAAATCCAGAAAATCACATTGAATGATTTTTAATGAATTAATTGTAAATTCCTTGGTAAAATAAGTATTTGGTCAATAACAAAAGTTCATCTCAGTACTTTGTTATGTACCCTTCGTTGGCAATGACAGAGGTCAAACATTTTCTGTAAGTCTTCACAAGGTTTTCACACACTGTTGCTGGTATTTTGGCCCATTCCTCCATGCAGATCTCCTCTAGAGCAGTGATGTTTTGGGGCTGTTGCTGGGCAACACGGACTTTCAACTCTCTCCAAAGATTTTCTATGGGGTTGAGATCTGGAGACTGGCTAGGCCACTCAAGGACCTTGAAATGTTTCTTACGAAGCCACTCCTTCGTTGCCCGGGCAGTGGGTTTGGGATCATTGTCATGCTGAAAGATCCAGCCACATTTCATCTTCAATGCCCTTGCTGATGGAAGGAGGTTTTCACTCAAAATCTCACGATACATGGCCCCATTCATTCTTTCCTTTACACAGATCAGTCGTCCTGGTCCCTTTGCAGAAAAACAGCCCCAAAGCATGATGTTTCCACCCCCATGCTTCACAGTAGGTATGGTGTTCTTTCTCCTCCAAACACGACAAGTTGAGTTTTTACCAAAAAGTTCTATTTTGGTTTCATCTGACCATATGGCATTCTCCCAGTCCTCTTCTGGATCATCCAAATGCTCTCTAGCAAATTTCAGACGGGCCTGGACATGTACTGGCTTAAGCAGGTGGACACGTCTGGCACTGCAGGATTTGAGTCCCTGGCGGCGTAGTATGTTACTGATGGTAGTCTTTGTTACTTTGGTCCCAGCTCTCTGCAGGTCATTCACTAGGTCCCCCCGTGTGGTTCTGGGATTTTTGCTCACCGTTCTCGTGATCATTTTGACCCCACGGGGTGAGATCTTGCGTGGAGCCCCAGATCGAGGGAGATTATCAGTGGTCTTATATGTCTTCCATTTTCTAATAATTGCTCCCACAGTTGATTTCTTCACACCAGGCTGCTTATCTATTGCAGATTCAGTCTTCCCAGCCTGGTGCAGGTCTACAATTTTGTTTCTGGTGTCCTTTGACAGCTCTTTGGTCTTGGCCATAGTGGAGTTTGGAGTCTGACTGTTTGAGGTTGTGGACAGGTGTCTTTTATACTGATAACGAGTTTAAACAGGTGCCATTAATACAGGTAATGAGTGGAGGACAGAGGAGCCTCTTAAAGAAGAAGTTACAGGTCTGTGTGAGCCAGAAATCTTGCTTGTTTGTAGGTGACCAAATACTTATTTTACCGAGGAATTTACCAATTAATTCATTAAAAATCCTTCAATGTGATTTTCTGGATTTTTTTTTCTCATTTTGTCTCTCATAGTTGAGGTATACCTATGATGAAAATTGGAGACCTCTCTCATCTTTTAAGTGGGAGAACTTGCACAATTAGTGGCTGACTAAATACTTTTTTGCCCCACTGTATGTGCAACTGTAGTCACAGGAACATCAAGCTGCTTGGAGATGGTCTTATAGCCTTTACCTTTAACATGCTTGTCTATAATTTTCTTTCTAATCTCCTGAGACAGTTCTCTCCTTTGCTTCCTCTGGTCCATGTTTAGTGTGGTACACACCATGTCAACAAACAGCACAGTGACTACTTGTCACCCTTTAAATAGGCCGACTGACTGATTACAAGTTTGTACACACCTGTGATGTTAATTAGAGGACACATCTTGGTTGAACATGTCCCTATGGTCACGTTATTTTCAATCTTTTCTAGGTGTACCATCATTTTTGTCCAGGCCTGTTTCATGAGTTTGTTTTTTAAAGTAATTCTGTTGAACCACAATTCAAAAGCATTGTCTGATTTCCATTGGTTAATTTTCATAGAATTTTTATTTATTACCACTTTTGTCAGATTCAAGTTATTTCTGTGACCATTGCAGGTTTTTCTTTCATTAACAGAGGGGTACCAACAATTTTGTCCACATGTGTAGCTACTAGCCAGCTTGCCAGCTTCCACAAAAGAAGAACAACCCAACATTCAGGTGAAGTTTTGGAGGAGGCTGTAACAGTTATCCAGGTGAGCGCTCCGACAGATAACGTTGTAAACTTAAGCATGACAGCACTTTGGGGATTTCCATGGCTGTAATCCAGCTTGTTTGACTTCGCAATGTCTGCATGGCGTGCACAGTGTCTGTGGCCAGAACGGCTTTGGTATGGACAGCCGCGAGGCCAAAAGGTACTGTTTGAGCTTTACTGCCGTTAACTGAGGGGGGGGCAATGGATCAGCGTTCTCGTCGCGCCCTCCGCCAGTACCCGGGCTCGCCTGGGGAAGCTAATGATCCTACCAGCAGACTAAATTCGAAGAGACGACGCCTCTGTGCCAAGTCAAAGAAGAATCCTAGTCACAGTCCTAAAGCCGAAAGCAAACAGCCCCAAGAGCACTTTGTGGTAGGATCGGCCCTTCGCATATTACAACTAAACGTTGAAGGCCTATCTGCAGCCAAGCGAAGCCTTATCGAAGTCCTCGCCTTCCAACATTCGATTGATGTAATCTGCCTCCAAGAGACTCATATTGGCACAGAGGAAGCTGGCCGCTTCACCATCAAAGGCTTTGACCTCCTGTGCTATGTTCTACATGCTAAACATGGACGTGCCACCTATGTGCGTTCTGACATAGTTGAAGCAAATCACCTGATAACAACACATTTCTCAGACACCATAATCATTGGTGGCTTCCATATTGTCAATGTGTACAAGCCCCCTAATGCCAACTGGGATCTGCAGGTCTTACCCACCCTACCCCACCCTGCCATCTATGTGGGGGACTTTAACAGCCATCACCCTGACTGGGGGTACCCAGCAGTGGACAGTGATGGGAAGGCACTTTCAGACTGGGCATCCAGAAATGACCTCGCTTTGATATACGACCCCAAACAAAGAGGAACCTTCCACTCTGCTAGGTGGAAGAAGGACTATTCTCCTGACCTGTGTTGGGTCAGCTCTTTGAATGGGGAGCCATATCCTACACAGATCCTCATTCTTGATGATTTTCCACACAGCCAACACCGGCCCCTGCTTGTACACATTGGCCTACAACTTCCAGTCATATACAGCCCAAGGAAGATGCGCTGGAACTTCCGCAAAGCCAACTGGAAGAAATTCAGTGAAACTCTGGACCGGAGCGTTGTTACCATCCCACTCCACACCATCACTGTAGATGAAGCATACAACCGCTTCTGCAGCGCAATCTTCAAGGCTGCCCATACTGCAATCCCATGAGGCTACCGACCCCTCTATGTCCCATGTTTGGACGGAGAAAGTGCTGCCCTCCTACAATCCTATCAAACATCAGGGGACCCAGAGATAGCAGACCATCTCATTGAATCGCTAAATACAGCTCGGCGAAAGAAATGGGAGGAGACAGTTGCTGACCGGAGCTTTACCCACTCTAGCAGGAAATGTTGGAGCCTCATCCGTCGCCTAGGAGCTGCACAGAAGCCCCCTAGCCAAAGCCGAGCATCCGTCACACCCAACCAAGTTGCATCCCACCTACTGACTATCGCCAAAGCACCCCAAGACAAAGACACCAAAAGAGCAGTTACAACTAAGCTAAAAAAAACACCAAAAAATGCCTGTAGAGGAAACAAACCCTGAACCCTTCGAGGCTGCTGAACTGGAGAAAGTCCTACAGAGCCTGAAATGTGGAAAGACAGCAGGATACGATAACATCTTCCCAGAATTCATGAAAAATCTTGGCCCCCGAGCCCTAACCTGGTTGACACAATTCTACACAAGGATCACACAAACAAACTCGATCCCAAAGAAATGGCGGACAGCAAAGGTCATTGCCATCCCAAAACCTGGCAAAGACCACAAATTACCAGCAAGCTACCGCCCAATCTCCCTACTCAGCGTTCCTTACAAAATCATGGAGCGCCTAATTCTGCAACGCATTTCCCCCAGAGGTAGAGGATATTCTAAGTGTGGATCAAGCAGGTTTCCGCAAGGACCGCAGTACAGGAGAACAAGTACTGGCCCTAACCACCTTCATCGAAAATGGCTTCGAGAGCAGACTGAAGACAGGGGCTGTGTTTCTCGACCTTACAGCCGCCTATGATACGGTCTGGCACAAAGGCCTCCTCCTGAAACTTATAAAGGCGATCCCTGCTTGGGCAACAGCAATTATAAAAACCCTGCTGACCAACCGAAGGTTCAGAGTCCACCTCAGTCAGAAGACAAGTGCATGGAGAATGCAGAAAAACGGACTCCCACAAGGCTCAGTTCTAGCTCCAACTCTGTTCAACCTCTACATAAACGACCTGCCTACTACAAAATCCCGCAAATTCACCTATGCAGACGACATCTGTTTGGCATTCCAAGCACCAGACTTTGAACCACTGGAACGGGTGCTCACGGAAGATCTTGCCAAACTGGACCAGTTCTGCAAAATCTGGCGCCTAAAACCAAGCCCAGCAAAAACCGTCTCCAGTGTATTCCATCTCCACAATGCAAAAGCTGCTAGAGAACTAAACATCCACCTGAGCGGACTCAAGCTTAAGCATGCCCCAAATCCAACTTATCTTGGAGTGACCCTTGATAGGACCTTATCCTTCAAGGAACAATCTAAAGGGGACGGCTGCTAAGGTGAAAGTACAAAACAACCTGCTCTGCAAGCTCGCTGGTGCAAAATGGGGGGCGGCAGTCTCCACCCTGCGCACCTCAGCACTGGCCCTTTCATACTCTGTAGCAGAATATTGTGCCCCTGTCTGGTCCAGGTCATCTTACACACACCATGTAGACACCCAGCTCAACACAACCATGAGAACTATAACTGGAACAATCTGCTCAACACCACTCCCCTGGCTCTCTGTACTGTCAAACATAGCCCCTCCACACATCCGGCGAGCAGCATTAACTCAAAGGATGCTCCAAAAAGTTAAAGATTCTCCTCACTTACCAATCCATGCAGATATCTACACTCCACCCACTGCCCGACTTTCATCCAGACGGGCCGATTTGGAAAAAACCCTCCCCCAGCTGACTTTACCATCCAGACAGCTTGGCAAGAGGAATGGGAGACCAAGGAGGTCCCAAACAAACAGCTGGTGATAAACCCCAACCAACAGGTCCCGGGCACCAACCTCCCAAGGAGACAGTGGTCTACACTCAATCGCTTCAGGACTGGACATGGCCCCTGCTTGGCCAGCCTTTACAGATGGGGCAGTAGCCCTAGCCCACTGTGCGCATGTGGAGAGGAGCAAACAATGGAACACATCATAGAGGCTTGCCCGCTCCAAAGACTGGAAGGAGGATTACACACCCTCCATACAGCAAACCAGGAGGCAACTGCTTGGCTTAAGGACTTTGCATTCGCTAAATAAATAAAACTGCCGTTAACTGCCATTAAACGTGATCACAAAATTTGTCACCGTTAACGGGGGCAAAGTGTTAACGGGCAAGTAACACGATAACACCAACACCAATATACTGTACATATATATACAGTATATATATATATACACAGCGGGGAAAATAAGCATTGAACACATCAACATTTTTTTCATTAAACATTTCTGATGGAGCTATTGACCTGAGATTTACCAGAACATCAGTAACAACCCAAGTAATCCATACATACAAAGAAATCGAGGCAATTGTGTTTATAAAACAAGTTATATTTAATAAAGTAGAATGACACGGGGAATAAGTCTTGAACACACTTGGTGAGATTCATTTATTATTTAGTAGAGCTTTTAGATGCCTCCTGTATGGAGAAACTAGGCGCAGGCATTGCTCAGGAGTGATTTTAGCCCATTCTTCCACACAAACTCTCAAATCTTGAAGGTTCCATGGCTGTTTTCTGTGAACTGATATTCAGTTTGTTCCATAGATTTTCAATTGGATTCAGATCAGGTGACTGACTGACTGGGCCATTCTCGCAGCTTTATTTTCCTTCTCTGGAGCCAGTTGAGTTTCCTTGGCTGTGTGCTTGGGATCATTGTCTTGCTGAAACATCCACCTTCATTTCATCTTCAGTATCTTGGCAGATAGCAACAAGTTCTTATCAAGGATGTCTCTGTACATTCGTCCATTCATCTTTCCTGCCATCCATCCATTCATCTTTTCCAAGATGGCCGCGCCGCCTGTGTTTCTGGCTGCTGGTCGTCTCCGCTTGTTTGTCCTGTTTTTGATTGTGTTATTGTGTTTGGATTATGTGCAATCAGCCATTGTTTATGATCGCCAAGTGCTGCTGGATATTCGATCTTCCATGGTGGGGTTTGGCTGTCGTTATCAGGAGGGAAGATTCTTCCATCGGTCTCTGCGTTTGCAACTTCCCGTTGGTACCTGGGATCCCTGCTGTGGTTATACCAGCAGAAAGCGATCCAATCCTCGGAAGACGTGGAGGTGCCGCGGTGAAATCCAGAAGGCTTGCTCGGCTTCGCCGTCTCGCTCGCTCCACCTCATCTTCTCCTAATGCTGCAGCTGGCCTCTTTCCTGGATCCTGGCCCTCAGGTGTGCCCGAAGTGAGGCCATCATTTCTCCAGCCTGTTTTTCCTGTTCTACCGTGCCAACCGGCCTTCTCCCTGCTCCGAGCCAGGAAATCCCCTGCAGGTAGCGGGTGCCTACGTCAACTTTCACCGGCCCCCATTCCTGGCGAGACTGCTGCTGTTACAGAGCCCATCCAGCTGGCGTTGCTTAACGGACGTTCCATCTCAAATAAATCATTTTTTTTGAACGATTTATTCATTACTACAGGGCTGGACTTTTTATTTCTTGTTGAGACTTGGCAGAAAAGTGAGGAATTTACTTCCTTAATTGAACTTTGTCCACCGG
The DNA here is from genome assembly GCA_020510985.1 of Pholidichthys leucotaenia. NCBI lineage: Eukaryota > Metazoa > Chordata > Actinopteri > Cichliformes > Pholidichthyidae > Pholidichthys > Pholidichthys leucotaenia. Next base: position 221,463,573 of record CM035848.1, on the reverse strand, counting down.
ATTGTACCTTCTCCTGTGCTCCGAGATTGACAGGCCACGGTGGTGGTCTGGCCATCGTGAACTGGCGCCGCTTCGTTACACGGACGGTGAGCCATGGAACTTTTTCATTGTTTGAATTGATGATTTTAAAAATTGGCTTCTCAAACCCATTTTATTGTGTTTTAATTTACCGCCCTCCGGGAGTTAATGCCTCCTTTTTACCTGAGTTTAGCGATTTTTTAACTTCTATTATTAAATTTGAGCGGATTTTATTACTTGGAGATTTTAACTTTTTGACCAAGACCCAGGTGAGGACGGAGCTGAGGAAGATCAAGGCGAGGAAGGCGTCGGGACCAGACGGCATCAGCGCAAAGCTCCTCAAGTCCTGTGCAGACCAGCTGTGTGGGATTGTGACGTATATCTTCAACATGAGCCTGAAACTGGGGAGGGTACCACAGCTGTGGAAAACATCTTGTGTGGTACCTGTACCACAAACTTCCCACCCCAAAGACCTGAACAGCTTCAGACCGGTGGCCTTGACGTCCCACTTGATGAAGACCCTGGAGAGACTGCTCCTTGCTCATCTCCGCCCCCTGGTGGAACCAGCGATGGATCCACTCCAGTTCGCCTACCAGCATGGCATTGGGGTGGAGGATGCGGTGATCTTCCTCCTTCACCGTTCTCTGTCCCACCTGGAGAAGCCCGGGATATGGTGAGGATCATGTTCTTTGACTTCTCCAGTGCTTTCAACACCATCCAACCGATGATCCTGAAGGACAAGCTGCTGCACACAGGGGTGGACCAGCACCTGTCATCATGGATCCTGGACTACCTCACGAACCGACCTCAGTTTGTGAGAACCCGGGACTGTGTTTCCGACACGATCATCAGTAGCACGGGGGCCCCCCAGGGAACGGTGCTGGCTCCCTTCCTGTTCACTCTTTATACTGCGGACTTCTCACACAACACAACACATTGCATCTACAGAAGTTCTCTGATGACTCTGCGATCGTTGGTCTCATCTCCAGCGGAGATGAAGCTGAGTACAGAGGGCTTATCCAGGACTTTGTGGACTGGTGCCATCGGAACTGCATCCAGATCAACGCGAGGAAAACTAAGGAGCTGGTGGTGGACTGCCGCAGGCATGGCAGCCCTCACAGCACCAGTAAATATACAGGGAACAGACATCGAGATGGTGACATCCTACAAGTACCTGGGTATTCATCTGAACAATAAACTAGACTGTCACACAATACTGACGCACTCTACAAGAAGGGACAGCGCAGGCTGTTCCTGCTGAGGAGACTCAGGTCTTTTGGTGTACAAGGGGCGCTGCTGAAGTCATTCTATGACACGGTGGTGGCATCAGCCATCACTTTTGGAGTGGTCTGCTGGGGCAGTGGCATTACTGCAGCCGATAGGAAGAGACTGAACAAACTGATTAAGAAAGCTAGCTCTGTCCTGGGGCAACGCCTTGATCCGATGGAGGAGATAGGAGAGAGAAGGACGGTGCTAGACTGTCATCTCTGCTGGAGTCCGAGTTCCACCTATGCAGGACATACTGGATGCACTGAGGAGCTCATTTAGCAGCAGACAACATCATCCCAGGTGCACAACCGAGAGGTTTCGTAGTACCTTCCTACCAACGGCTGTCAGACTGTACAACCTAAGCAGGGCTGCTCGCAGAGATAGCAAAAAGACGAAACAAACTAATAGTTTTTTTTGAATGCAAAAGATGCAATAGACTTACACAATGGTCCTCTCCGGCATACAACTAGGAACATACCGGTCGCTATGGAGGGTGAGAATATGTATGGGCACATAATCATACCATGTAGGATAACTAAATAGACGGTTATGCTGTTTCATCCCACCTAGCAACAATGCTCTGCACTGTGTGTGTTTATATATTTACATATTTATTCCATCTAGCTACAATGCTCTGCACTGGGTGTGTTTATATTTATATATCTATATATTTATTCCATCTAGCTACAATGCTCAGCACTGGGTGTGTTTATATTTATATATCTATATATTTATTCCATCTAGCTACAATGCTCCGCACTGTGTTTTTATATATCTACATATTATTCCATCTAGCTACATTGCTCCGCACTGTGTGTGTTTATATACTTGCATATTTATTCCACCTAGCTGCAATGCTCCGTACTGTGGGTGTTTATATATTTACATATTTATTCCATCTAGCTACACTGCTCTGCAACTGTGTGTTCATATATTCATATATTATTCCATCCAGCTACAATGCTCTGCACTGTGTGTCCTGTGTGTGTGTGTGTGTATATATATATTTTTATAGTAATATGTACATATGTATATTAGCTGCTGCTTGCTTGCTTGTTTTTTGTTTGTTTTTTTGTTTTTTTTTTCTTGCCTTCTGATTGTTGCTCTGAGTGTTGCTATCCCTGTGCTGTTGCAATCCTGGAATTTCCCCCATGTGGGACTAATAAAGGGCTTATTCTTATCTTATCTTATCTTATCTTATCTTATACTTAATTTGCATATTAACGAGCCCAGTGACAGTTTTGCAGTGAATTCTTGGGTATTATTGAATCTGACATGTTTCGGGACCCAGGAGACAGACGCTGACAGACGATAGATATAGACAATTATTCTTTATTAATAGAAGTGAGTGAAATGCCAGAGTGAGGGAGTGTGTGGATGCCTGGTCACAGGAGCTGAGCGTTTCAGATGGCGACCTGGCAACCCTGGAACACACAAGCACAAACAATTACAGCTGTTCGTGACGGTGGGGAATTTGCAGATGATTACGCTTACTTGCATGTGCCACAGGTTGTGTTCTGCTGGCTCCGGGTGTCCGTGCGACGTGGTGCTCGTGGTGCCCGCTGTAGCGGGGGTGAGGAGGAACTCCGAGGAGGATGAGGAGATACCCCGTCAGCTGGGGTAGTTTGTCCGCCGCCAGGGAGGTCCACCTGTGCACAGGGGAGAAGGCTAAGAGAAGATGAGTGTAGAGATTTCTTACGTGGCAGGTCCTGACGTGTAGTCCTTGACTTGGCTTGAGATCGTGATCTTGGCTCATTACCAGGCAAAGACGACAGACGACTCCGTGCCGAGCCGTCAGTGATACTGGCCTTTAAAGACCGCTGATTGGCACCTGCCGGTGTGCGCACAGCTGGTGGTGATGATGATGATGATGATGACGGCCCAGCGGCCGCCATGACAGTACTCCCCCCTCTAGAGGTGCCTCCAGGCACCTGCCCAATTCTTCCCGGATTCGCCCGATGGAAATCGCGGATCAACTGCTTGTCAAGGATCAATGCTGGGTGAATCCAGGAACGATCTTCTGGACCAAACCCCTCCCAGTCCACCAAATACTGAAGACCCCGGCCCCGTCGGCGGACATCCAGGATGGCAGTCACCCCCCAGGCTGGATGGCCATCGATCATCCTCGGGGGGGCAGGAGCCGCGGGGGGCAGGCACAAAGGGTCGGAGATGTATGGCTTGACCTGGGAGACATGAAAGGTGGGGCAGATGCGCATGGAAGGGGGAAGAGACAGACGCACAGATACAGGGTTGACAATACGAGAGATGGTATAGGGACCGATGAAGCGCTTGGTTAGCTTGCGCTTCTCAGCCGGCACACCAATGTTCCGAGTAGACAACCAGACTTTCTGACCCACCTTATAATCCCGGGCGGGTCTCCTATGGCGGTTGGCCACCTGGATGTTGCGTTCCGTGGTTCTCAGAAGGGCCCTGCGAGTGATGGACCAGACCCGCCGACAACGCCTGACGTGGGTCTGTACAGAAGGAACCGCTACCTCCCTCTCCTCCTCAGGGAACAGTGGTGGATCAAATCCAAGAGACGCCTTGAAAGGGGAAACCCCCGTAGCCGAGGAGACCGTGGTGTTATGGGCGTACTCAATCCAAGGTAGATACTTGCTCCATGAAGAAGAACAGGAGGAGATGACACAACGCAGCGCAGCCTCCAGCTCCTGATTTGCCCGCATCACACTGGCCGTTGCTCTGTGGGATGGATACCCAGAGGAGAGGCTGGCTGTGGTTCCTAATGCTGCGCAGAACGCCTTCCAAACTTGGGAGATAAACTGTGGCTCCCGGTCAGACACAATGTCGGCGGGGATGCCGTGAAGACGGACCACATGTTGGACAAGAAGGTCCGCCGTTTCCTGAGCTGAAGGCAGCCCCCGAAGGGGCACAAAATGGGCCGCCTTAGAAAAATGGCCCACAATCGTCAAAACAGTGGTAAAATTGTCAGAGGGGGGCAAGCCGGTCACAAAGTCCATGGCAACATGGGACCAGGGGCGAGAAGGAACGGGCAAAGGATGTAACAGGCCCGCCGGAGGGGATGATGACGTCTTCCCAGTGGCGCATTGAGCGCAAGCCCGGACATAACTTAGGACATCCTTTCTCAACTCTGGCCACCAGAAGGTCCTCTGGAGGAGATCAACAGTCCGACCCACTCCCGGATGGCACGCCAGTTTGGAAGCATGACCCCACTCAATTACTTGGCCCCGAATGGAGCGGGGAACGAATAAGCGACCCGGGGGACCCCCACCCAGATCTGGCTCCATCTTCAGCGCTCTTCGGACCTTCTTGCAAATACCCCAGGACAAGGCGCCCACCACACAAGAGGGCGGTAGGATGGGTGCTTCCTGATCTTCGGTGAATGGTGCATCGAACTGCCGCGAGAGGGCGTCCGGCTTACCGTTCTTGCTCCCCGGCCGATAGGTGATGATAAAGTTAAATCGGCCGAAGAAGAGAGACCAGCGAGCCTGGCGTGCGTTCAAATGTTTAGCTGTCCTGAGGTACTCCAGGTTGCGGTGGTCAGTCCACACGACGAACGGTTGGGCAGCCCCCCTCCAGCCAGTGTCCTCCACTCCTCCAAAGCGAGCTTCACCGCCAAGAGGCTCCCTGATCCAATACTGTAGTTCCCTCTCTCACAGGCGTCAAACGATGGAGAAATAGGCACACGGTCGAATCTTGTATCCTCTGGGGGAACGCTGGGAGAGAACAGCCCCCACCCCCCGAATCCGAAGTGTCGACCTCCACCAGGCACTTGCAGCTACCGGGTCCACCTGGGTCAGTACATGGGCTGAGGCAAACAATGCGATCTCAGCCTGTTATGTCTTTACCGAAGAAAGATAACAAAACAAAGAAATCAATTGTGATGCGCTTTGTGAACAGGAGGGTGAAAAATGACATACTGAGGCAGGCCAAAAAACTAAGGAAACTCAAGTTTACCTAAATGAACACCTGACAAAAAAAAACGCTGAATTAGCACGGGCAGGGCACGGATGCTAAAAAATCAAAATAAGATACAGTCAACCTGGACAAGAAATTGTAGAATTTGGATATAAACCTAAATGGACACCTGAGCAAGCAAAAAGTATAATGATCAGAGATGCTACTGACTTAGATAAATACAAATGAACAATGACTATGAACACAGAGTGAGGAAAACTCAACAAGACTCTAAAAATATGCCACTATGCTGAAACATAAACCACAAGAGATGGAGAATGATATTGATCCTGATAACCAATTTTCAATAATATTCATACCACTGTGAATATTACACTGAAAAGCAATTCAAAAGTCAAGTGCAATTAGATGGTAAACTGTCAATAATACACTTCAATAGTCAAGAAGTCTTAACAAAAACTTCTCACAGATTCAGGACTATTTAAAACAGCTACAAACAGAAAAATTCACAGGCCATATGCAGTCTCGGAAACCTGGCTTAACGAAGACCAGGCTCCCCTGATGGCAATAGAGGGATATCAGATGTTTAACATTACAGATCTCAAAAAAAGGGTGGTGGTGTTGCACTGTATATTGATGACCTATATAGATGTAAGCTTGTAAATGAAATTTCCTCAGCACTACCAGGGATTTTGGAATGTGTTACTGTTGAGATTGACCTAGACAAAAACAAAAAATCTAATCATAGCTGCATATACAGAAACGCCGGGAACTTGCATTGAGACATTCAGAGATAAATTATTCGAGCTGTACATAATATTACTAGTAAGAAAATGGTAGCAATTTGTGGAGATTTCAATATTGACCTACTTATCCACACAACAAAATGTAGTTACAGAGTTCATGAACTCTATGTACAGCATGAGTCTATATCCCACAATAACACATCCCAGTAGAATCACAGTGCACTCTGCTACACTTTATTGACAACCTGTTTGTCAATGTTCTCGATAGAAAATAGAAAGTGGATTATGATAAATGATATAAGCGACCACTTGCCAATCTTTGCACTTATCCAATGGCCACACGGGGCCCAACCCAGAAAAAAATCTCAAAATCGTTCAGACACAAATCACCAAACGCAATCAGTTCTTTTAAAGAGGACTTGCTGAAGCAAGACATGGACAGAAGTCTATGTATCAGAGTAAATGAAGCCTATGACCACATTTATAAACATTGTAACCACCTCTTTATGAAAAAAACTGCCCATTAGTTAAAAAAAAGCTTAAACACAAATTTGCTGACAAACCATGGTTAACCAAAGGACTACAAAAGGCGTGTAAAAAGAAAAATTTATTATATAAAGCTTTCATAAAGAAAAGGACAAAAGAAGCAGAGCAACGGTATAAAACATACAAAAATAAGTTAACATATATAATAAGATGCAGTAAAAGAGACTATTACAGTAAAGAACTGGAAAAAAACAAAGACAATATTAAAAATACATGGACAATAATCAACAGTATCCTTGGAAATAAAAGCAGAAATACTAGCTACCCAACTAATATTCCAAAAAATAATAAATCGACTCCAAATGTGAATATAGCTTCACCTGCAGATGAATTGAATAACTTTTTTGTTAACATTGGACCTAAACTGGCCCGAGAAATACCCACTACGGCGCCTACAGGTGATACAATATGCAATAACACTGCTGTAAAAGACACCATCTTCATAAAGAACACAGACGAAAGAGAGGTCATTGAAATTGTTAAATCGTTCAAAAGTAAAACATCTACTGACTGCGATGGTATTGACATGCTACTAGTCAAAACCTGTTATCGAATGCATAGTGAAACCCACTGACGTAATATATGTAACCTGTCTCTCCCAATCAGGTATATTTCCCAAGGCAATGAAAATAGCTAAAGTAATTCCGATTTACAAGACAGGCGACAGAGTGGAACTCTCCACTATAAGACCAATTTCACTATTACCGCAATTTATCCAAGATACCTTGAAAAAATATTCTATGAGAGAATTGACAACTTCATACTGAAGAATGATTTATTGTGTGAGCAGCAATAGAGTTCAGACACAAAAGGACAACAGCATATGCACTTAATGGAATTTACAGTAAAAAATATCAACAGCCATTGAAAATAAAGAGTATTCAGTTGGAGTATTCCTGGATCTTAAAAAAGCATTGATACAGTAGATCACAATCTATTATTAAAGAAACTGCAAAATTGTGGTGTTAGAGGGGTAGCACTGTCCTGGTTAAGTAGTTACTTAAAGAATAGATATCAGGTTTGCATGTGTTAACCAGCAAAACTCAGAGTTACTGAAGGTCACCTGTGGAGTCCCACAGGGTTTCAGTTTTGGGACCATTACTATTCAATATGTATATAAATGATATATGTAAACGTTTCAGAAAAAATGGACTTAATATTGTTTGCTGATGACACTAATCTGGCTATGCTTGGAAACAATTTGGAACAACTTCTGGATAACTCGGAAAGGAATTAGGAAAGCTGAAACTGTGGTTTGATTCAAACAAATTAACGCTCAATTTAAGCAAGACAAAATTTATAGTCTTTAACAACCATCACAACTACCCAGTACCCAAACTCAGTGTAAATGGTGTAGAGATTGAAAGGGTATCCGAAACTAAATTCCTTGGAGTAATAATTGATAACAAACTGTGTTGGAAGCCACATATTAATTATATAAAAGGTAAAGTATCCAAATCAATTGCAATATTACACAGAGTGAAAAATTTGCTGAATCAACCCACACTATACACCTTGTATCATTCATTAATACTCCCATACATGACATATTGTAATGAAGTATGGGGAAATACATATAAAACAAACATATATCCACTCTTTATGCTTCAAAAGAGAGCTATTAGAATAATCAACAAAGCAGCTTACAGGGAACCAACAAACCCACTTTTTCTTAAACAAAAAACTCTCAAGTTGAAAGATCTGATTGACTTTAAAACCGCAATAATAATGTTCAAAGTGAAGAATGCTATATCACATGCCCTCAATATCCAAAAGTTGTTTCCACAACTGAAGGGAGAAACGATATCACTTCAGAGGAACATGTATATTATCAAAAGCCTACAGTGAGAACAACCACCAAGCAACACTGTATTTCAGTGCAAGGAGTCAGACTAATGGAACGATTTTGGACCTGAATTAAAATCATGTACAAAGCTTGGACAATTTAAACAAAAACTAAAGGAAGAAATACTCCAAACATATTACAAGACGACATGTAAACTCACATAAGGATTGACATTTCCAGCCTGTGTTGTGTTGTAAACTTAGTTTTTTTTCTTTTTTTCTTTGTGACACTATGTCTTAGATTTGTTTTTGAATAGTAACCGCTTAACTTAGACTAGCTCAGTTTTTCTTTTCTCTCAGTCCACATTTTGTCTTAGCCTTGTTTTAAATTGTAATCGCTCTTGTCTTGTTTTCTCTTTTTTCTCCTCTGAATTCTTGGATGGAATATGGGTGGGCAATATAAGCTGCGGCTTCAGCCATCACCCATTTCGGATAACTCACGTGGAATTGTATAGTAGAAGGAGTCTTTGTCTAATTTGACCTTGTTGTTATATTATACAGTTTCTTTTAACCTGTAATGTACTATCCGAAATAAAATAAATTCATTCATTCATTCATTCATTCATAAGTCTTTCGAACGCCCTGGCAGCCTCCTCACTCCAGCAAAAAGGGGTCTTAAGGGAAATGAGAGCAGTCAAAGGGCGGGCAATATTCCCGAAGTTGGGCACAAACCGATGGTAGAAATTAACGAAGCCCAGAAACCCCTGTAAATGTTTTCTGGAGTCGGCGTGGGCCAATCCACTACCGCCTTGACCTTGGCCGGGTCGGGAAGCACCTGATTCCGAGCGATGATGAACCCAAGGAAGGAGGTCCGGTCGGTGTGAAACTCACACTTCTCTGCCTTGACGAACAGCTGGTTCTCCAGGAGGCGCTGTAATACCCGCCGAACATGTACCTGGTGCTCCTCCAACGTGCGTGAGAAGATGAGTATGTCGTCTAGATACACAAACACGAAGAAGTTGAGGAAGTCCCGAAGAACGTCGTTTATTAACCGCTGGAAGACGGCCGGAGCGTTGGTTAACCCAAACGGCATCACTAAGTATTCGAAATGTCCGCTTGGGGTCCGGAAAGCCGTCTTCCACTCATCACCTTCTCTGATGCGCACCAGGTGGTAGGCGTTCCGGAGATCCAACTTGGTAAACCAGGACGCTCCCTGGAGGGAGTCGAAAGCGGTGTTCATCAAGGGCAGAGTATACTTATCCTTGACCGTTATCTCGTTGAGACCCCGGAAGTCGATGCAGGGGCGTAACGAGCCGTCCTTCTTCCCAACGAAGAAGAACCCAGCACCTACGGCCGAGGACGACGGGCGGATGATACCAGAGGCCAGAGATTCCTTAATATAAGTATCCATGGCCTCGCGCTCCGGGGCAGACAGGCTGTACAGGCGGCTCGCAGGGAGAGGGGCCCCAGCCTTGAGATTAATTGCCCAGTCATACGGCCGGTGGGGGGGTAGGGACAGCGCCCGTGACTTGCTGAATACTAACCCCAGGTCATGGTAAACCTCCAGTACCTTGGACAGATCCGGGGGTGGCATCGAAGGTAGAGGCACCGTGACAGAAGGGGCACACGCCGCAGATTGCAGACAGGCACTCAGACAGAACGAACTCTACGCTGTAATGCCTCCAGCTTGCCAGTCAATGGTGGGGTTATGAAGCCGAAGCCAGGGGTACCCCAGGATGACGGGTGAGGAAGAGATGGGCAGGACTAGAAACCTAATTTCCTCTCTGTGATTACCAGAGACGATCACTGACACAGGGGCAGTCTGATGGGAAACGGTGGTCAGTGACGCCTTGGACAGGGTGATGAGATTAACAGGAGGATTTAGAGGTTGACAGCTGAGGCCCATCTGGGTTGCCAGGTCTCTGGAGATGAAATTTTGCTCAGCTCCAGAGTCAACTAAGGCATGTGTGGAGTGTTCCTTATGCTTGTGTAGTAGCCTAATAGAAATGCGGAAACTAGTGAGGGGTTCTTTTTGATTCTTGTCCGTGAATCCTCCTACTGCGATCCACGGACCCCCCCCCCCCCTTTTAACCGATTCGGACATTCAGCCACCCCATGAGACCCATTGCCACAATAGAAACAAAGGCCCAGATCCCTGCGGCGCTGTCTTTCAGCCACTGACACTCCCGATTGCCCTATTACCATAGCCTCTTGTTCCAGAAGTTCCTCTGACAAGGGTAAAGCGAGCAGGGGAGAGCTAGTGGAGTGAGGGCGGGGCTTACTCGAACGGGAAGTAGACCGCCGTTCGGCCGCCCGCTCCCTTAACCTACTATACAGGCTAATAGTGAGGGCAATTAACTCCCCTAGTTTGTCTGGTTTGTCCCGTGCCGCTAGCTCGTCCTTCAATTCGGAGTTGAGACTGCGAAGGAAAATACCACAAAGCGATGGCTCCCCCCACCCAATCTCAGCGGCCAGGACCCAGAAGTCAATGGCGTAGTCAGCGGCGGATCTACTACCCTGCTGCAGGCTCAACAGCCGCTCTGTTAACACTGCGCCCCTGTCCGTATGATCAAACACGTCCATAAACTCCACCAAAAACTGCTGGTAAGTTAAAACAGGATAACCCGGTTTCGCCATAACTGAATATGCCCAGTCTAAGGCTCTACCCCCCCAACAGGTTGATGATATATCCTATTTTACTTGAATCTATGGCGAAGTCCCTCGGGACGCGGAGGAACACTGATTCACACTGTAGAATGAATCCCCATGCTTCCCCCAGTTTTCCGCTAAAGCGGGCGGGGGTAGGCACAGGAGTGAGGCGAGGTGTAGGTAGTGTATTAGTTTGACTAGGAGAAGTGCCTGCAGGGGTTGAAAAAACCCCGGTGGCCGGGGGAAACGTCTGGTGTCCTTCCAGACGATCCAGCCGGCTGTTAATTTGAGGGAGCAGATTAAGAATAACCGTCTGTTGATGTACTATCATGTCTACCCGAGCGCTAAGGGTGTTCAGTCTGCGCGACAGCACACTGTCTGCTGGGTCAACTTGACGGAGTCGTACTGACATGTTTCGGGACCCAGGAGACAGACACTGACACGAGTAGATATAGACAATTATTCTTTATTAATAGATAGTGAGTGAAATGCCAGAGTTAGGGAGTGTGTGGATGTCTGGTCACAGGAGCTGAGCGTTTCAGATGCCGACCTGGCAACCCTGGAACACACAAGCACGAACAATTACAGCTGTTCGTGATGGTGGGGAATTTGCAGATGATTACGCTTACTTGCATGTGCCACAGGTTGTGTTCTGCTGGCTCCGGTGCCCGTGCGACGTGGTGCTCGTGGTGCCCACTGTAGCGGGGGTGAGGAGGAACTCCGAGGAGGATGAGGAGATACCCCGTCAGCTGGGGTAGTTTGTCCGCCGCCAGGGAGGTCCACCTGTGCACAGGGGAGAAGGCTAGGAGAAGATGAGTGTAGAAATTTCTTACGTGGCAGGTCCTGACGTGTAGTCCTTGACTTGGCTTGAGATCGTGATCTTGGCTCATTACCGGGCAAAGACGACAGACAACTCCGTGCCGAGCCGTCAGTGATACTGGCCTTTAAAGACCGCTGATTGGCACCTGCCGGTGTGCGCACAGCTGGTGGTGATGATGATGATGATGATGACGGCCCAGCGGCCGCCATGACAGAATCATTTAATTTTGTTTTGTGTTTATCTGGCCCTACGCATATAAAAGGAAATACACTTGATCTTGTTTTTACACTCGGTCTTAATGTGAATAATGTTCGGACTAAGAAGCTTCTTGTGTCAGACCATTTTTGTGTTCTTTTTAATTTATCAGTTAAATCAGTCTGTTACACTGGCAAGCGGGTAAAATGCTCTCGTGTCATTGACCAGTTTTCAGCTGTGAAATTTTCTGCTGCTTTTGACAGCAGTGTGGTTTTATCCTCTGATGAAGACACTGAGAGCTGGGTCTGCTCTTTTAACTCACACTGTTCAAGCATCTTAGATGTAGTTGCTCCCTTTAAAACCAGGACTGTCCGTGCTGTTAATTTATCCCCCTGGTTAAATGATGATCTCTGTTGTTTTAGACGTAAATGTCGGAGGGTGGAAAGACTGTGGAAGTCCACTAAACTTGAGGTGCATCGATTGTACCTTAAGGAACTGTTAATTGCATTTAACAATATGATAAAGATGGCAAGAACTTCTTATTTTTCCAATATCATCTCCTCCAATAGTAACAATCCAAAGATCCTTTTCAGCACAATAGACAGTATAGTTAATCCTGTCAGTTCTGCTCCCCCTGTTTATTCAATTAATGACTGTAACAAGTTTCTTTCCTTTTTTGTTGACAAGGTCACTGCTGTTAGGGGTGGTTTTACTCATTCCTTTCCCCTAATCCTTGATTGTCCTAACAGACAGGCCTTTTTAAGTGATTTTACCCCAATTTCTTTTGAGGATTTGTTAGTGTTGGTGAGTTCCATGAAATCCTCCTCCTGCGTTTTAGATATTTTGCCTTCCTCAATGTTAAAAGAGGTAATTGGCTCAGTGGGTATGTGTTTGGTTAATATCATTAATAGTTCACTTGAATCTGGTTGTGTACCCTCGTATTTTAAACATGCAGTTGTGCAGCCACTTTTTAAAAAATCTAACCTTGATCCATCTGTTTTTAAAAACTTCAGGCCAATTTCTAAGCTTCCTTTTATTTCTAAGCTTTTAGAAAAAGTTGTTGCCAAGCATCTCACTGACTTTCTGATTGAACACAATATTTTCGACAAATTTCAGTCAGGTTTTCGTCAGAAACACTCGACAGAGACCACTCTTCTCAGGGTGTCAAATGATATTTTAATGTCATCAGACTCTGGCAAATGCTCTGTTTTAGTGTTATTAGATCTTACTGCAGCATTTGATACTATTGATCATTGTATTTTGTTACAAAGGCTTAAAGACTGGGTAGGTATCTCTGGAAAAGCTCTGGATTGGTTTTTCTCCTACCTTTCTGGTAGGAGTTTTTCCGTGGCTGTTGGCTGTTATTCATCCGACTCTGCTCCTTTATTCTGTGGGGTGCCTCAGGGTTCTATTCTGGGTCCACTTTTATTTGCCCTATATATGCTGCCACTTGGTTCTATTATCAGCAAATTTAAAGGTGTGTCTTATCACTGCTTCGCTGACGATTTACAGCTACTTTTCTCTTTTAAGCCTGACCATGTTGACAATTTAAAAATTATTCATGATTGTCTGTCTGCCATTAAGGACTGGATGTCTAGTAACTTTTTGCAACTTAATGCTGATAAAACTGAAGTCCTTATTGTAGCACCTGATAATCTAATTCCAAAGTTGGTTAATAGCATTGGTTCATTAAGCTCTAACGTACGGTCTAATCTAAAAAATCTTGGTGTCATTTTCAATCGTTGAGTTTTGATCAGCATGTCAAATCTCTGACCCGGAGTTGTTTTTTCCACCTTAGGAATATATCCAAAATTAGGTCATTGGTTTCCTACAGTCAGTTAGAAATCATTATTCATGCCTTTGCTTCTTCACGTTTGGACTACTGTAATGCTCTTTTCACATGTCTTAGCAAATCCTCTTTACACCACCTACAGTTAGTCCAGAACGCTGCTGCAAGATTACTAACTAGGTCCAGTAGATTCTGTCATATCACTCCTGTTTTGGCCTCCTTGCATTGGCTTCCTGTAAATTATAGAATTGATTTTAAAGTTCTTGTTCTTACTTACAAAGCCATTCATGAAGAGGCTGTCATGACGGCTGCTGGGCCGTCATCTGTTTCATCATCTCCAGCTGCGCACAGACCAGCAGGTGTTAATCAGCGGCTCTTAAAAGCCAGTGTGACTGATGGCCCGGCACGGAGTCGTCTGTCTTCTTCGTCTGAGTATGAGCCAGAACCTCGTCCTCAAGTTAAGCCAAGAACGTCACGTCAAGACCGGTCACGTAAGAGAACTCTTTGCTATTCAACCCCAAGCCTTTACCCCTGTGCACAGGTGGACCTCCAGGGCGGCGGACCAGCTTCCCCGGCCAGCGGGGCAACACCACCTCCATCACGGAGTTCCTCCTCACCACCACAGCTACGGGCACAATCACCACCACAGCTACAGGCACAATCACCACCACGTCGCACGGACACTCGGAGCCAGCAGAACTCAACCTGTGATACACTCAAGGTTGCCAGGTCGCCATCAGAACTGCTCAGCTCCAGTGACCAGACAGCTATACTTGCACTCACACACGCACTACACTCACTCACTATTCAATAAAGAATAATTGTCCATATCTGCTCGTGTCAGTGTCTGTCTCCTGGGTCCTGAAACATGTCAGAGGCGCCTTTTTATATTAGTGACCTGCTCTCTCTACACCAGCCCAGCAGGTCTCTCAGGTCTTCTCATCAGAATCTATTGGTAGTCCCTAGCACTAGGCTCAGAACCAAAGGTGATAGAGCCTTTGCTGCTGTTGCTCCCAGACTGTGGAACTCCTTGCCTTTTGAACTTAGATCTGCACCTTCCATTTGTGTTTTTAAGAAGCAACTAAAGACCCACCTTTTTAGCCTGGCTTTTTAATTAACTATGTGCTGATTGTATTTTTATGTGCTTTTACTGTCTACTTTGTTTTTGTTTGGTTTTTTGTTTGTTTTTGTTTGGTTTTTTTTACTGTTTTATGTGCCTGTGAGGCGGCATGAAAAAATAAGCAGCAGTGCTGTGGTTTTAAGCAGGTTTTATTATATCATGTCGCCTTCACGGGATCCCCTCTCCGGTGCATAGTGGAGCAGCCCGGAGCGGGATCCCTAAGCTCTCAGAGAAGGAGAGGCGGACACAGTGTGTCCACCTGTTGCAGGATCAGAGTGAGAGAGTAAGAGAGAGATTGCGTTACAGAGTTGCACCTTAAATACTTGATCATAACAATACATCAAAAAGACATACCCCACAGTCTAGAATGATCAAAGGGACAACAGAACAGGCAGGAGGTATTTGCATTTGTAAGCCATACATCACAATGGGCAGATTAGCTAGACCTCGCTCTAAGTGCAAGACAAAGAGGCTAACAAGCACATCTACATATTGATCTGAGTCTCTAGGTCACAGTAAGGACAGGACGCATGAGTACAAAGGATGAAAGGCATCGATTAACATCACATAGGTGAGACAGAAGAAACTCATCTACCTGTAGACATTAATACACCAAAGCACATCTAAGATGCTCAGAAAAAGCACAGTAAGGACAAGCCATATGCACACTATACAGAATGGCGCATTACATCACAACACATGCATGTTTGCATCACAAATACATGAATGGCACATTGCTTCTCAGTAATGCAGCAGAAAAACAGAGAAAAGAGGGCTGAGTGTCCTTAGTCTGTTGTGGGGTTAAAACGAACCGCCACACACGCTCCCCCCCCAGAGGAACGCGGTAGGGGGCCGCGACCTCGATAATCCATCTGTGTGAGCGAGCTGTGGGAGAAGCTCGCTGCAGGCGGAGGGGGAGGGAGGGGAGGGGTAGTAAGTGCCGGCAGGAGCTGTGAAATCGTCCTGAGCCGCGTAAAAGTTGCTTGCTGCTCCGCGACGTCGAGGGGTTGTCCCGTTGCACGTGCGGAGATCACCAGAAGAAAAACTAGTCTCTGACTCCTCTCGTGGCCATGAAGAAAAGCAGGAGCGGCTGTAAGAGAAAAAAAAGTAAACAAAGCAGAGGGACTGTTGGCTTTGGGTGCTGAAGCAACCCCAAAGCTCCCGGGAATAGCTGACGGCTGAAATCCCGTTGTGCCGTGGCTAAGACCATTAAAAAAATCCAGTGGCGAGCTGCGTGCTTGCTTCAGGTGAACGAGCAGCCCTGAAGGTTCTGTGGGCAGCGGCGGAGGACGATGGCGGTCTGTGGCGTGGCTGAGACTGTTAACAAATCCTTCCAGTATGCTGCATACGTGCCTCAGGTGAGCGAGCAGCCCTGAAAGGCAGCGGCGAAGGAGGAAGGCAGTCTGTGGAGCCATTACTTGTCCCATGCGTGATGCGCCGTCCTTGTAACTCCCCGATGCGTGCGTGGGAGTTCAGTGCGTGGGTGGGCCGCTGGAGTGGCGAGTCAGGGTGCAGAAACTTGGTGGAGAACGGCGCAGACGGCGCCGGTAAAATCCAGGTTGAGCTGTGGCTGTAGATTGGCCATGGTGCGTTGGAGCGGTGAGAGGAAATAGACGATCTTTAGTCCCTCAGGCCCGTGCAGATACGTTGGAGCGGCGGGAGGGAATAGACGATCTTATGTTCCTCAGGCTCATGCAGCTGCGTTGGAGCGGTGTGAGGAAGTAGACGATCTCCGTCCCTCGGGCTCGTGGAGACGCGTTGGAGCGGTGCGAGGCAATAGACGATCTTTGTGCCCCGGGCTTGTGCAGCTGCGTTGGAGCGGTGAGAGGGAGGAGACGATCGTTGTCGCTCGTGCGGCCATGGTGCGTTCAGTTCCACGCGCTGCGCTCCCCGTCGGCCCTGGAGGTTGCCGTCGTAGAGAGAGGACGAGGTGCGTGCGCTCTCTGTGAGAGCGGCCGGTCCAGCGTGGTCATCCAAAACAGAAGGCTGCGTCTTCAAGGGGTCGCCAACGCAGCTGTGCAGCTGTCCAGCTCGGAAGGTTGCATTCGCACAAAACGTGTGCGTGTTCATATCACGTCGGGGTCACCAGTGAGGCGGCATGAAAAAATAAGCAGCAGTGCTGTGGTTTTAAGTAGGTTTTATTATATCATGTCGCCTTCACGGGATCCCCTCTCCGGTGCATAGTGGAGCAGCCCGGAGCGGGATCCCTAAGCTCTCAGAGAAGGAGAGGCGGACACAGTGTGTCCACCTGTTGCAGGATTAGAGTGAGAGAGTAAGAGAGAGATTGCGTTACAGAGTTGCACCTTAAATACTTGATCATAACAATACATCAAAAAGACATACCCCACAGTCTAGAATGATCAAAGGGACAACAGAACAGGCAGGAGGTATTTGCATTTGTAAGCCATACATCACAATGGGCAGATTAGCTAGACCTCGCTCTAAGTGCAAGACAAAGAGGCTAACAAGCACATCTACATATTGATCTGAGTCTCTAGGTCACAGTAAGGACAGGACGCATGAGTACAAAGGATGAAAGGCATCGATTAACATCACATAGGTGAGACAGAAGAAACTCGTCTACCTGTAGACATTAATACACCAAAGCACATCTAAGATGCTCAGAAAAAGCACAGTAAGGACAAGCCATATGCACACTATACAGAATGGCGCATTACATCACAACACATGCATGTTTGCATCACAAATACATGAATGGCACATTGCTTCTCAGTAATGCAGCAGAAAAACAGAGAAAAGAGGGCTGAGTGTCCTTAGTCTGTTGTGGGGTTAAAACGAACCGCCACACCTGTGTTTTTATTTTGTTTTTTACCATGTTAAGCACTTTGTGACTCTGTCTGTGAAAACTGCTCTATAAATAAACTTATTATAAACTTATTATTTCCTTCAATTATAGGAAGTCTGCTTGTACCATGTGCTGAAAAACACCCCACACCATGATGGGATGGGATGTGCGGTGCCATTTCTCCTCCAAACATGCTGTGTGTTGTGATATCCAAAAAGTTCAAATTTGCCAAGGAACCTCCTCCATGTTTCTCAGTAGGGACAGTGTTCTTTACTTGGTATGCTTCATTTTTGTGTCTGTGAACATAGCGCTGATGTGACTTGCCAAAAAGTTCCAGTTTTGTCTCGTTTGTCCATAGGATATTCTCCCAGAAGCTTTGTGGCTTGTCAACATACAGTTTAGCAAATTCCAGTCTGGCTTTTTTATGATTTGTTTTCAACAGTGGTGTCCTCCTTGGTCATCTCCCATGAAATCCACTTTGGCTCAAACAATGACGGATGCTGCGATCTGACACTGATGTACCTTGACCTTGGAGTTCACCATGAATGTGTTTAGAGGTTGTTCTGGGCTCTTTTGTTACCATTCATATTATCTGTCTCCTCCTGCGGCCACGTCCAGGGAGGTTGGCTACAGTGCCGTGGATCTTAAATTTCTGAATAATATGTGCAACTGTAGTCACAGGAACATCAAGCTGCTTGGAGATGGTCTTATAGCCTTTACCTTTAACATGCTTGTCTATAATTTTCTTTCTAATCTCCTGAGACAGCTCTCTCCTTTGCTTCCTCTGGAAGTTTAGTGTGGTACACACCATGTCAACAAACAGCACAGTGACTACTTGTCACCCTTTAAATAGGCCAACTGATTGATTACAAGTTTGTAGACACCTGTGATGTTAATTAGAGGACACATCTTGGTTGAACATGTCCCTATGGTCACATTATTTTCAATCTTTTCTAGGGGTACCATCATTTTTGTCCAGGCCTGTTTCATGAGTTTGTTTTTTAAAATATTTCTTTTGAACCACAATTCAAAAGCATTGTCTGATTTTCATTGGTTAATTTTCATAGAATTTTTATTTATTACCACTTTTGTCAGATTCAAGTTATTTCTGTAACCATTGTGGGTTTTTCTTTCATTAACAGAGGGGCACCAGCAATTTTGTCCACAGCTGTACGTACTGTATGGATTACTTGGGTTGTTACTGATATCTGGTGAAAATCTCAGGTCAATGGCTTCATCAGAAATATGTTTAATGAGAAAAATGTTGATGTGTTCAATACTTACTTTCCCCGGTGTGTGTGTGTGTGTGTGTGTGTGTGTGTGTGTGCGTGTGCGTGTGTGCGTGCGTGTGTGTGTGCGCGCGCGCGTGTGTGCACGCATGTGTGTGTTTGGAGTGGAAAAACACAAGAGGACAACACATTGTTTTATGTGGGTGAGGCTAATATAAGACTGAGTGCTCTGATATGTTAGGAGCAAGAATAGTTAGCTGTTATCGATAAATACCCAGACTAAGTCAGTTCTTCATTACTACAAATCTGTTGTTCCTCTGTGTTCATACAGTATCTCACAAAAGTGAGTACACCTCTCACGTTTTTGTAAACAGGATGGCGGCGCGCATGGACGCTGCAGCCCCTCTAGGCATCAGTGAGTGTGAGAGTTTTGAGTGTTTTAATCATCCCAGACGTACAACTTACAACCGAGAGACCTTATTAAGTATCAAGGTAATGTACGCTGCAAGAACTGCGGCGTTCGGGTGCGATTTGAACATTCTATGCCAGCATGGAATACTATTGGCTGCACGGTGGCGCAGTGGTTAGCACTGCATCAGCACAGTTTACCCTTGGCCGGGGGATCGTGGGGATCGTGGGATCGTGGGTTCGATCCCAGCCCCCGACCAACAGTGATCTGTGTGGAGTTTGCATGTTCTCCCCGTGTATCCGTGGGTTTACCCCGGGATTTCTCCGGTTTCCTCCCACATGCCAAAAACATGCAGGTTAGGTTAATTGGAGACTCTAAAGTGGCCCTAGGTGTGAATGTGTGTGTGAATGGTTAAGGGATAGCGCCGTATCGTGGCTGCTTCATCCATCCAGGTGGTGGATGACCCTCAATTTCCCCTCTGGGGATCAATAAAGTATACTAAATCTAAAAAAATATAAAATCTATTGGGGGTTAGGCTGGCAGCTACCCGGGAGAGGAGGAAGCGTAAGCGGCGCGAACGCAAACAAAGGCGAGGAAAGCGGGCCGTAATTTATGCTAGGCCAAAGGCTAACCCTCCAGACCAGCAGTATCGTCGCTCCTACTTTCCAATGTCCACTCCCTTGACAACAAGCTGGATGAGCTGGGTCTGCTGAGAGAGACCCGCAGAGAGTGGAGGGACTGCTGTGTGTTTGCGTTCACGGATACATGGCTCCACGACAACATCCCTGACGCGGCCATTCAACTGGAAGGGATGACATCGTTCCGGGTGGCCGGGGGGGGGGGCTATGTATCTATATTAACAAGAACTTGTGTATTAATGCCATGTTAGCAACTAAACACTGCTCTCCGTTGGCGGTGTTCCTTATCGTAAACTGCCGGCCATTCTATCTGCCGAGGGAATTCACCAACGTGTTTGTAGCTGTTGTTTCCATAGCTCCTAGCACTAATGCTAAAGCTAATGCTAACAAGGCACTCGGAGAGCTGCGTGATGCTATCAGTGAATTTCAAACTTCACACCCGGACAGTTTTGTGGTGGTTGCAGGGGATTTTAATCACACCAGTCTAAAGACTGTGCTCCCCAAGTTCAAACAATGTGTGGACTTTAAGACTAGAAGAGAGAATATGTTGGACTTGGTGTACACAAATTTCCCAAATGCATGCAAGGCAACACCTCGCCCCCACCTCGGCCATTCTGACCACCTATCCGTGATGCTGGTACCTGCCTACAAACCCTTACTGAAGCGCAGCAGGCCAGTAGAGAAACAATTCAGGACTTGGCCAGAGGGTGCAGCCTCGGCACTTCAGGACTGTTTTCTGCATACAGACTGGGAAGTTTTCAAAATAGCAGCCTCTTAGGGAGACAGGATTGATGTGGAGGAGTACGCTGAAACGGTCACCAGCTACATCGCGAAGTGCACAGAGGATGTCACTATATTGAAGACCTTCACTGCATGGGGCAACTATAAACCCTGGATGACTGCAGAGGTGCGCTCGCTGCTCACAGCCAGAGATACAGCCTTTAGAGCGAAGGACAGGATTGCCCTCCACTCAGCCAGGTCTGCGCTCGCAAAGTGAATTAAGACGGTGAAACGTGCCTACGCGGACAAAATCCAGGGACATTTCTGTGACACAGGGAACACCAAACGGATGTGGGAGGGAGTACGGGCGCTGACGGATTATAAGTCTAGGCAGGGGGTCGATGATGATGACGCTTTGCTTCCAGACAGGCTCAATAACTTCTTTACATGTTTTAAAGCATCAAACCCGACAGTCAGAGGGAGGGCTGGCCCATCTTCACCATCTGTGGGGTCAGCTATCACCATCAACGCAGCAGACACACGGAGGACCCTAATCAGGGTCAACCCACGTAAAGCTGCAGGTCCAGACAACATCCCGGGACATGTGCTCCGAGTCTGCGCGAGTGAGTTGGCGGATGTCCTGACTGACGTATATAACATTTCCCTGAGTCAGGCCATCATCCCTAGATGCTTTAAGACCTCTATCATAGTACCAGTGGCAAAGAAAGTGGTTGTGTCCTGTCTGAATGACTATCGTCCTGTCGCACTGACACCAACTGTGATTAAGTGTTTTGAACGGCTTGTTAAACCACACATCACAGCCTGTCTCCCTGCATCACATGACCCGCTCCAGTTCGCGTATCGTTCAAATTGCTCTACAGAGGACGCTATAGTCACCACCCTGCACTCTGTCATTACCTACCTGGATCAGAAAGACACCTATGCCAGACTCCTGTACATTGATTTCAGTTCAGCATTTAACACCATTATTCCCCAGAGACTGATGGAGAAATTATTCCTTCTCGGTCTGAACACAGCCACATGTCTCTGGATCCTGGATTTCCTGACCGAGAGACCTCAGTCTGTCCGGGTTGGAAACAACATCTCCAACTCTATCATGCTGAGCACTGGATCCCCCTCAAGGTTGTGTACTCAGTCCACTGTTGTTTACACTTTTAACACATCACTGTGTGTCCAGACACGAGGGGAACCAGATTATTAAGTTTGTGGATGACACCACAGTGGTGGGACTTATTCAGAGGGATGAGGAATCAATGTACAGGGAAAAAGTTAGAGACCTGGAGGGCTGGTGCAAGGAGAACATTCTGGTGCTCAACGTGGACAAAACGAAGGAGATGATTATCGACTTCCGGCGGTCACGGCCTGAACACGTCCCTGTCTGCATCAGCGGCCGTTCGGTGGAGAGAGTGGAGAACATCAAGTTCCTTGGAGTGCAGATCTCACAGGACCTGACCTGGAGCAAGAATTCTTTGGGGATCAGGAAGCGGGCCCAGCAGAGACTGCACTTCTTGAGGAAACTCAAACAGGCCTCTCTCCCCATCTGCATCCTCAGGACCTTCTACAGAGGTGTGGTGGAGAGTGTTCTGACATACAGTACTGCACTGCAACATGGTACTCCAGTTGCAGTATGTCAGGCAAAAATGCTCTGCAGAGGATAGTTGAGGGAGCTGAGAAGGTAATTGGAGTTTCCCTCCCCTCTCTTCAAGAACTTTTTCAGAGCCGTTGTAGGAGCAGGGTACTGAACATTGTTTACGACTGCTCTCACCCTCTGCACAAACACTTTGAACTGCTGCCGTCTGGCAAATGATTCCGGAGCATCAGAGGCAGAACCACCAGACTGATCAACAGCTTCCTTCCACAAGCTGTTAGGATGCTGAACAGGTGATCTGGAATCCTTTACACATATTACTGCACTTTATGGACATTATGTATATTATACACTACCGCTCAAAAGTTTGGGGTCACCCAGACAATTATTTTGTGTTTTCCATGAAAAGTCACACTTATTTACCACCATGAGTTATAAAGTGAATAGAAAATATAGTCAAGACATTGACAAGGTTAGAAATAATGATTTGTATTTGAAATAATAATTTTTTCCTTCAGACTTTTCTTTTGTCAAAGAATCCTCCATTTGCAATAATTACAGAATTGCACACCTAACATGATTGCACAAGGGTTTTCTAATCATCCATTAGCCTTCTGACGCAATGAGCAAACACATTGTACCATTAGAACACTGGAGTGATAGTTGCTGGAAATGGGCCTCTATACACCTATGTAGATATTGCACCAAAAACCAGACATTTGCAGCTAGAATTGTCATTTACCACATTCGCAATGTATAGAGTGTATTTCTGATTAGTTTAAAGTTATCTTCATTGGAAAAAAAGTGCTTTTCTTTCAAAAATAAGGAAATCTCTAAGTGACCCCAAACTTTTGAACGGTAGTGTATGTATATTATAGTTTTAGTCAGTTTTAAGTATTTATTTAAATAAATTGTATTTATTTAAATAAAGTATTATTTAAAGTAGTATTTATTAAAGTAGTATTTATATTAGTATAAAATTAGTATTTATATTTATATTTATAAAGTAGTATTTAGTAGTAGTATTAAAGTAGTATTTATTTAAATAAATTAGTATTTATTTATTTATTTAAACGCCGCGGCTGCCGGGCTGGAGTAAGGCGGAGGACAAAAAATATAAGGTACAGACCCTCCCTTCCATCTGTTGTCATGGGAAATGTACGGTCGATACTGGGAAAGTTAGATGAGCTAGCGGCTATCTCCCGTTATGATAGCACTTACCGGGAGTGCTCTCTCCTTTTGTTTACTGAGACGTGGCTAACTGAACTAGCAGCAGATGCTAACATTGAGCTGGAGGGTTTTCACACGATACGAGCTGACCGAACACCAGAGAGTGGCAAAACTAGGGGCGGTGGAGTGATCATGTATGTTAACAACAACTGGTGTAGACCGGGACATATCACTGTTAAACAACGACACTGCAGCAAAGACATTGAGTTGCTAGCTGTTAGCATGAGGCCTACATATCTCCCGAGAGAACACTCACACGTGATCTGCATTGTTGTTTATGCAAATCCGACGGCGAACGCTGGGACAGCGCGTGACGTCATCCATTCAGTAACCAGCAGGCTGCAGACAGAACACCCAGATGCTCTTCTCCTCATCTCAGGCGATTTCAACCACGTTTCACTGTCTCCCATTCTGCCCACTTTCACCCAGTATGTCACATGCCACACTAGAGACAATAAAACACTGGATTTGTTCTACGCAAACACTAAGGAGGCGTACACCTCATCACAACTCCCCCCACTTGGGAGATCGGATCACAACTTGGTTCATCTCCGACCGGTGTACAAACCCCTAGTGCACAGACAACCTCCGGCCATGCACACTGTGGAGTTATGGTCTGAGGAGACAATGGACACTCTAAAGGACTGTTTTGAAGCCACTGCCTGGAAGCAGCTCTGCGATCCACATGGTGAGGACATCGATGGCCTCATTCACACCTTCACGGGCTACCTCAGCTTCTGTGTGGACAAATCCGTTCCCACCAAGACCATACGGCGTCACTCAAACAACAAACCCTGGATCAACCCTGAGATAAAAACACTTCTGAGAGAGAAGAAGAGGATCTTCAGGTCGGGGAACAGGGAGATGCTGAAGTCCGTACAGAGGGAGCTGAGGAGAAAGATCAGAGAAGGCAAGGACAGCTTCAGGAAGAAGATGGAGGAAAAGCTGCAACAGAGCGACATCAGCGGGGTCTGGAGAAACCTCAAAACCATCTCGGGGCTCCAGAATACCTCCCCCCAGGCCACGGGGGGCAGGGAGTGGGCGAACAACCTGAATCTGTTTTTCAATAGATTTGACCAACCGCCCTCCCCCCTGTCTGCACAACAACCACTGCTGCCTCTAAGAAATCAAGTCCTGCTACCCACTCCCCACTCCACCGACACCCCCCCCACTCCCAACACACAGCCCCCCATCCTGACCCTGACCAAGACCCAGGTGAGGACGGAGCTGAGGAAGATCAAGGCGAGGAAGGCGTCGGGACCGGACGGCATCAGCGCAAAGCTCCTCAAGTCCTGTGCAGACCAGCTGTGTGGGATTGTGACGTATATCTTCAACATGAGCCTGAAACTGGGGAGGGTACCACAGCTGTGGAAAACATCTTGTGTGGTACCTGTACCAAAAACTTCCCACCCCAAAGACCTGAACAGCTTCAGACCGGTGGCCTTGACGTCCCACTTGATGAAGACCCTGGAGAGACTGCTCCTTGCTCATCTCCGCCCCCTGGTGGAACCAGCGATGGATCCACTCCAGTTCGCCTACCAGCATGGCATTGGGGTGGAGGATGCGGTGATCTTCCTCCTTCACCGTTCTCTGTCCCACCTGGAGAAGCCCGGGAATATGGTGAGGATCATGTTCTTTGACTTCTCCAGTGCTTTCAACACCATCCAACCGATGATCCTGAAGGACAAGCTGCTGCGCGCAGGGGTGGACCAGCACCTGTCATCATGGATCCTGGACTACCTCACGAACCGGCCTCAGTTTGTGAGAACCCGGGACTGTGTTTCCGACACGATCATCAGTAGCACGGGGGCCCCCCCAGGGAACGGTGCTGGCTCCCTTCTTGTTCACTCTTTATACTGCGGACTTCTCACACAACACAACACATTGCCATCTACAGAAGTTCTCTGATGACTCTGCGATCGTTGGTCTCATCTCCAGCGGAGATGAAGCTGAGTACAGAGGGCTTATCCAGGACTTTGTGGACTGGTGCCATCGGAACTGCCTCCAGATCAACGCGAGGAAAACTAAGGAGCTGGTGGTGGACTGCCGCAGGCATGGGCAGCCCCTCACAGCACCAGTAAATATACAGGGAACAGACATCGAGATGGTGACATCCTACAGGTACCTGGGTATTCATCTGAACAATAAACTAGACTGGTCACACAATACTGACGCACTCTACAAGAAGGGACAGCGCAGGCTGTTCCTGCTGAGGAGACTCAGGTCTTTTGGTGTACAAGGGGCGCTGCTGAAGTCATTCTATGACACGGTGGTGGCATCAGCCATCACTTTTGGAGTGGTCTGCTGGGGCAGTGGCATTACTGCAGCCGATAGGAAGAGACTGAACAAACTGATTAAGAAAGCTAGCTCTGTCCTGGGGCAACGCCTTGATCCGATGGAGGAGATAGGAGAGAGAAGGACGGTGGCTAAACTGTCATCTCTGCTGGAGTCCGAGTTCCACCCTATGCAGGACATACTGGATGCACTGAGGAGCTCATTTAGCAGCAGACTACATCATCCCAGGTGCACAACCGAGAGGTTTCGTAGGTCCTTCCTACCAACGGCTGTCAGACTGTACAACCTAAGCAGGGCTGCTCGCAGAGATAGCAAAAAGACGTAACAAACTAATAGTTTTTTTTTTTTGTTTTTTTTTGAATGCAAAAGATGCAATAGACTTACACAATGGTCCTCTCCGGCATACAACTAGGAACATACCGGTCGCTATGGAGGGTGAGAATATGTATGGGCACATAATCATACCATGTAGGATAACTAAATAGACGGTTATGCTGTTTCATCCCACCTAGCAACAATGCTCTGCACTGTGTGTGTTTATATATTTACATATTTATTCCATCTAGCTACAATGCTCTGCACTGGGTGTGTTTATATTTATATATCTATATATTTATTCCATCTAGCTACAATGCTCCGCACTGTGTTTTTATATATCTACATATTATTCCATCTAGCTACATTGCTCCGCACTGTGTGTGTTTATATACTTGCATATTTATTCCACCTAGCTGCAATGCTCCATACTGTGGGTGTTTATATATTTACATATTTATTCCATCTAGCTACAATGCTCTGCACTGTGTGTTCATATATTCATATATTTATTCCATCCAGCTACAATGCTCTGCACTGTGTGTCTGTGTGTGTGTGTATATATATATATTTTATAGTAATATGTACATATGTATATTAGCTGCTCTTGCTTGCTTGTTTTTTCTTGCCTTCTGATTGTTGCTCTGAGTGTTGCTATCCCTGTGCTGTTGCAATCCTGGAATTTCCCCGTTGTGGGACTAATAAAGGCTTATCTTATCTTATCTTATCTTATCTTATTTCTCTTAGCTACATATAAATACAAATGAGTCTCAGGGATATGTGAATGGCTGTCGGGGTGGGGGGTGAGGGGGGTGTGAGTGTGTTTTTAAATTATGTTCTTTTTACAATACAGATGCCTAGAGAAACGCAATTTCATCTTGCTTGCACTACAGTTGTATGCATAGCATCATGACTTGATTGATTGATTGATTGATTGATTGATTGAAAAATATTTTATTATATCTTTTCATGGCACAACACTGAAGATATGACACCTTGATACAATGTAAAGTAGTCAGTGTACAGCTTGTATAACAGTGTAAATTTGCTGTCCCCTCAAAATAACTCAGCACACAGCCATTAATGTCTAAACAGCTGGAAACAAAAGTGACTACACCCCTAAAATGTCCAAATTGTGCCCAATTAGCCAGTTTCCCTCCCCTGTGTCATGTGACTCGTTAGTGTTACAGTATAAGGTCTCAGGTGTGTTAAATTTAGTGTTTTCGCTCTCACACGCTCTCATACTGTCATGGTCTGGTGAGCGCACTCCTCTCCTTCCCGTCAGGTTCAACTTTCACCTACTCCGCAGGTGATTATCTCCACCTGCGTGATGAGACGCACCTGCTCCTTTGATCTGCCAGCACTTAAATAGACCTCTCTTCTATGTCTTAGCGCTGGCTCGCTGGGTAAACTACCTGTATCGGCTGCTTGACCTAGAATAATCTCATCCAGAAAAACCGTTTAATCTTGTGCTCTTTGTTTCAGGTTGCTACCTCCTTAGTGGTGTGTCTCCAGGGTTGTTGTGCACTCACCTGCCCCGCCATCATCACTTCATCAGCGACTGTCGTCGCCCAGTCAGACACCTCTCCCAGTGCTCCTGTGCCATCCTGTTTTGTCAGAAGGCTCACCGTAAGTGCTGGGTTCATCTGCCAGGTCCTCAATTCTTCCCACATGAGTGTGGTCCTATTTTCCCTTTGTCTAGCCTCCCTCCTAATACACCTGCTCTCATTTCTATTACACTCTGTGTGCTTTCCCTGGCAAGTGACGGTTTTCTCCTGCGGAGGCGTTTTCTTGCAGTAAATAAAATTCATATTAAACTTGTCACTCTGTGTCTCAGTGTGCGTTTGGTGTTACTCCCTGCACGTGAGCTGTCTAATTATAATCAATCATGACAGAATGAGCCAGCCTTGTTGCAAGCTCAGCGGGAGCAGCATCAGTGGAGCACTCCGCGTTACCGCAGTTAGATGCCACAGAGAGACAGGTAGCCATGTTAACTCAACAGCTGCAGACTATTACACAGCGGCTGGGCACGGTCACCGAGCATTTGGGCCATTTGTCTCTTCCGGTGCCTGTTCCTCCACCTGTTGCTCCAACTTCTTCTGTCGTGTGCCGAACTACCTCCATTCCCATGCCTGCCCCATACGGAGGGGAGGTGGGGAGATGTAGAGGATTTTTATGTCACATTCGGCTGTATTTGGGCCAGGTGTGTGGGGGGGAGTACCCGGACGACACTTCAAAAATTCATTTTATGACCCTCCTGCTGCGGGACTGGGCCCTCAGCTGGACCAAAGCTATTCTCAACAGCTTGGAGGGTCCCACGTATTCCTTTGAAAGATTTGTTGGCAAATTCACTCCCTCATTCGACCATTCAGACAGCGAGGGGAACATTATGAGCCTCCTAATGTCACTCCGTCAGGGTAGACGGTCAGCTGCCGACTACTCTGTGGAGTTTCGGGTCATCGCGGCGGACTCAGGGTGGAATGACGTTTCGTTATGAAGCGTCTTCCTCCAGGGGTTAAATGAACTCCGGGACGACCTAGCGGTTCATGCGGTACCCTCCTCCTTGGATGGTTTAATTGACCAGGCTATCAGCCTTGACAACCGATACCGTGAGTGTGAGAAGGAACGCAGGGCCTCCTCTCACCCGGTCATGACGTGTGCTTTCCTGCCGGCTGCTGACACAGCTGGAGCCAATTCTCTTTCCGAGCCTATGGAGTTCGGCCGAGTCTGTTTGTCTCCGGAGGAGCACCAGTGGCGAAAGAGAATCGGCGCCTGCATGTATTGTGGTTCTCGCAAACACACGCTGCAGGACTGTCAGCTGAGGCCAAAAGACATGGCCCGTCAGTAGCCGTGGGGGAGCTGACGGGCGGGAAATCTAGTCATCCCCCCGGTAATCTATCTATTTCGGCCCTTATTCAGTTTCCGGGGGTCGAGAGGAGGTCTAAAGCCTTGATTGACTCAGGGGCAGAGCAAAATTTCATTTCGGCGTGGTTCGTACGGGATTTAGATTTAGTATACTTTATTGATCCCCAGAGGGGAAATTGAGGGTCATCCACCACCTGGATGGATGAAGCAGCCACAATACGGCGCTATCCCTTAACCATTCACACACACATTCACACCTAGGGCCACTTTAGAGTCTCCAATTAACCTAACCTGCATGTTTTTGGCATGTGGGAGGAAACCGGAGAAATCCCGGAGTAAACCCACGCAAACACGGGGAGAACATGCAAACTCCACACAGATCACTGTTGGTCGGGGGCTGGGTACGGGATGTAGCCTTCCCTATGATTATATTGCCCAGGCCCTTAAGTGTGATTACATTGTCGGGCAAAAAAGTTGCTACCATCACCGATAAAACCAAGCCGGTGTCTGTCCTTCATTCCGGCAACCACCAGGAGACCATTTCAATCTTTATTCTCCCCAAATCTGGTCACCCGGTGGTCCTTGGTTATCCATGGCTCCAGAAACATAATCCTATCATTAATTGGGCTAATAATTCCATCTCGTCCTGCAGCCCGTATTGTTTAGTCTCTTGCCTCAGTTCGGTTGAATGTTCACCTATGCTCTCCATCTTTTCCCCTCCGGTGGAGCCACCAGACCTCAGTCTTGTGCCTGAAACTTATCGTGATCTCAGGGAGGTCTTTAGCAAGTCTAGAGTGCTTTCCGTACCTCCCCATTGCTCTTATGATTGCGCTATAGATCTCCTCCCGGGTGCACGGCTGCCGTCCAGTCGGCTTTACAGTATTTCGGGGTCGGAGAGGGAGGCGCTGGAGAGCTATATTAAAGAGTCTCTGAACGCCAGCCTTAATCAGCCATCATTGGCTCCTCTTGGGGTGGGGTTTTTCTTTGTGGCAAAGAAGGACAGTTCCTTATGCCCGTGCATTGACTACCGCAAGCTCAACGCGATCACTATTAAGGACAAGTATCCTCTGCCCCTGATAAACTCTGTGTTTGAGCTCCTTCAGCGCGTGCAGGTGTTCACTAAATTGGACTTGCATAACGTTTATCATCTGGTGCGCATTCGCGAAGGGGACGAGTGGAAGACGGCTTTTAAAACACATCTGGGGCAATTTGAATATCTAGTGATGCCTTCTGGGCTCACTAATGCCCCTGCCGTCTTCCAACGGATGATCAACGACGTCCTCTGCAACATGGTTAATCAATTTGTTTTTGGCTAGCTCGATGACGCCAGAGGAACACACAGTCCATGTCCGGACCATTTTGCAACAGCTCTTGGAGAATCAGCTTTAGGTTAAAGCCAAGAAATATGAGTTTTCTACTCACTCCACTTCCTTTCTGGCCTTTATCGTAGCTGGGGGAGAGCTGAGGGCTGACCCGGCCAAGGTGGAGGCTGTGCTGAATTGGCCTACACCCCACTCTGGCAAGAAGCTGCAGCGCTTCTTGGGGTTTGCAAACTTTTATCACCGTCTCATCAGAAACTATAGTGGGATAGCACAGCCTCTGACTCAGCTGACCTTGATAAAGGTACCCTTTAGTTGGTCCGAGGCAGCCGAACGGGCCATTCTCAAATTAAAGGACCTGTTCTCCAACACTCCAATCTTGGCCCAGGTAAACCTCATGCTCCAGTTTATCTTAGAGGTGAACGTTTCTGATTCAGGGGTGGGCGCTGTTCTATTGCAGCACTCGGCCCCAGATCAGAAGCTCCACCCATGTGCGTATTTCTCTCAGCGGCTCACGCCTGCAGAGAGGAATTATGACATAGGAGAACAAAAGCTATTGGCCATTAAATTGGCCCTTGAGGAGTGGAGGCACTAGTTGGAGGGAGTGCCCCAGCTGGTAATTGTGTGGACCGACCATAAAAATTTAGAATATCTTCAGTCAGCCCATAGGCTGAATGCCAGGCAGGCCCGCTGGGCCTTATTTTTTGCTAGATTCAATCTTAACATCACTTATAGGCCTGACTCCCACAACATTAAGCCAGACGCTCTCTCCCGCCAGTTTTGTCCTCACCCTCCTACCCCTCCCTCCCGTCCCCAATCCATTGTCCCACCCTCTTGTTTCCTTGGAGCACTCTCGTGGGACATTGAACGGAGGGTTTGGTAGGCATTATCCACCAAGCCCGTACCAGAGAGGGGCCCTGATGGGCGACTGTTTGTCCCAGACTCGCTGCGCAGTGACGTCAACAAGTAGGGCCACACTGGTTACTTCGCCTGTCATCCTGGCGTCACTCGAACTATCAGTCTTATTCACCGAGTGTTTTGGTGGCCCACCATGCGAACTGATGTCTGGGAGCGCGTTGGTGCTTGTCAAGCCTGCTGCTGCAACAAGTCAGACTCCTCGCCCCTTTCTGGCCTGCTCCACCCTCTTCCCATCCCTCATCGACCCTGGTCTCACATTGCCCTAGACTTTGTCACCGGACTCCCACCATCTCAGGGCAATACTGTTATTCTCACCTGTGTGGATCGCTTCTCCAAAGCGATCCACCTGGTGTCCCTCCCTAAGTTACCCTCTGCCCTGGAAACAGCGAACCTCCCAACCGATCACGTCATCCAGATCCATAGCATCCCTATGGACATTGTGTCTGACTGGGGCCCCCAGTTTACATCTCAGATTTGGAAGGCCTTTTGTCGCTCTCTTGGTGCTACCGTCAGCCTGACATCGAGTTATCATCCTCAAAGCAACAGTCAGGTTGAGCGCGCCAACCAGTCCTTGGAGGCCACCCTGAGGTGTGTGGCAGCCTCCAATCCCACCTCATGGAGTACCCACCTGACATGGGTGAAGTATTCCCACAATGCAGCGATCTCAGCGGCCACCGGGTTGACCCCTTTTGAGGCTTCTATGGGGTACATCCCCCCCTTTACTATCCATGGCAAAGAAGGAAGTGGCTGTTCCATTGGTGGGGGCTCATGCCCGCCGCTGTCGCTGGCTGTGGAGGGCCACTTGGGCTGCCTTGGTCCAGTCAGCTGAACGGAACCGTCAATATGTTGACCATAGGCGGGTTCCAGCCCCTAAGTATTCCATCGGGCAGCAAGTGTGGCTAGCTGTGGACCAGGTCCCACTCAAGACCAAGTCTAGGAAACTGTCCCCTTGGTTCCTGGGTCCATTCCCTATCTCCAGTATCGACAACAACGTCACGGTCTGCCTAAAGCTCCCACTAGCAATGCGGATACACCCCAAGTTTCCACATGTCTAAATCAAGCCCCTCTCCACCAGTTCCGCTCTGTTCTCCCCCTAGCCGTCTCCTCCTCTCTCGGATCATCGACGGCCAGATCACTCACATGGTCCAGAGGATCCTGGACGTCACCATCGAGGTCGGGGGCTTCAATACCTCGTCCACTGGAAGGGCTACAGACCAGAGGAGAGGTCGTGGATCCCTGGTTCCAATGTCCTCGACGATGATCCAGGCCTTCCACAAGGCTCATCCCACCAAGCCCAGTGGGACTGCAGGAGGTGTTCCTTGGGGGTGGGGGGGGCACTGTCATGGTCTGGTGAGTGAGTGCACATCCTCCCCGTCCGTCGGGTTCAACTTTCACCTACTCCGCAGGTGATTATCTCCACCTGCGTGATGAGACGCACCTGCTCCTTTGATCTGCCAGCCGCTTAAATAGACCTCTCTTCTATGGTTTCAGCGCTGGCTCATTGGTAAACTACCTGTATCAGCTGCTTGACCTAGAATAATCTCATCCAGAAAAACCGTTTAATCTTGTGCTCTTTGTTTCAGGTTGCTACCTCCTTAGTGGTGTGTCTCCAGGGTTGTTGTGCACTCACCTGCCCCGCCATCATCACTTCATCAGCGACTGTCGTTGCCCAGTCAGACACCTCTCCCAGTGCTCCTGTGCCATCCTGTTTCGTCGGGAGGCTTGCCATAAGTGCTGGATTCATCTGCCGGGTCCTCAATTCTTCCCACGTGAGTGTGGTCCTATTTTCCCTTTGTCTAGCCTCCCTCCTAATACACCTGTTCTCGTTTCTCATTACAGGCTGGCAAAGTGACGGTTTTCTCTTGCGGAGGCGTTTCTTGCAGTAAATAAAATTCATATTAAACTTGTCACTCTGTGTCTCAGTGTGCTTCCTTTGGTGTTACTCCCTGTATGTGAGCTGTCTAATTATAATCAATCATGACACGAACATAAAAGGAGTGGGGTTAATAAAGACTATATGGTCCCGCAATACTAAAAGGCATAAAAGGTGGAAACCTTGATCCTTGCTTTAAGCCCTTCATTTTGAAGGTTTTGTTTCTCTAACAGGAAGACAGAAGATGAACATCCTGTGAAAATTCTGAGACACTGGTGGGTCAAGGTCTTTAATACTGTCTGATGTGCTACCATTTGAGACTTTTTCCTGCCATACTAGCACTTTAGTGCAGGGAGTTGAGATGGGTTATGTCCCAGCACTCCTACAACCATGTATGCTAACCCAAACTGATTAGTGTGTTATTTAGTGTTGCAGTGCGGCCTTCTTTTCCCATCAAAGGAGTTGATTTTATCATGGGTAACGATATAGCTGGAGGAAAAGTTTCAGACTCCTTTTGGTCTCCCCAGAATAGTGCAGACTGATCAAGGCACTAATTTTCTGTCTAGACTTTTTAATCAGGTGATGGAAACTCTTGGAATTAAGCATGTGGTTTCAAGCACCTATCACCCTGAATCTCAAGGAGCTCTGGAGCGGTGGCACCAGACACTAAAATCTATGTTGATAAAATACTATCTTGAGACTGGTAAAGATTGGGATGAAGGAGTACCCCTAATGTTGTTTGCAATAAGGGAAGCTAAACAAGAATCCTGGGGATTTAGTCCCACAGAACTTGTGTTTGGACATGAAGTTTGAGGTCCTTTAAATTTACTCAAGGAAGAGTTCATGTCATCTCCAAAATCAGCCAAGACTAATATCTTGGACTTTGTTTCACACTTCCAAAAGTGCCTCCACCAGGCTCGAACAGTGGCTTCGGAAGCACTATCTTCAGCTCAGATCACTATGAAGTAGCATTATGACAAGAAGGCAGTTCTACGGTCCTTCAAACCAGGTGATGAGGTTCTAGTGTTACTTCCTATCCCTGGGTCTTCTCTCTCTGTTTGTTTTTCTGGACCCTATGTGGTACAAAAGAAAGTAAGCAATCCTGACTGTTACAAAAACTCCTGACAGAAAACATAGTACTCACTTGTGTTATCTTAACATGTTAAAGTTGTACCACTCTAGAACTGACCCTGTTCCTGAGCCTATCCATCAAACTCTAGTGCCTGTGGCACCTATGGCAAATGAGTACTTATCTACCTCACCCTCTGTCTCTTTAAGTACCTCTCTGGGAGTGAATGGTACTAAAGATGAAGATGGTCTTGAAATAAAGGTAGCAGATCACCAGACAGCCAGATTATTAAACTTAGAGGTGGTGACAAATCTGCCTCAGTACCTTTTTCAATTGTCTGATCTACAAAAGGCAGATATTGAAGCTCTTATTCAGACCCATTTAACATTGTTTGGTGCAGGGATGAGAATCCTCCGTGGATCCGCGGAATTCCTAGGATTTCATCATGTCTAGGGTCATTCTCGTGAATCGTCTAAATTTGAGGAGAAAATTTTAGGGGGGGGAGGTTGGAGATATGTTATGAGCGGCGAGTCATATTTTCGATAGGCTGCTAAAATCCACCGCGCAGAACGCGCTACCCAGCGAGATCAGTAATGTAATGACAAGGCCACTGATTGGCTGATACTTATTGAAGCAACCAATCGGCGATTTTGTTATTCCTTTGTCATATCCAACACGCGGAGCGATATGCAAATGGCGGACAGTTCAATCAACTGAGTTTTCCCGATTTCGTGAAAATGGTGAACCTAAAACTCACGAAAGACAACAAAGCAAGAATTTTAGAAATCGACAAAGGGATAAGGAACAAGTTTCGCTGGGAATGGCTCAAAAAAACTGTGTCAATGACTGTAAAGATCGGTAAAAATACCGAAGTTGTGGTTGAAAAAATGGCCGACTTCATAGCGAAATGCGAAGTACCAGGGAAAGCCCAGTGTGTTTATTGTAACGATTTCTTGAGTTATGGATCTCGTGGTTGTGTTGCCTTAGTTGAACACTGTTCAAAACAGAAACATCTCAAAGTTGTGGCTACAAGAGATCGAACTACTCGCATCGTGCTGCATTCAAAACGATCGATGGAACACAGTCAAATTCAGATGCCAGTCAATCAAAGTTCATCACAATCGGCCCCGATTACAGCAATTAGTGATCGGAAGACACATTCCAAGGTAAGATTTTTTTCTCGTTATAAGTAATGTACTTGAGAATTTTCACGTAATGAATTTGTTATGAAATAGCATGTGTAAGTTGTGACGTCATGCCTGTTTTGAAACACTAATTGCATTTGAATGCTGATTATCAATTGTTAATAGATAAATGTTATTACATATTTTCTCACAATTTGAAATGCAATCTAAGAATT
Organism: Pholidichthys leucotaenia; assembly: GCA_020510985.1. Lineage (NCBI taxonomy): Eukaryota > Metazoa > Chordata > Actinopteri > Cichliformes > Pholidichthyidae > Pholidichthys > Pholidichthys leucotaenia. The sequence goes on along the minus strand of CM035848.1, from coordinate 221,428,084 downwards.
TTGAATATAATTTATCATTTTTTGTTTCACTAGGAGGAGTTACATAATGCATGTGTAAGTTTTTTGTCATGGGTGGTGATGGGTTGCCTTTCCTAAGATATCTTTGCTTTTATTAGTAAACATAATTTCTTCATGGTCATTGCATAAAAATATTAAACATCTTTTAAGTTTTACTTACTTTCTTAGATTATCTTTCAAATATTAAAATATACTAATATGCAACTTTTTTATATTCCTAGTAACACTAACAAATGCACACATTAATAAATCAAAATGTTTGCAGAATGTCAGTATATTTTAATAAATGGGTGATGGAGTTGGTGATGGAATTTTGTTAATATTTATAATTTATTTTACTTGGTTAAATTATTTTGTCTGTTCTAGAACTATGTAAATGTAATCCTGTGTCAGTTCTAAACATATTAAATAGTAGTAAAATATAATTTAGTATTATTACATCAACATACCATTCAGATATCATAAATTTACACATGTGATGCAGCAGCAGATTAAAAAGGTAAACTATAAATGCATTTGTACTTATTTCTAACTTTAAATATAAGACCACATTGAGCATTCTAAAACACCAGATTTTGTTAGCTTCTGGGGGGCGTTGGCCCCCAGACCCCCCACCAAGGCTCCGCCTTGGATCCGGCTTGGGGGCCTGCGTCCCCCAAGAACCCTCTGGCTTAGTTTTCCTCTTTTTTCCCAAACCCCATTCTCATCTCTGTTTGGTGACATCCCTGCTCGCACAATGGTGTTGGCTCATGATATTAAAGTAGGGGATGCTACTCCTATCAAACAACATGCCTACAGAGTCAATATGACAAAGAGGGAAATTATGAAGAGGGAAGTGACCTACTCTCTGGAACATGGGTTGGCAAAAGCAAGTTGTAGCCCTTGGAGTTCACCTTGGCTGGTTATCCCTAAATCAGATGGAACTCCACAATTCTGCACAGACTATCGAAGGGTAAATGCTGTAACTGTGTAGACTGTGTAGATAATGTTGGATCTGCCTTTTATGTCAGTAAATTAGATCTTCTTAAAGGCTACTGGCAAGTTCCTCTTACTGAAAGAGCTTCAGAAATCTCAGCCTTTGCTACCCCAGATCATTTCTTGCATTATACTGTAATGCCATTTGGAATGAAGAATGCTCCGGCCACATTTCAAAGGTTAATGGTCATTGTTCTGGGGGATGTTGCCAATTGTAATATCTACCTTGATGATCTTGTGTTCTATTCTTCCAGCTGGGCTGCACACATAGATACTTTAACAGGTGTTTTTCAGCGATTAGCTGCAGGCTCATTGACCCTCAACCTTGCAGAGTGCGAATTTGGCAAAGCCACAGTTATGTACCTTGGAAAGGAAGTCGGCCAAGGGCAGGTACGCCCCATTCTTGCTAAAGTAGCTGCTATACTGGTCTACCCTGTACCCACCACGCGGAGAGAGCTGCGTAGATTTCTGGGAATGGTTGGTTACTAACAGATGTGTTTGTACTAACTTTTCACAGGTGGTGGCCCCACTAACTACCCTGTGTAGTCCAAAGCAGGCTTTCATTTGGAGTAACGAATGCCAGCATGCTTTTGAATGTGCTAAAGCTCTTCTGCTTAGTGCACCTGTACTTGCCACACCTGATTTCTCCAGACCATTCAAGGTGGAAGCGGATGCCAGTGACACTGGAATGGGAACTGTCCTTCTTCAGGAGGATGCTAATAAGATCAGCCATCCAGTGGGCTACTATTCACGCAAGTTCAATAAGCATCAGCAGAAGTACTCTGCTATTGAGAAAGAAACCTTGGCCATGCTACTTGCACTACAGCAGTTTGAGGTTTATGTGGGGTCAACATCACAGCCTGTGGAAGTCTATACAGATCACAACCTGTTGATATTTCTGGCCCGCATGTATAACAACCAAAGACTAATGAGGTGGGCTCTATTCTGTCAGAATTACAATATTCAAATTAAACATAAAAAGGGAGTTGATAATGTGGTGGCTGACGCCTCTCCAGGGTTTAAAGAAACTTTACCATTTACATGTTAAAGCAAAACTGATGGTTTTATTCTTATGGGTGGGGGAATGTTACAATACAAAGAGTAACCTGTGTTTCTTCTCAGGTCTTGATTTCCCTGACCTCTTTATTGGTTCTTCAGAGCCCACACCTGCATCCTGTTGGTCAATCAGTGTCCTCCCCTGACTATAAAAGGCCAAAGAAGCAGAGGATCAGTGGCAGTAATGCACCTGTAAGCTGGTTGCCAACCGCCAATCAAATGAAGATCGGTCTTCCACCTCTGACTTGGGTTGCCACCAAATCACAAGCTCTGCTCTCTGCTGCCATTACAGGCTGGGTTAAGTTTGAGACTGTTTGTATGTTTATGTACACTGTAGTGAACCTGGTTATTTACTAGTTGTTCAGACTGTCTGTTAACTTATGTCTGTTTCTTGTTCTGCCAGAGAAAGCCGTAAGGGAGAGCTGCCATTTTTGTTGAACCCTTTTTGTCCCGTTTATGTTGCAGATCAGGGAGTCGCTTATCAGGGTTTGTATTTTTCTTTTAACTTAAGTTGGAGGTAAGATTCTTTTGTTTCTAGCTTTGGGGGGCGTTTTTGTTTACTGTGGCCTTGGTTCTCCCTGAAGTTAATTTTTCTTTCTTATATTCTGGTAATAAACCTGTTAAAACTGATAAGCTCTCATCATTTTGTCACCAAGGTTATTACTCCCTTTATCCCCTAGACAGCCATCGGGGGTCGTAACATGGTTAACACTACCTTATGCTATATACTGTTATTGTTCTGTACTTTTAGTTTAGGAAACACGGCAGTGTTCTAGCTTTAATGGACTTTTAGTGGATTTCAGGTGGAAGAATAACCCACCTTGCCGTGTGGGGTGGGACAATGGTCCACTCGTCCCCCCTAGCTTAGGTTTGTTGTGTGAATATGATAGGCCCTTTAGTAATTTCAGTTCTAGTTTTTAGCATGTGATTCGGGTCCTAAATTGGGGAGGATCTCAATTGTATGTATGGTTTTGGACTTTCGGTGGGGGGGGGGGGGGGGGATGTGGGGTTTTATTGTGAAGAGCGGTGTAGTGGCGGCCACTACTTCTTCCGCCACTGCACCACCTCTATAAACACCAGTGGGCATCTTAGTTCAGCCTCTTTGCCAACACCCCTGCCTAGTGGCTGTATTGTGGAGAGTACTGCAACTAAACCTGAGTTCTATCAAGCACCTGGTCTCGTTATTTGGAAAGTAATTCTATACATATCATCTCCCAAAAACAGCCCACCGGGGGTCCAAAATTTTCTCTGTGGCTTTATAGCTTTATTTCTAGTAAATGTCTGACTTTCTATAGTTTGTGTAAATTTGAAACATTTTTTTCTCTGTAAGATAAGACTTTTTTTCTCATCACTTTTCTTCTTCTCTTTTCTGATGAGAACAAGGGGCCCTTGATTTCAAGGACCAAGGGGTAGGCAAAGGGGAAAGGGTAGAAATTAGAATTGCAAAGGACCCCAAATCTACCTGTACTTCTCTCTCACATTGCAAATATTTTTTTCGACTATTTTACAGTATTTGCTGCTGTTAATAACTACTTAGTGTTTCTCTTGCTATTTTTATGTATAAGGGTCATTACATTTAATAAAAGGGTTGTGTCATGCCTGGCCCTCACGAGCCAGTGTAAGACGTCACAAGTCAGTGAGTTTTGCAATGATGTTTTATTAGCAAAACAAGACAAGACACAAGGCTATGAGCCGCTAAGGGCAAAAACACACACTAAGTGATACAAGGGCTCGTAGAGCTAACCCCAGCCACTACGAGCTAAACTATGACAAGAATGAAAACGAACCTGACATGAAGGTCTAACGAGGCCTCACGAGGATTGTTTGATGATTGTTTACTTATGCTCCCGCAATTGGACTGCCATCAGCGCCTGCCTTATAAAGGCGAACGCTAACGAGCAGTAATGACAGACAGCTGACCGGCCTTGACAGGCGGAAGCCCCACCGAGCACCTTCACAATAAGAGCCCGGTGAGGCCAGAATACAACCCACAGCTGTCAAGGCCGGCAGTGAGCTATGCGTGGCCCGAGCGTGGACAGGACCAGCGCTCAGGTCATAACAGTACCCTCCCCCGAAGGCGGGCTTCCAGAACACCCATGGACCACCCTGCCCCCCCCACCCCATCCAGGGTGGGCGGCTGGGGGTAGACCCGGAGGGAGAGAGACCAAACCCAGAATCAATGCAATAACCAGAAAAAACTAAACACAGGACAACGACAAGAAAAACCAAATACTCAATGACTAGAAATACCAAATCCACAGATTAAATACTCAAATCAGATCAAATGCTCGAATAATTACAGCAACAGCACAGGACAGAAAGAGAAAATTAAATCCTTGCCCACATGTTTCACAAGAAAATGATTTCTCACCTGTGTGAATGCTCAAGTGAATCTTCAAATAACAAATACAGGAAAACAGAACAATTATTGACTCATACTTACCTATACGCAAAACAAAATAGAGCAACTGCAAGACATGGAGGAATACAGAATAACAAGAAAAACAAAACCGGACAATAACTGGATCAGGACATCACCAGAAAATAACCACTACCCCCCCCCCCCGACAGTTTATGCCAACCGGTGGAGACCAGGTGCCATAGGAACAGTTCAGGTGGTCTCCCCGCGTCCAACGGCCAGCGGGTGGTCATGGGAGGCGGAACATGACCAGGCGGCTCACCACAGTCCAACGCCCAGCACGTCCGCTCCTCTGGTGGCCGAACCAAGTCGCCCAACGAAACACATAACACGTCGGGTGGCCGACCCGGGGGCGCCGAACCGGCGAAGCAGTCCCTCAGGCGGCCGACCCGTGTACCTCAGCCACCAGTCCCGAGGAAATACAGCCCGCGGCGGCCTCCCTGATGAGGACGAAACTCGGGAGAGCCAGGGCGAGCGAACAGGGACCCCCACGGCCCCCGGCGATGATACGCAGGGGCAATGACCGAGTAGAGGGACAAGACCATGATGAGCCCGTAATCCGTCCGACGGCGAAAGGTCTGCAGCTCCTCCCCCGTCCGTGGACCCCAATAGAGTTTCGGCTGCACCCACGTCGGGCCCCGATTGCGCCAGAACCGCACCTGCGGTGGACCCCGATCAAGCCTCTGGCGCAGCCACGTCGGACCCCGATTGGGCCAGAACCGCACCTGCGGTGGACCCCGATCAAGCCTCTGGCACACCCACGTTGGACCCCGATTGGGCCAAAGCAGCTCCCATGATGGACCCCGATTAGGCCACAGCAGCCTCCACGACGGACCCCGACTGGGTCGGTGCAGCTCCACTGACGATCTCCACCCCCGAACCTGGGACCTCCAACCCAGTGACTCCGACTGGTTCCATGCCGGCGACACTGCAACGAGGCTCACAAACAACAAGAAAACTGGGATCAGAATCACCGGTAGCAACAGAACCCAGCGAGATGAGCTCGGGCGCAGCAGGCGGCTGCTCCTCACTCGCCTCCCCGAGAGGCAGGCAAAAATGCTCCAAAACAGGGAACAGAGACACAAGAGGGAGCACTTGCCTGCACTCGGGTTCTGTTGCCACCCAGGACTTCAACGATCCAGGTTCAGGGCGGCGACTCTCATCAGCAGGCTCCAACTCAGCTGCGTCGGGCTCCGCAGCTGGCAAGATGTCACCTGCAGTCTGAGGTTCCTCCTGCGCTGCTGTCCACGCCGACGACCCGTATGGCGTGGGGGCAGAGGACACTCGACCCACTGGCTCGGACCGCTCCGGCAAGGAGACCCGGGGACGCTTCATCGTCGGCTCAGGCTCCAGGCCGCAGTCCGCTCTTCTCCTCTGTCCACGACGTGGCTACAGGGCTGGATCCAGGCTTTCCAGCACTGCAGGCCCCCTCTTCATCCGACAACGTTGGCCTGGCGTCGCGGACCGCTCAACGGGGGGGACACAGAGGCAGCAGGTTTAGTCATTATCTCTACAGCAGGTGGAGGGAGCTCGGGGGGCTGCGAACCCCGAACTCCGCCCCCAGGAGTCAGACAAGGCAGGTTACAAACATGATGTAATAAATTAACATGCACTTTCCTTTCTTCCGGAGGAGGGATGGTTCCTGCTGTAGGGGACGTTGTTCCTCCTTCTTCCCGCTGGATGGCGACAGAGGGTCCCCTGGAAGGATGAGGTGGAGCCGCTCTCAGAAGTTCGCTGACGGGCTTCGCCGGCAGCGGGTCCAGCCGGGGGTTCTGCTGAGGATTGCCTGGGCCGCGGCACCGACGTCGTCGTCGGCCCCCAGATGGCGCGAACTCCTGGACCAGGTCAAGGGCAGGAGCGGGATACCAGCACGGGGAGCGAGGATGCCTCCTCCGCTGCTTCCTGCCATAGTCCTCCTCCACCATACGGAGTATCTCGCGCTGTGCGGCAATGTCATCCCTCCTTGCGCCGACTTCAGGGTGGTCAGCGTAGCGGGGAGAAAGATGATTAAGCGCATCCTCAGCGCAGTCCAGGTACCAGCGTATATCGCTGTTGTAGTCGAGGAGGGAAGCAGAGATGAGCGTTTCATCCACATATTCTAGGACGTCCGCCAGCTCGTGGCTCGGACTCCGAGCGCGGCCCCTCTACAATGGCATTCCTCCGGCACACCGTACCCAGACAGGAAAAGAACAAACGTCCAAAAGCAAAAACTCACGGTGAAAAAGGCGTCTCGGTGTGGCGTTTAGACATCTGGCGGCAGGAGCATACTGTCATGCCTGGCCCTCACGAGCCAGTATAAGACGCCACAAGTCACCAGTGAGTTTTGCAATGATGTTTTATTAGCAAAACAAGACAAGACACAAGGCTATGAGCCGCTAAGGGCAAAAACACACACTAAGCGATACAAGGGCTCGTAGGGCTAACCCCAGCCACTACGAGCTAAACTATGACAAGACAAGAATGAAAACGAACCTGACATGAAGGTCTCACGAGGATTGTTTGACGATTGTTGACTTAAGGTCGACTTATGCTCCCGCAATTGGACTGCCGTCAGTGCCTGCCTTATAAAGGCGAACGCTAACGAGCAGTAATGACAGACAGCTGACCGGCCATGACAGGCGGAAGCCCCACCGAGCGCCTTCACAATAAGAGTCCAGTGAGGCCAGAATACAACCCACAGCTGTCAAGGCCGACAGCGAGCTATGCGTGGCCCGAGCGTGGACAGGACCAGCGCTCGGGTCATAACAGGTTGTACATTTAATTCAACTACATTTTAGCATGTGATAATCAAATTTGATCATATTAAACATAATTTTCCAAATACAAAATTGTGGCTAGTGAAAAGGCTGAGTGGCTAGTAACTTTGGAAAATCACTAGCCACAGTGGCCGGTGAGCAAAAAAGTTAATGTCAAGCCCTGCTGACGTGAAAGCACTATTGGTCTGCAGTTACTATCCTCAACAAGCAGCGGGTGCTACCGGAAGCTTCTCCCCATCCCAAAGCACTCACAAGTGGTCAATCGTACTGTAGCCTCATGCAGCAGTTAGCTGCAGTCAGAGAGGAGGCCCATGCCACTCACGTCCAGACTCCAAATGAATTGCACCTGCACAACCCCCCACCAATTGATGTAAATGTTTCTTCAGTGTAACACTAATAAATCACTGCATTTGACCAACAGCCTCAGTCACATACTCACTTCGTCCACTCTGTGTATGTCTGTGATATAAGCTAAACATCTAGCAGCTAGCTCATCATTTTGTCACCTGGTTTATGTTACTCCCTTTTTCCCCTAGACAGCCATTGGGGGTCGTAACATGATTAACACTACCTTATGTTATATACTGTTATTGTCCTGTACTTTTAGTTTAGGAAACATGACAATGTTCTAGTTTTAATGGACGTTTAGTGGATTTCAGGTGGAAGAATAACCCACCTTGCCGTGTGGGGTGGGACGATGGTCCACTCGTCCCCTCTAGCTTAGATTTGTTGTGTGAATATGATAGGCCCTTTAGTAATTTCAGTTCTAGTTTTTAGCATGTGATTCAGGTCCTAAATTGGGGAGGGTCTCAATTGTATGTATGGTTTTGGACTTTCTGTGGGGGCAGGGGGATGTGATGTGGGGTTTTATTGTGAAGAGCGGTGTAGTGGCGGCCACTTCCTCTTCCACCACTGCACCGCCTCTGTAAACACCAGTGGGTGTAGAAGAACTTGGAATAACGAGGCGATGTGATTCGTAAACCAAAGTTTATTATCAGCTCCTCTAACAAGTCTCATCTAGGTGCAGCAGCAGAAGAAGTGAGAGAGCGAACACCTTCGGCTCTACGAACTTATACTCGCACATAACAAAAGACATGCATATCAAAAGCTGACATCCCTCATTATCTTAATCCCCTCTTTTGTCTTCGTACCCCTCCACCTGGCCCTGGGAGGTCAGGGCGACCTATCTGGTCTCCACCGCAGCGCCTCGGATGCTCTTTGATCTTCACTGGCGGTTGAGACCTTTTGTCCTGTTCTGAGGTGTGAAGTCGCTTTTCATATGTAATCACCAAACATTCTCACATGCTTATACATATGTAGGTTATGGGATATATGATTAATATAGACCACAGCCCCCCCCCCCAAACGACTAAGAAAAGGACAATAGAAAAATTCACAGTTTTAGATAATTATTATGACATACTAACTGCTACACCTCTTGACACAGAAGAAACTTTCCAGCAGCTATGCTCCTAAGAGAGTTCAGTGGTAATCATAACAGCATAGTAATATCACAAGTCAGTCCTAAACTGTTACAGCACAATTAGTGAACAACTGTTGAGTAGTTTGCATCAGTCCCTGTGCCGTCTGGGTTTTAATCTTCTCCCGAATCTGCTGTGGGTCCACTTGGGCGTCCTGGTGGGACCTTCCTGTAAGGAATCTGCAGCTAGGGGAGGAGAGTGATTATTTGTTCCCTGCGGGGGGCTGAGTCTTTTCTCTTGGGGGGTCTACCCCGCCGAGGTGCTCTCGCCAACCGTGCAGGCTCGTCTCTCAACAAGAAGGCAGGTTTAAGTCTGTCAATGCTGACTGTTTCTTTTCTATCCCCAAAATCAAGCACAAAATGTTTATCACCAGGTTCCAGCACTCTGAATGGTCCATCGTATGGTGGGCGGAAGGTTGGTTTTAAAGCTTCATGCCTAACAAAAACGAATTCAGCATTTTTTAAAGCTTGGGGGACAAAAACCCGCGGAAAAGAGTGATGTGCCGGTCCGGGGAGAGAGTCCGGTCCGTTGCTGCCTAAAAACCTCGGGGCTGGAAGATGCCCTGGCTCTGGGTTCTCTGGTAAGAACTCACCTGGGAGCCTGAGAGGTTGTGCAAAAACTAATTCTGCTGGGGAGGCGTCTAGATCCTCTTTAGGCGCAGCACGCAACCCCAATAAAACCCAGGGAAGTTTATTTACCCAATTTGTATCCGTTAGTGAGGCTCTGAGGGCGGCCTTTAAAGATCTGTGAAAATGCTCGCATAACCCATTAGCCTGAGGGTGATAAGCGGTGGTGAGGTGAATTGTCGCCCCTAAGCTGCTGGCCATGGCTGACCAAAGCTCCGAGACAAATTGAGGCCCCCTATCGGACGTGATGTCCGATGGGACGCCGAAACGTGCCACCCAGTTTGTCAAAAAAACGCGAGCGACTTCCTCCGCTGTGGTTGACGCCAGAGGGACTGCCTCTGGCCAGCGCGTGGTGCGGCCTATCATTGTTAACAGATGTGTGAAACCTTGGGAGGAAGGTAGTGGCCCCACGAGGTCGACATGAACGTGGTCGAACCTTCTAGCAGGGATTCGAAAAGGCTCTAGAGGGGCTTTTGTGTGTTTGTGTACTTTGGCGCGCTGACAAGAAATGCAAGTCTTTGCCCATTCTTTTACGTTTTTGCGCAGGCCAAGCCACACAAACTTTTCGGCGACCATTTTAACCGAAGCACGCACACCTGGGTGCGCGAGGGAGTGAATAGAGTCGAAAATAAGGCGGCGCCATGAGCTGGGACTAACGGGCGAGGTTGGCCGGTTGAGATGTCGCATATTAGGGGGGGCACACCGTCGCGTAAACCCCTTTCCTCCAGCCTTAATCCTATTGGTCCAGACAGGAGTGCGCGCACGTCCGTGTCACTACTTTGCTCCTCCGCCATGGCTGCATAATCTATCCCTGCGTGGATTGGGGCTGTGTATGTGTCCGCGTTGGCGAAGAGTTCTGCGGCTGAGGTAGTATAATCTGTCTCTTCGTGCTCTGGCGATGTCACAGCGCGAGAGAGGCAGTCTGCTACCACGTTAAGTTTGCCTGCCACATGTCGAATGTCTGTGGTGAACTCTGAAATCGCAGCTAGCTGTCTTTGTTGCCTGCCTGACCACGGTTCAGAAATTTTAGTCATCGCAAAGGTGAGCGGTTTGTGGTCTACAAAAGCCGTGAAACGCTGCCCTTCCAACCAGAAGTGGAAGTGGCGGATGGATAAATGAAGCGCTAGCAGCTCCTTGTCAAAAGTGCTGTATTTACGCTCAGTTTGGTTTAGCGATTTGCTGAAAAATGCCAAAGGTTGCCAGATTCCCCTGACGTGTTGTTCTACAACCGCCCCTATGGCCAGGTCTGAAGCGTCTGTGGTTAGCGCAATGTGGGCCGAGGGATCAGGGTGAACCAACAATGTGGCGTTAGCTAGGGCACTTTTTACTTCCGCGAAGGCGCGTTCGCGCTCCGGGGTCCATTCGACCGCGTTGGAAGGTTTTTGTTTTCTGAGCGCGTCATATAGGGGCTGCATGAGCTGAGCTGCGCGGGGGAGGAAACGGTTGTAAAAATTAACCATTCCCAAAAATTCTTGCAGCGATTTGACCGTTTGTGGCCGTGGAAAACTTTTTACTGCGTGAACTTTGTCTGGCAGTGGGACTGCCCCCTTCGGAGAAACTCTGTGTTCTAAAAAATCAATTTGTGACACGCCGAATTTGCATTTGGCTGGATTGATTATTAACCCGTGCTCTTCTAGCCTCTGAAAAACCATAGTGAGATGCCGCTCGTGTTCTTCCTCAGACGAGCTGGCTACCAGCATATCGTCGAGGTAAACGAACACGAAGGGGAGGTCGCGTAATACCGCGTCCATCATCCGCTGAAAGGTTTGAGCGACGCCTTTGAGGCCGAAAGGCATCCGCAAAAATTCAAAAAGACCGAAGGGGGTTATTACAGCTGTTTTAGGAATGTCCTCTGCTCGAACTGGGACTTGATGATAGCCGCGGACTAGGTCTATTTTTGAAAAAATGCGCGCACCCGCCAGATGTAGTGAAAAATCTTGAATGTGAGGAATTGGGTAGCGGTCATGCGCTGTTGCATTGTTTAATCTGCGGTAATCGCCGCACGGTCTCCAAGAACCGTCGGATTTCGGGACCATGTGAAGTGGTGACGCCCAGGGGCTTTTCGAGCGCCTGATAATGCCTAATTTTTCAAGGGTGGTAAACTCGTCCCGAGCTATGGCGAGCTTGGTCGCGTCTAAGCGCCGAGCTTTGGCAAACACGGGTGGGCCCATTGTGGGAATAAAGTATTCGACCCCGTGTTTAGCCACTGTGGCTGAGAATTTGGGAATTGTGAGTGCTGGAAATTGGGTGAGGAGTTGATCAAACTTACCTCCTGCTGTGGTGACGCTGGCCTGCACGGGTGGTGGAGAAACTCGAGCTGAGCAGGGAATAGAAGCAAAGGACAGTGCATTAACCAAGCGTCTGCTCGCTAGATCAACTAATAACCCATGTGCACACAAAAAGTCTGCGCCCAACAAGTTAAAACTCACCGCCGCTACAACAAATGTCCATCTGTAGTTGCGGCCGTGGATGCGGAGGGGCAGGCTCTTTTCGCCAAAAGTGTCGATGATGGAGCCCTTGGCTGCCACCGCTCCATTGCCCCGGGTGCCCATGGCCCGGTCTGCTTGGGAGGGCATGACAAAACTTAGTTGAGTTCCCGTGTCGATAAGGAACTGCTTGCTGGAGTGTCCGTCCGTCACATATAAAAGCTTGCTTTTTTCGCCGAGAACCGCCGCTGTTAACGGTTCTCGGCTTTGGCGTTTCCCGAAATCGTGAATTTGCAGGGGGGAACGCATTTGTAAGCCTTCTCGGCAAAGCGGTGGTGGTAATAACAAACGTCGCTCCGTCTGTTACGTCTTGGCCGTGTCGCTGTCACCGGGGGCTGATTCTGCTCAGTGGTTTGTGGCTCCCCGTGGCTCCGGACATCAGCGTTGAGGTCTGCGGATGCTGCTGTAGGTGTCTGTTCCTTGCAGGCGTTGACGAGCCGTTGAGCTTCGTGAGCCAGCGTGCGGAAGTCCTGCTGGTTGCTGCATCGCATGTTGGCAAGTGTCCCTCTCATGTGTGGCGGCAGCGTACTGAGGAATATGAATTGGAAGAGGAAGTTGTCATTGTCCTCTTCTTTAAGTTGCAGCAAGTCCTCCATGAGGGCCTTGGGTCTGCATCCTCTGTGGCCGTAGACCGCCAGGATCCTCTCGGCTCTCTCCTCGGCTGAGGCGACGAAATTTGCCACGACGGTCGCTTTCAGTTCTTTATATTTGTCCTGGGCCGGCGGCCGCTGGATTATGCTCCGCGCACATCTCGAAGTGGCGGCGCCGAGTTTGGCGACGATGTGATAGAACTTTGTATCGTCAGCCGTGATGCCCGCAAGTGCAAACTGGGCTTCAGCTTGCTGAAACCACGAGGCGGGGTCTTCCTGCCAGAAGTCCGGCAGTTTGACGGTGACGGCGTTTGTGTGGACCGTCACTGATGTGTCCGCAGGGTGAGAGTGCCTTCCTTCGGCTCTCTCAGCGGCGCTGGTGCTCGGTTGAGCCCTCTCTATCACTTCTGCCGTGGGGGAACGTCGTCCATCTATTCCCCTGTCTGCATGGGCGCCGGCGTCTGCCTGGGTCGCCACAGATGAGTCGATCGCGGGGGAACGCCTCTGGTCCATCCTCGCGTCAGGGTCACCAGTGTAGAAGAGCTTGGAATAACGAGGCGATGTGATTTATAAACCAAAGTTTATTATCAGCTCCTCTAACAAGTCTCATCTAGGTGCAGCAGCAGAAGAAGTGAGAGAGCGAACACCTTCGGCTCTACGAACTTATACTAGCACATAACAAAAGACATGCATATCAAAAGCTGACATCCCTCATTATCTTAATCCCCTCTTTTGTCTTCGTACCCCTCCACCTGGCCCTGGGAGGTCAGGGCGACCTATCTGGTCTCCACCGCAGCGCCTCGGATGCTCTTTGATCTTCACTGGCGGTTGAGACCTTTTGTCCTGTTCTGAGGTGTGAAGTCGCTTTACATATGTAATCACCAAACATTCTCACATGCTTATACATATGTAGGTTATGGGATATATGATTAATATAGACCACAGTGGGCATCTTAGTTTGGCCTCTTTGCTAACGCCCCTGCCTAGTGGCTGTATTGTGGAGAGTATTGCAAATAAACCTGAGTTCTATCGAGCACCTGGTCTCGTTATTTGGAAAGTAATTCTATACACAACATCTCCCAAAAACGGCCCACCAGGGGGTCCAAAATTCTTTCTTCACTGTCAGTGTCACACTAATAAATCACTGCATTTCTTCTTATAGATTTGATTGGTGGTTGGCAACCAGTTTACAGGTCCATTACCGCCACTGATTTGATTATCATCACTCTATATCTTTGTATAAGGAGTTCTTATAAGGAGTTCTGAACAACTCCCCATGTGTGAAAAAATTGTCCGTCCTCGGACTGGGTCCTCTCAGCGGCGTCTCCTCCATTCTACATCATCATTTGACCAACAGCCTCAGTCACGCACTCACTTTGTCCACTCTGTGTGTGTGTCTGTGACATAAGCTAAACATCTAGCAGCTAGCTCATCATGTCACAGTCTAAACTACGCTCAAAAATACAGAAAGGAGTGGGAATCAAACTCTGAATTCAAAGGCTGGTTGAAGCTGTTTATTGGAGATGATACAGAAGTGATGGCCTATTTAAATGCCAAATTCAAACAAACCAAGAATCAACAGAGGAAAGTTCATTTAGTTCTAAAGATATTTAGGGTGTTTTTGACTCACTTTTTGTCTCTCCCACGGAATTATTCTTCTCTCCTACAGCACCCATTACAATTACATGCAAATGTCCACTTATGCAAATTAGGCAATGACGTCATTTAGCGACTTTTAGGACAGCCAATAGCTACTTTCCTTACTGAGAAGTTGGCAACAGTGAGCTGACGCAGCCGTCAGTCAAGGTAACCTGCTGCAAAGATCCTGTTCACTACTGAGTGGCGGAAAAGATGAAGCTACTTTGTTTATGTGGAAATAGATTATTTTTCCTTTGTCACGGTTAAGGACAAAAGCATATTGGTGGGTTGCAAGCTAAAGTGCGATTGAGACCAAGTGCAATCTTCAGAAGTGCCTAAGAAAAGCAACAAGGTCTGACAAAGCTAGTGCTATGCTATGCTAACAACACTGTGTTAGTGGATTTATGCTATCTGAACACCCACAACTGGATGTAAAGTGGAAATACTCTTATCTGAATACCCACGGCTGGATTTCAAGCACAAGTATGCATCTGGACAGTTTGTGACCCACCAAAAATTAAACCAACTGATTGCCAGATGCGCTGTTAAAGAATGAATATCTGATTACAGTCATTTTCCATCAGACAGCTGAGACTGTGATCCACTGAAGTTAAAACACATTTACTTGCTACCTGGATAAAGATATTATGGAAAAATGGATTTGATCTCCGAAAGGAATTTAAGGGACTGGGTTATGTCTCTGTCACAGCAGACATTTGTGTAATATATTAAATATGATTGTTATTACACACGTGGACAAAATTGTTGGTACCCCTCTGTTAATGAAAGAAAAACCCACAATGGTCACAGAAATAACTTGAATCTGACAAAAGTGGTAATAAATAAAAATTCTATGAAAATTAACCAATGAAATTCAGACAATGCTTTTGAATTGTGGTTCAACAGAATTACTTTTAAAAAAACAAACTCATGAAACAGGCCTGGACAAAAATGATGGCACTCCTAGAAAAGATTGAAAATAATGTGACCATAGGGACATGTTCAACCAAGATGTGTCCTCTAATTAACATCACAGGTGTCTACAAACTTGTAATCAGTCAGTCGGCCTATTTAAAGGGTGACAAGTAGTCACTATGCTGTTTGGTGACATGGTGTGTACCACACTAAACATGGACCAGAGGAAGCAAAGGAGAGAGTTGTCTCAGGAGATTAGAAAGAAAATTATAGACAAGCATGTTAAAGGTAAAGGCTATAAGACCATCTCCAAGCAGCTTGATGTTCCTGTGACTACAGTTGCACATATTATTCAGAAATTTAAGATCCACGGGACTGTAGCCAACCTCCTTGGACGTGGCCGCAGGAGGAAACTTGATGAAAAATGGAAGAGACGGATAATACGAATGGTGACAAAAGAGCCCAGAACAATCTCTAAACACATTCATGGTGAACTCCAAGGTCAAGGTACATCAGTGTCAGATCGCACCATCCGTCGTTGTTTGAGCCAAAGTGGACTTCATGGGAGACGACCAAGGAGGACACCACTGTTGAAACAAATCATAAAAAAGCCAGACTGGAATTTGCCAAACTGCATGTTGACAAGCCACAAAGCTTCTAGGAGAATGTCCTATGGACAGACGAGACAAAACTGGAAATTTTTGGCAAGGCACATCAGCTTTATGTTCACAGACGCAAAAATGAAGCATACCAAGAAAAGAACACTGTCCCTAATGTGAAACATGGAGGAGGTTCTGTTATGTTCTGGGGCTACTTTGCTGCAACTGGCACAGGGTGTCTTGAATCTGTGCAGGGTGTGGCTTATATTATTCATATATCCATACCTACATATGTATAGACATAAGTGAATGTTTAGAGATTGCATATGTGGAATGACCTCACGTCTCAGAGCAGGACAAGAGGTCTCGACCACCGGTGAAGATCAAGGAGCAGACGGAGTCGCAGCGGTGGAGACCTGATCGAACTTCCTGACCCCCCAGGGTCAGGTGGAGGAGAGAGAGGACAATGGAGAGGGATTACGCTAATGCAGGATGTCAGCTTTGATATGCAATGTCTTTTGTTGAGTGTGGGTATAAGCATGAAGGTCTGACTGCGCTCAGCCTCTTCATTCTGCTTCTGCATCGAGATGAGACATGTTAGGGACTGAAGCTGATAATAAAACTTGATTTATAAAATCACATCACTTCATCATTTCAAGCTCCCTACATTGGTGACCAGACGTGAGGATGGACCAAAGACGTTCTCCCGCTACAAGCTCATCAGAGGCGACCCAGGCAAACGCCGGCACCAACGCAGACAGGGGAACAGATGGAAGACGTTCCCCCACAGCAGAATCGTCAGAGAGGGCTCAACCGAGCACCGTCCCCAGCTCCGCCGCGAGAACGGAAGATAGGCGTTCTCGCCCTGCAGACACATCAGAGACGGCCCAGGCAAGCGCCGTCACCGTCAAACTCCCAGAGTTCTGGCAAAATGACCCAAGCTCGTGGTTCCAGCAAGCTGAGGCTCAGTTTGCACTGGCGGGGATAACGGCGGATGAAACAAAATTTTACCACATCGTCGCCAGACTCGATGCTGCCACATCAAGATGCGCGCGGAGCGTGATTCAACAACCGCCCACCCACGACAAATACAAAGAACTGAAGGCGATTCTCATCGAGAGCTTTGTCCCCTCGGCCAAGGAAAGGGCAGGGAGGATTCTGGCGATTTACGGCCACAGAGGACACAGACCGATGGCCCTCATGGAGGACATGCTGCAGCTGAGGGAGGCAGACAATGACAATTTCCTCTTCCAGCATATCTTCCTCAGCACTCTGCCGTCGCACATGAGAGGGACCCTGGCCAACATGCAGTGCAGCACCCAGCAGGACTTCCGCGCGCTGGCCCGAGAAGCGCAGCGGCTCATCAACTCCTGCGGCGAACAGATGGCCACAGCAGCTTCTGCAGATCTTGGCGCGGAAGCCCAGAGCAGCGGAGAGCCACAGACGATGGAGCAGAACCCGCCCACCATGGCAGCGATGCGACCAAGGCGCAGCAAGCGGAACGACCTCTACTACTATCATCAACGTTTCGCCGAGAGGGCGTACAAATACGTGCCCCCCTGCAGTTTCAAGAGCCGAAAACCGTTAACAGCTGCGGCGTTCGGCGAGACTAACAAGCTACTCTACGTGACTGATGGACGCTCCGGGAGACAGTTCCTCATCGACACCGGAGCCCAGGTGAGCTTCATCACCCCGTCCAACGCAGACCGGGCAACAGGACCCCGGGGAAACGGAGAGATGGCAGCTAACGGCTCGATCATCGACACTTTCGGTGAAAGAAACCTGCCTCTGTCCATTCACGGCCGCAATTATAGGTAGACATTTATTATAGCGGCGGTGAGTTTTAACTTGTTGGGCGCTGATTTCTTATGTGCACATGGGTTGTTAGTTGATCTTGCAAACAGACGCTTGGCACTATCATTTTCTTCTATCCCCTGCTCAGCTCGAGTCTCTCCACCACCCGTGCAGGCCAGCGTCACCA
This sequence comes from Pholidichthys leucotaenia, assembly GCA_020510985.1. Classification (NCBI taxonomy): domain Eukaryota; kingdom Metazoa; phylum Chordata; class Actinopteri; order Cichliformes; family Pholidichthyidae; genus Pholidichthys; species Pholidichthys leucotaenia. Next base: position 221,410,544 of record CM035848.1, on the reverse strand, counting down.
CAGCAGGAGGTAAGTTTGACCAACTCCTCACCCAATTTCCAGCACTCACAGTTCCTAAATTTTCAGCAACAGTAGCGAAACACGGGGTTGAACACTTCATCCCCACTACAGGCCCACCTGTTTTTGCCAAAGCTCGGCGCTTAGACGCGACCAAGCTCGCCATAGCACGCGACGAGTTTGCCAGCCTGGAAAAATTGGGCATTATTCGGCGCTCGAAAAGCCCTTGGGCATCGCCACTACATATGGTCCCGAAAACCGACGGTTCTTGGAGACCTTGCGGTGATTACCGCAGATTAAACAATGCGACAGTGCACGACCGCTACCCAGTCCCTCACATCCAAGATTTTTCACTACATCTGGCGGGTGCGCGCATTTTTTCTGAAATAGACCTGGTCCGCGGCTACCACCAAGTTCCGGTTCGACCCGAAGACGTTCCTAAAACGGCTGTAATAACCCCTTTTGGTCTTTTCGAATTTTTGCGAATGCCGTTTGGCCTCAAAGGCGCTGCTCAAACGTTTCAGCGTATGATGGACACGGTATTACGCGACCTCCCCTTCGTGTTCGTCTACCTTGACGATATTCTGGGAGCCAGCTCGTCAGAGGAAGAACACGAACAACACCTCACTACGGTTTTTCAGAGACTGGAAGAGCACGGGTTAATAATCAACCCAGCCAAATGCCGATTCGGTGTGTCACAAATTGATTTTTTGGGACACAGAGTTTCACCAGAGGGGGCAGTTCCATTGCCGGACAAAGTGCGCGCGGTAGCAAATTTCCCACGGCCACAAACGGTCAGATCGCTACAAGAATTTTTAGGAATGGTGAATTTTTACAACCGTTTCCTCCCCCGCGCAGCTCAACTCATGCAGCCCCTGTATGCCGCGCTCATAAAACAAAAGCCCTCCAACGCGGTCGAATGGACCCCAGAGCGCGAACGCGCCTTCGCGGAAGTAAAAAGTGCACTAGCGAATGCCGCATTGTTGGTTCACCCCGACCCCTCGGTCCGCATAGCGCTAACCACAGACGCTTCAGACCTGGCCATAGGGGCAGTCGTGGAACAACATGTTGGCGGAACCTGGCAACCGTTAGCGTTTTTTAGCAAATCCTTAAACCAAACCGAGCACAAATACAGCACTTTTGACAGGGAGCTGCTAGCGCTTCATTTATCCATCCGCCACTTCCAGTTCTGGCTGGAAGGGCGGCGTTTCACGGCTTTCTTAGACCACAAACCACTCACTTTTGCGATGGCTAAAATTTCAGAACCATGGTCAGGCAAGCAACAAAGACAACTAGCTGCAATTTCAGAGTTCACCACAGATATTCGACATGTGGCAGGCAAACTTAATGTGGTAGCAGACTGCCTCTCCCGTGCTGTGACATCATCAAACGCGAGGAAGCAGATTATACTACCGCAGCCGCAGAGCTCATGGCCAACGCGGACGCGTACGCGGCCCCAATCCACGTAGGGATAGATTACGCGGCCATGGCAGCGGAACAAAGCAGTGACGCGGACGTGCGCGCGCTCCAGTCTGGACCAACAGGGCTAAGACTGGAGGAAAGGGGTTTGCGTGACGGTGTTCCCCCCCTAATCTGCGACGTGTCAACCGGCCGACGTCGCCCGGTAGTTCCAGCCGCATGGAGCCGCCGCATTTTTGACTCGGTTCACTCCCTCGGTTAAAATGGTCGCGGAGAAATTTGTTTGGCCAGGCCTGCGTAAAAATGTAAAGGAATGGGCAAAGACTTGCATGTCTTGCCAACGCGCCAAAATACACAAACACACAAAAGCTCCTCTAGAACCTTTCCGAATTCCAGCCAGGAGGTTTGACCACGTACACGTCGACCTCGTGGGCCCACTACCATCGTCGCAAGGGTTCACACACCTGTTAACAATGGTAGACCGTACCACGTGCTGGCCGGAGGCGGTCCCGCTGGCGTCAACCACAGCCGCGGAAGTCGCTCGCGTTTTTTTTAACAAACTGGGTGGCGCGTTTCGGCTTCCCATCGGACATCACATCCGATAGGGGGCCTCAATTTGTCTCAGAGCTGTGGTCAGCCATGGCCAGCAGCTTAGGGGCGACAATTCATCGCACCACCGCGTATCACCCTCAGGCTAATGGGTTATGCGAGCGTTTTCATAGGTCTTTAAAGGCCGCCCTCAGGGCCTCACTAACGGATACAGATTGGGTGAATAAACTTCCCTGGGTTTTATTAGGGTTGCGTTCTGCGCCTAAGGAGGATCTAGACGCCTCCCCGGCAGAATTAGTTTTTGCACAACCTCTCAGGCTCCCAGGTGAGTTCTTACCAGAGCATCCAGAGCCCGGGCACCTACCAGCCCTGAGGCCCCTAAGCAGCACGGGACCGGACACGCTCCCCGGACCCGTACATCACTCTTTTCCGCGGGTTTTTGTCCCCCAAGCTTTGAAAAACGCCGAGTTCATTTTTGTTAGACACGAAGCTTTAAAACCAACCCTCCGCCCTTCATACGATGAACCATACAGAGTGCTGGAACCTGGTGATAAGCATTTTGTGCTTGATTTAGGGGACAGAAAAGAAACAGTCAGCATTGACAGACTTAAACCTGCTTTCTTGTTGAGCGACAAACCTGCACGGGTGGCGAGAGCACCTCGGCGGGGTAGACCCCCCAAGAGAAAAAACTCAGCCTCCCCGCAGGGAACAAATAACCACTCTCCTCCCCAAGCTGCAGATCCCTTACAGGACGGTCCCGCCAGGACGCCAAAGAGGGCCTACAGCAGATTCGGGAGAAGATTTAAACCCAGACGACACATAGACTGATGTAAAATTGACAAAGAGTTGTTAACTATGTTGTCGGATTGTGCCGTTGCAGTTTTAAGGCTGACTTGTGACATTAACTATACTGCTGTTGTTACCACTAAATCTTTAACAGGATCATGCTGCATAACTTGAAGGTTAACATGACTGCTGAAAATATTTTTCCTTTTTCCTGTTGAGATGCATAACGGTATAATATGTCATGGATGTTATCTTAAGCTGTAAACTTAATTTTATTGTCCTTTTCTTAGACGTTTGGGGGGGGGCTGTGGCTTATATTATTCATATATCCATACCTTCATATGTATAGACATAAGTGAATGTTTAGAGATTGCATATGTGGAATGACCTCACATCTCAGAGCAGGACAAGAGGTCTCAACCACCGGTGAAGATCAAGGAGCAGACGGAGTCGCAGCGGTGGAGACCTGATCGAACTTCCTGACCCCCCAGGGTCAGGTGGAGGAGAGAGAGGACAATGGAGAGGGATTATGCTAATGCAGGATGTCAGCTTTGATATGCAATGTCTTTTGTTGAGTGTGGGTATAAGTATGAAGGTCTGACTGCGCTCAGCCTCTTCATTCTGCTTCTGCATCGAGATGAGACATGTTAGGGACTGAAGCTGATAATAAAACTTGATTTATAAAATCACATCGCTTCATCATTTCAAGCTCCCTACACAGGGTACAATGAAATCTCAAGACTATCAAGGTATTCTAGAGAGAAATGTGCTGCCCAGTGTCAGACAGCTTGGTCTCAGTCGCAGGTCATGGATCTTGCAACAGGATAATGACCCAAAACACACAGCTAAAAACACCCAAGAATGGCTAAGAGTGAAACATTGGACTATTCTAAAGTGGCCTTCTATGAGCCCTGATCAAAATCCTATTGAACATCTGTGGAAGGAGCTGAAACATGCCGTCTGGAGAAGGCACCCTGCAAACCTGAGACAACTGGAGCAGTTTGCTCATGAGGAGTGGGCCAAAATACCTGCTGAAAGGTGCAGAAGTCTCATTGACAGTTACAGAAATTGTTTGATTGCAGTGATTGCTTCAAAAGGTTGTGCAACAAAATATTAAGTTAAGGGTACCATCATTTTTGTCCAGGCCTGTTTCATGAGTTTGTTTTTTAAAATAATTCTGTTGAACCACAATTCAAAAGCATTGTCTGATTTTCATGGGTTAATTTTCATAGAATTTTTATTTATTACCACTTTTGTCAGATTCAAGTTATTTCTATGACCATTGTGGGTTTTTCTTTCATTAACAGAGGGGTACCAACAGTTTTGTCCACGGCTGTATATTGTGTGTTATGGGTGACGGCTACACCTTTCCAGTTCCACCACCACCCAGGGTATAAAAGGCCAACCTGGAAGAGGCACGGTCTCTTTTTGACCAGCACCTTTGCCTTGACGGGAGCACCTTCAGGTTCAGTGAGTTTGTATAATAAAGTTCCGTTCTGCATCTTCAGCCTCATTATTGAAGTATTGGTTAGGGACATAACATTTGGCGACGAGGATAAAGCTATGGAAAAAGGAGTTTCTAGTATTCAGCCATTTTTGGAGCTCCCAGGTGAGCCGCCAGTTCCCTGGGCGAGGTGGTTTGTAGCATTCCAAAATTATTTGGTGGCATTGAACCTCGGCGAATTGGAGAAACTACATGCATGAGCAATACTGGTCCATAATCTCAGCATGGAAGGGCAACGTATTCTAGCACACTGGGAGAGAGTGATAGTTTTGAGGACGTTGTTGAGCTAATGGCGTGCTACTTTCGCGCTCCTGAGAACATCATCTTCCAGCAGATCCAGTTCCGACAGCGATGCCAGCGGCCAGGAGAGTCGGTGCAACGGTATGTTGCGGACCTGCGCCAGCTGGCTGGAGAGTGCCAATTCGTGGCTTTGGACGAAGAAATGGTCCGAAACAAAGCGTGTCTCCCCCGCGTTCCTTGGCCCCCGCTGTTGCTGCTGCCGTCGGTGGCTCTGCTGCTGCCGTCGATGGCTCCTCGCCTCCTCCGGTCATCGCGCCAAGCTCCATCGCTGCCGCAATGGTCATGAACTCCCTGGTGGCGACGATGATCCGGTGTGCTTCCCGGGCTAGCGCACGATAGTCCCGCTTGGCCAGCAACGGCGAATTGGCCAGGGTCGCTCTCGCCGCTGACGGAAGGTTCCGGAGGAAAAGGTGGGTAAAAATAAAATGGTTGTCGTCTGTGCCCTTTAACCTCAGCATCTTCTCCATCAGGTCTATGGCCGACCCGTCTCCCAACCCGATCCGCGTCAGGAGTCTCTCTGCTCTCTCACCATCCGAGAGTGTGTAGTGCTGGATGAGTGCAGCCTTCAGCGCGCCGTACTTGCCATCGGTTGGTGGCTGATCGAGCAGGCTCTCTACGTGCTGAGCCGTGTGGGCGTCGAGCGCTGCGACCACATAGTGGAACTTGGTGTCATCTGCCGATATCCCCCGGAGGGCGAACTGCGCCTCGATTAGGTGGAACCAGGAGCGCGGGTTGTGCTGCCAAAAATCCGGTAGCTTGATCGCAACAGCACATGCGTGGCTGGGGGTTCCCGTCGACGTTGGCTCCGGGGATCTTTCATCGTGTTCCATGATTCGTCTTGGGTCACCAGTGTGGAGCGTGTAAATGAAGAGGCGGATTTGACTCAGACGATTTATTACACATCTCACACAAGAAGCATAGACAGAATGACATCTCAGCAGAGACTCTTCTCTTAAATAGCATGGCATTCCTCTAGAAGCTTCTAACACACAAAAGGTCACATTGCATTCACTTCCTTAATCCTTTACCATTCCTCTAGAAGTTTCTAACACACAAAAGGTCACACTGCATTCATCCTTCACACCTCCCTGTTATCTCACCAGGGAACCTCTGCCCTTTGTTCTTGTCTAAGATGTTACACAATTATGCTCTCCCTATGTGCCGCCACAATATATTTTTTTCCTCTCTTTCATTCTTTTCTTAAATGTTGGCATTTTGACTAAAAAAAAATTTATGACATGTCTGCGATGAGCTTATTTATTTTACAAAATTATATAAATGAATGAACATCCTCCAAGACTGGTGATTGCATAATTTTTTGCCAGAATGTTTTGGTTAATCTGCTTCTCAGGCAGTCGGTTGGATCTTGAATGTTCCCTCGCGGCCACCGTAGCTGTGTTTGGTTTATTTGGCCTACATAGTATAATTCTCCAACGTCTGGTGAAGAAATGACTGAATATTCGCATGTAAAAGCAACGAAACTTGTTTTCAAGGGTCATAATAAGGGGTAAGGCTCTATTTTTATCTGTAGCTCGATTAATAACATCTGCAGCCTTATGATGTATGGCTACCGGGGCTTCTCTAGTTTTAGCTTTAATGCTAGGCTATCTGATTGACAACAAACTTCCGATCGTTGATTTCGGAAAATCAATTACTCCTAAACTGTATTTAGCTACAATGTAGATAGTGAATAAAAAAAAAAATCTAGAGAAAAAAAGAAACTGTTTTTGCAGTGGGATTCGACCCATTTGTTTACTCTTTATTTGTGATGTACCAAACGTCATTTTTTTTAATCTACATGTTTACCTTATATTGACATTGGTATAACAAGTGTAGTTAATTAACATCGTTTGTGAATAGTTTTCACTTAAGAAACAAAAATGACACGTAGACCCCATCACACAGGTCGTAAAAACTAATATAATACACATACTCTACGCAATTTCTGTTTTTTACTTTTATGTTTTGTAGCTGTATGAGTACTTCTTTGTGGTATTATAACCATTGTGATTTAACAAAACTACTCACAACTACTTAAATTTACTTTGGCTTTTCCCACAAGTGAAGTATAACTGTAGCTACAGAGGATATAAAAAGTCTTCACATCTCTGTTCAAATGCCAGGTTTTTGTAATGTAAAAAAATGAAACCAAGATAAATCATTTCAAAAACTTTTCCACCATTAATGTGACCTATAACCTGTACAACTCAATTGAAAAACAAACTGAAATCTTTTGAGCGGAAAAATAAAAAATACAAAACTTACAATAACCTGGTTACATAAATATGCACACCCTTTTATAAATGGGGATGTAGCTGTGTTCAGAATTAACCAGTCATATTCAAATTCAGCCACAGGGGGGTGCACAAGCCAGTGTACTCCTAGTGCCAGTCCCAAGCCCGGTTAAATGGGGAGGGTTGTGTCAGGAAGGGCATCTGACGTAAAACCTTTGCTAAATCAAGCATGCAGATCATGACGAATGAGACATTCATACCGGTTCCATCGAGGCCCGAGTTAGCGACTGCCACCGGTGCTGTTAACCAACAGGGTGCCGGTGGAAATTGGACTACTGTTGGCTGAAGATTGAGGAGGAGGAGAGGGGGAAGGCATGTTAGGAGGGAGAGAGAGAAAAGGAAAGGTACAAGTGTGGAGGTGAGAGGAAGGACGTTAAATGTAGGGACTATGACAGGTAAAGGCAGAGAGTTGGCTGATATGATGGAGAGAAGAAAGGTAGATATACTGTGTGTTCAAGAAACTAGATGGAAGGGAAGCAAGGCTAGGAACATTGGATGGGGATTTAAACTGTTCTACCATGGTGTAGATAGGAACTGAAATGGAGTCGGAAGAGTATGTGAAGAGTGTTCAGGAGGTAAAGAGGGAGTCTGACAGAATCATGAGTTTGAAGCTAGAAGTCAAAGGTGTGATGTTGAATGTTGTCAGGGTGTATTCCCCATAAGTTGGATGTCAGGTAGAAGAGGATGAGGAATTCAGAAGTAAGGTGGATGAAGTGGTAGAGAGTGTTTCCAGGGGGAGAGAGTGGTGATTGGAGCAGACTTTAATGGACATGTAGGTGAAGGGAACAGAAGTGATGAGAAGGTCCTGGGTAGGTATGGTTTTAAGAAGAGAAATGTGGAAGGACAGATTTTGCTAAAAGGATGGAAATGGCTGTGGTGAACATGTACTTCGAGAAGAGAGTGGAACATAGGGTGACTTACAAGAGTGGTGGAATGTTCACACAGGTGGACTACGTCTTATGCAGAAGGAGAAATCTGAAAGAGATAGGGGACTGCAAGGTGGTGGCAGGGGAGAATGTAGCTAGACAGCATTGGATGGTAGTCTGTAAGATAAGATAAGCCTTTATTAGTCCCACAACGGGGAAATTCCAGGATTGCAACAGCACAGGGATAGCAACACTCAGAGCAACAATCAGAAGGCAAGAAAAAAAAAAAAAAAAAACAAGCAAGCAAGAGCAGCTAATATACATATGTACGTATTACTATAAAATATATATATATACACACACACACAGACACACAGTGCAGAGCATTGTAGCTGGATGGAATAAATATATGAATATATGAACACACAGTGCAGAGCATTGTAGCTAGATGGAATAAATATGTAAATATATAAACACCCACAGTACGGAGCATTGCAGCTAGGTGGAATAAATATGCAAGTATATAAACACACACAGTGCGGAGCAATGTAGCTAGATGGAATAATATGTAGATATATAAATATATAAACACACCCAGTGCTGAGCATTGTAGCTAGATGGAATAAATATGTAAATATATAAACACACACAGTGCAGAGCATTGTTGCTAGATGGAATGAAACAGCATAACCGTCTACTTAGTTATCCTACATGGTATGATTATGTGCCCATACATATTCTCACCCTCCATAGCGACCGGTAAGTTCCTAGTTGTATGCCGGAGGGGACCATTGTGTAAGTCTATTGCATCTTTTGCATTCAAAAAACTATTAGTTTGTTACGTCTTTTTGCTATCTCTGCGAGCAGCCCTGCTTAGGTTGTACAGTCTGACAGCCGTTGGTAGGAAGGACCTACGAAACCTCTCGGTTGTGCACCTGGGATGATGTAGTCTGCTGCTAAATGAGCTCCTCAGTGCATTCAGTATGTCCTGCATAGGGTGGAACTCGGACTCCAGCAGAGATGACAGTTTAGCCACCGTCCTTCTCTCTCCTATCTCCTCCATCGGATCAAGGCGCTGCCCCAGGACAGAGCTAGCTTTCTTGATCAGTTTGTTCAGTCTCTTCCTATCGGCTGCAGTAATGCCACTGCCCCAGCAGACCACTCCAAAAGTGATGGCTGATGCCACCACCGTGTCATAGAATGACTTCAGCAGCGCCCCTTGTACACCAAAAGACCTGAGTCTCCTCAGCAGGAACAGCCTGCGCTGTCCCTTCTTGTAGAGTGCATCAGTATTGTGTGACCAGTCTAGTTTATTGTTCAGATGAATACCCAGGTACTTATAGGATGTCACCATCTCGATGTCTGTTCCCTGTATATTTACTGGTACTGTGAGGGGCTGCCCATGCCTGCGGCAGTCCACCACCAGCTCCTTAGTTTTCCTCGCGTTGATCTGGAGGCAGTTCCGATGGCACCAGTCCACGAAGTCCTGGATAAGCCCTCTGTACTCAGCTTCATCTCCATTGGAGATGAGGCCAACGATCGCAGAGTCATCAGAGAACTTCTGTAGATGGCAGTGTGTTGTGTTGTGTGAGAAGTCCGCAGTATAAAGAGTGAACAGGAAGGGAGCCAGCACCGTTCCCTGGGGGGCCCCCGTGCTACTGATGATCGTGTCGGACACACAGTCCCGGGTTCTCACAAACTGAGGCCGGTTCGTGAGGTAGTCCAGGATCCATGATGACAGGTGCTGGTCCACCCCTGCGCGCAGCAGCTTGTCCTTCAGGATCATCGGTTGGATGGTGTTGAAAGCACTGGAGAAGTCAAAGAACATGATCCTCACCATATTCCCGGGCTTCTCCAGGTGGGACAGAGAACGGTGAAGGAGGAAGATCACCGCATCCGCATCAAAGTCATCTGTAGGATGACTTTGCAAAGCAAGAAGAGGAAAACAGTGACAGCAGAGCCAAAGATTAAGTGGGGGAAGTTACAGAAGGAAGAAGGTTGCACAGAGTTCAGGAAGGAGTTGATACAGGCTCTGGGTCATAGGGAAGAATTACCAGATGACTGGGAAAGTTCAGCAAAAGCATTGAGGGAAATTCAATTCAATTCAGCTTTATTTATATAGCACCACATCACAACAAAGGTCATCTCATAGCGCTACAAAATGCAGAGAAAACCCCCACAATTTCAGAAAGACCCAGCAATCAGACGATCCCCTGTGAGTAAACACTTAGCGACAGTGGAGAGGAAAAACTCCCATTTAACAGGAAGAAACCTCTAGCAGAACCAGGCTCGTGGAGGGGCAGTCATCTGCTGAGACTGGCTGGGGGTGAGGGGATAGAGAGGACAAAAAGAACAGACATAAAAAACATGAAACAGTGGAAAACCAAGTACATTATTGGTGGTCGTCCAGCAGTCTGAATCTATTAACCGCAGAACAGAAGCGAGGTTAAGAGACACGAAATCCCTCCCTAATCGTAGGCTATATTCAGGGATGGCAATTTTCCGCCGATCTGCGGATTTCCGCCGATCCGCTGATTTCCGCCGATTTATTTTCAAATTGATCATTTCTGTGAATCATCTAAATCCGTTGAGAAAATTTTAGGGGGGGTAAAGTATCTTATTGTTACCGATTTTAGCGAAAATCAACACGATTACATAAGCGCTCGGCGCTTCCCCGGGTCAAGTCTCCCGCGATAACCCGGATGTACTCAAGCTACTGCTGTATTGTAAACAGCCCTGCGATTGGATAGTTGCAAACGATTGGACCAATTAAATGGCTCGTTGTATGCTTTGTCAAAAATTCATGGCGGCGTGTTCGTCAGGGATGTGATTTTTCTGCTAATTCGTGGAATTCTGCTTTTTTTTTATCTTCCAGGAAGATAAAGTACGTTAAGCACGTTAGCGGCTTGTGGTCCACGAACGCAGTGAAGGTGCGCCCTTTCAGGCAGAACTGGAAGTGGCGTATGGCCAGGTGGAGAGCCATTAACTCTCTGTCGAACACGCTGTATTTACGCTCACTGTCGTGCAAAGACCTGCTAAAAAAGGTGAGCGGCTGCCAAGAACCGGCAACGCATTGCTCCACGACAGCCGCTATGCCCATGTCCGAGGCGTCGGTAGCGCTATCCGAGCCAGTAGTGCAGCGTTTGCCAGAGCTGTTTTAAGCTCAAAGAACGCCTGCTCCCGGTCAGCAGTCCAGTCGACTCTGTCCACCGGTTTCCGTTTCTTGAGTGCGGCGTACAACGGCTGTATGAGCTGGGCTGCGCGGGGGAGGAAACGGTTATAAAAGTTAACCATCCCTCAAAACTCCTGCAGTGCCCTGACATTGATGTTGAGGAGAAAAAATACCAAAACAATTTAGTTAGATTACTTTTATGATTCCAAACAGTTTCAAATTGACAGTGCACAGTGGACATTGACTCATAACTTTTGAATATTTCTAAGACTTGGCTACATCAGTGATTGTGCAAAATGAACTGCTCAAGACTCAATGACAGCATTCATTTCAGCATTCATCTGAAATGAATGCTGAAATTATAAAAAGTAATGGTATGAATGAATTTTATTTCTATTATGGAATAGATAAAATTAACTGATTTTGATTTGATCAAGTGTTAAAGCATGTGATGGATAATGCTTGTTGGAATATTTTAGGAATGCTATTTTCTTGGAACATAAGTCAATATTATACAGTAATAAGTGGCATTCAGCTGTTTGTTTTATGTCATTTAAGCACAGTTCTGGTATTTAAAAATCATAAAAACCCAGGCGCTTCGGGGGGCTTTGCCCCCCTTGCCCCCCCACCGGGGCTCTGCACCGGACCCCGCTGGGGGACTGTGTCCCCCAGACCCCCTGCTGAATTTTCAGATAATTTCCCCAAACCCAAATCACATCCCTGGTTCGTGTTGGAATTCTGAGCTTTCAGTATCATTTTCAGTGGAATTATGAGATTTTTATCAAAGGATCAGGAGTCATCAGTGCTAGAAATAGACATAAGTGTCAAAAATCAGTTCCGATGGAATTGGCTTGACAGAAAAGTGACGGTAAAGGTGAAAATTGGCTCAAAGTTTGACGAGGTAACAGAAACACTCGGACAATTTCTGAAGAAACCAGAAAAGGAGATGAAGTTCAAAGTTCAGAGACTGACACAGCTTGCTGCCAAAAAGAAGAAAGTTTCACATTAGAAGTGACGTGGTGACCAGTGTAAATAGTGTAATAAACTCTTATAGAACTGTTAAATATGTTGGACTAAAGACAGTGAGACAACATTGAAGAAAAAGTAAGTTAACTTTTCATTAAATTTAATGATTTATCTAAGTCTAGTATTTCATTTTTTTTAACATTTTTTTCAGTCTAAATTACTTCTGTTTTACTGAAAACCTCTCAGCTTCGGGGGGCTGTGCCCCCCGGGCCCCCCCATAAGTCAATCGACCAAATTAGATTTCAGCTGAAATTAGAATTTCCTGTTGCCATCCCTGTATATTGAAAAGGAAGGATTTTACCCTGTTCTTAAAAACAGAGACCGAGTCTGACTCTCGGACCCAGAGTGGTAACTGGTTCCACAGAGAAGGAGCTTGATAGCAGAAGGCTCTGCCTCCCAATGTACTTCTGGAGATTCTGGGTGGAAGGATATGTGGAAAGATACAGTGGGGCAAAAAAGTATTTAGTCAGCCATCAATTGTGCAAGTTCTCCCACTTAAAAGATGAGAGAGGTGTCCAATTTTCATCATAGGTATACCTCAACTATGAGAGACAAAATGAGAAAAAAAAAATCCAGAAAATCACATTGAAGGATTTTTAATGAATTAATTGGTAAATTCCTTGGTAACATAAGTATTTGGTCAATAACAAAAGTTCATCTCAATACTTTGTTATATACCCTTTGTTGGCAATGACAGAGGTCAAACGTTTTCTGTAAGTTTTCACAAGGTTTTCACACACTGTTGCTGGTATTTTGGCCCATTCCTCCATGCAGATCTCCTCTAGAGCAGTGATGTTTTGGGGCTGTCGCTGGGCAACACGGACTTTCAACTCCCTCCAAAGATTTTCTATGGGGTTGAGATCTGGAGACTGGCTAGGCCACTCCAGAACCTTGAAATGCTTCTTACGAAGCCACTCCTTCGTTGCCCGGGTGGTGTGTTTGGGATCATTGTCATGCTGAAAGACCCAGCCATGTTTCATCTTCAATGCCCTTGCTGATGGAAGGAGGTTTTCACTCAAAATCTCACGATACATGGCCCCATTCATTCTTTCCTTTACACGGATCAGTCGTCCTGGTCCCTTTGCAGAAAAACAGCCCCAAAGCATGATGTTTCCACCCCCATGCTTCACAGTAGGTATGGTGTTCTTTTGATGCAACTCAGCATTCTTTCTTCTCCGAAAACGACAAGTTGAGTTTTTACCAAAAAGTTCTATTTTGGTTTCATCTGACCATATGACATTCTCCCAGTCCTCTCCTGGATCATCCAAATGCTCTCTAGCAAACTTCAGATGGGCCTGGACATGTACTGGCTTAAGCAGGGGGACACGTCTGGCACTGCAGGATTTGAGTCCCTGGCGCTGTAGTGTGTTACTGATGGTAGCCTTTGTTACTTTGGTCCCAGCTCTCTGCAGGTCATTCACTAGGTCCCCCTGTGTGGTTCTGGGATTTTTGCTCACCGTTCTCGTGATCATTTTGACCCCACAGGGTGAGATCTTGCGTGGAGCCCCAGATCGAGGGAGATTATCAGTGGTCTAGTATGTCTTCCATTTTCTAATAATTGCTCCCACAGTTGATTTCTTCACACCAAGCTGCTTACCAATTGCAGATTCAGTCTTCCCAGCCTGGTGCGGGTCTACAATTTTGTTTTGGGTGTCCTTTGACAGCTCTTCGGTCTTGGCCATAGTGGAGTTTGGAGTCTGACTGTTTGAGGTTGTGGACAGGTGTCTTTTATACTCAAAACGAGTTCAAACAGGTGCCATTAATACAGGTAACGAGTGGAGGACAGAGGAGCCTCTTAAAGAAGTTGTTACAGGTCTGTGAGAGCCAGAAATCTTTCTTGTTTGTAGGTGACCAAATACTTATTTTACCGAGGAATTTACCAATTAATTCATTAAAAATCCTTCAATGTGATTTTCTGGATTTTTTTTCTCATTTTGTCCCTCATAGTTGAGGTATACCTATGATGAAAATTGGAGACATCGCTCATCTTTTAAGTGGGAGAACTTGCACAATTGGTGGCTGACTAAATACTTTTTTTCCCCACTGTATGTATCCAGTGGACAGAGGAAGGAAGACAAGGAGATGTGGTGGTGGAATGAGGAGGTACAGGAAAGTATCCAAAGGAAGAGGTTAGCAAAGAAAAAGTGGGATAGTCAGAGAGATGAAGAAAGTAGACAGGAGTATTTGGAATCTAGGCGCATGGCAAAGAGAGAGGTGGCAAAGGATAAGGCATATAGTGAGCTGTATGAGAGGCTGGACACAGGAAGGAGAAAAGGCAAGTTTATTTATATAGCACATTTTGTGTACAAGACAATTCAAGGTGCTTTACATAAAGCATTACAGCAAGTTGCAAAAGGAATACATAAGAATTTAAAAGTAAATTAAAGAGAAACAAAAACATGATACGACAGAAATAAAAGTTACAGTACATTGTAGGTGTAGTGGATTTAGATTAATGGGTTTATAGGTGTTTTATTGTTGGTACAAGTATTGGTGTAAATATGAATGTGAGTAGGAATGAAGATTTCCTTTCATTACACTCATAGCTCGTTGGGGCACCAGTCCAGATGATGGACAAGTTTATTAATAATTCTTTATTTTTACCAATGATGAATCAGTCTAAAAAAAAAACCTTGTGAGTTCTTGTATGCTTATAATCAAGAAGATGGACATGAAATCAAACAATAACACCCATATGTCTTTCAGTAGTTTAATAAGAAATGTCAGAATAGGTTAACACATTTGAATAACTTTAAAACAGAGAATTCAACACGTATCATGGGCATCATAGATGGTTACTGAATTACTGAGCATCACATGTGAATCAAACATTTGTGGAACCAAATAAACCATAGTTTAACTTGGCAATATACTGGAAATTGGAAAACCATAAAATGGCATTGGCCAAGAAAAGTGGATGCAGTTTTATGAAGAAAATGATGAGCAAACTATCTAGAAAAATAGAAAATTGGTGTTATTCTGAAAAAGAACATAAATTAATGAAAGGACAAAATACATTTTGAAATTGTGTTGAGGGGTTTGCATGGAATTAAGTTTAAAGAACTTACACCAGGTATATTCTGAAGAATTAACTGTTTGAGTGTGAGAATTTTCGTGCCCCTAGTAGCAGAGCACAGCACTGCGCCTGTCTTCTCACTCTGACATGATCGCCTGCCTTGGGGATTTGTACTGATTGTACTGATTTGCCAGTTTCAAAAGGTGGCAGACATCGTTGGAGGACTCAGTGGATGACACGTAATACACCAAAAAAGAAGAACTCCTCATTTCCTTTTCCTGTTTTAGCATTTAGCCCAGAAAGCTAATATGTCCACGATCGTCACCGTCACTTTTTCGGCTTTGTACGCTGAAAATAGCCATGGGATACAAGCGAAATTTATGTGGGATTATCATAAGACTTTGTACATGTGGTACAGACTTTAAATTACTGACAGAATGCAAAATATGGACCATGATGTGTGAAAATGCAGCGACCACGCCAGCCAGCCATTCACCCAGCCAGCCAGCCCCCCTTTATCAACAGTAAGTGACTTATTTCGGGGGGGGTTTAAATGTATTGAGTTCTTGTTCATATACTTTGAAGATAAGATGATGAGGTACCTCTGTAAACAAAAACAGTGTCAAAAGACTGAACCATTCTTTGTGTAAATACATCCAAAGTCCAGTTTTGACTGAGTTATGGAATTTAAAGAGGTGCCGTGACATTATACAAATTAGATGCATAAATTTATTCCTATCTGAAACTTTGGATCATATTTTACATCTTTTTAATTGACAGTAAGCCATTATCTCTTGCAACTTTCAAGTTATAGCCTTGGAAATCTGAACTATTTTATTGACAAAAAATATTTACCACTGTTGACCACTATGGGTTATGTCGCAGTTCGGCAACATACACACTCAGAGGGTTAAGTTTAAATTAAACAACAGACCATCAGCCAAGCAGAGTCATATTGCATCCCGTGGCAGTAGGCGGTCCATTTGGATCTTGTTCCATCTGGTCGGGCGCGGATTTTGATGGAAGAACTGCCACACAGATTCTCTACTACGGTTATGGCCAGTTCCCGAGATCACATCGGCTGATTCTTCAGCAAAGCTGGGCGAGGTCTCTCTTATGCACTGAAGAAGGAATTTGTTTACTGTACAAGGTCCTATCAGAAAGTCAAATTGGGACAAAAACATGCCACAGATCCGTTTCTTCCGATGTACAGTATGTGGCTTGAATGAGTTGGTTTAAGCTTAGAAAAAAATCAAACAAAATCTTCTTGCACTGTGATTTAAAGAAAAGGATTAAAATAAGGAAAAGTGAACTTGAAAGAAAAGAAAAAGAATTTTCACAGAGCATGGGAACTCTGGGTCTACTTGAAAATAGAAAAAGAAAGGGAAGAGCAGAAAATGCTCCTTACAGCTTGACCACTGCCCAAAAACTGAAAACAAAGGGAAGATTTTTTTTTCCGGGTGTGGCAGAATTTCACTGACTTTCATGAAACCTGAGCTGGACCAATTACATGGAATTTCCTGTTCAACAGAAGTCATAAACTCGACCGAGCCTGGAACTCTATTGGTCAGTCAAAGTTCAGCTATGGTCTCCCAAAGAGCAGAGAGAGGAGGGGGAGAGACATTTGACATGAAAAGTGAGATCCTCCTAAAACATATATGTTGGCTATGAAAGCATAAATTCCTTAAACTTTAGTGACTAAGATATTGTACTCAATAATAAGGGAACAAACAATGTGTCTACATTGTAACTGCAATTAATTTGTGATAGTAAGCATGCAAAAATTAATTTCTTCCTGAAAATAAAGCAACACATATCAAATCATATCAATAAAAGCATTTAAAACCACAATTGTCCATTCCAGAGTTCAACCATGTCTTCAGTAGCAGATACTGTCTTGAAGAAAGAATATGAATTAATTCATTTGTCCATAACTCAGAAATTCCACTACAGGGAGAGAGAAAAAAAATGAAATATTCCTGAGTCGTCCACCAGATGGCACTGTGAAACTGTCTGGTTGTTTACTGAAGAATCTTGACTCTCTCGCCTGGACTATATCAACCATAAATATGTCATTTGGGACATTCCTTTGCCAAATAGAGAAAAGGGAAAATGACTAAGTCCTGGAGAAGGGATTAACTTCCACTTGATGGCTGATGAGTCGTGTTACAACTCTCGTCCTTGGGTGAAAGAAGCAGTTCATGACCAGACTTATGGGTGAAACAATTTCTTTAAAGTGAAGAGTAATTTTATAGATTGGAACCAAAGGGGTTGATGCTACATAGGCTACTGAAAGGCCGTGGCAAATAGGAGAGTTTTGAACCTCGATTTAAAGCAGCTGAGAGTTTCAGCAGCCCTGATGCTTTTTGGGAGTTCATTTCATTTGTCAGGGGCATAAAAACTAAACGCTGCCTCACCATGTTTGGTTCTAACTCTGGGCACAAATAGTAGGCCTGACTCTGATGACCTGAGGGCTCTGGGTGGTTCATAATGGACTAGCAGATCTGAAATGTATTTTGTCCCTAAACCATTCAGAGCTTTATAAACCAACAGGAGGATTTTGAAACCTTTTCTTTGACAGACAGGAAGCCAGTGTAAAGATCTGATAACTGGAGTTACTGTATATGATCCACTTTTTTGGTCTTAGTGAGGACTCGAGCTGCAACGTTCTGAACCAACTGTGGCTGTCTGATGGACATTTTAGGGAGACCTGTGAGGACAGTGTTACAGTAGTCCAGTTTGCTGAAGATAAATGCATGGACACATTTTTCTAGATCCTGCTGAGACATCAGACCTTTAATCCTTGATATGTTCTTTCACTTATAATAAGCTGACTTCACTACTGTCTTAATGTGGCTATTAAAATTCAGGTCTGAGTCCAGAAAAGGATTTGTATTGACTGGCTAGACAGAGAGATCGAGCTGGAAAGGATGTACAGCAGGTTAGATTGATTAAGAACAGAAATGGTAATGTACTAACAAATAACGAGAGTGTGTTGAAGGTGGAAGGAGTACTTTGAAGAGCTGATGAACAAAGAAAATGAGAGAGAAGGGAGGATGGATGAAGGAAAGATAGTGAACAAGGAAGTTCCGAGGATTAGCAAGGCGGAAGTGAGGGCAGCTCTGAAGAGGATGGAGAATGGAAAGATGGTTGGTCCAGATAACATACCTGTGGAGGTATGGAGATGTTTAGGAGAGATGGCAGTGAACTTTTTAACCAGATTGCTTAATACAATCTTGGAGAGTGAGAGGATGCCCGAGGAGTGGAGAAGAAGTGTTTTGGTACCAGTTTCCAAGAACAAAGCTGATGCTCAGAGCTGTAGTAACTACAGAGGCATAAAGTTGATCAGCCACACTATGAAGATATGGGAAAGAGTTGTTGAAGCCAGCTTAAGAGAAGAAGTGTCAATCAGTGAGCAGCAGTACGGTTTCATGCCAAGAAAGAGTACTGCAGATGCAATGTTTGCTTTAAGAGTGCTGATGGAGAAGTATAGAGAAGGTCAGAAGGAGTTGCACTGTGTCTTTGCGGATCTAGAGAAAGCATATGATAGGGTGTCGAGAGGAAGCGTGATACTGTATGAGAAAGTCAGGAGTGGCAAAGAAGTATGTGAGGGTGATGCAGGACATGTATGAGGACAGCGAGACTGTGGTGAAGTGAGCTGTAGGAGTGACAGATGGATCCAAGGTTGGGGTGGGATTACATCAGGGATCGGCTCTGAGCCTCTTCTTGTTTGCCATGGTGATGGACAGGCTGACAGACGAGGTCAGGCAGGAGTCCCCTTGGACCATGATGTTTGCAGGCGACATTGTGATCTGCAGTGAGAGTAGGGAGCAGGTGGAAGAGAACCTGGAGAGGTGGAGGTATGCTCTGGAGAGAAGGGGAATGAAAGTCAGTAGAAGCAAGACAGAATACATGAGTGTGAATGAGAGGGAAGCAGGTGCAATGGTGAAGATGGAAGGAGTAGCGGTAGTGAAAGAAGATGAGTTTAAATACCTGGGATCAACCATCCAAAGCAATGGAAAATGCACAAGAGAGGTGAAGAAGAGAGTGTAGGCAGGGTGGAGTGGGTGGAGACGAGTGTCAAGGGTGATTTGTGACAAAGGTAGCAGCAAGTGTGAAAGGGAAGATTTGCAAGACAGTAGTGAGACCTGCTATGATGTATGGTTTGGAGACGGTGGCACTGACAAAAAGACAGGAGGTGGCGTTGGAGGAGGAAGAGTTGAAGATGCTAAGATTTTCATTGGGAGTGACTAGGAGGGACAAGATTAGAAATGAGTGTATCAGAGGGACAGCTCACATTGAGCGGTTTGGAGACAAAGTAAGAGAGGCAAGGCTGAGATGGTTTGGACACGTGCAGAGGAGAGATAGTGGATATATATGACAAAGGATGTTGAAGATGGAGCTGCCAGGCAGGAGGAAGACCACAGAAAAGATTCATTGATGTATTGAAGGAGGACATGGAGAGGGTTGGTGTTACAGAGGAAGATGCAAGGGATAGGGTGAGATGGAAGCAGATGATCTGCTGTGGTGACTCCTAAAGGGAGCAGCCAAAAGAAGAAGAAGATGATTCAAACTCATGTTAAATGGGAGTCAGCACACACCTGCCACCATTTAAAGTTTCTCTGATTAACCCCAAATGAAGTTCAGCTGTTCTAGTAGGCTTTTCCTGACATTTTTGTAGTTACATCTTAAAGCACAAGCCACGGGTCGCAGAGAGCTTCCAGAGCATCAGAGGGATCTCATTGCTCAAAGGTATCAGTCAGGAGAAGGGTACAAAAGAGTTTCCAAGGCATTAAATATACCGTGGAACACAGTGAAGACAGTCATCATCAAGTGGAGAAAATATGGCACAACAGTGACATTACCAAGAACTGGACTTCCCTCTAAAATTGATGAAAAGACAAGAAGAAAACTGGTCAGGGAGGCTGCCAAGAGGATGACAGCAACATTGAAGGAGCTGCAAGAATTCCTGTCAAGTACTGGCTGTAGTACATGTGACAACAATCTCCCATCTTCTTCATATGTCTGGGCTATGGGGTAGGGTGGCAAGATGGAAGCCTTATCTTATGAAGAAAAACATCCAAGCCGGACAACATTTTGCAAAAACACATTTGAAGTCTCTCAAACACATGGGAAAATGTGTTATGGTCCGATGAAACCAAGGTTGAACTTTTTGGCCATAATTCCAAAAGGTGTATTTGGCGCAAACACAACACTGCTCATCACCTAAAGAACACCATACCTACAGTGAAGTATGGTGGTGGCAGCATCATGTTGGGGCTGTTTTTCTTCAGCTGGAACTGGGGCCTTAGTCATGGTGGAGGCAATTATGAACAGTTCCAAATACCAGTCAGTGTTGGTAGAAAACCTTCAGGCTTCTACTAGAAAGCTGAAGATGAAGAGGAACTTCATCTTTCAGCACGACAATGACCCGAAGCACACATCCAAATCAACAAAAGAATGGCTTCACCAGAAGAAGATTAAGGTTTTGGAGTGGCCCAGCCAGAGTCCAGACCTGAATCCAATGGAACATCTGTGGGGTGATCTGAAGAGGTCTGTGCACAGGAGATGCCCTCGTAATCTGACAGATTTGGAGCGTTTTTGCAAAGAAGAGTGGACAAATATTACCACATCTGTCATGAACCGAGCTGGTGTTTGCTGTAGGCTCGGTTCTGACTGTTCTCTGTGGCTTGGGCATCGAGTGATTTATGTATTGTTATCTTTTGAGTTCTTATTGTGTTTATGTTTGTATTCTGTTTCTTTTCCATTGCCTGTAGCCACCGCTTTGGCCGGCGGCTGTTAGGCAGCCTCTTTGACCCACATTTGTGTGGGCGTTGTCTAACATTCGCTGGTCCGACCATGCCCCCTCTCTCTTGACAGCCAGCTGATTCCTCCCCAGTAATTGTCTTTCCCGCGCCTCACCCAGGTATGCCCAATTTGTGGTGCCAGCAGTGTTTGTACTTAGGCGGCCTTTGCCAGTCAGGCACTGCTGGACCATTGTGCTATCATACGGCCGTATGATGGTCTGTGTCTACGAGGGATTGTGTGGGCTCGCTGGAGGATTGGACTTCTGAGACTGTTCCTGCTTTGTGAGTTAAACTGTTAGTGTTTCTTCTTGCAGTATTGCTGCTACGCTAAACTGGTATCGTTTCTCTGTGCCGTATTACTACTACGCTTAGGCTGTAGCCCAGTTTGCTCCTCCGTGGTTAGTTGAGCCTCCTAGAGTCCTCCTAGTTCTCCCGAGCTTATATGTTATTTGTATTATTTGTTGTGGCCACGGTACACAGTGGTCTGCCCACTGCACGCTCGTTGCGTCAGCCATTTTGTGTACACTGAACCCTTTTCGTCAGTCTTTATTTTGGAACTGTCAGTTTTTGAGTTCAATAAGTGTGTGGTGGTGAATTCCTGCGCGTAAATCCATTCTTCCTTCTCCTCCTCCGTGCGCTGCATAAAAGCATGCAAGGAGGTTTTTGACACATCAAGATGTGCCATGATGATAGACTTCTACCCCCCCAAAAAACTACCCAAAAACTAGATAGACAGCGAAGCACTTTCTCCAGTAGACTACTACAGCTTCGTTGTCGAATGGCCAGGTACAGGAAATCTTTCCTGCCACATGCAATTTCACTGTACAATAACTCACTATGATGTTGTATTCTGGTCATAGCTATGCTGCCACACTGCATCTTACAGACTAACTGGTACATCACTTTTTCACTCTGCTCCTGATAGTCCTTCTTTGTGCAATGGGATGATTCATATGTTTATACAGGTCATCATATATTAAGCTATGATGTATATAGGTTTTATAGTCGTGTTAGTTTTTACTTTCCATGGGTAATCCCCTTGTCTGTCATGTGTGTGTTTCTGTTGTTTGGTTGTCTACTGTCATGCTGCTGTTACACTGTAATTTCCCAGTTTGGGATCCATCCATCTATCCATCCATCTAAAAAGACTGAGTGTTGTAATAAAAGCCAAAGGCGCTGCAACAAAGTATTACTTGAAGGGTGTGCATATTTATACAACGAGGTTATTGTAAGTTTTTTTATTTTTCCTGTTAAAAGATTTCAGTTTGTTTTTCAATTGGGTTGTACAGGTTATAGGTCACATTAATGGTGGACAAAATGTTTAAATGATTTATCTTGGTCTCATTTTTTTACATCACAAAAACTTGGCATTTGAACAGGGGTCTGTAGACTTTTTATATCCACTGTATGCATTTGAGCAAGTCAAACAAAATATAAAAATTGATCACACTACTTTTCTAAGGTACAGTTGAAATCAAGCCAAGTTTAATCTGAATAGCAGGTAGAGCTGCACAATTAATGGAATTGTAATAAATGTCAAACTCTGCAGTTACATAATTGCAGAAAATGCTGCACTTTAAATAGATTTTGTGAACCGCTCTGTGCCAACTTGCATTTTTGTATTTTTTTTAATGCAACTTAAAGGGGTCATTGATTGAAAAATGGTGTGTTTGTAGGTTTTAACTGTCTCAAATATGTCAACTGGTCATGTAATTAGCCCAAAATTTTCCAAAAAGTCACCTATCTGAAAAAAGCACACTGCCTTTATCTTGTTTTTCTCTCAGAGAAACTCCCCAAAACGTTTTTTTTTACTCTTCCGGGTAAATTGTGTTCGTCAAGTTTCGAAAAAGTCAACCCACTGCCATCCTTGAGACCCGCCCACTGCTCTTATTACAGGGTTTCCTCTGGTAACATTTCTCGGTGGCGGCCCGCCGCGCCAGAAATTTTACCGACTCGCCAAGGAGATATGAATTTATTAAGAAAAATATATGAAGCAATGACTTTCCGCAAGCGCGCACATGAACAACGCGTGTGGCCGTCATCCACGCGGAGTTTCGAAGCGCCCCGCCCACGCGAGTTTTCCAAGTCAGTCAGCAAACAGCGTCTCGCTAAGCGTGACTGTCCAACAGAAACATGGGTTTGTTAAAGTACTTTAAACACGGAAAAAATCATTAGAGGTATGTAAGCACTGGAGGAGTTTATCATGATTTTAACCCGGTGAAGAGTCGCTTAGCTAAGAGATGTGGTTAGAATTCATATGCAGCCGGCTTCATATGAAGGGAAAGGCAAGGGGGACTGATGAATTGCTGAGGATATATTTCACCAGCCACTACAGTATTAAGTTATGTTCTGTAGGAATTGCAGGAATGAAGAGACTGGCAAGTTCTCTCTTTTCTCACACGAGCAGGCGTGCCGTTTTTATGCTCCAGCGGCAGTGACAAAAAGCAACAGCTAAAAACGCTAGCTCTCTTCACTGTAAACTGAGGTCCTTCAGCAGCTGCCTAATGAGAAAGCCTGAGAGCACAACTATAACTGCCTAAACAGATCATTCTGTACATGAACACATATTGTGGTGAATCATGTCTTTAGAGTCCGCTACAGTTCCCTATTATGTACCTGGCAGGTTAAGACGACCGAAATTCAAGAAGTCAGTGTCTTTAATCTGTCAGCAGCCTTCAGACAAAGTAAACGTGCCAACATTTGATTTCAAAATAAGGGAGGTTTTTCCTGCTTTCTGGGTGGTGAAGAGATTTCTAAAAAAAAACAACTATAAATATAAAGAAATATAACATAAATAATGGCATCCTTGGTCATTTAAGTTAATTTATTTCATTAAATACAATTTTATTAATATTTTTTCTTTGTAGAGTTAAATTATTGTTTTGTTCTAACTGCAAAGTTGTGGTCAAAAATGTAAATTGTTATAAGGAAAAAGTAAAAAAAAAAAATAACACAGTCTGTTTCAAATTTATCTAAAAAAACCCCCAGTAATTTTATTTTAAAAAACAGACAAAAATTAGTCATAAAATAATCCACAAATTTATAGTAAAGTTTCAAATGTACAAGAAAGGTCAATTTTACAAGAAGAAATTACAAATTTGAGGAACATTGTTTCAACTTTAGATTTACAGAGAAAAGTAAAAAACATTAACCATAAAATAATCCACAAATTTATAATAGTCTCAGATGTACAAGAAAAAATTACAAATTTGAGGAAGATGGTTGCAAATTTAGATAAATTTACAGAAAATTGTTATAAATTTTTGAGAAAAACCTTAAACCTTCAAGACTGAATTCATTACTCAAGTTTTTAAGTAGGTGCTCTTTGTTCCCTTAGCGAACTCAACTAGAAATTTTTGGTTGTCTACTTTTAATTATTAATTTCAAAGCACTGCTTTTACATGAGTAGAATTTCTGGTTGCTATACCCACCTGATCATATAATTTAAGTATGCATGAGTACATTACTATTATGAATGTTTCTTTCCCTTCCCTACTCTCTCAATGGAAAAAAAGAAACACTAGAATAAAAATACAAAAAATACACATATTTTTGTCATTTATGTAAACCATGACAAAAAAAATCCTGCAGGACAAAACATAACACTTGATATTTTCTAACCTGTTTGTATACCACCATAGACAGAGAGAGAACCTGAATTAGACAGAGCTCAGAGAGGGCAAGATGAGTCAGAAGAGAGGAACCAAGGAGAGGAAAGTGTTCAGGCAGAGGAAGGAGAGAAGGATAACAACACTAAAAAGTCTAAACACAGGATGTCTCGGTGGGACCCCAACTGGCCCAGTATTCAAGTCTTGGTTGTACAATACTTCAAATGGTAAGTTCCATATGCAACACTACTGTGAAAAATTTTAAAAAGAAATAAATAGTATAAAATTAACATATTCCGGTATGTTTACCCCCCCCTATGTTGCCACCACACCAAGGTCTTTAATCCAGAGGAAACACTGTCTTATTGGCCCACCTAGCTGTCTGTTATGTAGCTCGACGTGGTGGCTAAAGGTAGCCTATTAGCCTACGAACCAACACTGTTACCAGGACGCTCGCTGTAAGCGCAGCTTACACTGTTATTTTCTTCAGATCTTACATGACAGACTGCTATGATGATGATGATGATGATAAGATAAGATAAGCCTTTATTAGTCCCACAACGGGGAAATTCCAGGATTGCAACAGCACAGGGATAGCAACACTCAGAGCAACAATCAGAAGGCAAGAAAAAAAACAAGCAAGCAAGAGCAGCTAATAAACATATGTACGTATTACTATAAAAATATATATATATACACACACACACAGACACACAGTGCAGAGCATTGTAGCTGGATGGAATAAATATATGAATATATGAACACACAGTGCAGAGCATTGTAGCTAGATGGAATAAATATGTAAATATATAAACACCCACAGTACGGAGCATTGCAGCTAGGTGGAATAAATATGCAAGTATATAAACACACACAGTGCGGAGCAATGTAGCTAGATGGAATAATATGTAGATATATAAATATATAAACACCCACAGTACGGAGCATTGTAGCTAGATGGAATAAATATGCAAATATATAAACACACACAGTGCAGAGCATTGTTGCTAGATGGAATGAAACAGCATAACCGTCTACTTAGTTATCCTACATGGTATAATTATGTGCCCATACATATTCTCACCCTCCATGGCGACCGGTATGTTCCTAGTTGTATGCCGGAGAGGACCATTGTGTAAGTCTATTGCATCTTTTGCATTCAAACGATTGATGATGATGAGTCACCCTAATACAGGGGTGTCCAACCATGTGCCATGGAGAGCCAAGACCCTGCAGGTTTTCTCTTCTACCCAGTCTCTTCAGCAGGTGTTTTCACTTATCAGCAATCAGTGGGAAGAAGTTCACTGAAATCTGCTGTTGAAGACACTGGTTGGAGGTAAAACCTGCAGGGTCTTGGCTCTCCATGGCACATGGTTGGACACCCCTGCCCTAATAGCTAACCCCTGTTATCACCTGGTTCACTCTGGCCCATGTCCAAGTGGTTTCATCGTGATTCTACGGCGGATCACCCGCCACGGCACACTGGTCGCTTTTTTGACCCAGGACCAGGGCTACTAGCCGGCGTTATGCCGAGACCTCCCCTGGCATGACACTGGTATGTGCGATCCGTCGCGGAATCATGATGAAGCCTCCAGCTCTCTACAGTCAAAATATCCCGGGACCAGATGCTGCTGACTCTCACGCCCAGCAACCCCACCATCCTCCGTGGTTGGTGGGGTTGTGGTGATCATCCAGCGCAGTGCTAGCGATTTGTTGTGGAATAATGGCAAAATTTATTGGGAGATAGACCGGACTGACACGAGCTACACCACTGACTGTGGCTCAGTGAACCAGGACGCTGCTCAACCAAGCTGAAGGAGCAGCTAGAAGCTGCTCAGCTTATGGCTAACTGATGTAAGAGGGAGAGTGGAGTTGAACAGCTGAAGTTTGTTTCTTAAAGTGACAGGCTTTGAATCAGACCGTCCGAAGAAACCCAAGAAAAATAAACAAAAAAAACAAATTTGCTTCAGTAATTAAAAAATTTAAGAAAATCTGAACAAAATATGTCACAAGCACGTCATTAAGACATGAGTGAGCTGTAGAAATGTGTAAAAAAAAAAGCAGTCATTGACCCCTTTAATATTTAGGCTGAGAAATAAACATTTCAAAATTATCAGTTTACTGTACATTTTATTTGATAACAAAGCAAGTAGGCCCATGAAACCATCCCTTAAGAAAAAAAAAATAATATAAATCGCTTCGCAAATCAAAATATTTGGGGCCATCATCGCAATTGCAAATTTTTCTGAAACTCTACAGCCCTACTATCATGGATGGTTAATTTTGTTATCCAGTGAACGTTTACTGTGGAAGCTAATGTAGAAGTTGAGTACAGTGCTGGAAAAGATCCTTGGATTATAATCTGATATCTCACCTAGACGTTTAGCACATGAACGCCCCACAAGACTTGGACCCAGAAGACAACAAAATTGCAAATGAAAGGAAGAAGTGTCTTTATTTTTTCATTCAAGTCAAAGCATGGTACAGATGCAGATTGTACACAGGTGCAAAGTCCTCCATGTTCACTTGACTCTTGGCTTGCTAGACTACTCTTTGGTATAAATATCAGGGAGTCAAACAACAGTCATTGATGACCTTTTTTTCCTGTGACATTACAGGTCAACTAGAAAAAAGCTCCAATACTAATGAGCTCAAAGAGAGTATATTGCCACCTATCATTTTGGAGTCTACATTTTGGCCTGTAAGCACAACTTGCCTGCTTTTCATGGAGACAGAATAAGATGAAATGCCTGAATCGGGCTTTAAGTCTAGCCCAGATTTACTGTGTCATGGGAACATGGTGACTGATGAGTTTCCACACATTTGGTTTTGTATTCCTTGTGTCAGTCAGATAGAGATTATAACATTACATGTTAATGAAAGATAAATAATAAATTTCCATATCAGAAAAAATGTGTTCTCCTTTTCAGAAATTGATTTGCTTACCTGCTCTCAATGTTTTTGTTATTGTATATGTAGTTCCATGATTATTAAGACATTTTGACATATTTTTAACAGGAAAAAGAAGAAGCATAAAGAGAAAAAGAGAAAAGCCAGAGATGAAGAAGACGTACTTGATATTGTTGGTATGTGGGTTCACTGTGCTCATTAAGTTCAAAATACTGGCAGAAGAAATTTGGATATACACTCCTGATCAAAATCCTAAGACAGGAAAATTACAGGTATTCATGCTGGTGGATCGTAACCAGATTGCAAGTAGAGCTTCAGAATGCAAAAAGAAGAAACGGTAGCAAGAGACAAAAAATAGGGAGTAGACAATTTATTGAAAAATGCATTTAAACTCAGACTGCTCATTAGCTGATCAGAAGTTTAAAACCATAGCCTTTAAAAGGTGGAATCTGCACAAAAATCTGGCTTTCATGTAATTTTCTGTCAGGCCTCCATACTGTCATCACCTCCTCATAGCAAAGGGAAATAGGCTTTCTGCCTTTGAACATGGCAGGATTGTTGAGCTGCACAAGCATGATCTCTCACAACATGCCGTCGCTGCTGAGGTTGGACGCAGTAAAACAGTCATTTTAAATTTCTTTAAAGATCCTGAAGGTTATGGGACAAAAAAAATCAAGTGGTTGACCCCCTAAAATTTCACCTGCACTGAACCAGAGGATGCGACATGGGCCGATCTTCAACTCAAATTAAGGCCCTTACTGATGCTAACTGCAGCCCAATAACCATAAGAAGGGCTTAAAGAACAAAAAAATGTCTTCAGAGGCCATGTCTCCTCCCACGCCACAAACTTCCCTGTGTGGACTTTGCAATGGAGCACTAAACACTGGAAATTGAAAGGTGGAATGAAGTTTTATTCTCTGATGTGAAAAAAATTAATCTGGATGGTCCTGATGGTTTCCAATGTTACTGGCATGACAAGGAGATCCCACTGGAGATGTTTTCTACATGACACAGTGGAGGAGGCTCCATCGTGATCTGGGGTGCTTTTTCCTTCATTGGAACACTGCAGGTTGTGCAGGGGCGTCAAACAGCGGCTGGGTATGTGGAGATGTTGCAGTGGGAATACCTCTTGACTGAAGGCCCTCGTCTGTGAGGTAATGATTGAGTCTTTCAACAGGATAGTGCTGTAGTTTACAATGTCCACCTGATGAAGGACTTCTTCCAGGAGAATAACGTCGCTTTTTTGGACCATTCTGCATGTTTCCCTGGTCTAAATCCCATTGAGAACATTTGAGGATGGATGGCAAGGGAAGTTTAAAAAAACAGACGCTGGTTCTAGATCGTGGATGCCCTTCGTGAAGCCATCTTCACCACATGGAGCAACGTTCCCACCAGCCTTCTGGAAACACTCATATCAAGCATGCCTAAATGAGTTTTTGAAATCATCAACAAGAACAATGGGGCTACTCAGTAGTGAGTCCTTTTTTGACACTTTTAGTTCTGTTTTGTGGTTTTTTTTGGGGGGGGGGGGTATGATCTTAAACTTTTGATCAACTAATGAATAGCCTGTTGGAGTTTAAAGTGACAGAGTTTAAAGTCAAAAATTTATTTTTTTTTCTTGTTAACATGCTTGTAACATGTTTTTTATGACTTGCAAGACATATCAAGAGCAAAATCACTAAAATGTGTCGTGTCTATGTTCTTTTTTTTCTGAGAAATTTCAGTTAAGCTCCTCCCCTTCGAAAAAGGCAAGTTTAAACAGGGCATTTTAGTAATGTCACTGTTATGTTATAGTTATGTAACTTGTTGGTTATGGACCTGTTAGGGTCCGTAGTGTTGAGCCAGTCAGTACTCTCTGGCATGACTGAAGTTAGCTTCCAGGGCCACTGAGCATTTTTGGATATCTGCTTTGAAAATTTGATCCAAATTATGATGGGTTTTACCATAAAACTACTTTTAAGGACCGATGCAGTCATCAGTTTCAGTCATTATTATCCTGAGCCACCGTGCATAGAACTGGGCATGTCCTTCACAAGGTAAGTCTTTTTTATTACAGGATTTATTCTGTTTAATGTAGTGCTAGTCACCATTAAGCTGGATTCATGCTGTACCTCCGCTGTCTGCATACAGTGGGATAAAAAAGTATTTAGTCAGCCACCAATTGTGCAAGTTCTCCCACTTAAAAGATGAGAGAGGTCTCCAATTTTCATCATAGGTATACCTCAACTATGAGAGACAAAATAAGAAAAAAAAAATCCAGAAAATCACATTGAAGGATTTTTAATGAATTAATTGGTAAATTCCTCGGTAAAATAAGTATTTGGTCAATAACAAAAGTTCATCTCAATACTTTGTTATATACCCTTTGTTGGCAATGACAGAGGTCAAACGTTTTCTGTAAGTTTTCACACACTGTTGCTGGTATTTTGGCCCATTCCTCCATGCAGATCTCCTCTAGAGCAGTGATGTTTTGGGGCTGTCGCTGGGCAACACAGACTTTCAACTCCCTTCAAAGGTTTTCTATGGGGTTGAGATCTGGAGACTGGCTAGGCCACTCCACGACCTTGAAATGCTTCTTACGAAGCCACTCCTTCGTTGCCCAGGCAGTGTGTTTGGGATCATTGTCATGCTGAAAGACCCAGCCACGTTTCATCTTCAATGCCCTTGCTGGTGGAAGGAGGTTTTCACTCAAAATCTCACGATACAAGGCCCCATTCATTCTTTCCTTTACATGGATCAGTCGTCCTGGTCCCTTTGCAGAAAAACAGCTCCAAAGTATGATGTTTCCACCCCCATGCTTCACAGTAGGTATGGTGTTCTTTCTCCTCCAAACACGACAAGTTGAGTTTTTACCAAAAAGTTCTATTTTGGTTTCATCTGACCACATTCTCCCAGTCCTCTTCTGGATCATCCAAATGCTCTCTAGCAAACTTCAGACGGGCCTGGACATGTACTGGCTTAAGCAGGTGGACACATCTGGCACTGCAGGATTTGAGTCCCTGGCGGCGTAGTGTGTTACTGATGTAGCCTTTGTTACTTTGGTCCCAGCTCTCTGCAGGTCATTCACTAGGTCCCCCCATGTGGTTCTGGGATTTTTGCTCACCGTTCTCGTGATCATTTTGACCCCACGGGGTGAGATCTTGCGTGGAGCCCCAGATCAAGGGAGATTATCAGTGGTCTTGTATGTCTTCCATTTTCTAATAATTGCTCCCACGGTTGATTTCTTCACACCAAGCTGCTTACCTATTGCAGATTCAGTCTTCCCAGCCTAGTGCAGGTCTACAATTTTGTTTCTGGTGTTCTTTGACAGCTCTTTGGTCTTGGCCATAGTGGAGTTTGGAGTTTGACTGTTTGAGGTTGTGGACAGGTGTCTTTTATACTGATAACGAGTTCAAACAGGTGCCATTAATACAGGTAATGAGTGGAGGACAGAGGAGCCTCTTAAAGAAGTTGTTACAGGTCTGTGAGAGCCAGAAATCTTCTTTGTTTGTAGGTGACCAAATACTTATTTTACCGAGGAATTTACCAATTAATTCATTAAAAATCCTTCAATGTGATTTTCTGGATTTTTTTTTTCTTATTTTGTCTCTCATAGTTGAGGTATACCTATGATGAAAATTGGAGACCTCTCTAATCTTTTAAGTGGGAGAACTTGCACAATTGGTGGCTGACTAAATACTTTTTTGCCCCACTGTACGTGCAACCAGAAACCTCGTGTGACGAAATTTATGTCATTGTCTCCAGTCCGCTAGTGTATGCAGGGCTCTCCTGCGGATGACCGCGTGCAGCCCAAATTTTATGACCGCATGGCCTGCCCCATGGCCTGAACGCATCGACAGAGCATGTGCAAGACTGAACGTCCCATTCACGAGGTGGCGTTACCAACACAGCATACAAAGACAAAGTAGACGAGGAAGACAACGAGGAGGCAGAAGATGAGAACATACATGAATCTTTTTGCAGCAGCTGCAGCTTGAGCGGAGAAGAGCACTGGAAAACAGTAATTCCTTCTTTTCCTTGAAATGACGCCATTGTTGTTGCTACAAAAAAATGTGCGTTGCTCTCATGTTTATACCCGGTGAACAAAGTGGCCTGTTACCGCGTTAGCACTACCCATAGGGCTGAGGTGAAACCACACATAATAGTTGTGCGCATGCGTCAACTGCTTGGCCTGGTAGACGAAAAAAAGTGAGCATGTACAATGCTGCATGCGCGCCGGGCTTGTCCAAAGCGCATGCGAACCAAAGCGGACCACAGGGGAAATGCAGCATGAATAAGGCTTTTGCCTTGTGGGATGTGGGTGAACCTGGCTTTTGAAGGAGTAGGACAAGTGAAAAGATTTTTACATGAAACTGTAAGACAATGAAAGTTTGTGGGGGTTTTTTTTTTTTTTTTTTGTAGGAAAAGGGCATAAGATACCATTTTAGACATGTAGATTTGTTTTTATAGGGGATTTATATCCACCGGACTCCCTCTTTAAATGCAGTTTTCAATAAATTGCCTACTCTATATTTTTTGTCTCTTGCTTCTGTTTCTTTTTGCATTTTGAAGCTCTACTTGCAACCTGACTGCAATCCACCAACACGAAATTAAATACCTGTAATTTTTCCCCGGTCTTAAGGTTGTGATCAGAAATGTACACGTGAGTGTATATTCTAATGATCAACAGTATTCATTAACCATGAAAATAAATAGAAATTATTAGAGTGCAACAAGTTTTTGCCTGTTTTGCAATCAGAAATTTACATTTATATTACCATTAATGCTTATAAAGCATGCACTAATGACATTTTTTAAAACTTAATTATCTTATGGGTCTTTATGCTCACCAGGTGCTTGGTGGTCTGTTACTAAGTATGGAGAAATTACAGGAACGGTTGCCATCGAGATGCAGAACAACTCTTATGTCCATGCCCTGGATACTGGCCTCTTCACGCTTGGTGCACCACACAAAAGTAGGAAGAGATGTTGGAGTTATTGCAAAATATAAATTTGTATAAACACCCTCACCATCTTGTAGATGCACAGCAGACTGGTTGTCAAAAAGACCAACAAAACCCAACAGAGAACCATTGTTGTGCTCAGAAGAAATCATGAATTTCAACAAAATTACAACCCCAATTCTGGTGAAGTTGGGAGTTTGTGCAAAACTTAAATAAAAACAAAATACAGTGATTTAAAAATCCTTTACAACTTATATTCAATTGAATACACTACAAAGACAAGATATTTAATGTTCATACTGATAAACTTTATTGTTTTGTTGCAAATACTCACTCATTTTGAGTTTGATTCCTGCAACACGTTCCAAAAAAAAGCTGGGACAGGGGCAAGAAAAAACTGGGAAAGTTGAGGAATACTCAAAAAACACATTTTTGGAACACAGGTGAACAGGTTATTTGATGAGAGTCATGGTTGGGTATAAAAGAAGCATCCCTGAAAGGCTGTCATTCACAATTAAGGATGGGGTGAGGTTCACCATTTTGTGAACAACTGTATGGGCAAGGAATTTCAGAATTTCATCATCTCCATAATATCATCAAATGATTCAGAGAATCTGGAGCAATTTCAGCACATAAGCAGCAAGGCCGAAAACCAACATTGAATGCCCGTGACCTTTGATCCCTCAGGTGGCACTGCATTTAAAACAGACATTCTGTAAAGGATATTAATTATATCAGTGTACACTGATTTCACTTCAGCATTCAACACCATTATTCCCCAGAGACTGATGGAGAAATTACTCCTTCTCGGTCTGAACACCGCCACATGTCTCTGGATCCTGGATTTCCTGACTGAGACACCTCAGTCTGTCCATGTTGGAAATAACATCTCCAACTCTTATCACGCTGAGCACCGGATCCCCTCAAGGCTGCGTACTCAGTCCACTGTTGTTTACACTTCTAACACATGACTGTGTATCCAGACACGAGGGGAACCAGATTATTAAGTTTGCAGATGACACCACAGTGGTGGGATTTATTCAGAGGGATGAGAAATCAATGTACAGGGAAGACGTGAGAGACCTGGAGGGCTGGTGCAGGGAGAACAATCTGGTGCTCAATGTGGACAAAACAAAGGAGATGATTATCGACTTCCGGCGGTCACAGCCTGAACACGTCCCTCTCAGCATCGGTGGCCATTTAGTGGAGAGAGTGGAGAACATCAAGTTCCTCGGAGTACAGATCTCGCAGGGCCTGACCTGGAGCAAGAATTCCTTGGGGATCAGGAAGCGGGCCCAGCAGAGACTGCACTTCTTGAGGAAACTCAAACAGGCCTCTCTCCCCATCTGCATCCTCAGGACCTTCTACAGAGGTGTGGTGGAGAGTGTTCTGACGTACCGCATTGCAACATGGTACTCCAGCTGCAGTATGTCAGACAAAAAAGCCCTACAGAGGATAGTTAAGGGAGCTTAGAGGGTAATTGGAGTTTCCCTCCCCTCTGTCCAAGAACTTTTTCAGAACCATTGTAGGAGCAGGGCACTGAACATTGTCAAGGACCACTCTCACCCTCTGCATAAACACTGAACTTCTGCCATCTGGCAAATGATTCCGGAGCATCAGAGGCAGAACCACCAGACTGATTAACAGCTTCCTTCCACAAGCTGTTAGGATGCTGAACAGTTGATCTGGAATCTCTCATACATACTACTGCACCTGTGGACATTATGTATATTATTTGTATATTATAGTTTTGGTTAGTTTTCAAGTATGTTTCAGGGATGTGTGAATGGCTGTGTTGGGGTGGGGGGTGAGTGTGTGTGTGAGTGTGTCTTAAATTATGTTCTTTTTACTTATATGGATGCCGAGAGAAACACAATTTCATCTTGCCTGCACTACAGTTGTATGCACAGCAATATGACAATAAAGGTTGATTTGATATTACCATGTGGGCTCAGGAACACTCTGAGAAAACCATTGTCAATTAAAACAGTTCATCACTACATCTACAAGTACAAGATAGAACTCTACCAGTGGCAATGACAGAGGTCAAACGTTTTCTGTAAGTCTTCACAAGGTTTTCACACACTGTTGCTGGTATTTTGGCCCATTCCTCCATGCAGATCTCCTCTAGAGCAGTGATGTTTTGGGGCTGTCGCTGGGCAACACGGACTTTCAACTCCCTCCAAAGATTTTCTATGGGGTTGAGATCTGGAGACTGGCTAGGCCACTCCAGGACATTGAAATGCTTCTTACGAAGCCACTCCTTCGTTGCCCAGGCAGTGTGTTTGGGATCATTGTCATGCTGAAAGACCCAGCCATGTTTCATCTTCAATGCCCTTACTGATGGAAGGAGGTTTTCACTCAAAATCTCACGATACATGGCCCCATTCATTCTTTCCTTTACACGGATCAGTCGTCCTGGTCCCTTTGCAGAAAAACAGCCCCAAAGCATGATGTTTCCACCCCCATGCTTCACAGTAGGTATGGTGTTCTTTGGATGCAACTCAGCATTCTTTCTCCTCCAAACACGACAAGTTGAGTTTTTACCAAAAAGTTCTATTTTGGTTTCATCTGACCATATGACATTCTCCCAATCCTCTTCTGGATCATCCAAATGCTCTCTAGCAAACTTCAGATGGCCTGGACATGTACTGGCTTAAGCAGGGGGACACGTCTGGCACTGCAGGATTTGAGTCCCTGGCGGCGTAGTGTGTTACTGATGGTAGCCTTTGTTACTTTGGTCCCAGCTCTCTGCAGGTCATTCACTAGGTCCCCCCGTGTGGTTTTGGGATTTTTGCTCACCGTTCTCGTGATCATTTTGACCCCACGGGGTGAGATCTTGCGTGGAGCCCCAGATCGAGGGAGATATCAGTGGTCTTGTATGCCTTCCATTTTCTAATAATTGCTCCCACAGTTGATTTCTCCACACCAAGCTGCTTACCTATTGCAGATTCAGTCTTCCCAGCCTGGTGCAGGTCTACAATTTGTTTCTGGTGTTCCTTTGACAGCTCTTTGGTCTTGGCCATAGTGGAGTTTGGAGTCTGACTGTTTGAGGTTGTGGACAGGTGTCTTTTATACTGATAATGAGTTCAAACAGGTGCCATTAATTCAGGTAACGAGTGGAGGACAGAGGAGCTTCTTAAAGAAGAAGTTGCAGGTCTGTGAGAGCCAGAAATCTTGCTTGTTTGTAGGTGACCAAATACTTATTTTACCGAGGAATTTACCAATTAATTCATTAAAAATCCTTCAATGTGATTTTCTGGATTTTTTTCCCCTCATTTTGTCTCTCATAGTTGAGGTATACCTATGATGAAAATTGGAGACCTCTCTCATCTTTTAAGTGAGAGAACTTGCACAATTGGTGGCTGACTAAATACTTTTTTGCCCCACTGTATCTGACTCTAGGTCTCTTGCCCTGCCATATGAATCTTGAGATCCTTCTGTCCAGTTCTTGCCATGTTTTATTGGGAGGTTCTACTGGTATTGTTTGGAAAAGGTATAGAAGACGTGAAAGTACAGTGGGGCAAAAAAAGTATTTAGTCAGCCACCAATTGTGCAAGTTCTCCCACTTAAAAAATGAGAGAGGTCTCCAATTTTCACCGTAGTTATACCTCAACTATGAGAGACAAAATGAGAAAAAAAAAATCCAGAAAATCACATTGAAGGATTTTTAATGAATTAATTGGTAAATTCCTCAGTAAAATAAGTATTTGGTCACCTACAAACAAGCAAGATTTCTGGCTCTCACAGGACCTGTAACTTTCTTCTTTAAGAGGGCTCCTCTGTCCCTCCACTTGTTACCCTGAATTAATGGCACCTGTTTGAACTCGTTATCAGTATAAAACACACCTGTCCACAACCTCAAACAGGTCAGACTCCAAACTCCACTATGGCCAAGACCAAAGAGCTGTCAAAGGACACCAGAAGCAAAATTGTAGACCTGCACCAGCTGGGGAAGACTGAATCTGCAATAGGTAAGCAGCTTGGTGTGAAGAAATCAACTGTGGGAGCAATTATTAGAAAATGGAAGACATACAAGACCACTGATAATCTCCCTCGATCTGGGGCTCCATGCAAGATCTCACCCCGTGGGGGTCAAAATGAATCACGAGAACGGTGAGCAAAAATCCCAGAACCACATGGGGGGACCTAGTGAATGACCTGCAGAGAGCTGGGACCAAAGTAACAAAGGACTACATCAGAAACACACTACGCCGCCAGGGACTCAAGTCCTGCAGTGCCAGACGTGTCCCCCTGCTTAGCCAGTACATGTCCAGGCCCGTCTGAAGTTTGCTAGAGAACATTTGGATGATCCAGAAGGATTGGGAGAATGTCATATAATCAGATGAAACCAAAATAGAACTTTTGGTAAAAAACTCAACTTGTCGTGTTCGGAGGAGAAAGAACACCATACCTACTGTGAAGCATGGGGCGGGGAAACCATCTACTATGGGAGCTGTTTTTCTGCAAAGGGACCAGGACGGACTGGATCCATGTAAAGGAAAGAATGATGGGCCATGTATCGTGAGATTTTGAGTGAAAACCTCCTTCCACCAGCGGAGGGCATTGAAGATGAAACGTGGCTGGGTCTTTCAGCATGACAATGAACCCAAACACACCACCCAGGCAACGAAGGAGTGGCTTCGTAAAAGCATTTCAAGGTCCTGGAGTGGCCTAGCCCAGTCTCCAGCTCTCAACCCCCTAGAATAATCTTTGGAGGGAGTTGAAAGTCTGTGTTTGCCCAGCGACAGCCCCAAAACATCACGGCTCTAGAGGAGATCTGCATGGAGGAATGGGCCAAAATACCAGCAACAGTGTGTGAAAACCCTTGTGAAAACTACAGAAAACGTTGGACCTCTGTCATAGGCCAACAAGGTTAGATAACAACGTATTGAGATGAACCTTTTGATTATTGACCAAATTACTTATTTTACCGAGGAATTATACCATTATATCTATTAAAAATCCTTCATAGTGATTTCTTCAGGTTTTTTTATTTGCGTATTTTGTCTTTCATAGTTGAGGTATACCTATGATGAAAATTGGAGACCTCTCTCATCTTTTAAGTGGGAGAACTTGCACCAATTGGTGGCTGACTAAATACTTTTTTACCCCACTGTATATTCATTTTGACTGCTTCAATTCTTTGTGCAGTACCCAAGAATGGTATCATATTCATCTTGCAAGATCAGATTTTATTTTTGCCATCAGTGGATCATAGTTTAGTTGTTATAATTATTGTTGAGTTGTTTCGGGATATTGACCCCCAGATATTTCATAGATTCCATCTCCCAGTTAGTTTAGAGTTTGCTTAGTAATATTGATTTTGGGTCATAGTTGAATGTTAAAAATTTGGGTTTTATAGCATGTTTAATTCGTACCCCGAATAAATCTGCATACTCTGAAAAAACAGATTAGTTCTGGAAAAGAGGTGTCCCGGCTGGCCCCAGGTATATTAAAATGTCATCAGCAAAGAGTGCTATTTTTATGTTCCTTCTGACCAAGTGTAATACCTTGAATTTTTTGATTCTGTCTTATCCATTGGCTCAGAGGTTCTATGAAGATTGCAAAGAGCAGTGGAGACAAGGGGCAGCCCTGACGACATCCTCTTTCCAGTTCAAAAGATGATGATAATTTACCGTTAATCCTTATTTTAGCTGTTGGTTTTTTTATATAATGCCTGGATAGTTCTAATGAAGTTGTTATGAAAATTGAAACTGGATAAGATTCTATGTAGCAAAGACCAGTCAACCGAATCATATGCTTTTTCAGCATCTAATCCCAATATGGCTGCATTTAAATTATATTTTTTTATATGATGAATTATATGTAAAGTGTGTCTAATGTTAACTTGTGTCTGTCTTTGTCTTATAAAACCTGTTTGGTCTAAATGAATTAAATCTGTCAGTATATTTTCTAACCTTTTGGCAAGGATAGTGGTAAAAAGCTTATACTCCTGATTTAACACACTGATTGGTCTGTAGTTGGAGCAGTCTAGTTTATCCTTTTCAGGTTTAGGTATGACTGCAATGACCCCTTCTCTCCAGGAGGGGGGATTTCCCCTGTGTGGAGGACATAGTTAAATGTTTTCAGGAGGAGAGGAGATAGTTGCTGTTTAAAGGTTTTGTACCACTCTGCTGTAAAGCCATCTGCTCCTGGGGATTTGTTAGCTTTAAGTTTCATAATTGCTTTTTCTAATTCTTTAGGTTGTATTTCTGACAATAGTGTTTTATTTTGTGACTCAGTAAGTTGGGGAAGGTTTAATGTATTTAGGAAGGCTTTGGATGCGTTTTTATGTTCTTTTGAGGGAGTACAAGTTCTTGTAGTAGTTCTCGAAGCTTTTAAGAATTTCCTGAATTCTAAATTTTATTTCCTTTGATACTGGGTCTCTGATTTTGTAGATTGCGCTCTCTGTTGTTTCCTCAATTTATAGGCTAGTAATTTTGCCGATTTGCTACCTGTTTCATAGTATTTTTGTTTCAGAAATGTAAGTTTCTTCTGGATTTCTATTGTGTAGAGTCTCATTATTTGTTTTTTAATTTCCTTAATTTGAGCGAGTCTTTAGAATGAGTGTTGTCTTTGTGCTCTTTTCTAGTTTCTTAAGTTTCTGACTCTAATGTGATTAGTTTTTTCTTGTCTCAGTTTCTTTGGATTGCCAGTTTTGCGATAATCATTCCCCTTATTACCAGCTTTGCATGTGTCCCACAGTATTAAGGGATACTTCTCCATTATGTTTTTCTTTCCAAATATCTGAGAATATCGTGATACCAATTTCATCTTTCAGTGGTCTTTCAGCACATTTGAATTTAACCTCCAAGAAAATGTATTATTTGTGTATTTTTGGATACTTAGTCAGTATAGATACATGACTGTGGTCAGAGAGATCCATCAGTCCCTATTTTACATGTTTTTTAACTCATCCATTGTCTCTATAAACATAAAAAAAATAGTCAATCTTGAGTATGATGAATGTGGTGCTGAGTAAAATGTATAATCTTTTACACTGGGGTTGAATTCCCTCCACACGTCACAGATTCCCATTTCTTTTAGTAGCATCCGAGTTTTTCTACTTTGAGTGTTATTTTGATGTGGAGAATTACCTGATGCATCCCAGTATGGATTCAGTCTTAGACTGAAGTCTCCACCACATATCACTAAACCTTGGGCTTTAGTTATCATTAGGTCAAATACATTTTTATAAAATTTCCAGTTAGCCCCTGGAGGTGCATATACATTCAGCAGGGTGATATCCCGACCAAGTACCATGCTGAATCTCCCTTCTTTATCTTTGTGTTCTGATTTTTTTTTTTCAAATATAATTTTGGTTGAGATCAATGTCTCTACCCCCCTCCTCCTCCCTGACTTATATGAAGATGAAGAGATCATTTTAAACCCTTGTCTATTAAGTTTGGTGTGCTCCACGTCTGTTAGGTGGGTTTCCTGTAAAAATATTACAGTGATCCCTCGCTACTTCGCGCTTCACCTTTTGCGCCCTCAGTGCATCGCGGATTTTTCAAAAATATTCATCAAAAATTCAAAATTAAGAAATAATGGTTGGGCGCTAGCAGAAGGCAGGGAGACTACATTAGACCATCAGGTGTCAACACGGAGAGCCGCACAACTCTCTGTTCGCTGTTCTCTGTTGGCTCGGCTCGGAAATCTCGCAAGCTGATTGGCCGAGACGTTTCACCCCGCAAGCTGATTGGCCGAGACGTTTCACCCACCTCCTCTCCCTGCCAAGCACCCATGAAGGGAAGGAAGACCGCATTCATTGCTTTTTATCGCTCGTGTTACTTAGTCTCGCCGCGTGGAACTTTTTGCTGTTCTCTTGTGCCAT
The DNA here is from genome assembly GCA_020510985.1 of Pholidichthys leucotaenia. Lineage (NCBI taxonomy): Eukaryota > Metazoa > Chordata > Actinopteri > Cichliformes > Pholidichthyidae > Pholidichthys > Pholidichthys leucotaenia. The sequence continues at coordinate 221,370,510 of CM035848.1, read as the reverse complement.
TTTGTGCGAAATAGTCTTTCCGTCGAGCCACTACGCCGCCTCCTGCAGCTTCAGCTCTATCGGAAGCTGCCCTCGATGATCCTGCTCCTCCAGCACCTCACGATGAGGCGTCACCTGAGGAGCAGTAAAGCTCTCATTAACCTGTGCAGTAAATCATTTTCATCTTGAGTTACGTATCTTGTTATAAGAATAAAAGAGTTCTAAAAACATATTTATGTACACTTTGTTTACATCTACGTATGTATGTACACGTACACACACACACACGTATCATATGAGAGAGAGAGAGTGAGAGAATGAACGTACGTATTATTTATGGATGACGTCATTAGGGGTGACGCTACTTCGCGGTTTTTCACTTTTCGCGGTCGGTTCTGGAACCCATTAACCGCGATAAGTGAGGGATCACTGTATTCCTGCTGTGTCTTTTTTTCATTTTGCCTAGAATCTTGAATCTTTTAACTGGATTCAGGATCCCTTTTACATTATATGAGATTATTTTGGTTACATCCTGTTTCTCCTTTGTGTTGTCTTATTTAGTGTAACAGTGTGGTGGCCCTCTTTTGTGCTACTCAGAAACCAAAAGAACATTAAGAACATAAAAACCATTAAGAACATAGTATATAAAACTTTAAAACAAAAAACTGACAAAAGATCTTCCTGAGCTGAGGTCTTTTTAGTGACCTTAGAAGAGCCTTGATGGTGTGTTGGCTCTGAGGGAAATTCCTCAAACTCTGTTATGTGTTGAGGGCCCTCTCTTACCCCTGTAAGTTGTCCCATCTTTTTAACGTGAATTTCAGATCCCAATCCGAACTTGTAATGATTTTTATTTATTTTATTTTATTTATTTTTTTTATGCCTATACCCTATGAAATTGTGTGCAACCTCCCACCACCATCACAGCAAACAGTCACGTTAATACAGTATTTGTTAGTGTGGAGAGATCATGTGGTTCATTGTCACATTTCTATTTTAACAAGTTTTTTTTTTTTTTAAAGACTTATTTGTTTCTAATATTATGTCTGTTCCATGAAATGTTTTACCACTTGATACTTGCTGATTCTGCATCTCCTTTAATGTTTGTTACCTTGTAGGAGGAGGGTTGGATGTGCAGATTGATTAAAAATATCATTATTCCCTCCTGTAAACGCTCAGTTTTTCCTTATAGCTCTGGCGCTGGGTTTCCCGCTGCTGGCCCGTGGATTTTGAGGGTCTCTGTGTGCACCACGTTTGAGCCTTGATTCTTTCGATCGGGTCTGCTGCGGGTTTATACACCGTTACCGGGAGCCCTCTTCTCGCCATATCCGTGGTTGCTTCTTCCGCCGAGTTGTAGAGACACGTCTCAGCCCCGTAAAAAACCCGCAGCTTCACCGGAAATGGAGTTTGAAAGCACAGTTTCTTCTCTTGTAGCACCTTTTTAGCGTCGTTGTATTCCCGACGCTTTTTAAGGAACTTCGGGGCGTAGTCGTGCTCCCACAAAAACTTTTCTCTCTTGGTGCATAAATCTTTTTTTCTGCCAAGCCAGTCTCACAACCTCTTCTTTTATTCTGGAGTTGGAGAACTTCACCACCACCGATCTTGGTGGCCCTTCCGCCAACGGCCTTGGGGCTAATGTACGGTGCGCCCTTTCTATCTTCAAGTCGGTGGATTGAGGAATTTCCAACTTCTCTCTCAGTATGGATTCCACGCATGCAGCCATTGTGGTGAAACCGTCCTCGGCTCCTTCTTTCAGACCATGAATTCTTATGTTGTCTCTTCTTAGTCTTCCTTCTTGGTCCGGTTAGCCTTAGCCTCACAGTCTTGACGGTCGTTTAAGTAAATCCAGCACGGTTTCTTCCAGCCCTTTTATTCTTTCCTCTACTTCCATGATTCGGTCTCAGCCTGGTCCACTCTGCTGTTTGTCCTTTTTATTTCGTCTTTAATTTCACGAAATTCGGCCCCAAACACTCTCGGCCGAAATTGTCTTAATTCTTGAAGTACCATTTTTAAGCTACCGTGTTGCTAGCATCATTCAAGCTCCTCCGCTTCCTGAGTGGATGTCCTCCGGGTCAGATTCTCCGGCCGATGCGTGTCTTGGCCTGGTAAATGTCGATCTCTTCTGTTTTCCTTTAGGCATAATGACTTTGTCTTCGATTTTCACTCTTCCAAAAATCCGTTAAACCTGATTTTCAAGGTATTTTCATGGATTGGGTCTGGGAGCTTCAGCGTTAAGCTGCTGTCACCATGGTGTCCAGACCGGAAGTCTTCAATGTAATTTTCTGGATTTTTTTTTTTTTTTTCTCATTTTGTCTGTCATAGTTGAGGTATACCTATGATGAAAATTGGAAACCTCTCTCATCTTTTAAGTGGGAGAACTTGCACAATTGGTGGCTGGCTAAATACTTTTTTGCCCCACTGTAGTTATCATAAATGATGAGGTGCAATCTTAAAAACTCAGTTCATTGTTTGTGCCCTTTTCCTGGCTAAATTTCACAATGTGGTTGCATTAATTTATGTTGAAAAAAAAAAACCAAGCTGTTAAAAAGTCACCGGGTCACGTGACGGGCAATCAGCTGATTTTCAGCAGCTGGCTGCAGGTTAAAAGAAAGGTGGAAGCCGCAGACAGAGAATGAAAGGAGGAAGGCCATTTCTCAGAGGACTGGCGCAGCCAGAGGAGTGCCTAATCGCAGGGAGGCTATGGGAGACCCGCGGGAGTCGGCTTATCCACTCCAGTGAACGGGGAGTTGGCATTGTACAGGAAGCTGGACGCTGGGAGTAGTAGAAACCCACGGCATGCCCAGACTGAGGGGCAACGGGGCCGCAGGCCGGTGAAGACTGGGACATTGCCACGGACTGTTTGGCACCGGTAATTTGGATATTAAAAAAAGGACTGAATATTGTATTGGAAAGTTGTGTTTGGTTTAAAACAGTTTGGGGTGTGGATAACTTGTAAGGAAATTATTTGTTGTGCAATTATCATTTTTTCCACCATGAGTTCAATAACAACACACTAAAAATCATATTGGCTTGTCTATGGTGAAATCATTTCAAACCCGTTTTTTTGGTAATAGTCCCTATTTAATAGTGGAGTGTTACAAAGTTACGTAAGAGTCCCAGGTTCTGACGTATATAGTAATGTTATGAGGAAGTAAAAACAGGATAACGGCAGTTACTGGAGTTTGACACCCAGAGCTCACAAACACACATCCACTCTGCATGGGTGCATCCTTTAGCTCCCTTTACAGTCTACATTTAACTTGTTTCATTTACTTATTTATGGTAAAACCCTCCCATGCTTTGGAAGATTTGGGCCTTCTCTGTGATTTTCTCTCCATGTCGCCATGATGCGCTCCTCTCCTTCACTGGAACAGTTAAACTGAACATTGCCACAGCATGCATGTAAACTTTAAAATTAAACAATACGTCGACAATAAAAATCTGCATCAACAAATTTTTATGATCAGCGTTATCAACGTTGACTAATCGTTTCAGCCCTACTATAAAACGAATAAAGCTAGAGCCACCAAATCTGGTGCACAGGTTCACCTTGGGGTCCTGACCTCATACTATGGATTTAGGGTTAAAAGGTCAAGGTTAACATTCCCTATGCCTTATTATTGTACAACGAGTAAAGTTAGGGTCACCAAACCTGGTACACAGGTTCACTCTGAGACCATGACCTCTGACTACATATTTGGGGTCAAAAGGTCAAAGGTCAGCATTCTCTATGCTCTCTTACTATAGAACATGTAAAGCCCTCTGGAGGCACCATACTTGCTACACGGGTTCACCTCGGGGTCCTGACTTACAACTATGGTTTGTATACTTTGTTGTGTATTTGTGGATGATGGGCTTATCATAATTTGGTTCTGCCGCAGTAATAATATTGGAACGTTGAAAACTGCTCTCCGTCAGTAAGTATTGGGATCTTCAAAGAAAACGGAGGCAAGGGATATTACACTCACCTCAGAGTGTTCTTGTTACATATCCCACAGTCAGATCATTCAAATTTGGACGGCTGCAGCTTAATTTTAGGGTATCTTCGGACTGTTAAGGCTTCTGGCATTGTGGGAATGAAAGTGGGTTTGTGTTTAGTCCACAGAGCAATAATTGTTTGAATAGTAAATTCAGAAACCAGAGCATAGAAGGCAGGACAAGGGTTGAGTTGAGGTGAAGGACAGTGCTAGCTCACAGTTCTCGCTCATTAATGCCTTCAGGCACTTATGAGGGAGTGCTGCTCATTGAAACAGTCTGCCCGGGAAGAGATACTACCAACAATTAATTCAGCATATGTTTAGTGAGGACCTGTGAAAGTGGTTTGGATATCGAAACATCCCAACTCCCTTTAGTTGGTCCCCATTCTCTGCATGCACATAAGCTCATTTCTAAGAGATGAAAGAGGATGTGAACTGGGAGTATAGAAAAGGAAATTAGAGATTTCATCCTCTTCTCTGGATTTTCTGCAGACACGACACTGTAAAAGATGCTTCCTTTCTAGAAAGCTGCAAAGTGTTCATCAGCAGGTCAGTAGAAACTTGCTGTTGTTCTCTTAGCCAACTTCGAACAGTTGCAGTCTGACATCCCAAAGAAGACTCAGTCCTTTGATTCTGTTTTTATTTATTAATGTTTTCCTCATGAATATGTCGGACTTTACTCTTCCTTGACCTTATTGCAGCACTACAGATTTTTCACTTTGATTTATTGCAAATGTCAGAATGTGTCTAATCACAGGCATATTTTTAATGTGGACCTCAGCATAAAATAAATAAATCTTTCAGTGCAGAGGTTTGCTTTAAGTACAGGAGTGTGGTAGTAAATCATTGCACAAGTGTCAAGGATAAAACTTGGAAATATTGCACATTTTAACTGCAGCATATACAGACGTGGACAAAATTGTTGGTACCCCTCTGTTAATGAAAGAAAAACCCACAATAGTCACAGAAATAACTTGAATCTGACAAAAGTGGTAATAAAGAAAAATTCTATGAAAATTAACCATTGAAAATCAGACAATGCTTTTGAATTGTGGTTCAACAGAATTATTTTAAAAAACAAACTCATGAAACAGGCCTGGACAAAAATGATGGTACCCTTAACTTAATATTTTGTTGCACAACCTTTTGAGGCAATCACTGCAATCAAACAATTTCTGTAACTGTCAATGAGACTTCTGCACCTCTCAGCAGGTATTTTGGCCCACTCCTCATGAGCAAACTGCTCCAGTTGTCTCAGGTTTGAAGGGTGCCTTCTCCAGACATGTTTCAGCTCCTTCCACGGATGTTCAATAGGATTTAGATCAGGACTCATAGAAGGCCACTTTAGAATAGTCCACCGTTTCGCTCTTAGCCATTCTTGGGTGTTTTTTAGCTGTGTGTTTTGGGTCATTATCCTGTTGCAAGACCCATGACTGCGACTGAGACCAATCTGTCTGACACTGGGCCGCACATTACTCTCTAGAATACCTGATAGTCTTGAGATTTCATTGTACCCCTGCACAGATTCAAGATACCCTGTGCCAGATGCAGCAAAGCAGCCCCAGAACAAAACAGAACCCTCCTCCATGTTTCACAGTAAGGACAGTGTTCTTTTCTTGGTATGCTTCATTTTGCGTCTGTAAGCATAGAGCTGATGTGCCTTGCTAAAAAAGTTCCAGTTTTGTCTCGTCTGTCCATAGGACATTCTCCCAGAAGCTTTGTGGCTTGTCAACATGCAGTTTGGCAAATTCCAGTCTGGCTTTTTTATGATTTGTTTTCAACAGTGGTGTCCTCCTTGGTCGTCTCCCATGAAGTCTACTTTGGCTCAAACAACGACGGATGGTGCAATCTGACACTGATCTACCTTGACCCTGGAGTTCACCATGAATGTGTTTAAAGGTTGTTCTGGGCTCTTTTGTTATCATTCGTATTATCCGTCTCCTCCTGCGGCCATGTCCAGGGAGGTTGGCTACAGTCCTGTGGATCTTAAATTTCTGAATAATATGTGCAACTGTAGTCACAGGAACATCAAGCTGCTTGGAGATAGTCTTACAGCCTTTACCTTTAACATGCTTGTCTATAATTTTCTTTCTAATCTCCTGAGACAACTCTCTTCTTTGCTTCCTCTGGTCCATGTTTAGTGTGGTACACACCATGTCAACAAACAGCACAGTGACTACTTGTCATCCTTTAAATAGGCCGACTGACTGATTACAAGTTTGTAGACACCTGTGATGTTAATTAGAGGACACATCTTGGTTGAACATGTCCCTATGGTCACATTATTTTCAATCTTTTCTAGGGGTGCCATCATTTTTTGTCCAGGCCTGTTTCATGAGTTTGTTTTTTTAAAATAATTCTGTTGAACCACAATTCAAAGCATTGTCTGATTTTCATTGGTTAATTTTCATAGAATTTTTATTTATTACCACTTTTGTCAGATTCAAGTTATTTCTGTGACCACTGTGGGTTTTTCTTTCATTAACAGAGGGGTACCAACAATTTTGTCCACGTCTGTATTTGTTTAGTGTTTAGGAAAATACTAGTTTTTATGTGACAAGAGCTTTTATTGTCTATTTGGTTACAGGTCCAAAAAATGCTCAGGTTTGATTATTCATTCATTTTAAGTGATCCAATCATGTACGAGGAGGGGCTGAAAAGTTTATAGGGTGACCATGATGCAGTGGTCAAATTTGACCAAATGTGGTTTATTTTTCAACATTGTCTCCATGTCAGTGTATCTGAAAAGAAAAAATGCAGTTAGTATCAGAAAAGGTTAAATTTAATTAGGGCTCCAACTAATTACTATTTTATGGCACGGATAATTGTCCACTCTAATCGAAGATTACTCGAATAATCTGATACTTTTTAAAAAAAAGAAACTTGCATTGTAACATTTGTGGAACTTTCTTTCCTAAAGAGCAGTAGTAATTGTACCAAACTCTCAATAACACAGGTACACATTTATTGCAATGCTTATGGGTCTCATCAACAATTGGTGGGTCTCATCAACAACGGAGATGAGACCAACTACAGGAGCGAGGTGAGCCACCTGGCCATGTGGTGCGGAGACGACAATCTCTCTCTGAACGTGGAGAAGACAAAGGAAATTGTTGTGGACTTCAGAAGAGCGTACACCCAGCATGCTCCCCTGACCATCAGTGGTGCTGCTGTGGAGAGGGTGAGCAACACCAAATTCCTGGTTGTGCACATTACGGAGGACCTCTCCTGGACCACTGTATCACTGGCCAAGAAAGCCCAGCACCATCTCTACTTCCTCTGCAAACTGAGAAGAGCCAAAGCCCCAGCCCCCATCATATGTACCTACTACAGAGGCACCATCAAGAGCATCCTGACCAGCTGCATCACCGTGTGGTACAGTGCCTGCACCACGTTCTGCCAGAAGACCCTCCAGTGCATAGTGAGAACAGCTGAGAAGATCGCCGGTGCCTCTCTCCCCTCCATTGAGTCCATCTACAGCATCTGCCTCACCCGCAAAGCCCTCTGTATTGCAGGTGATCCCATCCACCCATCACACAACCTTCTTCAGTCTGCTGCCATCAGGGAGGAGACTGCGGAGTCTCCAGGCCAGGACCAGCAGACTCAGGACAGCTTCATCCTTCAGGCTGTCAGGAAGCTCAACTCTCTCCCTGTTCTGTCCCCCACACACACGAATCCTGGACACCCCCCCCCCCCCCAACAACTGAACTCTGCCATCCTCAGGTACTGTTCACTCCCACACATGCACACACTGATTTCAGGAGTTTCAAAAACTGAACTCTGTCATCCAGGAACTGTTCACTCCAACCACACGCTACACACACTGATCTCAGGGCTGCACCAGTGACTTTATGCAGCAATGGACTCTTACCGTATTTAGTTATTTTGCACACCCTTAGTATTTTTAGTTAGCTTCTGGTTGGGGGTTGGTTTTCTTTGTACTGATGTTTGATGTTCAGTGTTTAATGTTTGGTGTTAGATGTTATACTTTATATTCATATTTCCTACTTAGTGTTTGCCTTGCTGCACCGTGGGTCTCAGAGTAACATAATTACCTCCGCCAGGCCGCAGGAGGTTATGTTTTTGCCGGGGTTTGTCTGTCTGTTTGTCTGTTTGTTGGTTAGCAAGATAACTCAAAAAGTTTTGGACGGATTTCGATGAAACTTTCAGGTGTTGTTGGAAATGGTACAAGGAAGAACTGATTAAATTTTGGGGATGATCCGGATCACCGTCTGGATCCAGGAATTTTTTAAAGGATTCTTTAACATTGTGAGATAGGGCCATTTTCAACATGTGTGCAGGCGCAATGGAGGGCGCTGGTCGTCGTGTCTAACGAACACGAACTCCGCGTTCTTCAAAGTTTTAGGCACAAAAGCACGCGGAAAACAGTGGTGGGCCGGGCCTGGCAGCGTGCCTGTGTTTGCGCTACGCTGCAAAAGCTGAGACGGGCAGCTGTCCGGCGCGGGATTATTTGGCAGAAATTCCCTGGGCAGCCATAGGGGCTGCGCAAAAACAAGCTGTCTGCCGGGGAAGTTTCCAAATTCTCTTTTGGCGCGGAGCGCAACCCCAATAAAACCCACGCCAACCTGTCTACCCAATTTGCATCCGTCAGTGAACCCCTGAGTGCTGCTTTCAGTGATCTATGAAAACGCTCGCATAACCCATTGGCCTGTGGGTTGTACGCAGTTGTGCGATGAATTGCAACGCCCGCAGCCTGGGAGTTTGGAGATGGAGGAGATGGACACAATAGCAACACTTGAGTTTATTACCTCCGCCAAGGAGGTAATGCTTTTACTGGCATTTGTCTGTTTGTCTGTCTGTTTCACCAGAGGTGGTTCTTGGCCTAGAGAGGAACCCATTACATTTTGGGGATGATCTGGGAATGCATACCTCAGCCAAGGCTCTTCTCACAGTGTGTCAGCCACAAAACTCCAAAACTAATGGACAGACTTGGATGCAATTTTCACCACAAGTGGCGATAGGCCTACACACAAGCCCATTACATTTTGGAGGTGATCCATGAGAAACAGAAGAAGCCTTGGCGGAGGTATGCGCTCTATGAGTGCTTTTCTAGTTTCAAATCTTTGTATGCCCTGTACATATAGTAGAATTGACAGTAAAGTTGACTTTGACTTATTGCAATGTTTATTGCATAGAACGTAACTTTAAACGGTACATTACACTATAAAGTTCCATTTGCTAGCTGTTAGCGTCTGCTAGCACTAGCTGCAACGGATGCTAACGGTGGTGGCTATATGTTGTTTTGGTCATATAAGCATAATTAGCATTGCTTACTACATTCTATTCATCTTAATTTAAAATCTCAGTCATGTACCTTGTCTCAGGTGCACTGGCTGTGCATGATGAGGGATACTTTCTGCCAAGACACTGTAACATCTGACGTTGTAGCATACTAGCTTGCCACTCAGCTTTACCATGTACACATTGCACAATGTTTTCCTTCAATTTGAGCTTGAAATGATCCCAGACTTGAGATACTTTTGTCATTTTTTTTTTTCATCGTCTTTGCTGGCCTGTCACTATGCCGCTCTGACATGGCGCTGTTAAACAAATCTGCATTTTGTTTAGGTAGCATGACGGAAGAAGGTCGCACCGGAAGAAAGTCTTATAGACCGGAAGTGCTACATTAAACGAGACATCGACACATAAATTCTTGAATCGAGAAATTTTTGGAATCAAATTATTCGAGTAATCGTTGCAGCCCTAAATTTAATGCATGACTAGTTTCGTTTGCTGTAGCATAACTCCTTCTTAGTCAGCCTATGAACTTTTCAGCGCACCCTCGTATTTCATTGCTTTTTTGCTTTATCCCAGATAACCAAAGTTCCAACTAATGAGCTCAACTTATGTGGAAAATCTGGCAATTAGTTAACATTTTCCGTATATATGAAATAGTTTCTGTGGTAAACACAAACTTTCACCCAGCTTCTGAGGACTGTGGGTAAGCTTCCCTACCACATGGAGTGAATAGACCTGCAGTTGTCTTCGGATGCATTCACATTACAAGCCATTTTGTTCCATATTTTGTTTGTCATAATTTCCTGTCATAATTACAAATGACTTTTACCTGACTGAATATGAATATGTCTGCCCTCTGAACAGGACTCAGGATCACATCAGTATGACATGCATGCACACACTGATACATCATTACATCATTAACAATAAGAGATATTATGTTTGTCTGACATGTTTATTTTAAACTGAGAAAATAGATGTTTTCAGTGAAGATATGTTTGGGATTTTGCTCCGAAGGACTGCAGCAGTTACCCTGGATTTACACCAACTCCAGATGCAGTCCGTTGCAGATGCAGAGCGGATGCAGTCTTGTGGCAGTCCCCACCCACTCCATTTGTGTTTTGATCCAGCACAGATCAGAGCAAGGTTCAAAATACAAGATCGCATGAGAATTGTATAAAATAACGCAAGCTCTCGAGAAGGACGGGCAAAGGACCAATTGCGATCACGTGATAACAACAAGGAAGCGTGATGGACCAGCTCTCCACCTGGATTTTTATTCTAATAACACATAAGTAGCTCATTAATTTTAAATCTATTAAGTGTGTGTATGTTATATCAAAGTTTTTATCTTCTCTGACACAGTGGTGGAGGAGTAGATTTCAAAAAATAACGGATGATTCTTAAATCGTTTTTAATGAACAAACAGCTATCAAATACCGCAAGATACCCCGGCATTTCCTTGCGGATTGGATCCGGCATCCATCAAAAATAGACTTCTTGCATTTTATTAGCGAACCGAATCTGACGAGCGACTTCATTCTGCAGTGGTCTGGACCAGGTGGGGATTAGAAAAGTAACGGGAATGGAAACTATTTACTGCAGAGGCCGGATCGCATCTGTAGCGGACTGCATCCGGAGTCTTTGTAAATCCAGGGTAAGTCAGCTGTATGTGATGATGTCCAGAACAAGGCAGAAAGCCAAAGGTTGGCATTGAAAGCTGTTTTAGCAGCAGTTGCTAGTATGGATGCCAACAATGATGCAAAGTGACAGCAGCACCCTATGCATACACAGTGGTCAAAAGTCACATGAATTCTGATTTGATTGCTATCAATCAAGTCCCATGGGCACCTTATTTATTTTGATAAACAGTATATTTTTTTTATCAAAAAAATACCAAAAATAAATATGTTGTTTATAAAAAGAATTTTGATAAATAGTATATTTTGGCATTACTTTTAATTGGTGTGTTATTTTATTAAGTGTGTAGGGTGGCTACATTTTACACATTCCACAATTGTCTATTTACAGTTGCACGAAAAAATATGTGAACCCTTTAGAGCTACCTGGTTTTGTGCAGTAATTAGTTATGAAATGTGATCTGATCTATACCTAAGTCCCAAGTATAGACAAACACAATTTGCTTAACCTAATACCACACAATTATATCTCATGTCTTTATTGGGCACATCCATTAGATATTCACAGTGCTGGTGGAAAAAGTAAGTGAACACTTATGCTAATGACTTCAACAAAAGCCAAGAGTTAAGCTGGATTCATGCTACTTTTTTGCTCTGGTCCGCTGAGATGCGTGTCTGCTTTGGACGAGGCCGGTACGCACGCGGTTGTGTATATACTTCATTTTTGTCGTCTACCATGCCAAGCCGTTGATGCGTGTTCACAACTGTCATTTGCAGTTTCACCCCAGTACTACGGGTAGCGCAAATGCGCTAACATGCCACTTTGTTCACCAGCTGTAGTGGTGTGAAAAAGTGCTTGCCCCTTCCTGATTTCTCATTTTTTTGTACGTTTGTCACACTTAAAAGTTTCAGATCATCAAACAAATTTAAATACTAGACAAAGATAACACAGGTAAATACAAAATGCAGTTTTTAAATGAAGGTGTTTATTATTAAGGGTAAAAAAAAATCCAAACCTACATGGCCCTGTGTGAAAAAGTGATTGTCCCCCATTAAAACATAAATTAACTGTGGTTTATCACATCTTTGAAAAGCTGAGTTTAATTTATCTAGCCACACCCAGGCCTGATTACTGCCACACCTGTTCTCAATCAAGAAATCACTTAGCCTGACAAAGTGAAGTAGACCAACAGATCCTCAAAAGCTAGACTTCATGCTGCGATCCAAAGAAATTCAGGAACAAATGAGAAACAAAGTAACTGAGATCTGTCAGTCTGGAAAAGGTTATAAAGCCATTTCTAAAGCTTTGGGACTCCAGCGAATCACAGTGAAAGCCATTATCCACAAATGGCGAAAACATGGAACAGTGGTGAACCTTCCCAGGAGTGGCCGGCTGACCATAATTACCCCAAGAGCACAGTGACGACTCATCCAAGAGGTCACAAAAGACCCCACAACAACATCTAAAGAACTGCAGGCCTCACTTGCCTCAGTTAAAGTCAGTATTCACGAGTCCACCATAAGAAAGAGACTGGGCAAAAATGGCCTGCATGGCAGTGTTCCAAGATGAAAACCACTGCTGAGCAAAAAGAACATAAAGGCTTGTCTCAGTTTTGCCAGAAAAAATCTTGATGATCCCCAAGACTTTTGGGAAAATACTCTGTGGATTGACGAGACAAAAGTTGAACTTTTTGGAAGGTGTGTGTTCCATCACATCCGGCGTAAAACTAACACAGCATTTCAGAAAAGGATCATACCAACAGTAAAATATGGTGGTGATAGTGTGATGGTCTGGGGCTGTTTTGCTGCTTCAGGAGCTAGAAGACTTGCTGTGGTAAATGGAACCATGAATTCTGCTGTCTGCCAAACAATCCTGAAGGAGAATGGCCGGCCATCTGTTCGTGACCTCAAGCTGAAGCACACTTGGGTTCTGCAGCAGGAGAATGATCCAGAACACACCAGCAAGTCCACCTCTGAATGGCTTAAGAAAAACAAAATGAAGACTTTGGAGTGGCCTAGTCAAAGTCCTGACCTGAATCCGATTGAGATGCTGTGGCATGACCTTATAAAGGCGGTTCATGCTCGAAAACCCTCCATTGAAGCTGAATTACAAAAATTCTGCAAAGATGAGTTGGCCAAAATTCCTTCACAGCGCTGTAAAAGACTCATTGCCAGTTATCGCAAACGCTTGATTGCAGTTGTTGCTGCTAAGGGTGGCCCAACCAGTAATTAGGTTTAGGGATCAATCACTTTTTCACACAGGGCCATGTAGGTTTGGATTTTTTTTCTCTTAATAATAAACACCTTCATTTAAAAACTGCATTTTGTGTTTACTTGTGTTATCTTTGTCTGATATTTAAATTTGTTTGATGATCTGAAACATTTAAATGTGACAAACATACAAAAAAATGAGAAATCAGGAAGGGGACGAACACTTTTTCACACCACTGTATATAAAAATGAAGAAACGTGAGATCAACACACATTTTTTGTAGCAACAACAATGACATTGGTTTGAGGAAAAGGAGGAATTACTGTTTTTCAATGCTCTTCTCCACTCAAGTTGCTGCTGCAAAATAATTGGTGTACATATGTTTATTTTCATCCTCCTTTTCCTCTTCTTCGTCTGCTTTGACTTTGTATGCTGTGTCGGTAGCACCACCTTGTGAATGGGAGGTTCAGTGTTGCACATGCACAGTCAATGCACCCAGGCAACATGGTCACAAAATTTGGGTTGCACACAGACGTCCGTGGAAGGGGTGTGCAGATGTCCATGTACTGGAGACGATGACATAATTGTTGCCATACAAGCCTTGTGGTCAAGCAGACATGGATAGCAGAGGGGCAGCATGAATCCAGCTTTAGCAAACCTGAAGTCCAAGCAATGAAACAAGATTGAAGAGAGGTGTAGAGCTACTTTGACTTAAAGTAAAAAACGTTTGCTATACACAAGGAACATCTGCTGATGTTAGCTACACCTAGCAAAAAAGAGATCTCAGAAGATCCATGATCAAGAATTGTTGATGTGCATAAAACTGGAAGGGGTTACAAAGTAATCTCCAAGACTTTAGGTATTCACCAGTCTACAGATAGATGGAATGTCTACAAATGGAGACGATTTAGTACTGTGTTGTGCTGCAACGATTAGTCGACTAATCGACTAGTCAGTCGTTAGAAAATTAATCGACAACTAATTTGATAGTTGACTAATTGCCTGTGTGCCCTTTTCCAGGAAAAATTCTAAAAAATGGGAATGTTTCAGGTTCTGAAACATGAAAAGTTGCCACTTTTCTTGTTTGTGCATTATGAGTTAAATAAATTACGGTTTTGTAATGTCTGACAGTTGTGTTGCTACAAACATTCTTGATTAATCTGTCAAGTTCAAGTTTCAAACTCATGTTTGATCAGTCATGTTTTTTATTTAGCTATGGGGACCTTTTATAAAACATTATATTAAAGACAGACCGAGAACAAGGTGATATTCTCAGGTGTGTATACTTAAAAGAAAAGTTTCAAATATACAAGAAAAAAGCTGCAAATTCATAGGAAAAAAGTTGCTAATTTTTGAGAAAAAAAAAGATTTCAAATTTACAGGAAAAGTTGCAAATGTTGGAGAAAAAGGTAAAAAAAATTACAATAAAAAGTTGCAAATTTTTGAGAAAAAAACTTGCAAATTTACAAGAAAAAATTTGCAAATTGAGGACAAAAAAGTTGCAAATTTACAGGAAAAAAGTTGCAATTTTTTTTAGAAAAAGGTTGTAAATGTATATGAAAATGTTGAAGAAAAAAGTAAAAAAAAAAATTACAAGAAAAAAGTTGCAATTTTTTTTTTTTTAAAAAGTGGAAATTTAAACAGGTGAGGTAAAACATGACCTGGAGCGCTGAGCAGGAGCCGTGCCAACAGGAAGCAGAAATCGCGCACATGAGAGACATAATTGTGATTAGTTGACTAATCGAAAAAAATAGTCGTTAGATTAGTCGACTACCAAAATAATCATTAGTTGCAGCCCTAGTACTATGACTACTCTCCCTAGAAGTGGTGCCAAGTTGATTCCAAAGGCACAACGCAGAGTGTGCAGTGAGGTAAAAAAGAACCCTAGACTAACAGCTAAAGGCTTGAAGGAATCAATTTGAACAGGTTAACATCTCGGTCAATAAGTCTACCATCTGTAGCAATGAAAACTGATAAGATTTTATCAATATCAATGGCATTGTCGATTTTGCTTATCGATCTGATTCTTTGTCAATTCCCTTATCAATTCTTGATCAGTTTTCCATGTGGGGAAAAAAACAGGCCTCCACAGGATTTCAGCATCATTGCAGGAGTTCTGTTATTTTTCTGACTTTAAACAATGCTTTTTCTCTTAAAAAGCTATAAAATCAAATATAAAAGACTGTAAACATGTAAAAATGGGCATTTATGCCTTGTAACATTTATGTTTAAATGCTGAAAAGCAATATAAATAAAAGCAGTGTAAATGGAATACTGAAGTGGTTAGAAACAACTGCACAATTATGTTATTTTAGCAATTACAAAAGTATACATGCTGTACTTGGGTGTAATTTTTGCATTTTTTTAATATATACAGTGTATATACAGTATCTCACAAAAGTGAGTACACCACTCACATTTTTGTAAATATTTTATTATATCTTTTCATGGGACAACACTGAAGATATGACACTTTGATACAATGTAAAGTAGTCAGTGTACAGCTTGTATAACAGTGTAAATTTGCTGTCCCCTCAAAATAACTCAGCACACAGCCATTAATGTCTAAACCACTGGCAACAAAACTGAGTACACCCCTAAGTGAAAATGTGCAAATTGTGCCCAGAGTGTCAATATTTTGTGTGGCCACCATTATTTTCCAGCACTGCCTTAACTCTCTTGGGCATGGAGTTCACTAGAGCTTCACAGGTTGCCGCTGGAATCCTCTTCCACTCCTCCATGACGACATCATGGAGCTGGTGGATGTTAGTGACCTTGCGCTCCTCCACCTTCTGTTTGAGGATGTCCCACAGATGCTCAATAGGGTTTAAGTCTGGAGACATGCTTGGCCAGTCCATGATCTTTACCCTCAGTTTCTTTAGCAAGGCAGTGGTCGCCTTGGAGGTGTGTTTGGGATGGTTATCATGTTGGAATACTGCCCTGCAGATCATGCTCTGCTTCTCTATGTCACAGTACATGTTGGCATTCATGGTTTCCTCAATGAACTGTAGCTCCCCAGTGCCGGCAACACTCATGCAGCCCTAAACCATGACACTCCCATCACCATGCCTGACTGTAGGCAAGACACACTTGTCTTTGTACTCCTCACACGGTTGCTGCCACACACACTTAACACCATCTGAACCAAATAAGGTTATGTTGGTCTCATCAGACCACAGGACATGGTTCCAGTAATCCATGTCCTTAGTCTGCTTATCTTCAGCAAACTGTGTGCGGGCTTTCTTTTGCGTCATCATTAAAAGGGGCTTCTTTCTGGGACGACAGCCATGCAGACCAATTTGATGCAGTGTGCGGCATATGGTCTGAGCACTGACAGGCTGATCTCCCAGCCCTTCAACCTCTGCAGCAATGCTGGCAGCACTCATAGGTCTATTTTCAAAAGACAACCTCTGGATATGACGCTGAGCACATGCACTCACCTTCTTTGGTCGACCATGGCGAGGCCTGTTCTGAGTGGAATGTGTCCTGTTAAACTGCTGTATGGTCTTGGCCACCGTGCTGTAGCTCAGTTTTAGGGTGTTGGCAATCTTCTTATAGCCTAGGCCACCTTTATGTAGAGCAACAGTTCTTTTTTTCAGATCCTCAGAGAGTTCTTTGCCATGAGGTGCCATGTTGAACTTCCAGTGACCAGTATGAGAGAGTAACACTAAATTTAACACATGTGCTCTCCATTTACACCTGAGACCTCGTAATACTAATGAATCACACCAGAGAGGGAAAATGGCTAATTGGACACAGTTTGGACATTTTCACTTAGGGGTGTACTCACTTTTGTTGCCAGCGGTTTAGACATTAATGGCTGTGTGTTGAGTTATTTTGAGGGGACAGCAAATTTACACTGTTATACAAGCTGTACATGGACTACTTTACATTGTATCAAAGTGTCATATCTTCAGTGTTGTCTTATGAAAAGATATAATAAAATATTTACAAAAATGTGAGGGGTGTACTCACTTTTGTGGGATACTGTACACCCACACACGCATAAAATAATTGTATATTAACATACTGGTAAAACCTCAAGACATTACTCA
This sequence comes from Pholidichthys leucotaenia, assembly GCA_020510985.1. Classification (NCBI taxonomy): domain Eukaryota; kingdom Metazoa; phylum Chordata; class Actinopteri; order Cichliformes; family Pholidichthyidae; genus Pholidichthys; species Pholidichthys leucotaenia. The sequence continues at coordinate 221,353,391 of CM035848.1, read as the reverse complement.
TTTTGGGAAAGAGTAATTCAGTATTAATCAGTAACCTACATCACACGTACCACCTACCCAATCTCCAGCTGCTCTACAGTCATGAATGGATGCAAGGCTTGCACTACAAACTTCATTACAGCTCTCGTACGCTGCTAGCGTCAGTGGGTTATCCTGGCAAGGAGCAGAGGATGAGCAGGTTGGTAAAACCTCAGAGTTGCGTGCTGCTGTCATCGTCTAAAAAGAACAAGATCATATTTACAGTCGTGAAAAAATTAGGACACTCTGTATAAGCCTGTGTTTTTTTAACATATTTGGACATATGGATATTTAATATCAATATTAAAAATACTGGGAGATTCATGTAATACAGCTAAACAAATAAAAATGAATTAAAGACTTTTTTCAAATTTTCTGTAAAATGCAATTCTAAACAAATAGTGAGGAATAAATTAGGACACCCCCCATCTTTTTTAGGACACCCCCACATTCATTCCCACTTAAAATGGCTAAAAAAAAATTTAAAAATGCAAATAAAAACATAAACAAGGTTAGACATAGATACGTGAACATTTCTTAATAAAGAACTGACTATTTAATGGGGTGTCCTAATTTATTCACATGACTGTAAATATCAGACATTTTAGTTGGGTTTTGTGTGGTAAAAAATGGATTAAACTTAGCCTGCAAGGCTGCTGGCATCACACTAATATTCTATGATGCATGCCATTAAAAACAAACAAACAAACAAACAAAAAAAACCCACCGAAGTGTTTAAACCCACAGCATCTATAAGAGGAATTGATAACATCAGCATTGTATGATTCCGGGGGCTTGAAAAATTTAGAACTGGTTCCCAATTCCCATCCCTAACCATATGCAAATTATTGAACAGGAGATCTGAGCACTCTTGTGATTTCATCAGGCTCCATCATTAATTGGAGTTATTTTTGATCAAGATCTGTTATTTAATTCACATATTAAACTTGTTTCTAAGACTGCTTTTTGTCATTTGCATAATATTGTCAAAATTAGGAACGTCTTGTCTGAGTGATGCTGAGAAACTAATCCATGTTTTTGTTAGCTCTACGTAGATTAGATTATTGTAACTGTTTATTATCAGGCTGTCCTAAAACATTTCAGGTACTAGAATGAGAGATCATATCTCTCCAGTTCTGGCCTCCCTTCATTGGCTTCCCGTAGAATTTAAAATCCTTCACCTCACTTTAAGACTGGGTGATATGGCTTTTAACATGTATTGTGATACATTTAGGGTTTTATCGTGATAAAACTGTATAAATGTAAATGTAAAATCTTTGCTTAAAATGACACCGGTATGATAATAGAAACAGACCTGTGTATTGCATTTTTTTACTGCATACAAAAGGGGAAGGGAGGGTTAAATCAAGTTAAATTTCACAAACTTTATTGAACAAGTCAGGCAACCCCGCTCATAAATTTGCAACAAATCAGAATAAATAATGGTAGGCCTTCCTATTATGGCCTGTAATAAAACCAATAAAAACAAAACAAAAAAAACGGACTCAACACAATAAAAAGTGCATTAAGCAAGAATTCTAAACAAAGATATATTTTTTTTTTTATTTAAGTTTTTGTAAAGGGTATACAGGTCATTACAGCATTGCATTGTTTACATTTTCATCACGTTCCCTTATTTTTTGCTATTTGACAACATTGGTAGGATAATTATTACAACACCCCTTTTTTTTTTAAAGTGAAAGAAAAAGTGAAATTAAAGAGAATAAAATAAAAAAAAAAACCGAACAAACAGAACAGCAAAAAACATACAAACAGAAAATTAAGTAATTAAGAGTAAAAGAGCATCTGAGTAGCATTGGGACAAAGAGCGGGACCATTATTGAAATGGTATTTGTCAAAGATTAGATCTAATGGAAGACACATATGTGATCCAGGGTTGCCAAAAGTTCATGAACCCATCCATGTCCTGTCTTAGTGCGAATGTCAACTTTTCCATCGAGTAAATGTCTTGAATCACGTTAATCCAATCTTCAGGTGTAGGACAGTCCTTCAGCATCCATTTTTTAGTTAGGGCTTTTTTACTTGCCAATATTAAAACATTGAATAAGTATTTATCTCCTCGTCTTTCCAGTGAGTCCGGTAGTAAACCCAAATACAAAGTTATAAAAGAAAAGGGAACTGTTATTTTGAATATTTTCCCCAATATTGTCTGTACATTGGTCCAATATTGGTGGATAACTGGCCCGCTGCATCCGCGGAGAGAGAGCTTAGACTTTCTGCTGCACATTCACCAGCCATAATGCTCTGCACTGTGTGTCTATATATATATACATTTATAGTAATATGGACATATGTTTACTAGATGTTGTTTTTTCTTGCCTTCTGATTGTTGCTCTGAGTGTTGCTATCCCTATGCTGTTGCAATCCTGGAATTTCCCCATTGTGGGACTAATAAAGGCTTATCTTATCTTATCTTATCTTAACTGGGCATGACCAAAACACATGAAAATGATTTGCAGTCTTTTCACCACACAAGAGCCAACAGTTCAACCCCTTATGGGTAAATTTGTTTTGTGCAGGTGTTCTGAAAAATCTTACCAAATTTTTCCATCCAAATTCTCTCCACTGCAGGGATGAGGTACTTTTCCATTGCTGTTTATTTAGCTTTTCCCATATTTACAATTGTAAAGTGAAATTCCCCTCTTTTTCCCATCTCTCTTTTATATATGATGTGTTGTCTCCTTTTAAGTCTTGAAGACCTTTGTATATTTTAGAAATGTATCTGATCCCTGGGATCCCTTTATATGCCATTAAGAAGACCTTCAGAACACCTGACTGGGCCCTTTCCAAATCCTCCTTTTTAAGTATATTGTTTATGTGGTGTCTAAGCTGAAAGAACCTGTAAAGATCTTGATTTATTAGACCTTGTTTTTTCAAATCTTCAAAACTTCTTAAAGTTTGCCCCTTAAAAAAATCGTAATATTTTATCAGCCCTTTCTCTTTCCACTCTTTAAATCTAGTGTCTGTTTTATTGGGGGTAAAGTCTTGATCATAGGCAATCCATTGCAGAAGTCAATAGGGCTCTTTAGCTTGATTCTCTCTGACTATCTTAAACCAAATTTTTAGCGGGGTCTCTATCCACGGGTTAGTGTTATTCAGGAGTTTAGGTAAGGCATTGTTCCCTATTATCGCCTGTAGGGGGATGTCACTTGTTATTTGGCATTCGATCTCCTTCCATTGTGCCGTGTAGACTGGGTTACATATCTCTATTAAAGTTTTAATTTGTGCGGCTTTAAAATAGTCCCTGATATTTGGCAGCGTGAGCCCACCTTTGTCTTTGTTTAGCTGTAAGGTTCTATATCTGATTCTAGGTCTCTTGCCCTGCCATATGAATCTTGAGATCCTTCTGTCCAGCTCCTGCCATGTTTTTTTGGGAGGTTCTACCGGTATTGTTTGGAAAAGGTATAGAAGACGTGGAAGTATATTCATTTTGACTGCTTCAATTCTTTGTGCAGTACCTAAGAATGGTATCATATTCCATCTTGCTAGGTCAGATTTTATTTTTGTCACCAGTGGATCATAGTTTAGTGTTATAATTTTGTTGAGTTGTTTCGGGATATTGACCCCCAGATATTTCATAGATTCCAACTCCCAGTTAGTTTTGAGTTCACTTAGTGAATAATGATTTGGGTCATAGTTGAATGTTAAAACTTGGGTTTTATGCATGTTTAATTTGTACCCCGATAAATCTCCATAGTCTGAAAAAACTGAGATTAGTTCTGGTAAAGAAGTGTCCGGCTGCCCTAGGTATATTAAAATGTCATCAGCAAAGAGTGCTATTTTATGTTCCTTCTGACCAAGTGTAATACCTTGAATTTCTTGATTTTGTCTTATCCATTGGCTCAGAGGTTCTATGAAGATTGCAAAGAGCAGTGGAGACAGGGGGCAGCCCTGACGACATCCTCTTTCCAGCTCAAAAGATGATGATAAATTACCGTTAATCCTTATTTTAGCTGTTGGTTTTTTATATAATGCCTGTATAGTTCTAATGAAGTTGTTATGAAAATTGAAACTGGATAAGATTCTATATAGGAAAGACCAGTCAACCAAATCGAATGCTTTTTCAGCATCTAATCCCAATATGACTGCATTTAAGTTATATTTTTTTATATGATGAATTATGTGTAAAGTGCGTCTAATGTTGTCTTGTGTCTGTCTTTGTCTTATAAAACCTGTTTGGTCTAAGTGAATTAAGTCTGTCAGTATGTTTTCTAACCTTTTGGCAAGGATAATGGTAAAAAGCTTATAGTCCTGATTTCCACACTGATTGGTCTGTAGTTGGAGCATTCTAGTTTATCCTTTTCAGGTTTAGGTATAACTGCAATGACCCCTTCTCTCCAGGAGGGGGGGATTTCCCCTGTGTGGAGGACATAGTTAAATGTTTTCAGGAGGAGAGGAGATAGTTGCTGTTTAAAGGTTTTGTACCATTCTGCTGTATAGCCATCTGCTCCTGGGGATTTGTTAGCTTTAAGTTTCATAATTGCTTTTTCCAATTCTTTAGGTTGTATTTCTGACAGTAGTGTTTTATTTTGTGATTCCATAAGTTGGGGAAGGTTTAATGTGTTTAGGAATGTCTCGGATGCGTTTTTATGTTTTTTGTGGGAGTATAAGTTCTTATAGTAATTCTCGAAGCTTTTAAGAATATCCTGAATTCTGAATTTTATTTCCTTTGATACTGGGTCTCTGATTTTGTAGATTGCTCTTTCTGTTTGTTGTTTCCTCAATTTATAGGCTAGTAATTTTGCCGATTTACTGCCTGCTTCATAGTGTTTTTGTTTCAGAAATGTAAGTTTCTTCTGGATTTCTATTGTGTAGATCTCATTTATTTGATTTTTAATTTCTTTAATCTTGAGCGAGCCATTAGAATGAGTGTTGTCTTTGTGTTCTTTTTCTAGGTTCTTGAGTTCTGACTCTAGTGTGATTAGTTTTTCTTGTCTCAGTTTCTTTTGGGTTGCCAGTTTTGCAATAATTTTTCCCCTTATTACAGCTTTGCACGCATCCCACAGTATTAAAGGGGATACTTCTCCATTATCGTTTTCTTCCAAATATCTGAGAATATCTGATTCCAATTCATCTTTCAGTGGTCCTTTCAGGACATTTGAATTCAACCTCCAAGAAAATGTATTATTTGTGTATTTTTGGATGTTTAAGTCCATATAGATCGGACTGTGGTCAGAGAGATCCATCAGTCCTATTTTACATGTTTTTACTCTTCCAATGTCTCTATTAAACATAAAAAAGTAATCAATCCTTGAGTAAAATGAATGTGGCGTTGAATAAAAAGTATAATCTTTTGGGACTTCCGGTTATGGCTGCCACGTAGGACGGACGTGTCTCGCTCTGCTCTGCTCCTGGAGAAGAAAAATCGGCAAATAACTCTCTCATTTGGGACAGAACGTATCCCAGCATTTGGGCGAGGATATGTCGGCGAAGCCTAAGGCTGGAAAACCAGGAAAAGGAAAAAGCGAGCCGCCGAAACAGTCCAAATTAACGGACTTTCAGGTCTGTGACGCAGCAAACAAAACTCCATATATGGCGGAGGAGGCTGGCAACGGTGCGATGTCTGCGGGGAATGGCACAGATGCGCTGATGGCTGCCATGAGTTCAATGAGAGCGGACTTTTCCTCTAGATTTGATGGGATTATGACAGCGTTGGAAAGAATAAGAAAGGAATTGGGTGACTGTGTAGAACGAACGGCGCAGATGGAGCTCCGTCTCGCTAGTGCTGAAGATGACGTCACCCGTCTTCAATTAAAGGTGCGCACTTTGGAAAAAAAAAATAAATCTCTGGAAGATAATATTTTGGATTTGGAATCTCGGTCGAGACAGAATAATTTGAGGCCGGTGGGTCTTCCAGAGGAATCAGAAGGTCGGGACGTATGTTCCTTTCTGGAAAAGTGGATTCCGGAGGTGCTGGGCAGCGAGGAGTTGCAATCAGCAGTGGTTCTGGAAAAAGCACATCGTATTGGCCCACGGAGAGATAAGGGACCGCCGAGGACCTTAATTATGAAGTTTCTTAGTAACAGAGACAGGATGAAGATCTTCAACGCTGCACGTGCTAAAGGAGAGATTAAACACCAGGACCAGCAGGTGCGGTTCTACCCAGATTTGGCCACAGGAATCCAGCAATTGAGGAAGCAGTTTGATCCCGTACGTAAGGAGCTGCGCAACCTTGGGATTCGTCATGGTGTAATCTATCCTGCGAGACTGCTGACCACGTATGAGGGCAGAACCCACATCTTCAAGACCCCAGAGGAGGCGCAGGAGTTCATCAAGAAGATCAAAGAAGAAGAAGAGACTGGTGGGAGCTAAGCATGAACAAAATATAAGGTAGAATAATTAAGCATTTGCACAGGCATCTGACTGACTTGAAGTAAATAGTAAGTTTACAAAATATAGATTGTATTATATATTAAAAAAACAAAACAAAAAAAAAAAAAAAACTATGATGTACAAAGTTGTTAAAAATTTTGGAGTTAAGTTGGAAAACTACAGAGGAGAGTTAATGTTACGTCATTAAAAGCAGTAGAGTTAGGGTGATTGGGAGGATGAAGAAGGAGTGGCTTAGGCTGTTCCCTGTGGGTGTGGAACGGTCGATGGCTATATCGGGAGACAGAATTTTTCTTTTGATTTTGGGGGGTTTGCCACAAGTGTGGGAAGGGGAAATTTGTTTGTGTGTAGTTTGTAGGATGAATGTTCAACCACTCATGTTTTTGCTTCTCTGTATGAACATGTTTACACTGCAAGGTAATCCCAAACTCTCTATTGATCATGGACCAAAGTGTTAATCTTAATTTAACTTCATGGAATTGCAGAGGTCTACAAAATTTAAAAAAACTTAAACAAGTTATGAATAAAATAAAGGACATGGGTTCAAGAATTGTGTTTTTACAAGAAACTCATCTGATAGAGGAGGATGTTAAAAGAATTAGGAGTAGATGGCAGGGAAGTGTATTCACCTCTTCATTTTCATCCCGAGCCAGGGGAGTTATGACTCTCATACATAAATCAGTTCCTTTTCAAGTGAAAAATGTAATTGGAGACAAATTTGGAAGATATGTAATCATTCAAGGTTCTTTGCTATTAGAAAATATAAATCTTGTGAACTTATATGGTCCCAATATAGATGATCAGAAGTTCTTTGCTAATTTATTTCTCATCTTATCATCACTTACAGGGCAACATATAATAGCAGGGGATTTTAATTGTACATTGAATCCAGGTGTGGATAGATCAACAGGACTGGATTGTACGCACATTGGATGTAGGATGACTATTAATCATTTTATGAAAGAATTGAGATTGTTAGATATATGGAGAGAAATGAAACCACAAGTTAAAGCCTATTCTTGTTATTCCAGTACCTACAAGACATTCTCACGTATTGATTATTTTTTGATTTCCACAGAATTAAGGTCCAAGATTCAAAACTGCTTTTATGATAACATCGTGATCTCTGATCATGCACCCTGTTGTCTAATATATGTAGATAAAAAATTGACAAAGGAATCGGGTAGATGGCAATTTCAGCATAAATGGCTTCAGGATGAGGAATTTGTCAAGTATATAGAAAAACAGATAGACGAGTTCTTTGACATCAATACTACACAAACATCAGCATGTGTAAAGTGGGAGGCTTTCAAAGCTTTTATTAGGGGACATATTATTAGTTATACAGGATCAAAATCTAAGAAGACTCGAGAGGAGAGAGCTAAATTGGAACATAAAATAAAAAGTCTTCAGGAAAAAGTGTATGCAGGAAGTGACCCAAGGTTGGAGAATGAATTACTGATTTTGAGAGCTGAATACGACAAAAAATCAGCGAATAGAGCTGCCTCGAGTCTTCTAAGATTGAAACAATCTTTTTATGAACAAGGTGAAAAATCAGGAAAATTATTAGCATGGCAGATTAAACAATTGGAAATTAAAACACCAATTACCAGTATTATAAGTAACGGACAGGTAGTTATAGATCCTTTAGAAATTAATAGAGCCTTTAGAGATTACTATGAAAAATTATATGATACCAAAAATGAACCTGATTTAACAAAACTAAATGGGTTTTTGAACGAACTATCTATACCGTGTATTCCAAATGAAAACAGGGAGATATTGGAGTCTAAAATTAGTCAAGAAGAAGTTGGGCTAGCCATTGATAATATGAAATCAGGAAAAAGTGCAGGACCAGATGGTCTTCCAGTTGACCTTTATAAAAAATTTAAGAATAAATTAATAAAACCTTTTTTGGAAATGGTTTTAGAAGCATTTCAAAATAATAATTTACCATCATACATAAATAATGCCTTAATTATACTGCTGCCAAAACCAGGTAAGCCCTCTAATAAATGTGAAAATATGAGACCAATAAGCCTATTAAACGCCGACCTTAAGATAATCTGTAAAATTTTAGCAAGACGAATACAAGAAATTTTACCAAATATTATTAATCGAGATCAGAATGGCTTTATAAAGGGTAGACAAGGCTTCCATAATGTAAGAAGACTATTTAATATTATTTATTTTAATAAAGAAGCACCGGATACAGCTCTCCTATCATTGGACGCCGAAAAGGCCTTTGATAGAGTTGAATGGCCCTTTCTTTTTGAAGTCCTACAAAGGTTTGGACTTGGAAATAATTTCATAAAATGGGTTCAAATAATATACAATAATGCTACAGCAGAAATCCTAACAAATAACAATATTTCAAAACCAATAAAAATCAATAGAGGATGTCGACAAGGCTGTCCACTTTCACCTTTACTGTTTACTATGGCAATTGAACCTTTAGCGATAGCGATACGTTTATATTCACAAATATATGGAATTAAAGTTGGACCAACAGAACATAAAATCTCCCTGTACGCCGATGATATAATTTTGTTTATGTCGAATCTAAAAAAATCAATTCCAACCTTGTTGAATTTAATAAAGAATTTTGGGGAAATATCAGGATATAAAATAAATAAAACTAAATCTTCAATATTAATGCTAAATGAGACCCAGAGAAATTACCCAGCCCCTGAGGTAAATCAATTCAATGTTGTAAATCAGTTTAAATATTTAGGAATCCAAATTATGCCTAAGCTAGAATCAGTCGCCAGTGTCAACTATGAAGCCTTAATGTCAGATATCAATGAGTTAACTCAGAGATGGATGTCACTACCAATGTCGATGATCGGGAGAATCAATATACTTAAAAGTAATATTTTACCTAAAATACTTTATTTATTTCAATACATTCCCTTATCACCACCTTTAGATCTATTCTCAAGAATAAAAAAAAAGTTAGTGGAATTTATATGGAACAACAGGAGGGCTAGATTACGTTTGTCTTTATTATATTTACCATTTGATCGTGGAGGTCTGAAATGTCCAAATTTTATGTTGTATTATTGGTCGGCACAACTGAGGTCTATGACATATTATTTTTCATCAAATGATCTCCCTCACTGGACTGAAATGGAATCATACAATTTACCTTTACCTCTTCCCATATTCATATACTCAGACTCGGCAAAAAAATTACAAAAACAAGTTAAAAATCCATTTGTAAAGCATATGATCAAAATATGGTGTGAAGCTAAAAACTATTTAAAAGAACCACAGTTATTGTCACAATTTAGTCCAATATGGGGTAATCAATATTTTAAACCAGGGAGAGCGGACGCTGTATTTAAAGTATGGAATTTAAAAGGGATACAAAAGATTCAGGATTTATATTTGCCATGTGCAGACAACATAATGTCTTTTGAAGAGCTGAGGATCAAATTTAATCTCAGTAGAACACATTTTTTTAAATATCTTCAACTTAGAAACTTTATTCGATCAAATCAAAATAAAGCTCTCACTCGACCTATTTATTCATCCTTGGAAAAAATGATGATGAAAGATAGTAAAAGAAAGGGTATTATTTCAGAGTTTTATAACTCATTGACACTATCTTCAAGTGAAAATTCACTGAAAAGATTAAACTACTGGAAAGAAGATCTGCAAATTGAAATTTCAGAGGAACAATGGGAATTGGCTTGTACAGAAGCTCAAACCAAATCAATAAATGTACGCCTTAAATTGATACATTTCAAATGGTTAATGCGGATGTATGTTACACCGGAGGAGTTAAATAGATACAACAAAAATATACCAGATACATGCACAAAATGCATGGAAAGTAAAGGAACCCTATTTCATTGTTTATGGGAATGTAGATTAATAAGAATGTTTTGGGAAGAGGTGAGGGTAACAATTGAAAAAATAATCTCAAAACAAATCATATTGAATCCTAAACTGTTTTTGTTGGGTCTGTACCCAGAAAAGCATAATTTTAATAAAAGTGAAAGAACATTCATAGACCTCAGTTTGCTTAATGCCAAAAAATGTATTGCACTATTATGGAAAAAGACTCATAGACCAGATGTGACTCAGTGGTTAAGACAGATGTTAACAAACCTTCCATTAGAAAGAATAACATATATACTGAAATCAAAGGAAATTGTGTTTGAGAATATATGGAGACCTTTTATTGATTATGTAAAAAATTTAAACATAACTCTTGAAGAAGAAGGTGAATGATGTGTGTGGACCTTGTAAATTCCAAACTGGTGAACATAATATGTATACTTATGTATTGGATTGTCTAGACTAAACAGAGGAGCATTGTTGAAGACTTGATTTTGTTGGTGGTTGTTGGTGTTTTTAGTGCATTTTTTTTTTTTTGTAGTACTTTAGTGTTAGTGTTTGATTGTTTGTATCATGTTTGTTAAAAAAAAAAAAAAGGTTCAATAAAGATATTGTGGAAAAAAAAAAAAGTATAATCTTTTACATTGGGGTTGAATTCCCTCCATATGTCACAGATTCCCATTTCTTTTAATAGCATCCGAGTTTTCCTACTTTGAGTGTTATTTTGATGTGAAGAATTACCTGTTGCATCCCAGTATGGATTCAGTCTTAGATTGAAGTCTCCACCACATATCACTAAACCTTGGGCTTTAGTTATCATTAGGTCAAATACATTTTTATAAAATTTCCATTTAGCCCCTGGTGGAGCATATACATTCAGCAGGGTGATATCTTCTCCCTCTAGCCGCCCAATTACCAAACTGTACCTCCCTTCTTTATCTTTGTGTTCTGATTTTTTTTCAAATGTAATTTTGGTTGATATCAATGTCGCTACTCCCCTCCTCCTCCCTGACTTATATGAAGATGAAGAGATCATTTTAAACCCTTGTCTATTGAGTTTAGTGTGTTCCACGTCTGTTAGGTGGGTTTCTTGTAAAAATATTATTTCTGCTTTGTCTTTTTTCATTTTGCGTAGAATCTTGGATCTTTTAACTGGATTCAGGATCCCTTTTACATTATATGAGGCTATTTTGGTTACACCCTGTTTCTCCATTGTATTTTCTTATTTAGTATAACAGTGTGGTGGCCCTCTTTTTTGCTACTCAGAAACTGAAAGAACATTAAGAACATAAAAAACATTAAGAACATAGTGTACGAAACTTTAAAACAAAAAACTGTCAAAAAAACTTCCTGAGCTGGGGTCTCTTTAAAGACCCTGTAAGAGCCCTGATGGAGTGTAGGCTCTGAGGGAAATTCCTCAAACTCTGTTACGTGTTGAGGGCCCTCTCTTACCCCTGTAAGTTGTCCCATGTTTTTAACGTGAATTTCAGATCCCAATCCGAATTTGTAATGATTTTTTTTTTTTTTTTTATGCCTATACCCTATGAGATTGTGTGCACCCTCCCACCCCCATCACAGCAAACATTCACTCTAATACAGTATTTGTTAGTGTGGGGAGAACATGTGGGTCATTGTTACATTTCTATTTTAACAAGATTTTTTTTTTTCCTTTAAATTAAGAAGACATTTGTTTCTAATGCTATAACTGCTCCATGAAAGGTTTTACCACATGCTGATTCTGCATCTCCTTTAATGTTTGTTACCTTGTGGGAGGGGGGATGGAAGTGCAGAATGACTGAAAAGAAAAAAGACAAAAAGGTCGCTATTCCTTCCTGGAACTGGAAAGCTTATCTTTGTAGCTCTGGGGCTGGGTTTCCCGCTGCTGGCCCTTGGATTTTGAAGGTCTCTGAGTGGACCACGTTTGAGCCCTGATCCTCTCGCTCAGGTCCGCTGCGGGTTTAAACACCGATACCGGGAGCCCTCTTCTCGCCATGTCAATTGTTGCTTCTTCCGCCGAATTATAGAGACATGACTCTTCACCGTAAAAGACCCTTAACTTCGTAGGAAATGGCGTCTGAAAGCGTAGATTCTGTTCCCGTAGAACCTTTTTGGCGTCGTTATATTCCCGTCGCTTTTTAAGAACCTCCGGAGCGTAATCGTGCTCCACGAAGACTTTTCTCTCTTGATGCATAAATCCTTTTTTCTGCCAAGCCCGTCTTACAACCTCTTGTTTTATTTTGAAATTGGAGAATCTTACCACCACCGAACGTGGGGGCGCTTCTGCCGCTGGCTTTGCGGCTAATGTACGATGGGCCTTTTCTATCTTCAAATCGGTGGTTTGTGGAATATCCAACTTCTCTCTCAATAAGGATTCCACGCATTCCGCCATTGTGTTGAAACTATCTTCAGCTCCTTCTTTCAGACCGTGAATTCTGATGTTGTCTCGTCTCGGTCTTCCTTCTTGGTCGGTTAGCTTAGCCTCCAGCCTTGACTGTTTTTTGTGTAAATCCAGCATAGAATCTTCAAGCACTTTTATTCTTTCTTCATCTTCCAAGATTCGGTTTTCGGCCTGGTCCATTCTGCTGTTCGTCCTTTTTAATTCCTCAAAGATATTTTAAAACCATATAAATTGAAGTCCACCTTTTCTGTTTGGTCATGTTTTTAACAGTAAGTCTTTGGCAGTATAATTTGTCACTGCAGCTGTGATCTCTTTCCATTTTGCATTTTTGTTGTATGGGATAAATTTTCCAAATAAAGAAGCCATATGGTCATTTTCTTAGGGCTGGTTCCTTTATTTATTTATTTTAATGCATTCTTCATATTATAGTGGATGACATTTCAAGTCATGAAACAAATTAGTGGTACTGCTACCTTTAAAGACAACAACTTAGTGACATAATTTGCACAAAACTGTATTTTGTTCAGTTTCTACCTTCTGAAGTCTGAAACGCTGCCAGACAATGGAGCTGGTGCTTTTTACTCCTCGAAATTATTTAGTTCCAGTCTGCTTCCACTGCAGCCGGTGTGTGTGTATATGTCATTTCATTTTTTCCCCGTTTCCCTGCGCTCTGCTAGTGTTGCTAGATTGTACATAAAAAAAACAAGCGTCTGCTCCACGAAAACAGGCAAAAAAAAAAAAAAGTTTCTAAAGAAAAAAAGACCTAGCAAGGACCCTGATATGAAACATGGTGGGGGGTGGTGACTGAGTGCAGGTGTGTGACAGGAGAGGAGAGAGAAGCTGAACTCACCTGGACAAATACACTGCCGCAACAATTTATGCTTGATACCCATTATAAAGGCATTTTATGTATCACTCATAGTAGAATGTATCAATATAACAAATATATTCAGTGTATCGCCCAGCCCTACCTCACTTACAGCGCTCTAAAGGATCAGGCCCCTTGATATTTAAAAGATCTGATAGTACCTTTTCATCTTAAGAGAGCACTACGCTTCCAGAATGCAGGATTACCTCATAATACCTAGACTCTCTAAAAGTACAATGGGAGGTAGAGCATTCTGTTATCAGGCTCCTCTCCTTTGGAACCAGCTGCCAATCTGGATTCAGGAGACAGACTTGAGCTCTGTTTTTCAGAACAGGGTTAAAACTTTCCTATTTGACAAAGCCTATAGTTAGGGTGGGATCAGATAACCCTGAACCCTCCCTTAGTTATGCTGCTAATAGGTTTAGACAGCTGGGGGACCTCCAACAATGCACTGGGCTTCCCTCCTCTCTTGACTCTCAATGTAATATTTTTGCTGGTTTGTAACATCTGTTTGTTCTCTACCATAGAGTCCCCATTGTGCTGTTTGCTCTCTATATGTCTGTTCTTTTCTTCTTCTCTATCCCCTCACCCCCCCACCCAGGCACAGCAGATGACTGCCCCTCCCTAAGCCTGGTTCTACTGGCGGTTTCGTCCTGCTAACAGGGAGTTTTTCCTCTCCACCGTTGCCACATGCTTGCTCACAGGGGATCACCTGATTGCTGGGGACTATTTCTGTACCCTTCCCCAGATTTGTGCCTCAAGACGATCCTGTCTCGGAGGTCTACAGATAATTCCTTTGACTTCATGCTTGGTTTGAGCTCTGACATGCACTGTCAACTGTGGGGCCTTTCCAAATCATGTCCAATCAACTGACTTTACCACAGGTGGACTCCAGTTAAGCTGTAGAAACATCTCAAGGATGATCAGTGGAAACAGGATGCGCCTGAGCTCAATTTTGAGCTTCATGGCAAAGGCTGTGAATACTTATGTACATGTGATTTCTTAGTTTTTAATTTTTAATAAATTTGCAAAAATCTCTCAAAAACTTTTTTCACGTTGTCATTATAGGGTATTGTGTGTAGAATTTTGAGGAAAAAATGAATTTAATCCATTTTGGAATAAGGCTGTAACATAAAATGTGGAAAAAGTTAAGCGCTGTGAATACTTTCCAGATGCACTGTAATTTTAAGTTGTCGGCTGTCGTATAATAACAGAGTAACATTTAGTTTTTGTTTCAACGATTAGCGGACAACAGCTCCCATCATCCCACATCACCAAACACGATCATGGTGAGCGATTACTAAAACCTCCCCTCCTGTTTCCTGACCGATGAAAAAGGATCCAAAGAGGAGAAAAACAACACAAAAGTAATGTTTACCTCCGCCAAGGAGTTTATGTGATCATCGGTGTTGGTTTGTCTGTCTGTTTGTCTGTTTGTTTGTTAGCAAGATAACTCAAAAACTTATGGACGGATTTTCATGAAATTTTCACAGATTGTCAGAAATGGGGTATCCTACAGATGATTACATTTTGGTGGTGATCCGGATCACCGTCCAGAAGAAAACCGCCATTACGGAAAATGCCGTTTTCGTGAATAACTACTGAACCACTAATCCTATCATTGTCAATCCAATTGCTAGTCATATGTTTTCATGGTCAAGGAATCTGAAAACGTACACACAAACACTGTATGGGGGGAACTGTGGCCGCCATTATGGAAAATGCCATTTTCGTGAATAACCACTGAACCACTAATCCTATCATTGTCAATCCAATTGCTAGTCATATGTTTTCATGGTCAAGGAATCTGAAAACGTACACACAAACACTGTATGGGGGGAACTGTGGCGCTTGGCGGAGGTCTGCACTCTCCGAGTGCTTTTCTAGTTTGTATTGTGAGAGTTGCAGCTGATCCAGAGGACTGTTAATTACTTCATTCTGGGGACACTTTGAAAAGATGACATAAGTTCCGTCCATCTGTGTTTGTAGTTTTTTAATTTACATATTTTCTTAACCTTATACCTTAACAGTTAGACAACAACCTACACTGTTAATTACATGGAAAAATGTCTTTTAAATTGACACACATCATATGTGTAACTTGTGGCAAAATTTTATTGGGATCAAAAGATAATTTTGTTCTCACCATTTAATTTCAGTGGAGAATTTTTTCGATTTAAGGTCCCATATGCAGACTTAGGCTCTCTGTTCTTGGTGATTATGTTTTTGCTGTAGGAATTATAAAAATTGCTTCAGGTTGTGAAAATTGTCTTGTTGATTAGAATGTATATCTTGTACTTGTGCTATTTTTCACAGAGCTCTTGTCTGCATTAATTCAAAATAAATCAGTGGGGGGAAAAAATCCGTCGGTTTCCGTCAGGGGAACCCAGGTAATGGAAAGTTAGAGGTTGACCTACCAAAATAGTGCAAGATAAACCATGAATGAGTTCACATGGCTCCACAGGTCCAAGAATAAATATATGGGGTGATAACAGTTGGTACAGTGATATCAGTTCCCTCTCCTGCATGGGTGCCTTGTGTACACAGCAGATTAGATAAGGTAAAAAGTCCAACATTTATACAAAAACTTACAAACTGCAAATACATGATAAGGATAAAAAAGCATATCAAACACTTACAAAAAGAAACAAAGCAAAGTTATGACATTTTTGAAAGTGGTACAAGTCTAAAATCTTAAAAAGGTAAACATAGTTTTATTTGTTTCAGATGATGAAGGACCGGACCCTCCAGAGCAGTTTACTGCCGTCAAACTCTCAGACAGCCGGTGAGTGTGCAAAGACAAACTGTGTATTGGATTTGAGTCCTTCATCAATTAATTTATTACTGCATTTCTGAGTTTTATTTTGTTTCTGCTGTCAGGAAATACACAAGTAAATTACCAGCTCATGAGCAATCAATCCTTGAAGATGTGCTGCTTCTAACAGAGTTATTTTTTATTCATTAGTTTCAGTGATAGATTTCAGATTCATACACTAATGTTATTGAAACATCTTGTCTCAGAGAAAATCATTTTAAAGGAAACATGTTTTGAATAATATCCTTTATTATTCAGACCTTTTTTTCCTCTTGCAGGATAGCCTTGAAGTCTGGCTATGGAAAGTACCTTGGCATCAACTCCGATGGATTGGTGGTGGGACGCTCTGATGCCATTGGCTCCAGGGAACAATGGGAACCTGTCTTCCAGGATGTGGGTACATGTAGATAGGCGGGCATCTCAATTTGTGGTTGACAGCCAACCATAACAATAACTGTTCTGTTAGTTTTTTAAGGTTATAAGGCAAAATTAGCCAATGCCATGATGCTGTGTCACAGTGCTGTCTGTCTGTCATTTGTGAGAATCACTGCTCCTCTGAGGCAATTGCCTAAATGCTCAATAGACTCACACAAATTGATCCTCAGGTTAGCCTGAATCTGGGTTGTGCTCAAGATCAAAGTCAAAGGTCACGAGTAGGGATGCAAGTTATCAATTAATTCATTAATCATTAGTTGATTCACCTTATCGATCGATTAATGATTAATTGATACGTGGCAATTTTCCTGAGAATCTGAATTTCCCTCGGTACAATACGGTCTTTCTATCTTTAACATAAAAAAGGTAATTACTGTTTTTGATATACTTAATAAAACATGAACATCCTATTCCTCAATGATTTATTGTACCATTTGTATTTTTTTTTACTACAGACGATGGTATTTTTTTGTAGCGTAAATTTTGTACTGTATAGCGTGTACTATGTGCTGGTACATCTCAGTAAAGTCATGATTTTTGATTTATTTTATAAACTATTACCAATATCATAAAATTTATCTTTTTTAGATATATTACAAAAAAAATAACTTTCATGTTCTAATTTACTGAGATGCACTGGTAGACTGGTTTAACAGGAAAATAAATTGTGAGCTGCTTCATTTGTTGCATGTTAAACTTTATCACAGTACCCTGGCAATCCAGGCAAACCCAGAACGATCTGGGCTTCCTCTGTTGTCTGTTACCTCAGTGGGAACTTGAGTCCGGTCTGCTTTCCCATCTAGTGGTGGGTTGAAGGCAGCTGGGATGGGTTTGTGCGCTTGTGTAGTTTCTTCCTTGGTCTGGTCCGTTTCTCCGCCCTGCTTATTTGAAGCAGATGGGTGGCTCTTCAAGCTCCCATGCCACTGGAACTTGTGGCTCTCAGACGTAACCCAGAAGGGCAAGTTTTTTCACTTTGCACAGTGCATGCACTCTGGGGGCTTGGCTGCTTCTTCTTCTGCTTTTTTTTTAGTTTCAGTTGAAAGTCGACACTGGGTGACCGCATGCATCCCCGCGTGGATGGTGATGCCACTAAATTTCATAGCCTAAGCTCCCATTGAAAAGGACTGCTGAGTTATCAATTAATTGACAACTAATTTAATTTAGTTGATTAAATTTTTATTGACAATCAAAAGTCAATTAATAATTAGCATCCCTAGTCACAAAAACTATAAGTACATGTCATGTCAACTTTCAGGAGCCCTAGGCTATATACAGTGCTGTGGAAAAAGTATCTACCCCCTTCATGATTACTTATATTTTTACATATTTGTCACACTTAAATGTTTCAGATCATCAGATAAATTTTAATATTGTAGACAAAGAAAACCTGAGTAAATACATAAAGCAGTTTTAAATGATTATTTAAAAGAGAGATTGGGCCAATTTTTTTATTATCTTTGAAATCGTTTGGGAGAGTCTTGTGTGTTTTGAACTGAGTTAAATCTTTGAGGAGACTGTGGCGACTTTGGAGATCACTGAAGATCATTGATAGATCAAAAATTGGCCAGATCTCTCAATGATCTCCACCCCTGTGTGAAACGGGTATAAGGGAAAATAGCTATAGACACCAGACAGATGAGCAAGAAAGGCCCAACTACACTATTAACTGTAAGGATCTTGTTCCCAATAACAACAGCAAAATGATTAGTATGCAGCTGTCTAGCTTGCCATGAAATGTTTTTAACACTGCTCAGCTAGCTAATGCTAAGTGGCTAACATACTCCCCAGGGGCTGCAGTGGTTGCAGATAATTCTTCAATAACGATGAGTTATCATGAAATTTCAAAGATGGAGCACAAGATGACACAACCCACAAATCAGTCATGGAACTGGTCTATAAAAAGGTAGGCAATGGACGCTGTAACTGTCTATAAGAAAGGTATTGCTGTATGCTGTCTGTATTTGGATGGCGCACAAATTAAGCCTAAACAACAGTTAAATAATCAACGAGTCCGTAAATAGTCTGATAACAGTGTCATCTAAGAACAATTGAGTGTAGTCACTTGAGAAACTGTGATAGACATTTTTCTCTATTTAATGCTTTTTTTACACAATGCACAAGGGGGTTGAGTTTTATTTTTACCACAGTCCCCTACCTCCGACTACACGCTTCACAGCTGATGTTTATCCCACGAGAGATGGCGTTTACCTGAAGTCATGAACAACACACTCATTATGCAGAATGCATCTACCTTATCACTACAGCACACTGCTTGCCTTCATGCTTTGTTGAAACTATAAACAACCAGAGCGCCACAACCTTGAGCCTCTTTTACATCAAATATTAGGCAACCTTTCATGCCTGTCATAACCAATCCAGCTGTTCTTCGATCTAATCTACAGCCTTCTCCTATGATTTCTTTTTTGTTCTGCTTCAGGGCAAAATGGCTCTCTTGGCAGCAAATAGCTGTTTCATCTCCTACAGTGACAGTGGGGACATTGTGGCTAAGAGCAAGACAGCGGGGGATGGCGAGATGGTGAAGGTGATGTGTAAATTGTGTTCTTCCACAAGGTTGCATGTTAATCCTTTGTTTTTTTGTTGTTTTTTTGTTGTTGTTTTTTTTTTCCGCTTACTATCTCTGTGGGGACCTGACTGTTGGGGTTAAAGAGTAAAAAGAAAGTTTGCAAGCTCACTCCAGGGACTGATATGTAATGCACCACCTCTCTCTGTCTCTGTTTTCTTTTTCTCCCTCAAATGATGAACAGATCCGAACCAATGCAGAAAGAGAGGTCAAGCGTAAAGATGACATTGCAGATGAGGACAGGGGCAATGTGAAGTCCTGCGAGCTCAATTATGTGTACGTAGCCTCCACTCTGTATATAAGTAGTGTCAATTTGAATGCAGGGAACCCAGACAAAAATTAATGGAGGTGTGAATTTCTTCCATCTGATTCTCTTGATTTCTTATTTGAAGCAGTATTCCATGTGTAGTTTAAGAATCAATTAGAAGTTTGGTCTTTACTCACAAAGTAGCACTCTGAGTTACTGACATGGTTAAACACAGGTTGAAGAGAAATAAATGCTTTTTTTAAAAAACATTGCAGTGCAATCCACTCAATATGGTTTGTTCTTTGGGAAACTTTTATGTAGAGGTGGACAAAATAATTTCAACAGGACAGTAAACTGGAACAAAGTACTTTACTAGCAGTACTTTATTTAGGGAATATTTTAATGGGAAACAGAGTAATGTTTCACAGTTGTGTTGTTGCCGCTCTGGTTACCTTCTGACTATTGTAGATATAATCGATCAGTTAAATGCAGTTCTCACAAAATCACCAGTTGGTGAATATATATTTGCCTTTTACTCCTTAATTCAGAGTCTAGTATTTGGAATAAATGTGAAGAAATTTGTTGGTACCCTTCCAAAAAAACAACAACACACAACTATCTCTGTTGAAAAATTGGTAAAAGTTTAATGGCATATCTCATTGTCCATCCATCCATCCATCCATCTTCTACCGCTTTTCCGGAGGTCCGGGTCGCGGAGGCAGCAGTTCAAGCATATCTCATTGTATATATCATTATTTAACACAAATCAGACTTGATTATTGATTCACTTGGCTATTTTATATAATTAAAATGGCATGGGCAAAAAAGATGGTGCCATATTTTGTGGCGCCACCTTTTGCAGCAATCACTGCCAACAAGCCTCTTAATTAGTACCACAGGTGTCTTTAGCTTTTCAGCAGGCTACTGTGTAGTTTGGTGTCATTGTGTGCACCACTCTCAACATGGACCAGAGAAAGCAAAGGAGAGCACTGTATGAAGAGCTCAGAAAGAAGATTATAAAAAAGTTAAAGGCTATAGGACCATCACCATGCAGCATCATATTCTTGTGGCAACTGTTGTCACAGGAACTGTTGCGAACCTTCCAGGATGTGGACACAACAGGAAATGCAACCCCAGGTTGATCAAAAGAATAGTGTGTGTTGTAGAAAAAGAACTTAGGATACCATTCAAAATCATTCAAGCTGAACTCCAAGGTCAAGGTGTGTGGCTTTCTGATCACACTATCTGTCACATTTTGAATAATAATTATGGGTTCCATGGAAGAAGACCAGGAGGACTCCACTATTAACAAAAAAATACATTAAAAAGCAGCTAAAATGCATGCTGACAAGCCACAAAGTTTCTGGGAGGTTGTCCTTTGGACTGATGAGACAAAACTGGAGCTTTTTGACCAGTCAGATCAGCTCTTTGTTTAAAGGAAGGAAAAATGAACCTTGGAAAAAAGAACACCCTACCTACTGTGAAATTTGGAGGGGGTCTCAGTTTTGTTTGGGGGCCGCTTTGCTGCATCTGGCACGGGGATTCTTGAATCTGTGAAGGGTACAATGAAGTCTCACGACTACCAAGGCATCCTGGAGTGAAACATAATGCCCATTGAGGTCTTTTTGTTCATGCCATTTTAATTTGTTTACACACACACACACACACACACACACACACACAGAGTGGTGTGAGAAAGTGTTTGCCCCCTTCCTGATTTCTCATTTTTTGGTATGTTTGTCACACTTAATTGTTTCAGAGGATCAAACAAATTTAAATATTAGACAAAGATAACACAAGTAAACACAAAATGCAGTTTTTAAATGAAGGTATTTATTATTAAGGGAAAAAAATCCAAACCTACATGGCTCTGTGTGAAAAAGTGATTGCCCCCTAAACCTAATAACTGGTTGGGCCACCCTTAGCAGCAACAACTGCGGTCAAGCCTTTGCAATAATTCAGTTCAATTCAGCTTTATTTATAATGCGCCACATCACAACAAAAGCCGTCTCGTGGCGCCACAGTGCAGAAAAAAACCACACAGTCATAGAAAGACCCAGCAATCAGACGATCCCCTATGAGCAAGCACTAAGTGACAGTGGAGAGGAAAAACTCCCATTTGGAAGGAAGAAACCTCTAGCAGAACCAGGCTCAGGGAGGGGCAGTCGTCTGCTGCGACTGGCTGGGGATGAGGGGATAGGGAGGATGGAAAGGACAGACATAAAGAACATAGCAGTAAGATGCCAAGTACAATATTGGAGGTCAACCAGCAGTATGGATCACATAACGATAGAACAAGAGTGGGGTTAAAAGACACAAAAACCCTCCTTAAATGAAAGCTATATTAAAAAGGAAGGATTTTACCCTGTTCTTAAAAACAGAGACCGAGTCTGACTCCCGGACCCAGAGTGGTAACTGGTTCCAGAGAGAAGGAGCTTGGTAGCAGAAGGCTCTGCCTCACACAGTACTTCTGGAGATTCTGGGCACCACAAATAAGCCAGCATTTTGGGAGCGTAATGCTCTATTAGGATGGTAAGGTAATATCAGATCTTTTATATATTGGGGGGCCAAGTTGTTAAGAGCTTTGAAAGTAAGAAGAAGGATTTTAAACTTGATTCTGAATTCAAGGGGAAGCCAATGAAGGGAGGACAGAACCGGGGAAATATGATCTCTTTTTCTAGAACCAGTTAAAACTCTAGCAGCAGCATTTTGAATCAACTGAAGATTTTTCAAAGATACTTTAGGACAACCAGGTAATAGCGAATTACAATAATCTAATCGCGAACTGACAAAGGCGTGAATCAGTTTCTCAGCATCACCCAGAGACAAGATGCTCCTGATCTTGGCAATATTGCGCAGATGATATAAGGTGGTCCTAGAAACAGTTTTAATATGTGAATTAAAGGACAAATCCTGGTCAAAAATCACTCCAAGGTTCCTCACAGAACTGTTCAGAGTGAGAGTGGCGGCATCTAAATTAAGGGCATAGTCTGAAAAGGAATTTCTAAGATGTTTTGGGCCAACAACAATGACTTCAGTCTTATCAGAGTTCAATAGTGAAAAATTACAAGTCATCCAAGCTTTGATGTCCTTAAGACAGGCATCTAACTTGGCCAACTGATCACAATCATCAGGCTTCATTGACAGGTATAGTTGTGTGTCATCTGCGAAACAGATGACATGAAACCATGTCAATCCATCATTGACATGGACAAACTGAAATCTATCAGACAAATAAGATCTAAACCACTGCAACGGAGTTCCACTGAGTCCAACAAAGTGTTCCAATCTATCAAGTACAATGGCATGATCGATAGTATCAAAGGCTGCACTGAGATCTAAAAGAACAAGAACAGAGACAAGTCCATTATCAGATGCAGTCAGGAGGTCATTAGAGACCTTCACTAAGGCAGTTTCAATGCTGTGATGAGCTCTGAACCCAGATTGAAACACCTCAAACAAACCAACTCCCTGCAAATGGTCAGATAATTGCACAGCAACAACTCTTTCCAAGATTTTAGAAATGAAAGGCAAATTAGAGATTGGTCGATAATTGGCCAAAACTCCAGGATCGAGCGTCAGTTTTTTAAGTAAAGGTTTAATTACAGCAGTTTTAAAAGCCAGTGGAACATAACCCAGAGTTAAAGAAGAATTAATGATAAGAAGAATATGGCTACCAATAATTGGGAAAATAATTTTAAATAACCTAGAAGGAATAGGGTCCAGAAGGCAAGATGAAGGCTTAGAAGAGGAAATTATTTTATCCAACTCTAAGAGGTCGATTGGAGTAAACTTATCTAAGCAGATATCAATTGAGGGAGTTGCAATAGTTAATGTACTAGAGTTTACGGTAGGAAGAATCTGACTGATTTCATCTCTGATAGATAAAATTTTAAGATTGAAATAGTTCAGAAAGTCCTGACTAGAAAGCTCAGGGGGGATGCGAGGATTGACCGAGTCATGGCTCTTTGTAAGCCTGGTTATAGTGTTGAAGAAAAACCTGGGGTTATTCCTGTTCGCTTCTATTAATGCAGAATAATAGCTTGAGCTAGCTTTTCTAAGAGATTTTTTTATAGATTAAGAGATGATTTCTCCACGCCAAGTAGAATTCATCTGAATTAGTTGAGCGCCATTTTCTTTCCAATTGACGAGTTTTCTGTTTTAAGCCACGAGTTTCTGAGTTAAACCAAGGGGTAAGAAATCTCTGGTTAGACTTTTTCTTTTTTAAAGGGGCTACCAAATCTCGAGTCCGATGCAGAGAGGCAGCAACACCATCAACCATGCTATCAATCACGAATGGAGCAGACTCTCCATCACTTATTTCAGGTGTTTCTGTTGTGTTGACCCATGGCATAGAGGAGACAATCTGCAAAAATTTAGCAACAATGTCATCAGAAAGACATCTGCTGTAGTAGTATTTTTCTTTAGGAAATAAGTGATCAGCGATAATGAAATCAAAAATTAACAAACAATGGTCAGACAGTACAGGATTATGAGGAGACACAGCCAGATTTTCGATATCTATACCATAAGTCAAAACAAGGTCCAATGTATGATGGAAATAATGGGTAGAATTTTTTACTTTTTGGGAAAACCCCATTGAGTCTAAAATTGAATTGAAAGCCTTATTAAGACAGTCGCTCTCAACATCAACATGTATATTAAAGTCCCCTACAATAATTATTATTATTATATTATATCGGTTTTCAGCACTAAATCAGCTAAAAACTCAACAAATTCCGATAGAAACTCCGAATAGGCTGTGGGAGGACGATAAACTATGGCAAAGAGAATTGGGTTCATGCCAAGATTGCCAACAGGTCCCACACTGAGGACCAAACCTTCAAAGGAATTAAAACATAATTTCTGCTTAACATTAACTAGTAATTTAGAATGGAAAATTGCCGCCACTCCACCACCACGACCAGAACCTCTGGGGTTATGACAGTTTAAATACCCAGAGGGAGTTGATTCATTCAAACCAACATAATCATCAAGCCCGAAACAGGTCTCTGTGAGGGATAGTAGATCGATCTGGTGATCGATTAATAGATCATGGACCAGAAGAGACTTAGAAGATAGAGACCTAATGTTTAATAAGCCACATTTAATTTTTAAACTTTGGGGGGGAAGAGAGGCCAAATTATTAATTTTATTAATTTTAGAGACTTGAGGCTGGATTAGAATTTTACCAACATTTTGTTTAATCAATCTGGGAAGTTTATGCATTCTATTTTTTTTTTAACTTTTTTTTATTAACTTTAAAGGGAGCAGAAAAAGGTTCTCTAAGGGAGGAGACAGGGGCAAAGTTGAAAGGTGGTGGATGAGGAGGAGCTGCAGAAGTGTGAGTGTTTTTCAGGTTGTGTTGTATTTGTCCTGGGTTACAGTATTTAGGGCAACAGGAGACAGACTCAATCTCTGAAGGATTATAAAACAAAGGCTGATCCAAACGGTAAAGACCACCTGAGTTAATGGAATCGATACAATACGTGGGAACAGGACCAAAAAAGGGCAGTTTGGCAAACCCAGAAACTTCAGAGTGAGTAAACACACCAAATTTCAGTCACTGTACCAGAAAACACCAAATAAAATAGAGAAGATTGTCTGTTAAAACACGTGCACCAAGTCTATTTGGGTGGATGCCATCAGGCCTCATAAGTGATGGGCGGTTCCAAAATAAGTTAAAATTGTCAACAAAACCAATGTTAAAAATAGGACAAGTAAAACACAGTCAAGAATTAAGACTGAGAGTTCTGCTAAAACGATTACAGCCTCGCCTGAGAGGTGCCAAAGGCCCAGAGATGAGCGCATGTCTGCCATAGTTCATAAGGGTGGACAGAAGGCTCCTGAAGTCACTTTTTAAAATCTCAGATGCTTCATCTGGGATGTTATTGCATCCCACATGCACAACGACAGTTTGAACGTGAGGGAATTCATTCAGCAGGTCAGGAATAAGAGCCTCAGTGTCAGAGACTCTAGCCCTGGGAAAAAATCGAGTCACACAGTACCTGCTTCTGACGTTCCTCACAATCGAGTCACCAATTACCAGCGTCGTCTGGGGGGGGGGGGGGGGGGGGGGGGGGGGGGGGGGGGGGGGGGGGGGGGGGGGGTTTGGTGGATTCTGATGTGGAGAGAAATTGTGAAGAGGATGATGTTGTTGCGAAGGCAGGGAGATGCGCTTTTTTCTTCTATCTGGAGCAGGTGTGTAATTTGACACACCCTGGGTGGTCTTTATCCGGGGCTTGCGGATATGAGCCGCCGCTGAAGGAGAAGAGGGAGGATGAGGGGCGTTCACGGGCGGGTGTCCAGCGTCCAGGTGGGGAAAATCCTCCAGGGAAAGGATATCAAATCTGTTATCCAAGGACAGCGGAAGAGAAGAGGCGCGGCCCATTCCGGTCGAACGACGATGGCCATTAGCTGGTTGAACCAAGGTCCAGGGCACAGATGGAGGATGAGAGGGACCAAGCAAAGCTTTTGGTTTAGCCCCGAGACGAAACCAGTGTTTGTTGCTGAGGCCATGGTTGGCTGCGCAGGCTGGAGCAGGTGTGGAGGTAGGTGGAGACGCGCTGAGCTCACCCAAATAAGTAGCAGTTTCCGCCAGCTGCGAGGCAGTAGCCGGAGTTGATAATCGCCCGAGAATGATGGTGTTGATGTGGTCTTCGGCCTCCCGAATCTTGTAAAGATTGGAGAGCCTCGTTTCCAGCTCAGAGACCTTATCGAGGAGCGATAAACAGCGGGAACATGACGGAGAAGGAGCCATGGCGTTCCAGGCGCTGAGATGGGTAGCCCGCAGCTAGCCAAAAACCGCTACTCATGCGTCCGGACAGACTTTTAGGCGAGGCCAATACAGAGGTAACAGTAAATAAAAACTAATAACAACAAACAGGGATAAAAAAAACCCCAATAAAATCGATAAAAACAATCAATAAAAACAAACAAAAACAGAGAAAAAAAGTACTCTGACGCGATGAGTGTCAGACGCAGCTGTCAACGTCAGCTGGTAACTGACAATGAGAATAACTGGCAATGAGTTTTTTACAGCGCTATGGAGGAATTTTGGACCACTCATTTTTGCAGAATTGTAATTCAGCCACATCGGAGGGTTTTCGAGCATGAACTGCCTTTTTAAGGTCATGCCACAGCATCTCAATCAGATTCAGGTCAGGACTTTGACTAGGCCACTCCAAAGTCTTCATTTTGTTTTTGTTAAGCCATTCAGAGGTGGACTTGCTGGTGTGTTTTGGATCATTGTCCTGCTGCAGAACCCAAGAGTGCTTCAGCTTGAGGTCACGAACAGATGGCTGGACATTCTCCTTCAGGATTGTTTGGTAGACAGCAGAATTCATGGTTCCATTTACCACAGCAAGTCTTCCAGGTCCTAAAGGAATAAAACACCCCCAGACCATCACACTACTGCCACCATATTCTACTGTTGGTGTGATGTTCCTTTTATGAAATGCTGTTACTTTTACACACCTTCCAAAAAGTTAAACTTTTGTCTCATCAGTCCACAGAGTATTTTCCCAAAAGTCTTGGGGATCATCAAGGTTTTTTCTGGCAAAACTGAGATGAGCCTTTGTTCTTTTTGCTCAGCAGTGGTTTTCGTCATGGAACTCTGCCATGCAGGCCATTTTTGCCCAGTCTCTTTATGGTGGAGTCATGAACACTGACCTTAACTTAGGCAAGTGAGGGCTGCAGTTCGTTGGATGTTGTTGTGGGGTCTTTTGTGACCTCTTGGATGAGTCGTCACTGTGCTCTTGGGGTAATTTTGGTCGGCCGGCCACTCCTGGGAAGGTTCACCACTGTTCCATGTTTTCGTCATTTGTGGATAATGGCTTTCACTGTGATTCGCTGGAGTCCCAAAGCTTTAGAAATGGCTTTATAACCTTTTCCAGACTGACAGATCTCAGTTACTTTGTTTCTCATTTGTTCCTGAATTTCTTTGGATCGCAGCATGAAGTCTAGCTTTTGAGGATCTGTTGGTCTACTTCACTTTGTCAGGCTAAGTGATTTCTTGATTGAGAACAGGTGTGGTAGTAATCAGGCCTGGGTGTGGCTAGAGAAATTGAACTCAGCTTTTCAAAGATGTGATAAACCACAGTTAAGTTATGTTTTAACAGGGAGGGGGGATCACTTTTTCACACAGTGCCATGTAGGTTTAGGGTTTTTTTTTTACCCTTAATAATAAACACCTTCATTTAAAAACTGCATTTTGTGTTTACTTGTGTTATCTTTGTCTAATATTTAAATTTGTTTGATGATCTGAAACATTTAAGTGGGACAAACATACATAAAAATGAGAAATCAGGAAGGGGGCAAACACTTTTTCACACCACTCTGTGTGTGTGTGTGTGTGTGTGTGTGTGTGTGTGTGTGTGTGTGTGTGTGTGTGTGTGTGTGTAATCCTGCAAACTTGAATAAAAATACTTCAGAGTCTAATAAATAGTCATCACTGAGTTTGTCTTTAAAATGCATTGTCTCGTGTCATTTGTTTTAAGTCAAGAGAAAATGGCATGATGTTGATTTTTAAAAGTGTATTTTCAGTTTTTTTTTTGCAACAAAACAAATGGGAAACATTTAAAGATGCACTCCAGTGGATATAAATTCCATATAAAAACACATCTGCATTGTCTAAAATGGTGTCTTATGCCTTTTTTTTCTCCAGAAAAAAACTTTCATTGTCTTCCAGTTTAATGTGAAAATCTTTTCACTTTTCCTCTTCTTTCAAACGCCAGGTTCTGTGAATAATCCCACCCACATCCCACAAGGCTAACAGTGGCTAGCATTACATTAAACAGAATAAATCCTGTGATAAAAAGACCTACCAGTTGAAGGACATGCCCAGTTGTATGCACGGTGGCCCAGGATAATGAATGAAACTGCATCAGCCCTTTAAAGCAGTTTAATGGTAAAACCCAAATTAATTTGGGTCAAGTTTTCAAAGCAGCTGCTCAAAAATGCTAACTGGCCCTGAAGGCTAACTTACGTTAGACCAGAGAGACCTGATTGGTTCAAGACTACAAACCTGCTATAATTACGTAACCAAAAATGCTCCATCTAAACTTGCCTTTTTTAAGGGGGTGAGGCTTAACCAAAATTTCACAGCAAAATCACAGACATGTTTAAGTGATTTTGCTCTTGATATGTCTTGTTAGTCATTAAACATGTTACAGACATGTTAAGAAGAAAAACTCGATTTTTGGCAGAGTGTCACTTTAAATGTTTTGTATACAGACTAGAACACTCCATGTTTTTTGTTTTATGTTAATCAATAGATACGTCCTAAATAGGCTGAGATCATTTTATTGTCAAAATGCCGAATGCGTAACTCTTTAAGAGTTATCACAGTTTCGGCTGTCACAACAGTTTACAGGGGGCACCTTCAGCCTGCTTTAACATTAGTGCTGATATTTTATTTTGATAGAGATTAAATAAAAAACAGAGAAAGAGAGGAAAAATGGTGAGTTCCTTCCTCTTGTAATCACAGCTGAAAAGGTTTTGGCAATAAAATTACATGCCTGGGTGCAGAGGATCACGCCTTTAAGTGCCTGCCTCATCAATTCCGTGCCTTTAAGGGGCAATTGATGGTCCACTGTTGGAGCGTGATGAGAAGCAGGCAACACTTGGTTTTAGCTTCCGATTCTCCCAAGTGTTTTATATATGGCCTGTCTGTGGCCTATTACGTTCCAGGCAATATGTCTGGAGCTGTTTTTTTCATGGCATGCTTTGGCTTGTGTTCCCACTCTATTATGTGTTTTAGATGAATGCCGTGGAAATGGACTCATCATGCTGACATGTTGATAATGGCTGCCCTTGAGCCTGTGTCTTGATGTAGTGTTTAGTGTCTGAAATGCTTTTTAGGATGAAGTGCGGCTCGGGAATCATAAAATACAGGCAGAGAGAGGCAGAAATACCAGGGAGGGTTCTGACTAGATGTCTCAGTTGTTTATAGCTCTGTTTGCTAGGGATTCAGACTGATTGTTAAGGTACATTAAATTAACGTAAGAGATTATTGTTTTATGTTTCCCTGCACCTGGGACATTTCTAATAAAGCTTATTATAAAATGGATAAAAAATGTGGTTATCATTTGAATTAATGAAAGGGTAGTTTGACTACCCTGATTAAAACATCCATGCTTGACTGGGTGTTTAAATGATGGTGCTGTATCTGCTGACTGGAAGGCTTTCCCACTCAGCCGATTTAGCTGCTGCCATCAACATTTAAATGCTCTACTTTAGTTAATACTCAACCATATTATTATGGTTTCTTTCTTTTCATGTAGCTGCTTAGAGGATTAATGTCATTTGCAAGATCTTCGGTAGTTTTGAGTGTGTTTCTCAGTGTGCGAGTCAGGTAGTGACTCATTTGCTCATCCGCTGCTTACAGTCTTGTTAATATTGCTGCATAACTTGCAGGAAGAAGTTTCAGAGTTTCCAAGATCGAAGACTCAGGGTTAATGAGGAAGATGCCTCCACACTAAAGAAAGCAAGAGTGGATGGGAAATTTCACGAAGCTTTGCTTGACAGGTGAGAAAATAAGCTCATTATGTATGTATTGTTGCTCTATTTTTAATGATTGCTCATTAAATGTTCTGTTCTCTCAAAAGAACATTTATGCACTAAGTTAAAGCTGCTGCCAAAGGAGTCTTTTTCTCTGGGTGAAAAATATTCAATTTATACTTAATTTAATTTGCACATCAAAGACTTCATAACATACTCTCGAGCAAAGCCTTTTTAAAAGCCAGCATTAAAATGCAATACCTGTGTATACAGAATCCACTTTTTACTGTTTGGTATTTCTCATTCATTTCTCTAAATACATTGGTAAGAAAAAGTTTGTGAACCCTTTTGAATTACCTGGTTGTCTGTATCAATTACCTCTTCCAAGAGGAGGAGGTAATGTTTTTTCCGCCGTTGGTTTGTCTGTCTGTTAGCAACGTAACTCAAAAAGTTATGAATGGATTTTGATGAAAGTTTCAGGACAGGTGTGTAAAGGCACGGGGAACAGATGATTAGATTTTGGTGATGATCTGAAAGTGCATACCTCCACCAAAGGCTTTGTTTGTATTTATGCAGCAGGATTACACAAAAACTACTCAGTGGATTTGGATGAAATTTTCACCAGAGGTGGTTCTTGGGCTAAAGAGAAACCCATTACATTTTGGTGATGATCTGATAATGCATACCTCAGCCAAGACTCTTATCTTCTCACAGTGTGCTAGCAACAATACTCCATAACTAATGGGCAGACTGATGCAATTTTCGCCAGAAGTGTCTCAAGGCCTACACACAAACCCATTACATTTTGGAGGTGATCCATGAGGGACGAAAGGAGCCTTGGCGGAGGTACGCACTCCCTGAGTGCTTTTCTAGTTGGTCATTGAATGTGACCTGATCTACATCTAAGTCCCAAGTATGGACAAAAGCAATGTCTAACTCTAATACCACACAGACAAGTATAATATTTCATGTTTTTACTGGACATATCTATTAAACAGTCACAATGCTGATGGGGAAAAAGTAAGTGAACCCTTGAATTTAATAACTGGGTGAACCTCCTTTGGCAGCAGTAACCTTCAACAAACTTGCGGTAGCTGCTGATAAGACTTGCACAATGTTTCTGAGGAAACAGTTCCCTGTTCACAATAAGCATTTGCTGATGTGAACCATGACTTGCAAAAATGAGATCTCACAAGACCTACGATGAAGAATTGTTGATTTGCATAAAACTGGAAAGGATTACGAAGTAATCTCCAAAACTTTAGATATTCACTAGTCCACAGTTTGACAAATTATGTACAAATGGAGACGATTTAGTACTGTAGCTACTCTCCCTAGAAGTAGGTGCCGAGCTAAGTAGACTCCAAAGACACAGAATAGAGAGCCTAAGTCACACTCCCTCTACTTCCACATGTGGGACCTTAAATTGAAAAATTCTCCATTGAAATGAATGGCAAGAGTGAAATTATCTTTTGATCTCAATTGAATTTGGCCATGAGTTACACATATGACTGTCAATTTAAAAGATAATTTTCCATGTAAATAACAACGTAGGTTGTCATATGATAACAGAGTAGTATTTAGTTTTTGTGAAAACGATTAGCAGACAGCATCTTCCATCATGCCACATCACCAAACACAATCATGGCAGGAGGTTACTAAAACCTCACCTCCTGTTTCCTGACCGATGAAAGAACTATCCAAAGAGGAGAAGAACAACACAAATATATTGTTCTGTATTTTGAGAGCTGGAACTGGTCAAGAGGACTGTTAAGCCATTTTTCCACTAGCACCTACTCAGCTCGACTCGCCCTGACTCTACTCACCCCAACATGGTTTAGGTCATTTTCCATTACAACTGAGTACCACCTCAAGGTGGGGGGGTTCATTACGGGAAGGTGGCCCATTATGTTGTTGACATGCTGATGTTTTGCTGTCAGAAGCGAATACTTATTCATCATCATCATCATAGCAGTCTGTCATGGGCGACAAGCACAAAATACAAGCAAAGCATGAAGTTAGCGTTGATGGCTAGCTAACTAGCTAGCTCATTGTCTGCATACAGGAGACAATGGTGATATCCTTATTTGTTCAGTGAGCTTGGCACCAATGGGATAAATAATGTAAAAGATGCTTTAAATCACAAAACACTCATCATCTTCCCCGTGAGCAGCCATCAGCTCGGAGACCTCCTGGTATACTTTTTCAATTCGAGGCGCTCCGTCGATGGGGCTGACAAGTTCATAGACTGAAAAGTTCATAGTGGTCAAATTTGACCAAATGTGGTTTATTTTTCAACCACAGGGATCCAAGCACTGCAACACCGATGGAAGAAGTGTGTGGACTGACAGGGAGACTGTTGAAAAATAAACCACATTTGGTCAAATTTGACAACTATGAACTTTGCAGCCCCGTAGCTCCCTCTGGATTCTCTCGTCAGCCACCAAGCACAGAAGAGTCGGTACCTTGTCGTTGGACCACGGTGTTGATTTGTGTGGAGCCATTTATCTCTTTGATTATCACAGAGGGAGATCGTCACTTCCTGTGGTAGCGTATCGTCACTTCCTGTGTTACTGGCTGTCGTGTAGTTGGTCTGTGGTTATCTCTCCTCAGTCTCCTGAGGATTATTGCCTTTAATTTATTTTAATCCCTTTTTTCCATCTACCATCACGTCTCTCTTCTGTTTATCAAGCCTCTTGCACCTGTGTGCGCACTCAGTGTCATCTAATCACCCTCTTTAGCCTTCTGTTCACCTTTCATCGGTGTTTGTGTTAGCTTTGGGTTAGCCACTAGCTATGGCTACTAGCTCTCCTTCCCCTTCTCTTCTGGTGTGCTCTCTGTGTCAGATGTTTAGCTACACCGCTGCCTCTTTTAATGATAACAGTAAATGTAATAAATGTTGTCTTTTTGAGGTGCTCGAGGCAAGGTTGTGTGATTTGGAATCCCAGCTGCGCTGCATTGAAACACTGTCTCCGCCAGTTAATAATGACGGATGCCCCTTAGCTGCAGCAGAGCTCCCGAGCATAGGGCAGCCTGCTAGCCGTCCCCCAGCTCCCACCTCTCCTGAGCAGCCAGGAGAGAACAGGTGGGTGACGGTGAGAAGGAAGCATAGCCACAAGCCCCTGGTTCACCACCAACCTGTTCATGTTTCTAATCGCTTTTCCCCGCTCAGCGACACACCCGCTGAGGAAAAAACAGATCACTGGCGACTCTGTAGTCAGAAACGTGAACCTAGAGACTCCAGCGGCCATAGTCAAATGCATTCCCGGGGCCAGAGCAGGCGACATCGAGTCAAATTTGAAAATGCTGGCTAAAAGTAACTGTAAATACTCCACAATTGTTATCCACGCCAACGTTAATGACATCTGACTCCGGCAGTCGGAAGTCACAAAACCTAATGTGGAATCGGTGTGTGACTTTGCAAAAACAATGTCTGCCTCTGTAGTATTCTCTGGGCCCCTCCCCAATCTGACCAGTGATGACATGTTTACAGGGATGGCAATTTTCTGCCGATCCGCGGATTTCTGCCGATTTATTTTCAAATTGATCATTTCTGTGAATCGTCTAAATCCGTTGAGAAAATTTTAGGGGGGGTAAGGTACCTTATTGTTACCAATTTTAGCGAAAATCAACACGATTACATAAGCACTCAGCACTTCCCCGGGTCAAGTCTCCCGCGATAACCCGGATGTTTTGTACTCAAGCTACTGCTGTATTGTAAACAGCCCTGCGATTGGATAGTTGCAAACGATTGGGCCAATCAAATGGCTCGTTGTATGCTTTGTCAAAAATTCATGGCGGCGTGTTCGTCAGGGATGTGATTTTTCTGCTAATTCGTGGAATTCCGCTTTTTTTTTTAATCTTCCAGGAAGATAAAGTACGTTAAGTACGTTAGCGGCTTGTGGTCCACGAACACAGTGAAGGTGCGCCCTTTCAGGCAGAACTGGAAATGGCATATGGCCAGGTGGAGAGCCATTAACTCTCTGTCGAACACGCTGTATTTACGCTCACTGTCGTGCAAAGACCTGCTAAAAAAGGTGAGCGGCTGCCAAGAACCGGCAACGCATTGCTCAACGACGGCCCCTATGGCCATGTCCGAGGCGTCGGTAGTGAGCGCTATCCCGAGCCACCGTATAGCGCAGCGTTTGCCAGAGCTGTTTTAAACTTCAGAGAACCGCCTGCTCCCGCTCAGGAGTCCTGTCGACTCTGTCCCGCCAGTTTCCGTTTCTTGAATGCGGCGTACAACGGCTGTATGAGCTAGGCTGCGCGGGGGAGGAAACGGTTATAAAAGTTAACCATCCCCAAAAACTCCTGCAGCGCCCTGACATTGATGTTGAGGAGAAAAAGTAGCAAAACAATTTAGTTAGATTACTTTTATGATTCCAAACAGTTTGAAATTGACAGTGCACAGTGGACATTGACTCATAACTTTTGAATATTTCTAAGACTTGGCTACATCAGTGATTGTGCAAAATGAACTGCTCAAGACTCAATGGAGATTGAAACTGGTGATCTGAAATGAATGCTGAAATTAATAAAAAGTAATGGTATGAATGAATTTTATTTCTATTATGGAATAGATAAAATTAACTGATTTTGATTTGATCAAGTGTTAAAGCATGTGATGGATAATGCTTGTTGGAATATTTTAGGAATGCTATCTTCTTGGAACATAAGTCAATATTATACAGTAATAAATGGCATTCAGCTGTTTGTTTTATGTCATTTAAACACAGTTCTGGTACTTAAAAATCATAAAAACCCAGGCGCTTCTGCGGGCTTTGCCCCCCTTGCCCCCCCGCCAGGGCTCTGCCCCGGATCCCACTGGGGCACTATGTCCCCCAGACCCCCTGCTAAATTTTCAGATACTTTCCCCAATCCCAAATCACATCCCTGGTTCGTGTTGGAATTCTGAGCTTTCAGTATCATTTTCAGCGGAATTATGAGGTTTTTATCGAAGGATCAGGAGTCATCAGTGCTAGAAATAGACAAAAGTGTCAAAAATAAGTTCCGATGGAATTGGCTTGAGAGAAAAGTGACGGTAAAGGTGAAAATTGGCTCAAAGTTCGACGAGGTAGCAGACAAACACTCGGACAATTTCTGAAGAAACCAGAAAAGGAGATGAAGTTCAAAGTTCAGAGACTGACACAGCTTGCTGCCAAAAGGAAGAAAGTTTCACATTAGAAGTGACTTGGTGACCAGTGTAAATAGTGTAATAAACTCTTATAGAACTGTTGAATATGTTGGACTAAAGACAGCGAGACAACACTGAAGAAAAAGTAAGTTAATTTTTCATTAAATTTAATGATTTATCTAAGTCTAGTATTTCATTTTTTTTAATCATTTTTTTCAGTCTAAATTACTTCTGTTTTACCGAAAACCTCTCAGCTTCAGGGGGGCTGCGCCCCCCCGACCCCTCCATGAGTCAATCAACCAAATTAGATTTCAGCTGAAATCAGAATTTCCTGTTGCCATCCCTGTGTTTAGCCGTGTGTCATCCTTCAACCGCTGGCTGTCTGTATGGTGTCCTGCAAATGATGTGGGCTGCATAGACAATTGGAACTCATTTTGGGGAAAACCTGGTCTTATTAGACGAGACGGCGTCCATCCTACTTTGGATGGTGCGTCTCATTTATCTAACAATCTGGCATCGTTTTTATCCAAATTTCCAAAACCTTGACTACTCAGAGTTGGGACCAGGAAGCAGAGTCGCAGTCTTAACACGCCTCTCTGCAGCTCCTCTTCATCCACCACCCCTCATCTTAGCCCCTGTCTTCCCACCAGAGAATCATTGTCTGCTCCTCCAAAGTAAATAAAAATATAATATATAAGCATCACAAAATGATTAAACAAAAAGTTGATAAAACTCAATTAAACATGAAGCCTCTAAATTTGACTTGGCCTCTGTTCCTCCTCATAATTTAAAAATTAAATGCGGTTTGTTAAATATTAGGTCTCTAACTCCCAAGTCTCTGCTAGTCCATGATCTGTTAATTGATCATCAGATCGATTTACTATCCCTTACAGAGACTTGGTTAGGGCAAGAGGATTATGTTGGTTTAAATGAATTAACTCCCTCTGGTTATTTAAACTGTCAAAATCCCAGAAGTTTTGGTCGTGGAGGAGGAGTAGCAACAATTTACCATTCCAAATCACTAGTTAATGTAAAGCAAAAAACATGTTATAATTCCTTTGAGGCCCTGGTCCTCAGTATTGGGCATTTTAGCAGTTTTAGGTTAAACACAATTTTATTTGCCATAGTTTATTGTCCTCCCTCAGCCTACTCAGAGTTTTTATCTGAATTTGCCGAATTCTTAGCGGATTTAGTGCTGAAATCAGATATATGTAGATGTAGATGGTGATTGCCTTAATATGGCATTTAATTCAATATTAGACTCGATGGGGTTTTCTCAGAAAGTAGGAAATTCTACCCATTATCTCCACCACACGTTGGACCTTGTTCTGACATATGGCATAGAAATAGAAAATCTGGTCGTGTCTCCTCATAACCCTGTACTGTCAGACCATTGTCTGTTAACCTTTGATTTTACTATTTTTGACTATTTGGTTCCTTAAGAAAAATATTACTATATTAGATGCCTCTTGGATGATGTTGTTACCAAATTTATGCAGATTGTTTCCTCTATGCCATGTGTCAACACAACGGAAATAAGCTATGGAGAGCTTGCTCCTTCTGTAATTGATAGCATGGTAGATAGTGTTACATCTTCTCTGCATCAGACTCTAGACATGTTGGCCCCTTTAAAAAAGAAAAAGTCTAATCAGAGATTTCTAACTCCTTGGTTCAACACAGAAACTCGTAGCTTAAAACAGAAGACTCGTCAATTAGAAAGAAAATGGCGCTCCACTAATTTAGATGAAATCTATTTAGCTTGGAGAAATCATCTTTTAATTTATAAAAAATCTCTTTAAAAAAAGCTAGAACGAGTTATTATTCTGCATTAATAGAAGAGAACAAGAATAATCCCAAGTTTCTTTTCAGCACTGTAGCCAGGCTGACAAAGAGTCAGGACCCTGCCAATCCTAGCATTCCCTTAGAGCAGGGGTGTCAAACTCATTCCATGGAGGGCCAAGACCCTGCAGGTTTTACTTCCACCCAGTCTCTTCAGCAGGTGTTTTCACTGATCAGCAATCAGTGGGAAGAAATTCAGAGAAAACACCTGTTGAAGCCACTGGGTGGAGGTAAAACCTGCAGGGCCTTGGCCCTCCATGGAATGAGTTTGACACCTGTGCCTTAGAGCTTACTAGTCAGGACTTTATGAACTTTTTTAATAATAAAATTTCATCAGAGATAAAATCAGTCAGATTCTTCCCACTGTTAAATACAGTAACTACTACAACTCCTTCAGTTGATATCTGTTTGGATGACTTTACTCCAATTGACCGTTTAGAATTAGATAAAATAATTTCCTCATCCAAGCCTGAAACTTGTCTTTTAGACCCTATTCCTACCAGCTTATTTAAAGAAGTCTTCCCATTTATTGGTAGCTCTATTCTTCAAATAAACAATTCTTCATTAACATTAGGCCATGTACCGCAGGCTTTTAAAACTGCTGTAATTAAACCCTTACTCAAAAAGCCAACGCTGGATCCAGGAGTTTTAGCTAACTATAGACCAATTTCTAATCTCCCTTTCATTTCAAAAATCTTAGAAAGGGTTGTTGCTATGCAATTATTTGACCACTTGCAGGGAAATGGTTTATTTGAAGAGTTTCAATCTGGGTTTAGAATTTATCATAGTACTGAAACAGCCTTAATGAAGGTCACTAATGACCTCCTTATCACATCTGATAATGGACTTGTTTCTGTACTTGTCCTTTTAGACCTTAGTGCAGCTTTTGATACTATTGATCTAATATTCTACTTGATAGATTAGAACACCATGTTGGACTTATTGGAACTTTGTTGCAGTGGTTTAAATCTTATTTATCTGATAGGTTCCAGTTTGTTCATGTTAGTAATGAATTTTCTTCCAACTCAAAGCTCAGTCATGGAGTTCCACAGGGATCTGTGCTAGGCCCTATTCTTTTTAGTTTATATATGCTTCCGTTAGGCAACATTATTAGAAAGCACTGTATACATTTTTATTGTTATGCAGATGACACACAATTATACCTGTCAGTGAAGCCAGATGATAGTAATCAATTAGCCAAGTTAGAGGCCTGTCTTAAGGAAATCAAAGCTTGGATGACTTGTATTTTCCTGCTATTAAATTCAGATAAGACTGAAGTCATTCTAGTTGGTCCAAAAAACCTTAGAAATATCTTTCCAAATCAAACTCTTAGTTTGGATGTGGTTACTCTTTCTCTTAATAGTTCTGTGAGGAACCTTGGAGTTATTTTTGATCAAGATCTGTTTTTCAATTCACATATTAAACTTGTTTCTAACACTGCTTTCTATCATTTGTGTAATATTGCCAAGATTAGGGGCATCTTGTCTCAGAGTGATGCTGAGAAACTGATCCATGCTTTTGTTAGCTCTAGATTAGATTATTGTAACTCTTTATTATCAGGTTGTCCTAAAACATCTATAAAAAGTCTTCAGCTGATCCAAAATGCTGCAGCAAGAGTTTTAACAGGTACTAGAAAGAGAGATCATATCTCTCCAGTTGTGACCTCCCTTCATTGGCTTCCCATAGAGTTTAGAATTAAGTTTAAAATCCTTCTTCCCCTTACAAAGCTCTAAATAATCAAGCCCCTTTTTGTTTAAAAGATCTGATACTAATCTATTATCCTAACAGAGCACTACGCTCCCAAAATGCAGGATTACTTGTAATATCTAGAATCTCCAAAAGTACCATGGGAGGCAGAGCCTTCAGTCATCAAGCTCCTCTCCTGTGGAACCAGCTGCCAATCTGGATTCAGGAGTCAGACTAGATCTCTGTTTTTAAGAATAGGGTTAAAACCTTCCTTTTTGATATAGCCTACAATTAGGGAGGGATCATGTGCCCCTGAGCCCTCCCTTAGTTATGCTGCTAATAGGTTTAGACAGCCAGGGGACCGCCAACAATGCACTGGGCTTCACTCCTTTCTTCACACTCAATGAAATATTTTTGCTGGTCATTAACATCTGTTTGTTCTCTCCCATAGATTGAGTCCCCGTCGTACTGTTTGCTCTCTACATGTCTCTGCTTTTCGTCTTCTCTATCCCCTCAGGCCCCAACCAGTCGCAGCAGATGACTGCCCCTCCCTGAGCCTGGTTCTGCTAGAGGTTTCTTCCTGTTAAAAGGGAGTTTTTCCTCTCCACCGTCGCCACATGCTTGCTCACAGGGGATTGCCTGATTGCTGGTTTTTTTCTGCAATTTTGGGGGTTTCCCCTACAGTTGAAAGTGCTATGAGATGACTTTTGTTGTGAAATGGTGCTGTGTAAATAAAGTTGAATTGAATAGAAATAATAAAAACTCATGGACGAATTTACAAATGGCGGTTTGGAATCTTGTGAAGACGTCACTCTCATCCAGTGACGTTACGTCCTGGCCAATCAGTGATCTGCAGTCTGTTGACATCACATTTTCAGCTCGACTCAGCTCGCTTGGAACCCCACTAGAGTAGGTATGAAAAAAGTACCTACGTAGTACCTGGTACTAGGTACTAATGGAAAACCCTACAAACCGAGTAGAGTCCAGGTAAGTCGGGCTGAGTAGGTGCTAGTGGAAACGGGCCATTAGTTACTTCACCCTGGACACACTTTGAACATGTGACGTCAGGTAAGTGCCTCTGTGTGTAGTCTTTTAATTTACATATTTTTATAACCTTATGCCTTAACAGTTAGACAGCAACCTACATTGTTATTTAAGTGGAAAATTATCTTTTAAATTGACAAACACCATATGTGTAACTCGTGGCAAAATTCTATCAGGATCAAAAGATAATTTTGCTCTTGCCATTCATTTCAATGGAAATTTTTTCCGATTTAAGGTCCCATGTGCAGAAGTAAAGGGGCCATGACTTAGGCTCTCTATGTGCAGTGAGGTAAAAAAAAAAAAAAAAGAACCCTAGACTACCAGCTAAAGGGTTGAAGGAATCTCTGGAACTGGTTAACATCTCTGTTCATGAGTCTACCATACACAAATTGTTCAACAGGCATGGTGTCCATGGTAGAACACCATGGAGGAAGCTGCTGCTTTCTACAAAAACCATTACTGCATGCCTTAAGTTTGCCAAAGAGCACCTTGACATTTCACAATGCTACTGGGAAAATGTTTTGTGGACTGATTAAACTAAGGTTGAAATGTTTGGGAAGAACATGCAGTGCTATGTACTGTATGGTGTGAAAAGGGCACTGCTTCCCAACATGAAAACATCATCCCAATGGTGAAATACAGTGGATGGAGCATCATGATTGGGGGCTGCTTTGCTGCCTTGGGGCCTGGACCTCTTGCCATCATCAAGGGGAAAATTAATTCTCAAATTTATCAAGGTATATTACAGAATAATGTCAGGGTGGCTGTCTGCCAGCTGAAGCTCAGAAGTTGGGTGATGCATCAGGACAGTGATCCTAAACATCAAAGTCAGTCTACTTCAGAATGGCTTCAAAAAAGAAAATCCATCATTTAATGACCCAGTCAGAGTCCAGACTTGAGTCCAATACAGATGGTGTGGAATGACCTCAAGAGAGCCGTTCACCAGACATCCTCAGAATATGGCTGAGCTGAAGCAGGTCTGTAAAGAAGAATGGTCCAAAGTTCTTCGTGAACATTATGCAGGTAATCCGTTGGAGGTTATTGCTGCCAAAGGAGGTCTGGCAAGTTATTAAATCCAAGGGTTCACTTACTTTTATTTTTTTTACCAGCTCTGTGAAATATAATTGTTTGTGTGGTGATAGGTTAAGTACACTGTGCTTGTCTCTACTTGGGACTTAGATGCAGATCATATCACATCTTATGACCAATTAATGCAGAAAACC
This sequence comes from Pholidichthys leucotaenia, assembly GCA_020510985.1. Lineage (NCBI taxonomy): Eukaryota > Metazoa > Chordata > Actinopteri > Cichliformes > Pholidichthyidae > Pholidichthys > Pholidichthys leucotaenia. The sequence continues at coordinate 221,312,406 of CM035848.1, read as the reverse complement.
AGGTAATTCCAAAGGGTTCACGTACTTTTCCTTACCACTGTAATTCTTTTTAAAATGGGTCCCAGTGGAAGTACCGAAAAGTGTTTGTTTCGTTACTTCCACAGACCATATATAAATATGGACAACGTGCCGCCACTTGCAGTGTAGAAAAGTTAAGCTCTCCTTCCTTGATTATGGTGCTGCCATCTTAGATTTTTTAAATTTTTGCAGCCAGAGACTGCACAGTAGTGACTGTGAAGCTGACCCACAGTGTCCAGTCTCCACCGTTAGAGCCATCCATTACAGCAGTCCATAGACCGCTCCCTCAAACAACCAATCGAGACCACAGTCGATTGTGACCACACCCCCATTTTTATAACAACAAATAACGAATTAAAACTGAACAAACACTTGAATGTACAGTACATCAGTGTGTTAAGAACTACCTATGAGGACAGAGACTGTCTTGTGGAAAAAAAAAATATTTGAGGAGAGTTTGCAGTTTAGCAAAGTGCCGCACACAATAATGGAAGGAGGCGGAGTTTAACCCCTTGCACTCCGGTCAATTTTCCTAAAAACGCCAAAAAATAATGTGCCCAAAGTAAATTGAAAGCTGTTCTTCAACCCTTTGCAGCATCTTCATGGGGTTGGTCTCATTTAAAAGAAAACACTTTGAATTTTTTGGCAAAACAGTCATAATCTCTCTTAAGTGCTCCGGCCACTGAGTTACAGTCATCTAAACATAGTGAACTTGAAGAAAATAAATTTGGCCTGGATGTTTTTTTGGATACAAATGCTTGCAAATAACACACAGCTTCAGATCCGGGCTGGAAAATGCAACAGAAATGTAGAACCAAGTGTTATCCAGCTGAGGTCCAAATTTTGTAACAATACCACAAAAAATGAATATATTACACACCTTTTTCCTCAGGCTGTTCCCAGGCGTTTTGGAACTGTGCCAAATGGCACAGTTTGGAAAAACGTCTGTAACTTTTGAATGATTCATTGTAGAACCTTCATTTTGGGCTCTAATGAAAGGTCACACTCAGAGCTGTGTCTGTGTGTGTGTGTGGGGGGGGGGTGTTTGTCCCCCCCCCCTCGCTACAGAGGATGGACATCGGCCATCGCTACATGACGGATTAGCCTCATGTGGGATGTGGGACAGCAGCTCAGTCACCGCGGCTCTCCCCCCCCCCCCCCCCCCCCGGCTACAGATGAATAGTCAGGAATAAAGAATAATTTAGCTTATAACACCTTACCTCTTCATAGCAGCGTCCTGGCAAACTTCTCTTCCCCATTGTCAGACGAACGCGACGCTGGTCCGCTCGTGGTTCTGGTCTCGCGACCCGATCAAAACATAATTCCATTATTGCGGTTTTGTGCTTCCATGATTGCGGTTTTTGGCGAACGATTTTTCAAAACAAATAACAGTAGTAATTAAAAAAAGACTGGCGAAGGCGTGTGTGTCACTCAGCCTTCGTCGTCAGCCTCCGTCGGTCTATGACCATGGAAGAAATCATAACGTCTACTCTGCTGGAACCAAAACAAAATAAGCACCGCCTGTGGCCGAACATGCGCGAATGGCACTCCCTGTCACACAGGTTGCATTTGTGGATGGTCTCCGTGCTGCTGGGTCTGTGACGGTTCTTCCTGCGGGTCCTTTTTTGATCCACTACAGCAGTCAGTCTTCACCCAGCCTTAAAAAAAACAGCTCGCAAACTTCTCTGCTTCAATTGGCTCACTGCATTCACAGCCTTGGTAGGCAGGTCCTTCTGGCTAGGTTTTCAGTCATTGGTTCTTCAAGGTTTCAGAAACCCAATTCAAGGCTCTTATTAGTCGAATGAGAGGTCAATCAGATGAACTAATCTGTTCGCGGCTGTGTCTGCAGCTTTTATTTTCAGTGCGCGCTTGGACGCCATCACCACCTACATCACCATCTACATCACCATCTACATCATGCGTCCTAGAGCGCACGAGAGCGCCCTCGTGCGCTCTAGGACGCAGAGACTTGCCCGTCCGTGGTACAACGGAGGGCAAGAGGTTAAAGGGATAATTTTGGAAGCTGGATTATGTAAAGGACTTCTGAGTAGTTGCTGAATTTCCTTCAGCAGTGGCTGGTGTGCCTGGTCTGCTTTCAGAGAGGGAAGGAAGGGTGCTGAGCACAGAGTCAGGCTTCAGTGGAGAATAAAGGACAGTTTTTAGCTGATTTTCACAGTCTAAAAATACTGAAACTTCAAAAGTGACTCCGATTCAAGAACGCTATCTCAAACTTATTCAAACCACTTCACGTTTGCATCACAGTGTGCTTCACTTTAGGAGTATATTTTCAGCCAAAGAACATCTACTGTATGTTGCTACACACCATTTGCACTGTGGCTGTGCAGTGTATTCCTCTGCTGAAGAGCTGTGACTGAAAGTTTAAAAATGTGTCTATCAGGCTCCACCGCCGCCCTGACTCTCAGGTCAGCATTCTTCCTTCTGTAAAAGAAGAGCAGGCAAACCATGAGTACTGAATGTAATTTGGTGACTAAACAGAAGTATTTCACGTAAAAAAATACACCAAATTCTCTCTTTATTACTTTACTGCATCCAGCCACCAAAGGGTGCTAGAGACGCACAGGCTTCCTTTTGGAGAGCTCTCATGTTTTTCATCTTTATTATGCCTTTGTAACGGAGGCATATGGTAATCACTCAATGTGTGTGTGTGTGTGTGTGTGTGGTGGTGTGTGTGTATCTGTCCATTACCAGCTTTTCAGTGCGCTCGCTCAAAATCAAGCGGAGCTAAAGGCTTGTATCATTATATCGCCATATTTTCTCAACTTTTAATTTGCCTGAATTTCGAGATAAGGCTTTTTTTTTTTTTCAAAATAAACACAAATTTAACTCACCATTATATCCTCAGTGGACCAGTGAAATAAGGTATTGTAATAACTAGGCTGGGCCAGTAGAGGTCGCACCGAGGCAGCTGCACCTTGATGCTTTCATTTACAGTCTGTGGTTATTTCTAATTTACATTGTCTTCCAGTTCATATAATCTTCAACCTACTTCTATGTGTCTGGATTTCTCATGTATTTAACAAATATATTAACATAAAAACAAAAAGGGATCCTTCGTTGTTATTGTTTTGCATGTATTATGTGTCCTTTCATTATTATTCAGCAGATGTAGCAGCTTTGTTATGTGAGAAGGTATGGATAAAATCATGTATTACACCTGTCTCCTTTCTTGCAGTGTGACTTATTAATAATTATTATGTTTAAAAATAAAAGACATTAAACAAATCTGCGCTTTATTTTAAAAAAAAATGCAGTCATCTGAAGCTCGTTATTGAAGGTTCACAGCAACAGCCAAAAGAAAATGGAGATGCAGCTTTTGTGAATTACACACCAAAGCTATGGAGCACACTACCTACAGATATTGGGGGGCCAGCTCACTTAATATTTTATTCAACTAAATTGAAACATATCTCTCTATACCTTGGGTTTTAAGTACATTAGTATTAATAATATGCCAAATGTAAACTTAACATATTATAAGCGCTGATATACTGACTTACTGTAATTTCTCTCTTTCTATGACAGGAGAAGCAAAATGAAAGCAGACAGATACTGCAAATGAAGACTGTGGATGGCTGTCATGACTATGTAAACATCTTTATATGTCTCGTCACCAGAAGTGTTTTTTAATTTGTTTTTATATAGTTAATAAACATTACATGTCCAAATTAATTTTGGTGGTTTGCATTTATGTTATAAAATTAATTTCATGTTTAGCTTTTTTTCCAGATTCCAAGCATCCTGGTGCCTGACTGGGAGTAAATTTTAACCTTGAATTCACTTTACCGTAGATTAAAAGTTTTTCATTATCAGAAGGCTTCAGTAAAACCCAGCCACAGGGGTGCAAAAGCCAGTGTACTCCTAGTGCTGGTTCCAAGCCCGGATAAATGGGGAGGGTTGTGTCAGGAAGGGCATCCGACATAAAACCTTTGCCAAATCAAACATGCAGATCATGACGAATGAGACTTTCATACCGGATCGGTTGAGGCCCGGGTTAACAACAACTGCCACCGGTGCTGTTAATTGAAAGGGTGCTGGTGGAAATTGGGCTACTGTTGGTCAAAGATCAAGAAGGAGGAGAGGGGGAAGGCGTGTTAAGAGGGAGAGAGAGAAAAGGAAAGGTAGAAGTGTGGAGGTGAGAGTAGGGATGTTAAATCTAGGGACTATGACTGGTAAAGACAGAGTTGGCTGATATGATGGAGAGAAGAAAGGTAGATATACTGTGTTCAAGAAAACAGATGGAAGCAAGGCTAGGAACATTGAAGGTGGATTTAAACTGTTCTACCGTGGTGTAGATCAGAACAGAAATGGAGTAGGAGTAATCTTGAAGAAGAGTATGTGAAAAGTGTTCAGGAGGTAAAGAAGGAGTCGGACAGAATCATGAGTTTGAAGCTGAAGTCAAAGGTGTGCTGTTGAATGTTGTCAGTGCTATGGTCCCACAAGTTGATGTCAGGTAGAAGAGAAAGAGGAATTCTGGAGTAAGTTGGATGAAGTGGTAGAGGGTGTTCCCAGGGGGAAGAGAGTGATGATTGGAGGCGGGACTTTAATGAGCATGTAGGTGAAGGGAACAGAGGTGATGACGAGGTCCTGGGTAGGTATGGTCTTAAGGAGAGAAATGTAGAAGGACAGATGGTTGTGAATTTTGCTAAAAGGATAGAAATGGCTGTGGTGAGCACATACTTCAAGAAGAGAGAGGAACATAGGGCGAATTGCAAGAGTGGAGGAAGGTGTACACAGGTGGACTACATCTTATGCAGAAGAAGGAATCTGAAAGAGATAGGTGACTGCAAGGTGGTGGCAGGGGAGAATGTAGCTAGACAGCACTGGATGGTAGTCTGTAAGATGACTTTGGAAAGGAAGAAGAGGAAGAGAGTGAAGGCAGAGCCAAAGATTAAGTGGGAGAAGTTACAGAAGGAAGAAGGTCGCACAGAGTTCAGGAAGGAGTTGATACTGGCTCTGGGTGGTAGGAAAGAATTACCAGATGACTGGGAAAGTACAGCAAAAGTATTGAGGGAAACTGGTAGACAGGTATGTGGTGCATCTTCTGGACAGAGGAAGGAAGACGAGACTTGGTGGTGGAACAAGGATGTACAGGAAAGTATTCAAACGAAGAGGTTAGCGAAGAAAAAGAAAGAAAACAGGAGTATTTGGAATCTAGGTGATTGGCAAAGGCAAAGAAAAAGTGAAGTAGTGAGTTGCATGAGAGGTTGGACACGAAGGAAGGAGAAAAGGACGTGTATCAATTGACTAGACAGAGAGATCGAGCTGGAAAGGATGTGCAGCAGGTGAGGTTGGTTAAGGACAGAAATGGTAATGTACTAACAAGTGACAAGTGTGTTGAGAAGGTGGAAGGAGTAATTTGAGGAGCTGATAAATAAAGAAGATGAGAGAGAGAGACAGAGGAGGACTTGCGCCGATCACATAATGGAGAGATTGAGGGGAAGATTCTATTCAATTTGACTTTTGAACAGTGAAACCTATGCATCACCTTAAATTGAATTAACTGGTGCCCAGCAGGGCAGCGCGGTGGTGGAGTGGTTAGCACTGTGGCAGCACAGCAACTCACCCTTGGCCGGGGGATCCTGGGTTTGATCCCAGCCCCCGACCAACAGTGATCTATGTGGAGTTTGCATGTTCTCCCCGTGTCTGCGTGGGTTTACTCCAGGATTTCTCCGGTTTCCTCCCACATGCCAAAAACATGCAAGTTAGGTTAATTGGCATCAAACTGGGGATTCTAAATTGTCCTTAGGTATGATTGTGAGAATGAATGGTTGTCTGTCTCTCTGTGTTAGCCCTGCAATGGACTGGCAATCTGTCCAGGGTGTACCCTGCCTCTCGTCCATAGATGTTGGGATAGGCTCCAGCCGCCCCGCGACCTGAAAAGGATTAAGCGGAAGAAGAAGATGAATGGTGCCTAGCATTAATGGAACAGGAGTGGATTCTGCCGAGGCTCTCCTCCCATGCATCATCATCCTCAATCTGAATTCCCAGCTCTGCCCCCCAAGCTGCCTTTAAAGATTGGGTGGCAGGGTTAACTTGTTCAAGGAATATTTTAACAAAGTTAGTAACCAAGCCTCTGGAATCGCATGGTCTTGGCAAAAACGAGCAAACCTTACTTTCCTCAGGAAGGTTTTCAAAATTTGACAAGCATCGGTGGACATAATTTCTGATTTGCAAATATCTAAAAAAATGTGTTGGTGGAATGGAAAATTTGTCTTTTAGTTGGACAAAAGAGGCACTTTTTTATTAATATATAGATCTTTTAAAGTGATGATGCCTTTTAGCCTCCAGCTGTCAAACGCAGTATCTGAAAGTGATGGAAGGCATGCACGGGCTGCATGGTGGCGCAGTGGTTTAGCACTGTGGCAGCACAGTTTTACCCTCGGCCGGGGGATCGCGGGGATCATGAGGTCGTGGGTTCGATCCCAGCCCCCGACCAACAGTGAGCTGTGTGGAGTTTGCATGTTCTCCCCGTGTTGCGTGGGTTTACTCCGGGATTTCTCCGGTTTCCTCCTGCATACCAAAAACATGTAGGTTTAGGGCGCTCGCGCACGCAGCGACCAACAGCCGGTGGCTTGTCACCAGACTGCAAACCAAATCTACCTACGGGTACAAATAAGTAACAAAAAAAAAAAAATGGTTATAATAAACTGGAGTGTAAACAGAAGTATCCGGCAACTTGCAGATCTTCTTAATTTGTTGCCAGATTTTAAGACGCTTTGAAACTATCCGATTGTTCACCTTTGTGTCTACAGGCAGACCAGGTGTTGGAAAAAGAAGTGCCGGTAGCAAGGTGTTTTTAACACCTTTCAATTCAATGGCAGGGGTATCTGTTGAGACTTCCCATTTATAACCTTCCTCCCAGTAAACAAGAGCCCTTAAATTTGCAGCCTAGTAATAATGCTGGAAGCAAGGAAGCCCCAATCCTCCTTTCTCTTTTGGTTTATATGAATGAATTTTTGAAATTCTATGGGCTTTAAAACCCCAAATCAATGGCAGTACTATGGAATCTAGTGTTTTGAAAAATGCTTTTGTTAAAAAAATAGGCAGATTTTGAAAAAGGTAAAGAAATCTTGGCAGGGTTATCACTTTGATGGCGTTTATACAACCCACCATAGAAAGAGGAAGGATACGCCATTTGTCAATATCCCCTTCAAGCTTGTCTAACTTTTCAAGGAAATTCAGTTTAAAGATTAATTTGGAGTCCTTTGGTAAAACTACTCCAAGATATTTCAGTTTGTCTGTAATTCTAAAAGGGAGATTATGCAAAAATTCAGCATCAAGGTCAGTGCCAAGAGACATAAATTCACTTTTTTGCCAGTTGATTGTATATCCTGAGATTTTGCCAAATGATTTAATGAGGTCCAGCAAAACTGGAATGCAATGTTCAGGTTGTGAAAGAAAGATTACAACATCGTCTGCATAAAGAGAAAGATGGTGAGCTACATCTCCGAGCTGTATGGGTATGAGACTGGGGTGCTGCCTAATACTGATAGCAAGAGGTTCAATAGCTATTGTGAAAAGCAGGGGACTGAAGGGGCAGCCCTGATGGGTTCCCCGTTGCAATAAAAATGGGGCTGACCTTTCTTGATTCTTCAGAATGGAAGATGAGGAATTGGCATATATTATTTTAATCCATGAAACAAACTGGGAGCCAAATCCAAATTCTTCCAGCACCTTCCACATATATGACCAACTGATCAAATGCCTTCTCTGCGTCTAGGCAGAGGACAGCTACCTTAAGGTCTTTTTTATGATTATGGTACAAAATATTCATTAGTCTTCTAACACTGAAAAAAGAAAATCTATTGGGGATAAAGCCCATTTGGTCAGTATGGATAATAGGGGCAATATGTCTATTTAGTCTGTTTGCTAACAATTTAGTAAGAATCTTCATATCAGAATTCAGCAATGCAGTAGGTCGGAAGGAGGCAGGTTCAGTCTCATCCCTGCCCTCTTTTAATATTAAAGAGATGTTGGCCTCATATAGGGTGTTTGGGAATTTCTGAGATTCAAAAGAATGGGTATACATCCTCAGTAAGAGGGGAGCTAACTGCTCTGCATGCTTTTTATACAGTTCCATGCTAAAACCATCTGGGCCAGCACATTTGCCATTGGGCAATGATTTTATTGCGTCTAAGATTTCTTGAATGGTAAAATCAGCATTTAATGATTCACATGATACATCACTCAACTTAGGAAAATTTAAGCATTTCAACCAATCCAAAATATTACCCTTTGCTTCTGATGTACAAAGTTGTTGATAAAATTCCTTAAAGTGGTTATTTATACCCTCAGGGTCAATTATCATCCTTCCAGATTTTGATCTAATTTTATGTATAGCCCTGTTAGCTTGTAGACCCCTCAGCTGTCTAGCTAATATTGTCTGGGGCTTATCCCCCAGTTCAAAATATTTTTGTTTTAGTTTAAACAGTTGCTTTCACACTCTGTCAGATAAAATGGTGTTATATTCATACCTGAGCTTTAAGAATGTTCTCCAGTACAGAAGATTCTGTAGAAAATTTGTAAATAGTTTCCAAATGTGCTAATTGTTCTTCAGTTTCTGAGAGACGCTTTTTCTTTTCTTTTTTCCTAAAAGTTTCAAAAGAAATTATATGTCCTCTGATTACAGCCTTAAAGGCCTCCCATAAAGTTGAATCTGTGACCTCCAAATTATCATTGACATCCAAAAATTCTGAAATTTTAGAAGAGATGAACAGGTTAAATGTTGAATCAGAGAGCAACGAAGGATGAAAATGCCAATTATACTGTTGCATCTTATGATTAAAATCAAGGACCAAAGATAATGGAGAATGGTCTAAAATTAAAATGTTATGAGAAATTACATTTGGGATCAAGTTAGAATTTAATAGGAAATAATCAATCTTTGAATAGGATTTATGTCTCTGTGAGAAGAACGAGTAATTTCTATTTGTAGGATATTGGTGTCTCCAGATGTCAACTAAATTATTCATGGAAGATATCAAGTTATTTAAGACCGTAGAGGCGACTGAAGGAGACTGGCTAGTGTGAGCTGACCTATCCAAGAAATTGTCATGTAGACAATTAAAATCACCCCCAATGATCATGTGTGTATCAGAAAAGTTGGCCAATAAATTGAATGTTTTGCTAAAAAAAAAAATTGGATCATCAAAGTTTGGACCATAAACATTCAAAAGAGTAACGTGAAATGAGTAAATGTAGCCTGTTACCAGGATATATCTGCCATTTGGGTCGCTTACAGTGGAAATATGTCTAAATGGGATGGTTTTGCGAATCAAAATTGCCACACCACAAGCTTTACTAGAAAATGTAGATTGAAAGATCTGACTAGCCCAGATCCATCTAAGCGACATAGCTCTAATGGGCTTAATATGTGTTTCCTGGAGAAATAAAATATCAGCAGATAGGGACCTTACATGAGAAAACACTTTTGCTCATTTCAATATGTGCCACAATCCCCGAACATTCCAACTAGTAAAGGTGATGCCACCACCTCATGAAGAAAGACTAGGATGGATATCTATGTAAGGTAATGCCAAAATACACCCGAGGCGCCCTTAGAACACTAAACACATAAATACATAAAGAAAAACAGTGTTTAAACTAAGACATAAATAACTTTACCCCCTCCCCCCACCCCACTTTCCCAAACAGAGGGCATGCTCCCCAAACCTTCACGTAGAGGCCACTGGACCATAGGAAAAATTAAGCTATAGCATAACTAACATTATACTATCAACAAATCTTGGGACTCCCTCTCCATATTAACGAGGAAAAAAAAATGTTATTAAACAACAACGGTCACATCATTGTTTCTGTCAACACAGAAATACAGTTCAGTGTCACATACCATCTTATGCCAGACCTACAGTATTCAGGACAGTGTCTCTGGCTTCACGCGGGGATGAGAATATTTTCTCAGATTCACCCAGAGAAACCCGGAGCCACGCCAGGTAGATGAAACCAATCCTCGCACCAGCATCCCTTAGCTTCTTACGGACATCACCATAGTGCTGTTGCTGCTTCATCACCTCCAGCGTGTAATCAGGGAAAAAGTGGACAGGCTTGCCCTTGTAGTTCAGAGGAGACTGCTGGTGAGACAACTGTAATATCTTCTCCGTAACTTGGAAATGAGGAATCTGGGCTATTATCATGCGCGGCCGTGCGCTCTCACTAGTGGGCTACCTGCCAAGATGATGCGCCCAATCTACCACCAGTGGCTTAGGAAAGTTACTGGCATCAAGCAGCTCAGGGATAAACTTCTACAGGAACTCGACGGGACGTCCATCATCATCATCATCATAGCAGTCTGTCTGGGGCGACAATGACTGTTTCATTTAAGTCTGATCAGATTCCTCCATGCAGCTCTGTCCTTCACCTTCTGCTGCCAGGAACTCCTGGCCTTGTTAACCTGGGTGATGTCCGAGCCGGTATGAGTTGCTTTCTGAGTTCTGAGTTTGCTTTCCAAACTCACCAGAGATACCATGGGTAGATGTTAGAGTTGCTTCTAACGTGTCAGATCTGTCAGTCATCGTTTTATTCATGTTCCTTATCGCCAGAAGAATGTTTGTGGCCTCTGAGTCAGGCTCGACACTTGATGCTAGTGCTGCTGTAGCATGGTCTGCTAGCTCACAAGGTGGCTGGGCTTCAGTCTCATTAGGTCCTTTGTCCGGCTTCTTTCTGCAGTCTGTTTTGGGTTCCGTCATCTTAGATCTTTGTAAAAGTATGAGAGCTTGAGGTGAGGATGATTAACCCAACAATTGTTAAGCAAATGACCAATTAATTTATACTGTGGAGAGGAGCTCAAGAGAAGTACGTCTACTCCATCTGGTGTTCACTAGCGCCCCCCCGTATCTAATTTTGATATCAGCCTCACAGTCTCTGAATGTATCAGTAAGCATGGCACTGAACATTATGCTGAAAAGTGTCGGGGCAAGGACGCAGCCTTGTTCGATGCCGTTGGTCACAGGGAAGGCGTCTGATGGCTCACCATCATCTAGAACATGTGCAGTCATGCCCTCATGGAACTGGCGGACGATGGCAATGAACTTGTGAATTTTGACTTTTCTCAAAATGCAAAGCTTTTTTTATGTGGCCCTAATACTCTTTCATGTGTCCTCTATCTTGTGTGAACAAAATACCAAATTGTGGGTGCAGAATAATTATGGTGTTCAGACAAGTATCTTGCATGTACAAAATTTTAAAACATGTATGTACGTATATATAGTTGTATCTCAATGAATTAGAATATTATTGAAAAGTTGGTTCATTTCAGCAATTCAATTTAAAAAGTGAAACTCGTATATAGATTCATTACACACAGAGTGATATATTTCAAGCATTTATTTCTTGTAATTTTGATGATTATGGCTTACAGCTAATGAAAACCCAAAATTCATTCATCCATCCATCTTCTACTGCTTATCCGGGGATCTAGGTCACGGGGGCATCAGACCAGGCATAGTAGCCCAGATTTCCGACCGGTTCACATAACACCACAATCCCCATGAACCCTCCTGCAGGTGGTGAGCCCACTGGAGGACCCAAAATTCAGTTTTCAAAAAATTACAATATTGCATAAGATCAGTTTTAAAAAACATTTTTAATTGAAATGATAGCAGACTGAAAAGTATGTCCAAGTACACACTCAATACTTGGTTGGGATTCCTTTTGCATGAATTACTGAATCAAAACAGTGTGGCATGAAGGCGATCAGCCTGTGGTACTACTGAGGTGTTATGGAAGTCCCGGTTGCTTTGATAGCAGCCTTCAGCTCGTGGGCATTGTTGGGTCAGGTGGCTCTCATCTTCCTCTTGACAATACCCCATAGAGACTCTATGGAGTTTATAGGTCAGGAGAGTTTGCTGGCCAGTCAAGCACAGTGATACCATGGTCACTAAACCAGGTATTGGTACTTTTAGCAGTGTGGGCAGGTGCCAAGTCCTCGCTGGAAAATGAAATCAGCATCTCCATAATGTTTGTCAGCAAAAGAAAGCATGACGTGCTCTAAAATTTCCTGGTAGACTGCTGCACTGGCTTTGAACTAAATAAAATACAACACTAGCAGATGATATGGCTCCCCAAATCGGGTGACAAGTCCTGTCATTTGGAAATCAAAGTCCCAGAGTCTGGAGGAAGAGTAGAGAGGCACAGAATCCAAGTTGCTTGAGGTCCAGCATGAAGTTTCCACAGTCAGTGACGACCAGGGCTTGACTTTGACCATGTTTACATGGTCACAAGTAAACTGATTGCTGGAGTAAACTGATAAAGGTAATAAACAGCTTATGGTGTTTACATGCACTGAGTAAACGGTTTACTGGCAAATAAACTAGGTGTGTTAATCTGTTTTCTCATTAACCGTTAATGAGCCTTTGACCTTGTTTACATGGTCATGAGTAAACAGATTACTGGAGTAAACCGATAAAGGTAATTGGATTACTCTGTTTACATGACAGTTTGAATAATCAAGTAACTCCAGAAAGCTGATTGTAATCGGTTTACTCGTGACCAAGTAAACAGGGTCATTAACACCAGCCAACCGGCCAATGGCTGGTGAATTCAGCAGTGACCGGTAAGCCAGCCACATCCATTAGCCATTTTGGCCAGTTGTAGTTTTCTCAAATGGCATCTAAAATAATAAACCTATTGCAATGTGAGACTACAAAACTACAATTCCAATAAGTACTGTGTTTTTTTCTAATCAGTTTTATTTTATTTTTTTTTTCTGGTGAAAGCAGGTAGTATCCATTTAGGTTAAATCCATCAGCAACGTTGCACAGCTATGAAGGGGTGTACCAATTCATAGGGGTAGGCGAAGGGGTATGGGTACAAATGAGAATTTGGACAGACCCATATCTATCTGCACTTCATTCTCATATTGAAAATATTTTTCTCTACTGTTTTACAATATTTATTGCTCTTCATAAATAATTAGACTGTTCTATCTTGCGCTTTTTTATGTGTATATATAAGGGTAATTTACATTTAAAAAGGTTGTACATTTAGTTCAAGTATATTTTAGCATGCCATAGTCCAATTTGATCATATTAAACATAATTTTCCAACCACAAAATTATGGCTAGTGAAAAGGTTGAGTGGCTAGTAAGTTTGGAAAATCACTAGCCACAGTGGCTGGTGAACAAAAAAGTTAATGTCAAGCCCTGTGGCCAACATTTGTATTAAAAGTCATATTTAAAAAAAAATAATTTTATGTAATATTCTGATTTTTTGAGAAACTGAATTTGGGGTTTCCATTAGGCACAAACCATAACCATCAAAATTAAAAGAAAAACTTGAAATATATCATTCTGTGTAATGAATCTATGAGTTTCACTTTTTGAATTGAATTACTGAAATGAAAAAAAAAACTTTCGATGACATTGCACATAATATGTGTATAGTGGACTTTAACGCAGAGTCATGGTGGATGTAAACCATGACCGCATGTGTCACATGAGGGGAAAACTTTTTTTTTTTTTCAGTCACTAAACCACACGAGAGCCCTACTTTCACTTCCGTATGGAAATGTCCACCGTCTAGTCGCCGAGGGGGTGTGTAGTTAATTGTTTTCTGTTTTTCGAGGGTTTCACGTTGATGCGCCAACTAAATACAACTACATTTCGCCTCATGTAAAGCAGCCATTGTTATTCTTTATTAATTTACTTTTTTTATACGTACAGAAGACGTTTAACCCTTTTAGAAAGCTTCAATTTCCCCTCCTTACGTAAAAGTCAGCTGTTTGTCACGAGGTAAACAGCAGCTACTTCCGCACTAAACTTGCAGCCAAACAAACAGCGGTTGGACGCAGACCGAAGTAAAAGGGTTGGGGGACGCAGCTGTCCGCGGGAAAGCTAACAAACATGGGGCATCTTGTGTTCCTCATGCTGGCAGCTTTATGCTCGGTCTCTTGGACGCAGTATGTGCCACCGGTGAGTAGCACTTGTACGCGGGTCACTGAGCCGTTTACATGCTTGATTGTAATTTTCCAAAGAGTGCGTGAGTGCTTCCTGTCTGCATCCAGCCTGGTTCCCCGATTCACTGTTGTGGCTTTGTTTCTTTCCAGTACACAGAAGACTGTCGGACAGGGATGTATCCTCCAAACGGCCCCACGTATGTAACCGTACAATCAGCGTGTAGCTGTCATAGAGAGAAATGTTGTTTGAGGAGTTCAACCGAGTCACTGCTGGGTTCGCTAAACCACCTGCTGCTGCCGCCTAACTCGGCTCTGCTGTCTCTCTGATTTATGCCTGAACGGCAGCAGGGATTTATGACCGTGGTACAGATTTACTTGTGACAAACGTTAAAAGTAATCCATTTTCCAGCCAGCATTTTCTGTTAGTTAAATGTAAAGATTGGCTGCTTTTACCCCTCTACACAAATGCAATTTAGAATCATATTTGCACTTATTTGGTTTTTAAGTATACATTTTTCATATTTAAAAATCTAGTAATATTAATTACTATAATAATAACCACAGAAGTAGAAAAGTACTTTTTTATGATGATATGGACCTATGGGTCTGGAATAAGGTACATAGTACTCGCATTAACTTAAGTAGAAGTACAGCTGTCTGTGTAAAAAAAAAAAAAAAAAAAAAAAAAAAAAAAAAAAAAAAAAAAGTACAGGCTCAGAAATGCATTTGAAGTATCTCTTTGAAAGATATTTCCACCCAGTGCTTAATGCTAACTGAACCTTGTGTCATCGATATAATGTATAGACTAAACCATTTTAAAACAAATAAATTTCCTCATTTCCTCATCTTGCACTGTCTTCATCTGGCGTACATGATATGAACTGATCCATGGTCATCATTTCTAGGCGTTACCACTATCCATAAGAACAAACAAAAAAAAACACCCAAACATCCTTCAGATGCATTAAAACTACAGTTATGAGCCTGTAGTGAAAATGTGAGGACTAGATTGTATAGATGTTTGTGCTGAATGTTGGCTGTGAAAGTAGAATTTTATCAGGAAATACTCAAAGTACAAATACCTGGAATTCTACTTATGTACAGTAATTTAGTGATTCTTTGAATAACTGAACTGGGCCATTATGTCTTACCTGTGTTTAGTTAAACACAGTTATGCTGCATTCTGGATACATCAGCAGACAAAATGAAACTGGTCATAGTTACATCACTTCTGAGTTGACAGTGTTCCAGTACAAGAAGTCATGAAGCCACCACCTTCATTAACCATTGTCAATAAAACTGACTGAAAACGACACTGTACACTACTAACTCAGGTATAAAAACACACTAGTAGCATGTTCAGACATAGAAATTGGACAGGACTATGTGTACAACCAGCTAGAAAAGACTAAAAAGCACAATTAAATGGTACATTTTACGAAACTGATGATGTGCTGCACATAGCACTACAGTGCTGAGTGGTGAAGTCAGTTATGGTGAGAGCTTAATGACTCAACAAGTTATAAATCTGATTTTTGTGGGTGTTACAGGTGAAACTTCTGGTTAAAAGCTTGAGAATTACGACTTCATACAAGTAAAATGCAGCATTAATAGCGTCATGTGTCATTGGCGTGGTGCAGAGGTTGATAGAGTTGGGAGAAATTATGTTCAAGTTAAAATAGTGGTACCTCATGTTAAATACTCAAATATTATTAAGAGTAGTGCCCCTAAAAATTACTTCATAAGAAAGTCTACTGAAAATGCTATGATTAGTGAGTAACTTTGATCAGGTTTATTCTTTAGAGTAAAGAACCAACTATAAAGGGTCTGTCTGAGCAAAATAAAATTTAAAAGGACTACATCAAGTTTGTGGACTTCAGGAAAGTCACAACCCCCCTGCCCCCCCTCACCATCACAGGCTCTCCCATCACCATTGCAGATTCCTTCCGCTTCTTGGGCACCACCATCACCCGGGACCTCAAATGGGAGCCAACCATCAGCTCCCTCATCAAAAAGGCCCAGCAGAGGATGTTCTTTCTGCGGCAGCTGAGGAAGCTCAAGCTACCCACCAAGATGTTAGTGCAGTTCTACACGGCCATCATCGAATCCATCCTCACCTCCTCCATAACTGTGTGGTATGCAGGAGCCACTGCCAGGGACAGACTAAGGCTGCAGCGCGTCGTGCGCACTGCTGAGAAGGTGATAGGCTGCAAGCTCCCATCTCTCCAGGACCTGTACATCTCCAGGACCCGGAGGCGTGCTGGCCGGATCATAGCCGATCCTTCACATCCTGGTCACGTACTGTTTGCTCCCCTCCCCTCAGGTAGAAGACTTCGGTCCATTCGGAGTAAAACCTCCCGGCACATGAACAGCTTTTTCCCCTCTGCCATCAGACTGCTGAACATTAAGTGACTTTTTGACTCTCGTGCACTATGTACAGCAGCTCAACCAGACTCACGTCATTCATCACTGTTTTCTGTTGCATTATCGACTGCACTATGTGGTACTTCACATTATCTGCTACTTGCTAATTTTTTAAAACTGCCTTGACTAGTACTACTCATTATTACTAGTATTGTTATTATTATTATCATTATTACTTATTTTTCTACACTTATTGCACGTTTTCAGTCCTTTAGTTTTTTAGTTTATCTCTTTTTCTCATCATGTTTTTAATGTTGCAGCATGGCATCGAGACAAATTCCTAGTTTGTGTACTACATGAACAATGGTAATAAATCTGATTCTGATCAACCTGCTCCTCTAAATCATATAAACTGTGGTCAGTGATGGTTAGAATCAATGATTTCAGGACTGACCAGAGTGACTCAAATTTATAAATTCCTAATCCAATCGTCTGTAGTAAGTACAGTATAAGCAAGCATGTTCATCAGTAGGTTTCTCCTCTGCCTCAGTGATCATAGGGTAGTTGTCAGTAGTTTATCGGTCTCTGTGACCGTTCATCAATCTGCTTGTTGTATGTCTGAAAAATTTGGACAGTAACTTTTTAAATCTGAACATGTACTTATCCAGCACTTAATGAATGATATTAACCTCCACAAATTCTGGCGCTTCAGATTTTCTCCTGCCACTCAGTGAAGAAAGAATTTGATTTACTCTGCGTATGCTATTAAGCACTGTGAGGAAAATTGGCTGGAATGCTAAGGAGTTAAATATTGAAGTCTATTTTAAGCTAAATTAAAACTTGAAGTTTCTATGAAAACATTTTTGGATGCACATACAATAGGCTGACACAATTTGTCTTCGTTGTCTACAGTAAAACTTTTTTTTCCCATTAGACCTTGAAGGCACCTTCATTATTCTAATGTTTCACATCCAAATTTAGAGATAAAGGAAAACAACTATGGATCACTGTTCTAATTGTGGAACAAGCTTGAACTCTTTCAATATGTACTCAGTGAAATACCTAGAAATTCAAATTTTTAACCCTAGTCCAGTATTGGAAGATATTAGATTACAGTAGTTACTATGGTCATTATTGTAAGATATTGGCCTACCGATGTTACCAAATATTAGGGGGGGGGATGCTTTGTGGTGGCGATACTGTATAGATTCAAAGACACCAGTATTGTGATACGTCATTAAAATATACTGCTCAGAAAAATTAAAGGAACACTTTGAAAACACATCAGATTTTAATGGGAAAAAATAAGCTGGATATCTACACTGATATGGACTGGATAATGTGTTAAGAATGAAAAGATGCCACGTCTTTTGATGGAAATGAAAACACTCCAAAACTTAAAGTGAAGAAATTGTGGCAGGCTAGTCCAGCTTACTCAGATTAAAAAGTGTTCCTTTAATTTTTTTGAGCATTATATATTGATAAATGTTGCAAAACAAATGTACCTATTTAGGTATCAGGGTAAAAAAAAAAAACCAGCTGACTTTTCAGTCCTGTAGATGGTGTGAAATGCTCACTGTGTGGTTAGGTCAGCACAGCAAAGGAGTGACTGCTGAGATCTAGCCGGGAGTTGGACAAGACAAAGATTGGGATGGGAGATCACAATACATGATATCCAGGGCTTGACATGAACACCCACCAGCCCGCCACTGGCAGGTGGATTCCACCGGTGGCGGGTAAGACAGCAACTCCCACTAGCCACTTTGGTGGGTGTAGTTTTCTCAAGAGACAACTAAATAATAAGCCTATTGCAGTGTGAGACTATGAAACTACAACTCCCATAAGCACTATCTGCACACACAAGTGTATTCTTATTGGTCCATTGTTGGCAGCAGCAGCCCCGGTAAACAGGAGATGATGCTCAGCATGCTGGGTACAGATGAAGGCGCGGACGTCTGCTCTGTGGTTCGGTTCATTTTATAGCCAGTCTGGAGAAATGAACAGACAGCAGCTGCTCTTAAGCGATCAGATCACGGGATAACTGCCCCTGATCCCCGCCCTGCGGTGAGAATAACCTCTGCTCTCTCCCCCCACATAAACTCCTTCCTCTGTGGTTGAATATGATTATTTTTAGAGCAAGAAGCTCCCGTGAGTTATGCAAATTTAAGTTTTCATATGACAGAGAGAAAAAGTGACTAAACTTTGTTGCTGTAAAGAGCAGATTAAGCTTCTTCTGAGGTGAACTTTTGTTTTTCTGTGATTATCTATGATATCTGTGATATGCAGCTATTTCACGGAAGTAAAATGTCTAATGTATTTTTAACGTGCTGGTCCAGGGGTGTCAAACATGTGGCCCGTGGGCCAAAAATGGCCCGCCAGGGGGGGTCCATGTTTTTCTCTGAATTTACAGCTTTCTTTCTAGTAAATTTCTGACTTTTTCTACTGATTAGAATTGTTATGTAAATTTGAGACATTTTTTCTCCTTAAGAGGAGACTTTTTTTTCTCATCAGTTTTCTTTTTCGTCTTTTTTTTCTGGTGAAAACGGGTAGTGTCGATTTAGATTAAATCCATCAGCAGTTACCAGTGACGTCGTGCAGCCCTGAAAGGGTGTGCCACAATTCATAGAGGTCGTTTCCAACCCCTACCCCTTAGCCTTTGATTCCAAGGAGCAAGGGGTGGGGGTAGGCAAAGGGGAAGAGGAACAAATGACCCAAATATCTTCTTGCAAATATCTTTCTCGACTGCTTTACAGTATTTACTGCTGTTAATAATTAAAGTGTTTCTCTTATTTTTTATGTACTGTATGTATAAGGGTCATTTACATTTAAAAAGGTTGTAAATTTAGTTTAAGTAAAATTTAGCATGTGGTAGTCAAAGTTGATCATATTAAACTTAATTTAAAGAGAAAACCTTCAATTCTTGTTTTTTTTTTTTTTTTTGACTATCACCAGGCCAGCATCTTTTAATGCAATTTTACCTGTTTTATCAGGTTCAAAGGACCTGTGAGTTGGTACACAGTGGACCTCGACTTACCTCCTCACAAAAGATGGACGGCTGTGATTATTGACAAAAAAGCCGATGTGAGAGCATTTTGAAGCATCTCAAAGTAATGTGCCCCAAGCCTCACGGTTCTCCGCACTTCTGTTTTCATATCTGTTCTTCTCATTTTCAGCTCGTCAACATGATTCAGGCCATTAAAGATTTTGCCAACGCTTTTGTGCCCAGTGGAAGGCTGATAACGCTGGTTGACTTCACGCTGGTGGGTGTTGTTTCTGTGAAGGACTCGTGTGTGTTGTATTATCAAGGATTGTTTTCCGATTCTCTTATTTCATAATGTGCCGTAGCCTCTTGTGGTGGAGACACTCCCATTCCCGTTCAAAGAGGAAATCAGCGGGATTGCAGCTGCTTCGGGGGTTCGTCTTGGTAAGAATAAATGTCATGAATACCCGCTTGTGTGTTTAAAAAAAAAAAAAAAGAAGAAAACACACCAACTGACCCGTTTGTTTCTTCATTTCTGTTGTTCAGGTGAGGTGGCCTTGTTTAACCTCTTCTATGAGGTGTTCACTGTGTGCACATCAGTCATCGCAGAGGACAGCAAGGGTGAGGAGACGGTTATGATTTTGCTCAGAATTGGTAAAATTGTGCAGAATTTTGAAATGATTAAAATACTACTGGGTCTTTCTGTCCTCCAGGTAACCTTCTTCATGCCAGAAATTTAGACTTTGGCTTATTTATGGGGTAAGCGCGCCAGAATTTTTCAGCTTTGGTTTTTAATTCATCTAAATCTTGGCTCTGATTGGTGCAAACCCCTTTGTAGGTGGGATGTGAAAAACAAGTCATGGATCATCACTGAGAAGCTCAAGCCTCTCGTGGTGAACCTCGACTTCAAGAGAAACAACCAGACGGTCTTCAAGTCGACAAACTTTGCTGGATATGTTGGCATGCTGACTGGCATCAAGCCTGTAAGTCGTTCACCATCACCGCTCAGTCAGAATAAAACATGGCGCACCTGCTCCAAATAACGGCACACTTTCTCCAACAGCATTTATTCACTCTGACTATGAATGAACGCTTCAACCTCGATGGAGGATACATCGGTGAGTCTGTTATTCCCGCTGTCTTTGCATTCTAGATTAAAATGATTTGTGACTGTGATGATCTGTTTGCGTGCAGGAATCCTGGAGTGGCTCATTGGAAAGAGAGATCAGATGTGGATGAGCTTTCTCACTCGATCAGTCCTGGAAAATGCAACCAGGTATTGCACTGTAGAGATTTTAGCTTTTCAGAACTAGAGGTTAACACTGTTGCCTCACAGCAAGGACGTTCCTGGTTTGATCTCCCAGGTTGGCAGGGGTGGGAACCTTTCTAAGTGGAATTTTCATGGTTTTTTGTTGTTGTTTTTTTTGTGCCGGGTAGGTTAACTCCTGGGCTCTGGTTTCCTCCCACAATAAAAAGACATGCATGTTGGGCTAATTTGTGGTTCTAAAAATTGGCACACAGTTCATGTCTGATAAGCGCGTACAAAAGAGGGTCAGTGTAGTTTATAGTTGAGTGGTCTTCAGGTTGTGTAGCCATCATGTCACCCACTGGTGTGTGGGCTTGGTTTTTATAGCCTTGATTTTTAACTTGATCAGCTTTACAGTTGTTGGCATGATTAGCAAAACGCATACATGGATGCTATAGGTGCACATCAAAGACACAGATTCCTGCTAATTGAGTAACACTATAATCTGTAGACTTAATGGAATTGGTTGTTTGTGTAATTACCTACACAGCAGTAATAAAAAAAAAAAAAAAATCATTCCATATGGTTTCATTATTTTTAATTAAGCAAGCTTACCTTAGGAGTTCCAGATGAGAAACATAAAATAGTAAGTAAAATGTATTTATATAGCACTTCTCACAGAAAGAATCACAAAGTGCTTCACAATAAAATAAAACACACAATCACAAATGCAACAATAAAGGCATTGAAAAAAGTAAAAACATTAAAACATAAAAACCATAATCCATAATCAAACTAAAAAGCCTGTTTAAACAGAAGTGTCAACAGAGTCTACTGAGCACAGAGACAGTGGTAGAGCATTCCACAGTTCTGGTGCCACTGCCTGAAAGGCTCAATCACCTTGAGTTTTAAAATGGGCTCGAGAGACGGCCAGTAAAAGTTGATCCGAGGATCTCAGAGACCGTGAGGGGTTGTACACTTTAAGACGCTCAGTGATGTATTTAGGGGCCTGATCATGAATAGCGCTAAAAACAAGAGCTAAAATTTTAAACTGAATCCTAAAACCAACTGGGAGCCAGTGAAGTGCTGCTAAAACCTGCACCTGCTGTGTAGTTGACCCCATATTCACCTCTTTAAGTAATCCTTCTATAGTCTTCCTCTTTCAGCTGCTCCCTTTAGGGGTCACGACAGCGGATCATCTGCCTCCATCTCACCCTACCCCTTGCATCTTCCTCTTTAACACCAACCCTCTCTGTCCTCCTCCATCACATCCATGAATCTTCTCTGTGATCTTCCTCTTTTCCTCCTGCCTGGCAGCTCCATCTTTAACATCCTTTGTTCAATATATCCACTATCCCTCCTCTTCACATGTCCAAACCATCTCAGCCTTGCCGCTCTTACTTTGTCTCCAAACCACCCAACGTGAGCTGTCCCTCTGAGATACTCATTTTCTAATCTTGTCCCTCCTAGTCACTCCCAGTGAAAATCTTAGCATCTTCAACTCTGCCACCTTCAGCTCCACCTCCTGTCTTGTCAGCACCACCGTCTCCAAACCATACATCATTGCAGGTCTCACTACCATCTTGTAAATCTTTACCTTCACTCTTGCTGCTACCCTTCTGTCACAAATCACCCGACACTCGTCTCTACCCACTCCACCCTGCCTGCACTCTCTTCTTCACCCTGTGTGCATCCTGAAGTAATCCTTCTATAGTAATACAAATAATTTGAACACTTACGGGTCATGAAAACTCAAAATTATGTTTCACTTTTTACCTTAATAAAACACAGCAGACCAACACGAGCAAATGACCTCTTTTCAGATCAATCAAAACTTTATTTATATAGCACTTTTCATACAAAAATTTGTAGCACAAAGTGCATTACAAATTAAAAATGTAACACAATTACACCCCCTTCCCACCCCAGACACATACACACTCATCAATGTGAGACATGGCCAAGGGCCGAGGATCCAGGTGTAGAAGCACCATCTTAGGGAGCCGTCAACATGAGGGAAGCGCCAAGTCCGCAGCTACAGGGACACTACCTCTGCCACAGCCCAAGACCAGTCAGTGGGTGGGCCAGGGCAGTCACAGGCCAGCGCCCTGCAGCCAGAACCAGGAAACCCCCATGGGGGGGCTCCCCATGAGGCAACGCTAGAGTTGGGACAGGATAATAAGATGAATAAAACTATCAATAATAAAAATAAAATGCATAATTTGTTAATAAAAAGATAATTATAAACACCCCCCCCCATTTAAACTCAGACGGTTTAAAATGTAATAGTATTTAATAAAGTGAATAATTATAACAAGAACAACATCAAGTAAGTTTTAAAATCAGAAATTAAGGAACTTAAAATAAGAAACTAATCCAAAGCAAGGTTAAAATAGTAGGTCTTGAGCCTGCTGTTAAAAACATGAACACTCATGCCAGCCCTGATGTTCTCAGATGATGAAATTAAATTTTGCATTTAATTTGGAAATCAAGGTCCCAGAGTCTGGAGGAGGAGTGGAGAGCCACAAAATCCAAGTTGCTTCAGGTCCGGTATCAAGTTTCCACAGTCAGTGATGATTTGGTGAGCCACGTCATCAGCTGGTGTTAGTCCACTGTGTTTTAACAAATCCACAGTCAGTGTAGCCATCTACCAGGAAATCTCAGAGCACTTCATGCTTCCCTCTGCTGACCAGCTTTATGGAGATGCTGGTTTTATTTTCCACCGGGACTTGGCACCTCCCCTGTGTGGATTGCCACCTTATTGTGGTGGAGGGGTTGGAGTTCCCGAATGATTCCAGGAGCTATGGTGTCAGGGTCAACTTGCCCCTGGTAGGATCTCCCAAGGCAGACTGGTTCTGGGTGAAGGGATCATGGTGCTGTGTGAACTGAGTGGAAGTCTGTGCTACTCTGCCTGGACTGATGCCCCCGTGACCTGGAACCCCTGATAAGCGATAAAGGAAGGGAGGACAGATGCCAAAAGTACCAAAACCTGGTTTAATGATCATGGTATCACCGTACTTGACTGGCCAGCAAACTCTCTTGACCTAAACCCCCATAGAGAATCTATGGAGTATTGTTAACAGGAAGATAAGGACCCCAGACCCAACAATGCAGACGAGCTGAAGGCCGCTATCAAAGCAACCTGGGCTTTCATAACGCCTCAGCGGTGCCACAGGCTGATTGCATCCATGCTATGCCACACTGATGCAGTAATTACGCAAAAGGAGCCCCGACCAAGTATTGAGTGTGTACATGGACATACTTTTCAGTCGGCCAACAATTCTAACAAAAATCAATTTAAAAAAAAATAATTTATGTAATATTCTAATTTTTTTTTTTTTTTTTTTTTTTTGAGAAACTGAATTTGGGGGGTTTTCATTGGCTTAATAAATAAAGCCAATTATATTAATAATTAAAAAAAGACATGAAATGTATCACTCTGTGTGTAATAAACCTATATAATATAAGAGCTAAATTTTCTGAATTGAATTACTGAAATAAATCAAGTTTTCAATGACATTCTAATTGATTGAGATGCACCTGTGACATCCACAACTTCAGCTCTGGCTGACAAACACTGCGCATTCATTGCGTGCACCATCATCTCTGCGTGATCTCAGCACACTCCAAAAGTATTTCACTTTGCTGCACTGCCTGGGGGGCAGAACTGTCAGACATCACGTCTAATCACATCACTTTTCTCTTCCTGTCTTTAACGTGTAGCAGCATCTCTCCACAAAAAAGTCTGGACAAACAACACGTGCAGTATCTAAATATATCCAGGCTTCTCTGGATATTTGTGGATCATTTTTCTCTAGCGCCTATCTGACACAAGGCTTTGACATTTGTGGTGTGTAAAATCATACTCTTAGTAAGCTTGTTATCAGGCACATTAAAGGCTAATGGTGGTTAGTGCTACATTAAAAAAACCCTAAATCCTGTGATAAAGATTTACTGGTTGAAGGACATGGCCAGTTGCATGCACGGTGGCCCAGGACAATGACGGAAACTGCATCGGTCCTTCTAAGGACTGTTGCGACTCAATGGTAAAACCCATCGTAATTTGGGTCAAGTTTTCAAAGCAGCTGTCCAAAATGCTAACTTGGAGGCTAACTCCAGTCTTAAGTTCCCCCTCCACACACACACACACACACACACACACACATTTTGTTTGAAGGAGTGTCACTTTAAATGATGATTTTATTAAGGGGAAAAAGCTATTCAAATCTGCTTGGCCCTATGTGTTAAAGTACCCCCCCCTTCCCCCTCCAGACAAATATGCAAGAATATAAGAAATCTGGAAACAGGGAAATACTTTTTCACAGCACGGCAGAGAATGGTCAGATCGGAATACGTGCAGTTTATTACCTCACATGCACAGAGCACTGGTATCATTTGACATATCTATGGTCCTAGTTGTTGCTAACAGTTTGCGACACCGCCATTTTATTTTACTTCTTTTTCTGGACCTTATCATACAGCAGACCAACTGTGCAGGCCTCCAGGTAAAAATCCAAGCTATCCCTACTAAAAAGGGATCAGTTTTCATTTAAATTTCCATATAAAGCAAAAGAGCGGTTGCCCAAATGACATTTTGTTGTTGCTGAATCAACGATGTATTGATGTGTGTGCGTGCGTGCCATTTCAGAGGACAGATCTGCTCGTAAGAATCAAGTTAACATCATCTGTAATTATGAATGTGAACTGTCATGACAGGCAGATCCAATCTGGGGGGGGGGGGGGGTCTGAATTGAACAATGTGGCTTGTAATGTTAACACAGCATTATTTGTATTCTTGTCCCACTAGCTACGATGAAGCCAAACATGAGCTGGCTCAGACCAAACTGCTAGCTCCAGCCTATTTTATCCTTGGAGGAAACCAGACGGGACAAGGCTGCATCATCACCAGGTCCAGGGAGCTCTGTATCAACATCTTGGAGTAAGTATTGAGCTTTGAAAATCCCTTAGTGATGGTGAACAATAGACATGCTTGAGCTGTGCTAATTTATATTAGCAGACCCCATTTTCTTACAATTGACTGAAGCATAAATCCATTCTGAATGAAGCTAAAGGCTGTGACGCATTAGTGAACTGTGATCTACAAATGTCAACACCTCGTGCTCATCTTGCGAAACTGAGGAACTGGTACAGTGTCAGATCAGCTGACTGAACTTGCAGATCAGGTTTTCACCCCACCCCCCACTTGTTCTTGTAACTCAGGATTGACCTGAAGCTGGGCCGGTGGTATGTCCTGGAGACAAACTACGACCACTGGGACGACCCCTTCTTCCTGGACGATCGTAGAACTCCTGCCATGAAGTGCATGAATGAGACCACACAGGCGGTGAGCACTGGCGACACCCACTTACTTATACTGTCACATTTTATCTCTGACGAAAGTGCTGCCATGTCAGTCATGTGATTTTAGGTCTGAAGTACAGGTCACATTCTTGTTTATCTCCCCACCCCACCCCCCCACACTTTAGAACATCTCCCTGAAGACGATCTATGATGTGCTCTCGACCAAACCTGTCCTAAATAAGGTGAGTGTTTTCGTAATGGCTGATATTAAAATAAAAGATGAAAGAATAAATGACACTGATTCATTTCTTGTTCTTCAGTTAACCACATACACTACACTGATGCAAGTGTCTGAAGGGAAACTGGAGTCGTATATCCGAGACTGCCCAAACCCCTGCATGCCCTGGTGAGCTTTAAACACTGCGTCCTGGTCACTTTGGAGAGGCACAGCTGCACAGACAGACTTTGATCAGGAAAAGACTCAAAGATGCCGAAATGAGTATCTTAATTGCACAGTCTATAGTTCCCTGAACCAGCCTTTAACTGTGGTCATTTAACAGAACCAAAACGCTTACAGCAAAATGTGGGGAAACTAGAGAAAAAGTGATCTGTCAGTCATAACCTTTTTCCTTTTACTGCAATTATTTGTGTTGTTTCCATTGTCAGTTAATTGGTAGTTTTCAACATGGGCTGAGGGAATTCTTCAGCTCTGTTTAGATATGTAATTTATTTTTTTAAAGGTAATTTCCTTTTGTGGTTTAAAATTCTCAACTTCAGAATTATACCATTTGATAATTTAACAACCATGAATTAACAAAATGTCTTCTGCTACTTGAAACTGTTTTGTACAGAAATCCTGACAAATGTTTCATTGCTGTACCACCTTTTTTAACTTTGTAAATTAAAGTTTCAATTTTCAAAACTTGAACAAAGTTGCAAATTCAGGAGAAGAGTGTCATTAATTTTCCCCTTTTACTAATGCTGACAGTTATTCTAACTTGGCTGTTTCACCTTCATTTTAAGGGTTAAATATATTGTTCTTTCATGCAGATTTTGTAGGGCACCCCCCCCCCCCCCAAAAAAAGTGGAAGTTACCCAGCTGCAGCATTGAGAAGTACAACCCCAATTCCAGTGCAGTTGGGACATTGTGTAAAACAAATAACAGAATACAATGATTTAAAAATCCTTTTCAACCTATATATTCTGTTGAATACACTACAAAGACGAGGTATTAACTTCAAACTGCAGCTGGAATTCTTTCCCGTTCTTGCTTGATGTACGACTTCAGTTGCTTAACAGTCCGGGGTCTCCGTTGTCATATTTTGCATTTCACAATGTGCCATGTTTTCAGTGGGAGACAGGTCTGGACTACAGGCAGGCCAGTCTAGTACCTGCACCCTTACTACGAAAGCCATGCTGTTGGAACACGTGCAGAAAGTGGTTTGGCATGGTCTTGCTGAAATAAGCAGGAATGTCTCTAAAAAGATGCTGCTTGGATGGCAGTAAATGTTGCTCCAAAACTCGTATGTACGGTTCATCATTAATGATTACTTTGTAGAGGGAATAATGCAGGCGAGGCAATGAGCTGATCAACACAGACTTTAGTCTCCCTCTAACAGAACAGGATCACAAAAAGAGCTCCCAGGCCACTGTGCATCTCTTCTTTTATACCTTTAATTAAATGCATCGTGGCCCGAGGCTCCAACCTCACATTAAGTATAGAAAAAAGCCTGTGTGGTGCATTGATAGGAAAATTCCATATTATCCACATTATTATTGTTATTAATAATGTATTATTATTGATATGTATCATGCCTTTACTATTTCATGTCTGATGTTTATATGTGCATTCCATGCAGGATAAGTTCATACATTCCTTTATATTATTCTTCCATATTATATGTCTGATATGACTTGTGATTCATGTATGGCCTTGAACAGCCCCGGTCTGCGTGTGAGTGTGCCTGAGTTAGCAATTTTAATCACCAGCTGTACTGATACATTTTTGGATGTCGAGTCCTGTGTGACCGAGAAGGTATTGGCTCCTTGTTTCCTGGGAGCAAAGATAAGAACTGTTACCCCGTCTTGCCAGATGTACTCAAGGACAGTTTCTCCGTCTTCCCATGGATAACAGCTTTAAAAGCTAGAACAATGAATGGCTGATTCAGAGGTATGAATGGTCAGACTTGGGGCTGCCTCTGCATTTCTCCCTCATGAGGAATAAATGTACTTGTATCTAAATTTTCTGCCTGATTTTTAACTCAGATTAATTATACTGAAAATCATTCTAACACGCATTAACATGATATTACACAGGTGCTGCCTTTCACTCCTCTCCTGGCGGCCTGGCATCTGCTCCTCTCCCTGGGGGGTGCCTAGCCTTTACTGTTTTGTCTGGACCCCCCTGGCAACATCTCTTTTGGGCTCTCTGGGTGGAGAAGTACCAACACCTTGCCCCCCCCCCCCCTCCCCAGAATGGGCCTTAACCTCCCTCCCCGGGCTTGAGCCAGCGCCCATAGCAGCTGTAGCTGGGGGTTACCGATCCAGCCTCGACCGGCTGGGTTAAGTAGCTACATTCAAAAACAAACATACAAATACAACATTCAAAGCCAAACAGTCCAGTACCAAGCCTGGCCAGGCTGCACATGCAAGCAAAGGCCTGGCAAGGGCAGCATTTCTAACTAAAGGCCTTATCAAAGAGAGAAGATTTAAACTTGCTCTTGAATAAAGAGAGTGTCTGCCTCCCCAACTGAACTGGGAAGACTGTTCCACAGGAGGGGAGCTTGATAACTGAAATCTCTACCTCCCAATGTATTTCTAGATACTTTGGGGACCACTAGTAGTTTGGATTTTTGGGAGCGCAGAGCTCTGGTTGGATGATAAGAGTTCTTGCAGGTAAGAAGGCGCCATACCATTATGAACTTTATAGGTTAAGAGCAATATCTTGAATTCTATATTTTATTGGGAGCCAATGTAAAGAAGCTAAAACTGGAGTAATGTGATCTCCCTGTTCTCATAAGCTGCATTCTGAATGAGTTGGAGAAACTTTATGGACTTATTTGGGCAACCTGATAAAAGTGAGTTACAATAGTCAAGTCTAGAGGTGATAAAGGCGTGGACAAGTTTCTCTGCATCTTTATGAGACAGGATGGACCTAATTTTAGAAATATTATGCAGATGGAAGAAGGCGGTCTTAATGGTTTGCTGTATATGAGAGTTGAAAGACACATCTTGGTCAAAGACAACTCCAAGATGTAGAAGCCAGTGCAATGCCATCTAGTGCTATCTTGCTAAAAAGAGTACTTCTAGCATGTTTGGGGCCAAGAACGATGACATCAGTTTTACCTGTATTCAGCAATAGAAAGTTGTAGTTCATCCAGGTTTTGATATCCTTAAGACACTCCTGGAGTAATGGATAAATACAACTGAGTGTCGTCAGCATAACAATGAAAATGAATAGAATGCTTCCTCATAATGTCTCCCAAAGGCAGCATGTATAATGTAAACAATACTGGTCCAAGTACTGATCCCTGCGGAACTCCATAGCTAACTATGGTGTGAGGACTTGTTATGGACATGAACAAACTGGAAACGATCTGATGAGACTGGAACCATCTTAGCATTGTTCCATTCAAGCCAATTTGCTGTTCAAGTCTCTCTAGAAGAATATGGTGGTCAGTGGTATTCAAAGGCAGCGCTGAGGTCCAATAAAACAAGGACAGACAAGTCCTTTGTCAAATGCCACAAGGATGTCATCAGTAACTTTCACTAAGGCTGTCTCTGTGCTGTGAAGTTTCCTAAAACCTGACTGAAATTTCTCAAATAGAATTTTTTTCTAAAAAGGTGCACAGTTGATTGGCGACTACTTTTTCGAGGATCTTGGAAAAGTAGGGGAGGTTAGATATTTGTCTATAATTGGCCAGCATCCCAGAATCAAGCGAAGGGTTTTTAAGTAGAGGTTTAATTACTGCCACTTTAAATGACTGTGGTACATGTCCTGTCAATAGGGACATATGTTCAAAAGAGATGGACTAATCAGAGATAGCGATTCCTTCACTAGTCTAGCGGGGATTGGATCTAAAAGACAGGTAGTTGGTTTAGAGGCTGACACTATTAGGGCTAGATCTGAATGATTAATACTGTGGTGACCCAGCACACTGCAGACGGACACTATCTCACACTCATCAGGGCTGGAGGAAACGGAGGACAATTTACTTACGGACAGAGAGCCTCAGGGGGCAATCAGACGGGACTGTTATGTATGCGTCATCGGAGAGGACGTCCAGGCCGGGCGCTAGCTGATGTCATGCTAATGATGTGTATTGACCGATGTGTATTAGATGACAATCACTATGCTAATGTCCCATGCATTCTGTCCGTCTGTATAACCTGTATAAAAGAGCTCGTTATACATGCCTCAGCAACGCAAAAACTCTCCTACCAGACACATGGCCCCAGCGGGCAACACTGGGGTCCACCGGCTGTATTTATGTTAGAGGGACAATAAAGAACCTGTGTCGACCTACACTCGTGCCTCGCCTCCACATCGTTTTCCTTACACCCTCTACATTGGTGACCTTATGTGAAATGGACCATCTCTCCCTTTCGCCGTGCTGTGGATTCCTTTATCTCCACATTGGTGACCTGACGGAGATGAACTGTCTCTCCCTTACGCCGCACACCACATGGTGACCTGATGTGGGATGACCATCTGCTCCCTTTCACCGCGCTGTGGATTCCAGAGACCGGGGATCGCCTACATCCTTCACATCCACACTGGAGCGCATGCGCCTTATCCTCTCTCCACGATGGCGACCTCCAGGGCTGGACGGAGAGCGCAGCGCTGGGACCGAGACGCACGAGGACCAGCAACATGAGCAACACACAGAAACAGCCTGAATGGGGAAGATCATCGGCGCCGTCTGCGTTGATTTCCACCAAGCTCCCTGACCCTGACTAACCTCCCGACAGCGGACTTTCTGCGCACAGAAGCCCCGCGCACACACACCGCAGGATTACGAGGACAGCTCAACTTCCAGCTATGTGGTCACTGCGCCAGGTGCGTGCCACGCACCAAGGACAAATCAGCTCCACAGACTTATACATCGTCCTCCGCCGCTGCACAAGCCTGAGAAACACGGCCGATCGCCATCCTCAAAACCTTTAGGGCTGCTCACGCACCTGAAGCAGACATGCAGCCCGCACACGGGACTTTGTATGGGTTTCTCAGCCACGGCGCACAACGGGAATTTACCCGATTGCGTTCCACGATGACTTTAGGGCTGCTTCCGCACCTAAAGCCAAACCGCCAAGTCCCTCACACAGCTTGTTTTTTTTTTTTTTTTTCCACAGTCGCTGCACATCCTCGGGGAATTTGGCCGTGTGCCTTCCCCACATCCTCGCAGGACTGAGCCGCAAGAGTCAGAGACTTAATTTTTTTCACAGCCGCTGCGGATCACCGCCAGGTTTACCAGGAAAATCCCTTACCAGGGCGGATCCACGCAATTTTTGCACGGCCCAGACACTTTTGACGTCCTGGGCCAGCACTCACTTATTCCCACCCCCCTCCCCCTCCTCCTCCACATCGCTCTTCCTGCACCTCCACCACCAGCCAGCCAATCGTCGGTTTGTTCCATTACGCACAACGCGCACCGGCCCCGTGCGCCCATGATCCACGGCCATTCAACGTGCTGGAACTCTGAGCGGAGCACACCGTCTTTTCCACCCCTCCCCCGTCCCCCCCACGGACTGACATGCCCTCCGACACTCCCCTACAGCAGGAAAGTTCTACCGGAGCTGGAGCCCAAATGACAGGGGGGGGGGGGGGTCACAGCCCCTTCTGAGTGTTCTGGGGGAGCCGTGTGGTGACCCAGCATATTGCGGACGGACACTCTCACACTCATCAGGGCTGGAGGAAACGGAGGACAATTTACATATGGACAGAGAGCCCCAGGGGGCAATCAGATGGGACTGTTACGTATGCGTCCTCGGAGAGGACGTCCGGGCCAGGCGCTACCTGATGTCATGCTAATGATGTGTATTGACTGATGTGTATTAGATGACAGTCACTATGCTAATGTCCCATGCATTCTGTCCATCTGAATAACCTGTATAAAA
Source organism: Pholidichthys leucotaenia (assembly GCA_020510985.1). NCBI lineage: Eukaryota > Metazoa > Chordata > Actinopteri > Cichliformes > Pholidichthyidae > Pholidichthys > Pholidichthys leucotaenia. Next base: position 221,280,447 of record CM035848.1, on the reverse strand, counting down.
GAGCTCGTTATTCATGCCTCAGCAACGCGAAAACTCTCCTACTAGACACACGGCCCCAGCGGGCAACGCTGGGGTCTACCGGCTGTATTTATGTTAGAGGGTCAATAAAGAACCTGTGTCAACCTACACTTGTGCCTTGCCTCCACATCCTTTCCTTACACAGTCTACGAAATTTAGAAAAGTGGATTTCTGAGCCTGTGGGCACAGCAGTGTTAGGTAGAGGCTTAGTATTTTTAGGAGGGCTATTTTTTGGAATATTATTCCTAATACTGACAATTTTTATCATTAAAAAAATTTAAAAAGTCATCAGCACTACGAGTTGGAGGGATGTAAGGATCTATGGCATTTTGGCTCTTGGTTAGCTGAGCCACAGTGTTCAAGAGAAATCTGTGGTTGTTTTTATTTTCTTCTATCAAGGATGAATAGTACTGTCGCCTAGCACTACGGCGAGATTTCTTAGACAGTAGGTGGTAAGGCTGGCATTCCAGGCTGAACAAGATTCTTCTGTCTTATTTGCACGCCAAAGCCTTTCACAGGATCTAACTTTCTGTTAACTTAAGGGTGCACAACATCCCATCTTCGCTGGAATTGGGGTTGGAAAAATTTAACACGGGTGAAGAACTTACAGGCGTTTTAGTTCAAATGTACAGTTTTTGGAATGCAAGGCACAGTTCAGGTTGTCAAAATGCATCTTCTATCTCAGACCATTCAGGTAAAAGCACCAGAATGCCAACAAACGAGACATGGAAGAATTCATTTAGGATTTACCACCCCGAGTAAGAAAAAAAAGTTTTACTCAAAAACCCAGTGTCACCTTCAGACTACACTGGCTTTCACAGCTGCTGTATGGCATCTCAGTGCTCATCAGGGGTGAGGAGCCTCCACATAAATGCTGGGTCACAGTGTCTGTGTGCGTGTGCAAGAGGTAAATGGTCAAAGGGCTTGGAGCCATCCACAGGGATGCACAAGAGGAGTGACCTTAAAAGGGAGATTGTTCAGTTTTCAAAATCAGGCTTTTCTTCTGGTTGCTGCTGAAGTCATGATAAATATTAGAAATGTAAAACTGCATTAGTAAAACTATGACAATACCCACAATTTTAGGTTTTAAGATTTTATTTAATAAAGCTTATTTTAGTCAACACTGACATGAAAACCATGTCATACTGAGAAGCTACATGTGTTTAATCAATAAAAGTTAAACTTTGAGCCTTGAGCTCCAATTTAAATGAAGTGTTTGAACAATTAGAAGTTTGCCAGGTGACAGCTGATCTCACATCCTGCTCTAATCTCTTTAGACTCAGGAATTAAGTGCAAGAAAACTTAGCAGTACAACAGCAACACAACAAAGAAAAAAGAAATCACAACTTGTGTAAAACTGATCCCAGAACCAAGAAAGAGAGAGGTGGGTCTGAACAGGAGTTTTAATATTCTACAGATTTAAAACAATCAACAGCAGCAAAGAGAACCAGGTCATCAATAAATCACATTAAATATTCAGGGATGAAGGAAGGCAAAGTGTTAATTATGAGTGAGACTTAAAATAAGTGGTGCGTCTCTGAGTCAGAGCTAAATTGAACTAAAAGTTTAAGAACCTACAATCATACATCCAGAACAGACCTGCGGTCAACAGTGTTGCTAAAAACAAAAAAAAAAAAGAAGAAAAAAAAGATTTTTAAATGGCTGCAGATATTTTAAACATCCTGGGTGCCGATCGTTTCTGTAAGAAGAGAGGAGAATATTAATTTATGAAAATAATTATGCAAACACAGAATAGCTGCTTGGAGAAGGAGTCTAGAGTTGATATATTCACTGACCACTTTAATAGGTACACCTTGCTATAACTGATTTGGACCCAGCTGAATTGCTTTCATTCTTCGTGGCAGAGATTCAACTCCATGCAGGAAATATTCCTTAGAGATCATGATGACATACTAGCATCACACAGCTGGTGCAGATTTGTTGGCTGAACATTCATGATGCTCCATGCATGGATCCACTCTTTCATGTCATTTACACCAAAGTCTCACCTGAGTATCTGCTTCAAGGTTCAATATATTGTGCCTGTCTAATTGGTACCTCACATCTCACTCTGCTCCTGAGTTCTGCATTGTACAGCGGGTATGATTCATGTGTCTCTACGGGTCACCATCTAGTCATCTATGATGTAGATGGGCTTTTTTTTTAATAGTAGTTTTAGTTTTACTTTCCATGGGTAATTACTTTGTTATGCTGTGTGTTTCTGTCATTCGGTTGTCTACTGTCATGCTGCTGTTACACTGCAGTTTCCCAGTTTGGGATCAATAAAGTACATCCATCCATCCATCCATCCATCTTAAGAGATGCTCTTGTGTATACCTTAGTTGTAATGAGTGGTCATTTGAGTTGCCGTTACCTTTCTGTCAGTTCAAGCCAGTATGGCCTTCTTCTGACCTCTGGCATCAAAAAGATCTGTGGGCCCAAAGAACTTTTGCTCACTGGGTGTTTTCGCTTTCAAACCATTCTATGTAAACCCTAGAAATGGTTGTGCGAGAAAATCCCAGTAGTACTCAGACCAGCCTGCAGCAAAAACCATGTCATATTCACAGTCACTTAAATCACCTTTCTTCCCTCTTCTGGTGGTCAGTTTGAACTTCAGCAGGTCATCTTCATGGCTACATGTATACAGACAAATTTGTTGGTACCCTCCTGTTAAATAAAATTCCACAATGGTCACTGAAATAACTTGAAACTGACAAAAAATAATGACTAAAATTTTGAAAATTAACTAATGAAAATCAGGCATTGCTTATAAATTTTGGTTCAAAAGAATCATTAAAAAAAACCAACTCATAACTGGCCTGGACAAAAATGATGATACCCTTAATTAGGGCTGGGCAATATAGCTTTTTTTTTTTTTTTTTTTTTTTTTTTTTAAGTATCATAATTTCTCTATATCGCAATACATGATGTATATTGCAATGCATTTTTTTGTGCTGAATGTCCTTTAAAATTTGGTTTTACTTAAATTTTTATGAGAAATTTATATATACACTACTCAAAAACTTAGGGATATTTGGCTTTTGGATGAAATTTATGGAAAATGTAAAAAGTTCACATTACAGTGATAATATCATGAAAGTAGGGCGTTTAAACAAGCATGCAATGGTGATTTCCTCATCTCAATTTATTGAAAGAAAAGCCAGCAACAGAGGTGGGTATACCACAACAAAAAATGTCAGTCTCAATAACTTATGTGCCCTTGAGCATCAATTCCAGCTTGACAACGACACCTCATGCTGTTCAAAAGTCGATTTACTGTCTGCTGAGGCATGGCATTCCACTTTTCTTGAAGGGCGGTCCTCAGGTCACTGAGGTGGGTTGCAGGGTTACGAGCCTCTACACAGCGACTCAGCTGATCGGGTCTGGAGAAAGCGGGCCACTCCATTTGAGGTACCCTAGCCTCCAGCAGCCATTCCCTAATGATGTGACCTTGATGAGCTGGAGCATTGTCGACCATGAAGATGAAATTAGGTCTGTGTTGTTCATGCAGGGGCACAATGACTGGATTAATGATGTTATTCAGGTAGTATCGGCTTATCACTGTACCATTCATAAGGTGTAGGGCAGTTCTGTATTGACTAGACACACCTGCCCAGACTAACACCACCACCACCAAAGGCTTGTCTGGTGACAACAGTGACTGATGCATAGTGCTCTTCTTGACATCTCCAACATTGTTGGTGGCTATCATATCATTTCTGCTCAACGTGAATCGACTTTCATCAGAGAACAGCACTGAGGCCCACTGCTCCCTTGTCCAGCGTAAATGCTCCCTGGCCCATGCAAGACGACGCCTGTACCTGGTGGTGTCGTCAGGTACCCGTGCAGGTCATCTATCACGCAGACCACGCTGATGTTAACGGTTTTGAATGGTCTGACATGACACTTGGGTTCCTCTCACCTCGCTAAAATGTGCCTGGGCATTCATCATCCAGTTCCGCAGGGCACTGTTCACAATGAAGCAGTCATCAGCATGGGATGTGGCCACTTCTATGCCTTTCTGTGACTATACCAGGCTCTTTGTATCTCTGTTGCAACCTGCTGATGACACTCTGTGACACTCTAAGCTCAGTGGCCACTTCCCTCTGAGAACATCCTGTTTGAAGCTTCGCAATGGTGAGGTACTGTTGATCAATTGTTAGGTGTCGTCTTGGTCTCATGATGTCAAAATGAGAACAGCACGATGAAGAGGACTGTTTAAATACCAATTCTAATTGAACCAGAAAATTTATTGGTTGATTCAGGGATCAAACACCTGTTGTGAATTTTGCCATTAACATGATGGCACGATTTTGACATTTTTTAGGATGTTGTGTAAACCCAAAAGTCATTGTCGATGATCAATATAACATTTACAACCGCGCCTGCATAAACTAGTTATCATCAAAAAACAGCAGTCACTGACTGGACTGTGGTGCCGCCCACCAAATTAAGGGCGGCACCCCCATGACATAAGCGGGAGAACAGACTCCGGTGTTGTTGACTGGAATGACAGCAGCTTTGTAGCTCACAGTTTCTCTGGTTTCTTGTTTTAATTTTATGGCTGTGCCTTTGCGTTGTGTTGCAGGCTTAGATAAACATCAAACCGTGAAAGTCCACATCACGCGCTTCAGCTCCAACTGTTAAGTGTCCTCGTGCGCTTTTATGCAGGAGGAGCACACGAGGAGGGGAAGGATTAATAGATTTACGCGCAGCTTTGACCTACTTTCTGTGATCCCATGCTGACATCTCACCAGTCCGGTCACGTCCCCTCTATCATTATCACCAGCTGATTCAAACTCCCACTGATCATGTTTCCCGGTCCTCGTCCAGGTGCTTCTCATCACACCATCACCAGCAGTGCGTGTACTTTGCGGCCGTTTGCCAGTCATGCACTAATGGTTCATAGTATTCACGACACGCTAGTTACTCCATGTTCGCCGTGGCTCTCATGCGTCCTTGAAGCGATGTCCTCTGAGGCGCACCTGTGGCAAACGTGTCTCCTCTCATTCGTTTGCTGTGTGATATCTGCCCCCCAAACGCCATCAGAAAGTGTGTCTGTTTCTTGTACGTCTTCACCTTTCAGGGAACTGTTTGTCTTTCTGTATTAAATGTGCTGTGGTGAACCCTGCCCGCAAATCTTCGTTATTTCATCCTCCCTCTCCCTGCACTGCGTAAGAGCGCACAGAGGGTCATGATGAATGGATTTACGCGCAGAATTCAACACAGCACATGTATTGAACATAAGAATGATGACAACAGTTCCCAAAAAGGTGAAGACCCACAAAAATAAGCAGAAATACCCACAGTTGGCGTTTGGGTCGACATCGCCCAACGAACATGGAGAGGAGACATATTAACCACGGTTGCATCCCAGGGCCGACATTGCTTCAAGGGGCGCAACAGAACCACGGCTGTGTGGAGTGGCTAACACGTCGTGACAGCGCTGGCAACACTGACTGGCTGACAACACGGCAGATGATGCACACAAACCATGAACAGCTGACTGTCAAAGAGAGAGGGTGCGTGTGTTCGGACTGGCGAATCTTGGACAGTGCCCACCTGAAAGTGGCTCAAAACACACATAAAACACATGTACAAAACAAAAACAAGAACTCAAAATATAATCCATAATAAACCCGATGCCTGAGCCACAGAGAATACACTGCTATGATTTTATTGAAAAATCGGGTTTAAATAAATTATATTTCTGAACAAATAATTAGTTGCAATATCTGTAACAAAAGAATAACACTGATGTTCCCCTGCCGTGTGTTTGCCGCTGCTGCTGCGGCAGGCATGTGTGCCTCTCCACCGTCACTCCCTGAGTGTGACTGGCTTGGCACAATGCCCGCTTGGCACGGCTCAAACCTATACGGTCTGATGCCCCCAGATTCTTCATTATCATCCCATTCTTTGGAACTATAATCGTCTGAAGATTGGACAACACAAACCAATTCCAGACTACATGTGCTGGAACCATTGTGGATGTTTTCAGCCGCTTCCATCCTGTGTACAATGGGCAGCCAAGCGCTGTGTTCTCCCGATGACGTGACTACATGGCAGCGGGGTTTTCCAGCCACTGACGTAATTGGTGACATGGCGCTCATGAAAACGTTGGATATTCGCGTGAAAAATAGCCTGTTTGACTTAGAACTGCACAGACCAACCTATTTTGTCATATTGCATTATGTGTTGAAAAATTAGATGAAGTCAAAAACATGTCATCAGCACTTTAAGCACCTTGTTAGAGAACAGCAAGTTATGCAAAACGTACTGAAATACTGAACAGATGGACGTGTGCATTCAAAAGGTTAGAGAAGGTCAAATTAAGTTCATCTGTAAAGGTTATAGTGCATTTTAGGTGCATCCTGAAATTTCACCCGAAAGCCGAATATCCTTAACTTTTTGTGAGTAATGTATACTCATTTCACTTAGGAAAAAGTGGAATATAAAATATATTCATTTAACTTATGAAAATTATGACTAATAAGGGATAAGGACCTGTACTTATATTGCGCTTATATAATAAAATGAAAACTTGCGTCAGAAATTATTTTGAAAGTTTGTTCGCCAAGTTCGTACATGCAGAGTTCAGACTCTCCTGCATCCTCCCCCAACCCAATTTCCTGTGCTTAAGGTAAGCCTACTTTTATTCTGTTATCTTCCTTTTTATTTTTGCTTGCTGCAGTTTAGATTTGTCCGGGGGAAGGGGGGGGCGGTTGCTGCCGTGCAGCACTAGTGAGCTTCTGCTCTCAGACTTCAGCAACCAAGCTGCAGACAAACCTGTCTTGCAGGGGCAGCTCATATTAACTTTATACAGTTAGGCCCAGAAATATTTGGACAGTGACACAATCTTCATGATTTGGGCTCTGCATGCCACCACATTGGATATGAAATGAAACAACTACAATGGAATTGAATCGGTGAATTCAAAAGGGGCCCCAAGTCCCCTTTGAAAAAGTGTGGACTTGGGCCCTTTTGGAATTCACCGATTCAATTGAAGTGCAGACTTTAAGGTTTAATTCAAGGGGTTGAACAAAAATATATGATTAAACATGTAGGAGCTGTAGCTATTTTTATACAAACGCTCCTCATTTCAGGGGCTCAAAAGTAATTGGACAAGTAAACATAACCCTAAGTAAAATGTTACTTTAATATTTTGTTGAGAATCCTTTGCAGGCAATGACTGCCTGAAGTCTGGAACCCATGGACATCCCCAAACGCTGGGTTTCCTCCTTTGTGATGCTTTGCCAGGCCTTCACTGCAGCTGTCTTCAGTTGTTGCTTGTTTGTGGGTCTTTCTGCCTTAAGTTTTGTCTTGAGCAAGTGAAATGCATGCTCGATTGGGTTGAGATCTGGTGATTGACTCGGCCATTGCAGAATATTCCACTTCTTTGCTTTAAAAAACTCCTGGGTTGCTTTTGCAGTATGTTTTGGATCACTGTCCATCTGTACTGTGAAGCGCCGTCCAATCAACTTTGCTGCATTTGGCTGAATCTGAGCAGAAAGTATATCCCTATACACTTCAGAATTCATCTGGCTGCTTCCGTCTTTTGTCATATCATCAATAAACACAAGTGACCCAGTGCCATTGGAAGCCATGCATGCCCATGCCATCACACTGCCTCCACCACGTTTTACAGAAGATGTAGTGCTTTGGATCATGAGCTGTTCCAATTCTTCTCCAAACTTTCTTTTCCCCATCATTCTGGTACAGGTTGATCTTAGTCTCATCTGTCCAAAGAATGCTGTTCCAGAACTGGGCTGGCTTCTTCAGGTGTTTTTTGGCAAAGTCCATTCTGGCCTTTCTATTTTTGAGGCTGATTAATGGTTTGCACCTTGTGGTGAATCCTTTGTATTTACTCTCATGAAGTCTTCTCTTTATGGTAGACTTAGATACTGATACACCTACTTCCTGGAGAGTGTTCTTCACTTGAGTGGATGTTGTGAAGGGGGTTGTGATCATCTGTGATCATCCACCACTGTTGTCTTCCGTGGACGTCCAGGCCTTTTTGAGTTCCCAAGCTCACCAATGCACTCTTTTTCTCAGAATGTACCAAACTGTTGATTTGGCCACTCCTAACATTTCTGCCATCTCTCTGATGGATTTCTTCTTTTTTTTCCAGCCTCAGGATGGTCTGTTTCACCTCCATTGAGAGCTCCTTTGACCGCATGTTGTGTGTTCACAGCAACAGCTTCCAAATGCAAACGCCACACCTGGAATCAACTCCAGACCTTTTAACTGCTTAATTGATGACAGGTTAACAAGGGAAGAGCCCATGCAGCCTTGTTATTTTTTTTTTTTTTTGCAGCCTTCTGAGTCAATTGTCCAATTACTTTTGGTCCCTTGAAAAAGAGGCGGCTACGTATTAAAGAGCTGTAATTCCTAAAACCTTGCTCCAATTTGGATGTGAATACCCTCAAATTACAGCTGAGAGTTTGCACTTTAAGTCCATATTGATTATATAATTGTATCCTGAATATGTTTTTGTAACCAGCTAAAATAAAATTTGTGTCACTGTCCAAATATTTTTGGGCCGAACTGTAAATATTTATCACGGGCGGCCAAATATACTGATACAACAAATATACAGTGGGGCAAAAAAGTATTTAGTCAGCCACCAATTGAGCAAGTTCTCCCACTTAAATGATGAGAGAGGTCTCCAATTTTCATCACAGGTATACCTCAACTATGAGAGACAAAATGAGAAAAAAAAAATCCAGAAAATCACATTGAAGGATTTTTAATGAATTAATTGGTAAATTCCTTGGTAAAATAAGTATTTGGTCACCTACAAACAAGCAAGATTTCTGGCTCTCACAGGCCTGTAACTTCTTCTTTAAGAGGCTCCTCTGTCCTCCACTCATTACCTGTATTAATGGCACCTGTTTGAACTCGTATAAAAGACACCTGTCCACAACCTCAAACAGTCAGACTCCAAACTCCACTATGGCCAAGACCAAACAGCTGTCAAAAGACACCAGAAACAAAACTGTAGACCTGCACCAAGCTGGGAAGACTGAATCTGCAATAGGTAAGCAGCTTGGTGTGAAGAAATCAACTGTGGGAGCAATTATTAGAAAATGGAAGACATACAAGACCACTGATAATCTCCCTCAATCTGGGGCTCCACGCAAGATCTCACCCCATGGGGTCAAAATGATCACGAGAACAGTGAGCAAAAATCCCAGAACCACACGGGGGGACCTAGTGAATGACCTGCAGAGAGCTGGGACCAAAGTAACAAAGGCTACATCAGTAACACACTACGCCGTCAGGGACTCAAATCCTGCAGTGCCAGACGTGTCCCCCTGCTTAAGCCAGTACATGTCCAGGCCTGTCTGAAGTTTGCTAGAGAGCATTTGGATGATCCAGAAGAGGATTGGGAGAATGTCATATGGTCAGATGAAACCAAAATAGAACTTTTTGGTAAAAACTCAACTTGTCGTGTTTGGAGGAGAAAGAACACCATACCTACTGTGAAGCATGGGGGTGAAAACATCATACTTTGGGGCTGTTTTTCTGCAAAGGGACCAGGACGACTGATCCGTGTAAAGGAAAGAATAAATGGGGCCATGTATCGTGAGATTTTGAGTGAAAACCTCCTTCCATCAGCAAGGGCACTGAAGATGAAACATGGCTGGGTCTTTCAGCATGACAATGATCCCAAACACACTGCCCAGGCAACGAAGGAGTGGCTTCGTAAGAAGCATTTCAAGGTCCTGGAGTGGCCTAGCCAGTCTCCAGATCTCAACCCCATAGAAAATCTTTGGAGGGAGTTGAAAGTCTGTGTTGCCCAGCGACAGCCCCAAAACATCACTGCTCTAGAGGAGATCTGCATGGAGGAATGGGCCAAAATACCAGCAACAGTGTGTGAAAACCTTGTGAAGACTTACAGAAAACGTTTACCTCTGTCATTGCCGACAAAGGGTGTATAACAAAGTATTGAGATGAACTTTTGTTATTGACCAAATACTTATTTTACTGAGGAATTTACCAATTAATTCATTAAAAATCCTTCAATGTGATTTTCTGGATTTTTTTTTTCCTCATTTTGTCTCTCATAGTTGAGGTATACCTATGATGAAAATTGGAGACCTCTCATCTTTTAAGTGGGAGAACTTGCACAATTGGTGGCTGACTAAATACTTTTTTTCCCCACTGTATAAAAGGTACTGTATAAAAGGTACAGTGGGGCAAAAAAGTATTTAGTCAGCCACCAATTGTGCAAGTTCTCCCACTTAAAAGATGAGAGAGGTCTCCAATTTTCATCATAGGTATACCTCAACTATGAGAGACAAAATGAGAAAAAAAAAAATCCAGAAAATCACAATGAAGGATTTTTAATGAATTAATTGGTAAATTCCTCGGTAAAATAAGTATTTGGTCAATAACAAAAGTTCATCTCAATACTTTGTTATATACCCTTTGTTGGCAATGACAGAGGTCAAACGTTTTCTGTAAGTCTTCACAAGGTTTTCACACACTGTTGCTGGTATTTCGGTCCATTCCTCCATGCAGATCTCCTTAGAGCAGTGATGTTTTGGGGCTGTCGCTGGGCAACACGGACTTTCAACTCCCTCCAAAGATTTTCTATGGGGTTGAGATCTGGAGACTGGCTAGGCCACTCCAGGACCTTGAAATGCTTCTTACGAAGCCACTCCTTCATTGCCCGGGCGGTGTGTTTGGGATCATTGTCATGCTGAAAGACCCAGCCACATTTCATCTTCAATGCCCTTGCTGATGGAAGGAGGTTTTCACTCAAAATCTCACGTTACATGGCCCCATTCATTCTTTCCTTTACACGGATCAGTCGTCCTGGTCCCTTTGCAGAAAAACAGCCCCAAAGCATGATGTTTCCACCCCCATGCTTCACAGTGGGTATGGTGTTCTTTCTCCTCCAAACACAACAAGTTGAGTTTTTACCAAAAAGTTCTATTTTGGTTTCATCTGACCATATGACATTCTCCCAATCCTCTTCTGGATCATCCAAATGCTCTCTAGCAAACTTCAGACGGGCCTGGACATGTACTGGCTTAAGCAGGGGGACACATCTGGCACTGCAGGATTTGAGTCCCTGGCGGCGTAGTATGTTACTGATGGTAGCCTTTGTTACTTTGGTCCCAGCTGTCTGCAGGTCATTCACTAGGTCCCCCCATGTGGTTCTGGGATTTTTACTCACCGTTCTCGTGATCATTTTGACCCCATGGGGTGAGATCTTGCATGGAGCCCCAGATCGAGGGAGATTATCAGTGGTCTTGTATGTCTTCCATTTTCTAATAATTGCTCCCACAGTTGATTTCTTCACACCAAGCTGCTTACCTATTGCAGATTCAGTCTTCCCAGCCTGGTGCAGGTCTACAATTTTGTTTCTGGTGTCCTTTGACAGCTCTTTGGTCTTGGCCATAGTGGAGTTTGGAGTCTGACTGTTTGAGGTTGTGGACAGGTGTCTTTTATACGAGTTCAAACAGGTGCCATTAATACAGGCAACGAGTGGAGGACAGAGGAGCTTCTTAAAGAAGAAGTTACAGGTCTGTGAGCGCCAGAAGTCTTGCTTGTTTGTACGTGACCAAATACTTATTTTACCGAGGAATTTACCAATTAATTCTTTAAAAATCCTTCAATGTGATTTTCTGGATTTTTTTCCCCCTCATTTTGTCTCTCATAGTTGAGGTATACCTATGATGAAAATTGGAGACCTCTCTCATCTTTTAAGTGGGAGAACTTGCACAATTGGTGGCTGACTAAATATTTTTTTGCCCCACTGTATATCGCCTAGCACTATCCTTAATATTTTGTTGCACAACCTTTTGATGTAATCACTGCAATCAACTTATTTCTATAACCATCAATGAGACTTCTGCACCTCTCAGCAGGTATTTTGGCCCACTCCTCATAAGCAAACTGCTCCAGTTGTCTCAGGTTTGAAGGGTGCCTTCTCCAGATGGCATGTTTCAGCTCCTTCCACAAATGTTCAATAGTAGTAGTAGATTAGTTTATTTGACAGGGACAGTGCAATAAACATAGACAATTAATCAAAGACAATCAATCTGATGTGTTGCACATAGAGTGTATAGCTATTAGCTAATTTGCAACTCTTGTCCCTGGTCCCTAAATAGTAAGATTTAGATCAGGGCTCATAGAAGGCCACTTCAGAATAGTCCAATGTTTTGTTTTTAGCCATTCTTGGATGTTTTTAGCAGTTTTTCTGTCAACAGTGAAGCCCTCCTGTTTTTTTTCCACAAAGTACATTATTGTTCAAAATGCGACCCATGGGGTCATTAGAAAGCGACATCCCTTGACCTCGGAGCTCAGCTTGAATTATTTTGGATAGTTTCCTCAGCTCTTTTCCTTCAATAAACACCATTCTTCAGATCAACCTGCAGTTTGAATTTCCTCTTGCATCCACGTCCTGGGAGGTTGGCTACAGTCCCATGAACCTTGTACTTTTTAATAATATTAGCAGCTGTGGTCACAAGAAGATCAAGCTGCTTGGAGGTGGTCTGATAGCTTTTACCTTTAACATGCTTGTCTAAATTTTCCTTCCAACCTCCTGAGACATCTCTCCTTAACTTTCTGTGATCCATGTTCATTGTGGGACACACCATGATACCAAACACAGCACAGTGACTACTTTTCTCCCTTTGAATAGGCAGCCTGACTGATTACAGGTAATTACAGGATACACCTTAGTTTAACATGTCCCTATTGTCAAATTATTTTCATTTTTTTTTCTAGGGGGATCATTAATTTTATCCAGGCCAGTTTCATTAGGTTTTTTTTTTATGATTCTGATGAACCAAAACTCAAAAGCAATGTCTAATTTTGATTAGTTAATAAATAAAAACTTTCTGAAAATTATTACTTTTGTCAGTTTATAGAGTTATTTTACTGACCATTGTGAGATTTTCTTTCTTGAACAGAATGGTACCAACAATTTTGTCCACGTCTGTATTTGCATTCATAGGCAGCTTAACAGGTGTACCCATTTCAGTGGCCGGTGAATACACACAACTAAGCTGACCCTAACAGACACATACTGTAATTCATACCTGGCTCCTTCAGTGCTTGTGCGTTTCCCACCAGCCCGGTCAGGACGTCAGCATTCCCACTGAGGATTTCTGCAGACAGGTTGTTATTCTGCTGCTCTTCTACAATTCTCTTCTGGAGCTCCTCCTGAATAATAATGACACACACAGCCAAAGGTCATTAACACCCTTTTTACAGGGATTTTTAAAGCCCATCTCTCCCTTATGCCGTCATTGGATAGCTCGATCTTTCTATTTCAATTATTAAAGTGCCAGCTGCTACAGACCTCACACATGACAGAAAGCTGCAGCGGTAAGTCATCCACTTTGACAAAGTCTTCTTCATCAGACTTTTGGCTCGTGTTGCCTGATCCCATTTCCTGCATCAAAAATATAAAATAATTCAGAATCACAACAATACACAGTTTGGATTTATTCTATAAAAATATGATGAACACAAACTGTCCCAATGAGGGTTAATGAAACTAGCTTTTGAATTTGATCTTACATCCACATTGATCATGACAGGCGAATCTGTGTCAGGGCTGCTGATGGTCCCCGACTCTCTTGGAGCATTCTGATCCTGGGAAACAACAGTCTCCCCTTCTGAGGCAGCTGCTGCCTCAGCTGTACAGTCGTCCTCTTCCTCGGGGCTCTGGCCGTCCACCTTTGGGTGCTCTTCTAATGTGGAGTCCACATACTTGACTGCCTCTTTGATTTCTGTAAGAACAAGTGAAAGACGATAAAAACAACACACTCGGGATGCTGGCTGGCACCTTTATTACCAAGTCCACCATTACAAAAAAACAATGAAAAAGAACATATGCGCTCCTCTCCCTTCTGCTTGCTTTCACAATAAAAGCCCTGCGGCTAACAGTACAACAAACGTTTGATAAATGACAATTACAGTATATACACTATATTGTATCTGAAACTTAACAATCTCCCTGTCTTTTTTTTTTAACAGTCATATTCAAACCCAATAAGTCCAGCAACATAAATATACATACACATGTGCTCAAATAAACCCTGAGCTTGAAGACAGAACATAACTGTGAAACAGAGCTTAAATATCAATAGAACTACACGTTCAAGTTTTTTTTTTTTTAGTAATACTTTGACCTCCTCTTACCCAACAGTCCAATGCCCTTTACTCGGTGCCTTGAGCAACTGGTGAGCCCATGCACCCCTTTTTGTGAGGCAGTCTGCAAATTGTTCTTTTGTGCTCTGCCACAGTATTTGTTAAAGCTCTTTGATGCTACTAATCTCCAAACAAAGTCTTTTCTCAGAAACTAACTTTGTGGATTTTAGTGCATCAGTTAGTGAACGGTTGTCTGTTACACAGATTATTGGGGGGGGGGGTGTGTGGAGGTAGTAGAACAGGCGAGAGAGGCAACGAGCTGGAAGGGTACAAGGTTTTATTCCTCCAACATACTGAAACACGCTTCGTATCTCGTGTGAGCTACTGCGCTGCTGAGACATGTGTAACAAGCTCTTTTATACTTTTTTTTTTTTTGATACTTTATTGATCCCCAGAGGGGAAATTGAGGGCATCCACCTGGATGGATGAAGCAGCCATGGTATGGCGCTATCCCTTTAGTGGTGGCTCAGTTGGTAGAGCATCCGCCCCACACCCGGGAGGCAGGGGTTCAAATCCCGGCCGGGTCATGCCGAAGACCATGTAAAAGTGGAACTTCCTGCCATCCAGCTTGGTGCTCAGCAATAATGGAATGGAGGAGGGAAATTTGTGGCAGCACCTTGCATGGCAGCGGCCCTCTGATTCTGCTCTTGGGGTGTGTGTGATTAACACTGTAGATAGGTAAAACACAATCTCGTTCTACTGTACATGATTGGTTGTACAGTTGAATGACAATAAAGGGTGATTTAATTTAATTTAATATTCACACACACATTCACACCTAGGGCCACTTTAGAGTCTCTAATTAACCTAACCTGCATGTTTTTGGCTTGTGGGAGGAAACCGGAGAACTCCCGGAGTAAACCCATACAGACACGGGGAGAACATGCAAACTCCACACCGATCACTGTTGGTCAGGGGCTGGGATAGAACCAGGGATCCCATGGCCAAGGGTGAGTTGCTGTGCTGCCGCAGTGCTAACCACTGCACCACCGCACCACCCAACTTGTTATTCAGACAGAAAGAATGCATGGCACATTAGCATAGTGATGGTCATCTAATACACATCAGTCAATACATATCATTAGCATGACAGCTGGTGCCCGGATGTCCTTTCCGTCCTCGGGGGGCGCATACATAATAGTCCAGTCTGATTGCCCCCGGGGCTCTCTGTCTGTATGTCAATTGTCCTGCCCCCGTATGTATATTGTCCTGCCCTTGTGGGTGTGAGATAATGTCCGTTGGCAGTGTGCTGGGTCACCACACAGGCACCCCCCCGAACACAGAAGGGGCTGTGACCCCCCAGTCGTTTGGGCTCCAGTCGGTGCCCGTGGAGGCTGCAGCAGGGGCTGCAGTTCCAGTAGACTATCCTGCTGTAGAGGAGTGTCGGAGGGCATGTCAGTCCATAGGGGGAACGGGGGAGGGGTGAAACACGGTCTGCTCCGCTCCGAGTTGCAACATGTGATGGCCGTGGTTCGTGGGTGCACAGGGTCCAGTGTGCGTTGTGCGTAATGGAAGAAAGCTGGCAATCGGCAGGCTTTCGGGACGGAGGTGCGGGAAGAACGATGTGGAAGGTGAGGCGGAGGTGGGTGGGAATCAATGGAGTGGCGGCCTGGGACGTCAAAAGTGTCTGGGCCGTGCAAAAATTGCGTGTGGATCAGCCATGGGTAAGGGACTTTCCCAGTAAACCTGATGGTCATCCGCAGCGGCTGTGCAAAAAAATTAAGTCTCTGACTCCTTGTGCAGCTCAGTCCTGCGAGGACATGGGGAAGGCGAATGGTCAAATTCCCCGAGGATGCGTAGCGGCTGTGAAAACTGAAGCTGTGTCAGGGACTTGGCAGTTTTGTTTTAGGTGCGGGAGCAGCCCTAAAGGCATCGGGGAAAGCAATCGGCTAAATTCCCATTGTGCGTCGCAGCTGAGAAACCCATACAAAGTCCTGTGTGCGAGCTGCACAGCTGCTTTAGGTGCGAGGGTAGCCCTAAAGGTTCCGAGGATGGCGATCGGCCGTGGACCCCGGGACGTGCAGCAGCAGAAAACGATGTATAAGTCAATGCAGCCGGTTTGTCCCTGGTGCGTGGCGTGCACTGCGGCCACGTAGCTTCCAGTTGCGCTGTCCTCATGTGTGCGCACGGGGCTTCTGTGTGCTGAAACGCCGCTGTCTGGAGGTGAGTCAGGGTCGGGGAGCTTGACGGAAACCAACGCAGACGGCGCTGTTTTTCCCCGTTCAGGCCATTTCCTTTGGTTCGCTTGTGTCGCCGATCATGGTGCGTCTCTGTCCCAGTGCCGCCTGCTCCGGCGAGCGCGCTCAGGCATGGATGAAGAGGGAGTCCACAGCGCGGCAATGGGGGAGATCGTCCCATTTCCTGTCAGGTCACCAGTGTGGAGAAAATGGCATAGTCGAGACGCTCCATGCCACGTCCAGGGTCACCAATGTGGAGGTAATAGAACAGGCGAAAGGCAACAATCTGGAAGGGTACAAGGCTTTATTCCTCCAACATACCGAAATACACTTCATAGCTCGTGTGAGCTACTGCGCTGCTGAGGCATGTGTAAGAAGCTCTTTTATACTTGTTATTCAGACAGAGAGAATGTATGGCACATTAGCATAGTGATGGTCATCTAATACACATCAGTCAATATATCATTAGCATGACATCAGCTGGCGCCTGGATGCCCTTTCCGTCCTCGGGGGGCGCATACATAATAGTCCAGTGTGATTGCCCCCTGGGGCTCTCTGTTCGTATGTCAATTGTCCTACCCTTGTGGGTGTGAGATAATGTCCATCGGCAGTGTGCTGGGTCACCACAGGGGCATGTTTTGTGTCTCCTGCGGTCAACTCAGAAAACAGTGTAGCTAGAAAAGGTGCATTGTCAACTCCCTCGGACAAAGCCAAGGTTTCATCAGCTAGTGTACTTCTCACTATCCTTTTTACTCTGATTGCCAAGAAAGAGGTGAAAACTTTCCTTTTTCTCCCATGAGAACAATGAAATGTCCTCCTTGAGTGCCTCCATCAGACAGGTTTCCAAATGAGGCATCACTAAACACAGTTACTTTTAGTGCACTCTCTTTGCCCAAATGTGAGAAGTTTAACACAACCTTCTTTGACTTTATCTTGCACACTATTGTTTGCTTCATGGCTCATGTGTACAGTTGCATCTTTCAGTGTTAATGCCAGGTTACTAGCATCAAACATCACATCTGGTCTACTCTGCCTGGCAACCCAGAGAATCTGACCAATCTTTGATCTGAGTTGATCTTTTTCCTCCTCACAGAGGCGAATCTTGCTGTACTGCTCCCGATGGGTCCATGTGTATGGGCTGCTTGTGCTGAATGCATTTCTCCTGATGCATTTGTACCTTTCCCCCGAGAGTCACAAAGTCTACTCCTACATAAGAAAAGTGTTTGTGTGCCTCACACCCAAACTGAAAAATAGATTTCAGGTGAGGTATGACTGTTGTGGCAAATTTTTGTGTGCCTCCCCATATGAAATAATCTACATGACAGGCAAGTACCCCAGACACAGTGCAGTCTTGATCTAACCAATAGAAAACAGCCAGATCAACCTTTGACATTTGTCCACCTGCTTTCAGCACTGTCTCTTTCTCTCTGTTGTACCAGTACAATGATGCATCTGCTAAGCCAAATACACACTTTTTGAGCTTCCATAATATTCCATTACAGTTGGCTTCAGGAGGTGGTCTAATGTAAATGTCACACGACACCTCCATTCCCTGAAGGAATGCTGATTTTATGTCCATAGAATGAAGTGACCATTGTTTCTGACAAATAACTGCTGTCAGTAGTCGTAAGGACTCTGAAGCACAGGTGGGTGAGTCCTTTTGCAGCTCAGACACGTCCGTCTCCTCAAAACCTCTTGCCACCAGATGAGCTTTTGGCACTAATCCTGAGACAGTTTTTTTGAGAGTACACATCCACCTTGTTGAAATACACTTTTGTCCCTCATTCTTCACTTCTATAAACACATTGTTCTCTCTCCAGCATTTTACTTCCTCATGTTTGGCTTTGTCAAATGATAAATCATTAGCCACAGACACATCTTCATTAGTGTTAACATCAGTGACAGCGGGTTCTATCTCGACTCTGTACCTGTGTTAGATCAACAGATTTTGTGTTAGCATCTAGACGATCAGGCTCCATGAAGAGCAAGTTATACCAATTTTTGCATTTCCCTGTTGCTTTGCCTGCACGCCCCAAAACTGTGGTTGTGTGTTTAACCCCACTGTCTTTGTCTATGTATTTCAGGACCTGCCCCGTTTTCAAACAAACACTAGATGTTTCAACTGTATTTGTTTCTGTTAGGCATTTCTGGTTGTGCTTCATGAGTCTCTCCGTCACCATTTGTGAAAAGTCTCACTTTGAACTCCAGGAGTTTCTTCGGTGCAATGGGGCTGAAGCATGTTTTCTTGAACCTCCATTTCATTTGTTTTCTGAGTTTCCATTTGTTGTCTGATGTTCACAACTTTTAGGATTCACGTCTGAGATGATGCACTCTTATGCAGGTTCCTCCGTGCCGAACAAACACCACTGCACCATCCTGGCCAATAACAACTGCTGGCCCTTTCCACTCCGGACAGTCCACTCTTTTATAGTAGACTTTATCATCCACTTCATAAGTTTCATCTGTGTGACGTATCCGTTTACGTAGTGCTCTCCGTATTCTTTCAGAACATTCTGCTTCTGTGAAAGCTCTTCTTGCAGCGTGCAAAGCAGAGATGTGTTTTGCAACGCATTCACTCTTTGTAGTGCCCTCTAAGGCTGGGAGTTTATCATTTAACACAGAGGGCAGGTTGGGATTCTGTCCAAACACCAGTTGATATGGGCTGTATCCATGAACACTGAGCATAGTGTTTTTCGTCATGAGTGCCCAGTCTAGTGCAGTGTTCCAGTCACAGCAGTTAGTGGCTTTTATTTTCATTATGATCTCTGTGAGTGTTTGATTAGGTCTCTTCAGAAGTCCATTGCTCCACGGGCTGTAGGCAGCTGTTGTCTTAACTTCTATGCTGAAATTCTCTGCCCTATCTCTCACCTCATCGTTATTGAACTCTCCTCCATTGTCACTAATTTCTGTGGTGGACCATGTACACTTACCCACACATGAATGAAGTGCTTCACCATTTCTGAGGCCTTTTTTGTAGTGAGAATGCTGCCTGCACTGAATCGTGTGAATTGATCAATAATGTGAAGATACCACAGGCCTGGCTTCAGTTCATGTAGATAACTGCCACAGTTTCATTATGCTGAGATGTGAGTGGCAATCCAACGGCAGGTCTTGGTTTGGTCTTACTGTACCTTTGGCAAATGTCACATTCACTGATGATTTTTTTTGCAGGATCAAGTTGCATTCTGTGTCTTTTTTTCCAGAGCTATCGAGCAGCTTCTGCAATTTGTCAGCAGAAGCATGGCCAAACTGTGAAGCTTCACCAGGATTTTGTGTTTTTCAGCCAAGTTCAAATTGTCTGATTGTCAGGATCTCCTCATCACATTGCTCTTGAGTCTCATCTCCATTTTCATGTTTTGTGACATCATCATCAGGTGTCAAAATCTGATCATCACACTGACTGACTGTTTTTTCTGTCCATAATGTTCACACAGTAATGACCAGAGCTGGTAAAGTCAAGTTTCACTGGTCGCTGAAACATAACTGCACTGTCATTCTCCATGTCCAACACTGTTCCTGCTCTTTTCAAGGATGCTTTGCTCAGAAGAAGTGGGATTTTTACAGGAACAACTTCAGTTTCAATATTACACCTTGTCTGTCCAATCTTTGCAGGTATTTTCAGCCTTTCTGTGGAATGAATCACTTTTCCATCACCAAATTTAAATGGTCCGTTACTCTGCTTCTCCGTTTTCCTCAGATTCTTTATTTCACTCAGACTCAACCTTGTCATGTAATTATCGAGCCATTCTTGTCCAAACACAGTCCGAGTGCATGAGGTGTCGATTATTGCAGAATCAAAACACTCAGTCATAAAGATTTCTGCTTCATTGGGTGACTCTTTTGTAAACAGGGTAAAGTTACACTCCTCTGTGTTACTTACTTCACCCGCTTCTATAAGTTTAACTTGTTCACTTCTGTGTGGACGGTCTTTAGCCCAGTGAAATGTGCTTTGGCAGATGGCACATCTTGATCTCCGACCATACCTGTCCAGGGGGTTGGTGCCTGCTTGTGGTGTATTTTGTCCACTATCCCAGGAAGATGACTTTCTTGTTTGCCATTTTTGTTCTGTGATATAGGCCGTTTCCTGATTAATACCCGTGGTTGAAGCAGATGAATTTTCACCAAATATTCACTTGAGTGCTGATTTCATCCAGGCAAATGTTAAGTCTGTACATGCAGTCAAGGCGAGCTGCCGATCTTTAACATCCAGGCATGCAGTGTCTAGCAGCTTAAATGCTACCACAGTGTCGGGAAGCTCCATCTTGTATTTACGCATGTGGGAGTAGCGCTGCTCAAAGTCTATTATATAGTCTGCCATAGACACGTCACTGTCTTTCTTTATCTGGTCAAAATTGGAGTGGCCTCATAAACCCGGTCTTTTTCTTCTTTCAAGAATAAGTTATCGAGATTCAAAAGCAAAGTGTCCATACCAGTGTCTTTGTTCAGGTCATCTATTGGTATCTCTATCACCACTTCCCACGCTCTTTCCGATAGTGCCAAAGCCACAGCCAGTGCTTGTTTTTTTTTCTCCAGTTCCGTGACTCGGGTCCAAATCGTGACTTCAATTTTCCAACTTTCATAGGGCTTCTCCTCATCAAATGTCGGCGGGACTCTATAGTTGGTAACCATCCTCTGCTACCATTGAAAGACAATAAAAACAACACACTCGGGATGCTGGCTGGCACCTCTATTACCAAGTCCACTGTTACAAAAAAAACAACGAAGAAGAACATATCCGCTCCTCTACCTTCTGCTTGCTTTCACAATAAAAGCCCTGTGGATAACAGTACAACAAATGTTTGATAAATGACAGTTATATACAATATATTGTACCTGAAACTTAACACAAGAAGTTATAAAAGATTAGAAATCAACTCATGCATGGTTGAAACACTTTCTATCAAGGAACAGAAATGTTGCTCATCGTAAAGTTAAAAAGAAAATTATTAATGAAGCCTCACCATCGTCATTCGCTGAACTCCCCGGTTCAGGTTTTTTCTCTAGATTTTCACTGACTGTCACATCCTGGAGCACAACACAATTGCACAGTCAGAAGAGAAGGAAGCCGTTTAATAATGTAAGCTACAGCTGTTGAAGCGGGAAAAAATACTTCTCTGCAGCTGACCATGACTGCCACCTCATGTTCCGCCTGTCCATCAGCAGAAGCCTGTAAGGATGTTTGAACATCCACAGGTCCAGCTTCAAACTCCTCAAGTTCCTCCTCCTCATTCTCATCTTCTCCACTACCGTAGTTTGTCAAGGGCTGTGTCTCTGCTTTGGAAAGGCCTGATAATCAACCGGGAGAAAAGGGAAAATTAAAATGACGACCAGTTCGGACTGCACAAATTGAGACACATGATCTGATTTCATCACAGCCAACCATCCATCGTACAGCATCAGATGTTGACTATGAACATCTGCCATGACTAATAGCTATATAGTGAGACATGCATGTGATTAGCTTGTCAGCACTGGAATGCACAAATGAAAGAGATATTTAGTAATCTAATAATTCATTTCTGATAGTAAATGTATTCAGATTTAATATAATGATGAGGCATTCACCAAATAAATGGCGACACACTGATTTCCCCTACATAAAAGTATATATCGAGGGTATGCATATGATGTCACAGAACTCATGGCAGTTAAACACTGAGTGGCAAAAATGAGTGGCAGCATTAGTTTGTATGCAGTATAAAACACAAAAAACCTTGCAGTAATCAGTCACGGCTGTATACAGAGTGCTTGTTTGCATTGTGGAGAGCTAATGTTATTCCATCTTGTATTAATTGACAAAAAATAGATAAATTAACTAAAGACTAGCTCTCTGCAATGCAAACAGGCACTGTTTACTGCTGTAACTGAATACTGTGTATTTTTGCTGTTTTACTGCGTACACATTAATGCTGCCACTCAGTGTTTAACTCCCATGAGTTCTGTTCTGTGACATCATGTGCATATCCTCTATACCACTTTATTATTGGCCTTGTATTTATTGGATATTGTATCAAAACAAATTTTTACAGAATCACACAGCACTAGTCCATACTGTACTTTTAAAGGAACCATGAACATGTCCAGTCCAGTCTTTTTGAGCAAAACACCAGAGTCTCTCTGTGTTTTGTGTCAGACTAAAACCTCCCGTCACATGAACAGCTTCTTCCCCTCTGCCATCAGACTGCTGAACACTAAGTGACTTATTGACTCTCGTGCACTATGTACAGCAGCTCAACCAGACTCATGTCAATCATCACTGTTTTTCTTTTGCATTACCGACTGCACTATGTGGTACTCCACAATATCTGCTGCTTGCTAATATATTTAAAAACTGCTTTGACTAGTATTATTCATTCTTATTCTACACTTTATTGCATGTATAGTTTTTTATTTCTTTTATTTTATCAATTTTAATGTTGCAGCATTGCACTGAGACAAATTCCTAGTTTGTGTACTACATGAACAATGGCAATAAATCTGATTCTGATTCTGTTTCTGGCTGCTGAAGAGGATGTTCACACCCTGATTGTAAGCGGTGTTGTTATCGGGGAAACGTATGTACAGGTGTCCCCCTTATCTGTCCCATCAACGCGTATCACCGTCTCGGGTGTTCCACCTTTCATCACTGACTAGCAGTTGGTGACGGAGCTCCGCAGATTTGGGAAGTTTGAGGGCCCGTTTACAATTCTGACTTTGGGATGCAAGGAGACCAAGTTAAAACATGTGAAATCACTCAGGCGACAGGTGTTCATGTTTTTGGACTCGCCAACTGCGACTCTGGAAGTGTCCTTCCGGGTCAAACACGGGGATGGCTCCTATATGGTGTATGCGAGCTCAGGACACATGAAGTGTTTTGAATGTGGAGACGTGGGCCATAAACCGTTCGCTTGTCCGCACAGGCAGCGGGCGGGGAGCTCTGATGGAGCCGCGGCTGGTGCCGGCGGCGCGCCCTCCGCTCACGCCACTGCTGCGGACGGCGTGGCCTTCCACTGCAGCTGAGGCTGCCGGCGCGGCCTCCGCTCCCGCCGCTACTACGGACGACGTTGCGGGGCCTTCCGCCGGTCCTGCTCCGGAGCCTGCCGCTGTGTCTGTGGACGGCCCGGCTGTGGCACCCGCAGCCCAGCTTACAGCCAGGAGCGTCGCTGGTGATGGTGATCGCTGGTGATGGCACCCAAAATGTCAGAAGGTCATTGTGGATTTCTTTTGGGCTGGTCGACATTGGGTCCGTGCGGCTGTTCTCTACCTGCCTGTTGCCGAGGGGGGACAGGGCCTGGTGGACATACAGTCCAAGATCGCCAGTTTTAGGCTTCGGACTGCACAACGGCTCCTTTACGGATGTGGCCCCTGCTGGATGGATACTGCAAAACTGCTCCTGAGGAGAGTTGGCCGCTTGGGCTATGATAAGCAGCTTTTCCTCGTGAAGTCCGGGGCGGTGGACCTTACTGGACTTTTTGCTTTTTACACATCTGTCTTACATGCATGGCAAGTCTTCACCGCAGCCTGCATTCCAGAGGAGATGCCAGGCATGTGGCTGTTCGAGGAACCACTGTTTTTCAATCCATTCATGGACACTCAAGTGCTGCAATCTGTTAGTCTGCGAACTTGTTTAAGAGAGGCACGCTGTACCAAGCTTGGTCATCTTATGAAGATGTCAACCACGTCGATAGAAACGCTGGGGCGGAGTGCCAACATTACATCTGTCAGACTGGTGCATAGGGTGGTGAAAGAAGTGTGTGCTGCCCTGCCACGACCGCTAAGAGCATTTGCGGAAAACCGGACTCTTTCCACTCAAATGGGATGAGGGCACTGTGTCCACCTTTCCTGCCCTTTTCATAAGTCCAGCTGTGGGAGAGTGGCAGGAGGGAGAGGATCACCTGCTGTCCTTCAGAAATCCTCGTCTGGCCAACTTCCAGTTTGTGGGGACAAAGACGGTGTATCACGTCTGTGTGAAGGTTCTGAATCTGCGCTTGCTGACGGGCGTGAAAGAGTCGAAGTGGGCGGGGTTCTTGGGGCTGGTATTCTCCCCGAAAGGCAGCTGGCGGTCCATGTACAAGCTCCCTATTGGGAAACGGACGGCAGATCTACAGTGGAGGATTGCTCATGGGGCAATAGCTACGAATAAATACAGAGCACACCTGGATCCTAATGTGGGGGACGAATGTTTGTTTTGTTCCCAAGTTGAGACCCTGGAGCATGTGTTTGTTCAATGTTTTCATTTATCCAGCCTTTTTGATCTTCTGAAAGTGTGGTTTCATGATTTGGGTGAATGTTTCTCTTTTGGTTTGTTTATTTACGGGCCAAAGTATCAAG
The DNA here is from genome assembly GCA_020510985.1 of Pholidichthys leucotaenia. Classification (NCBI taxonomy): domain Eukaryota; kingdom Metazoa; phylum Chordata; class Actinopteri; order Cichliformes; family Pholidichthyidae; genus Pholidichthys; species Pholidichthys leucotaenia. The sequence continues at coordinate 221,255,770 of CM035848.1, read as the reverse complement.
TGGCAAAGAAGTCTGTGCACACTTTGATGAACTTCCTATCTGGTAATGCTAAGCTTGCCATCTGGCTGACAAGGAAAAATCGGACTACTAACACTGGCAATGTGGATCCTGTTTTTGTTTTCAAGGCCTTGTTAAAAGTCAGACTCCATGTGGAGTACTCTTACTATAAAATGGTGGACAATTTGGAGGCATTCACCAATACATGGACTGTAGGGAATATTTTGTGTTCTGTGGGAGAGGGGGATGAGTTATGTTTGCACTTTTGAAATGTGAGACACTTGGTGGAATGATATTGGTGCTCTTACATTTTTGAATTGTGCAATAAAGGCATTTTTTAAAACTCAAATCTCTCTCTCTCTCTCTCTTTCTACTACTGGCCGCATTTTCAGTTTTTGTTTTTTTGGGTGGAGGATGGCGACCTTGGAAATGCCACCTCCATCTATCCGCCAGGGGGTGTGGATCGTTCCCCCGGACAGCAGTGTTACTGTGGAGGAGGTCCTTCTGGCTGTGGCCAAGCAGGTGGGCCATGATGTGATTTGCTTTGCGTCCCGAATGAATAGAGCTGTAGTTGTGTTTCTGGCTGCTGAAAAGGATGTCCACACCCTGATTGGAAGTGGTGTTGTTATCGGGGATACGTATGTACAGGTGGCCCCCTTATCTGTCCCATCAACACGTATCACTGTCTCAGGTGTTCCACCTTTCATCACTGACGAGCAGTTGGCGACAGAGCTCCGCAGATTTGGGAAGTTTGCGGGCCCGTTTACAACTCTGACTTTGGGATGCAAGGAGACCAAGTTAAAACATGTGAAATCACTCAGGCGACAGGTGTTCATGTTTTTGGACTCGCCAACTGCGACTCTGGAAGTGTCCTTCCGGGTCAAACACGGGGACGGCTCCTATATGGTGTATGCGAGCTCAGGACAGATGAAGTGTTTTGAATGTGGGGACGTGGGCCATAAACGGTTCGCTTGTCCGCACAGGCAGCGGGCGGGGGGCTCTGATGGGGCCGCAGCTGGTGCCGCCGGCGCGCCCTCCGCTCACGTCGCTGCTGCGGACGGCGTGGCGGGGCCTTCTGCTGCAACTGAGGCCGCTGGTGCGGCCTCCGCTCCCGCCACTACTACGGACAACGTTGTGGGGGCTTCCGCCGGTCCTGCTCCGGAGCCTGCCGCTGTGTCTGTGGACAGCCCGGCTGTGGCGCCCGCAGCCCAGCTTACGGCCAGTAGCGTCGCTGGTGATGGCGCCCAAACTGTCACTGATGGTGCGTCAGAATCTCGCTGTGTGACATCAGCGGCTGTGCTTCTGGAGGCTGCTACCATTTCAGAGCAGGGGACGGAACAGCGACAGTCAGCTGCTGTGGGTGGCGCCCAGGAAAATGTGGCCCATGATGAATCCACTGGGCCAGATGAACCAAACAGTCAGCTGAGTTGTGCTGATGAGGAAATGGAATCTGATCCCGACACTGTGGCTATTACTGAGTCTATTGAGGCAAAATGCAGTACAAACAAGTTTGCATTCACTGGAAGAAATAAATGCTTTTCTGATTGAAACCTATAACAAGGCCATTAAAGTCATTGACTACTTCAGTGACACTGATAAATTCATTAAGTCTGTTAATGTGCTAAGAAAGCAGGTTGGTCTTGACCTCCTGGATCAAAGGAAACGTTTTCGCCTCAAAAAGCACCTGACAGCCCTGCGTAAAGCAGCAGGGGGAACAAGGGTCAAGCGCGCCCGACAGAAGGAATAAATGGCGGTCGTTCCTCTGCCTGTTTTACGCATTTTTGGGATATTGTTCAGACTTTTATGACGTTTCTAATTGACTGTAATTGACTGTCACAGAACTGGATCTTTACCGGCCTCCTGCCGGCGTGCAGCACTATCTTTGCTGCCCAAGGACGGGGACTTGGCCTGGCTTAAAAACGGGAGGCCTGTGGCTCTTCTTTGCATGGACTACAAGGTCACGGTTTACTCGCCTGCAGGGCATGGATGCCCCAACGTTTTCTTTCTACAATCTGGACGAGCCTGCTGCAAAGATGACTTGCTTAAAAATCCCGCATGGTCTAAGGACTACAATCCATCTGAGATGAGGAAAATGTCTCTGGGACGTACAACGGAATTGGCTGCGGGCGCGCAGCGCTATCTCCGCTGACGGAGGAAGGGGACTTGGCCTTGCTTAAGAACTGGAGGCCTGTGGCTCGTCTTTGCACGGACTACAAGGAAGATTCGGACTACTGCCACTGGCAATGTGGAATAGGTGGACTGCAGGGAATACTTTGTGTTGTGTGGGGGAGGGGGATGACTTATGTTTGCACTTTTTCCCAATGTGAGACACTTGGTGGAATGATATTGGTGCTCTTACATTTTTTGAATTGTGCAATAAAGGCATTTTTTAAAACTCAAAAAAAAAAAAAAATCTCTCTCTCTCTCTCTCCCTTCCTCCCCTTTTGTTCACAGCAGTTGATCGACAGTGCTTGACCTCCCTCCTGACTTTCTGCGAGTCCTGAGTGAGTATGAAGGTTGTGATCAAAAATGTAATGTTCCCAATCTCTCTGTCAAGGCACGTTAATAATTTTCTTCACTAGTCCGACATGGTGGTGTTATGAAAGACCAGAAAATCTGAGTGGTCTGAACCATGCTTAAGTGTGGCTTGGGTATGTTCAGTATGCAGTACCGCAATGACTCTTGAATAGATAATTTCCATATGGCTGAGCACTTGCTACATGTCAGTTCACTGGCATCCATCCCATTTCCCGTCTCACTACACTGCCATTTGCAAAATAAAAGGTTCATATGTTCAAATAATATATTTTTAAACACACCTAGAAGGACCTAAAACAGACTACTGAAAACCTGTCATATAATCTAATTGTAGGAAAGTTGAAATACACTGCCTGGTCAAAAAAAGTCACTAATATTTCATTGGACCGCCTTTAGGTTTGATTACGGCACGCATTCGCTGTGGCATCATTTCAATAAACTTCTGCAATGTCACAACATTTATTTCCATCCAGAATTGCATTCAGTTTTCGCCAAGATGTTGTTTTGATGATGGGAGAGTCGAACCACATTTGTTCCTTGAAGATGATGGGTCCTCACACTCCTTCCAGTTTTTAACAATGCGTTGGACAGTTCTTAACCCAATTTTAATAGTTTCAGCAATCTCCTGAGATATTTTCTTTGCTTGATGCATGCCAATAATTTGACCCTTCTGAAACAGATCTAACATCTTTTCCACGACCACAGAATGTGTCTTTTGACATGGTTGTTTAAGAAATGAGAACCTACTCACTGCATCAGTTAGGGTTAAATAATTTATTGCCAGCTGAAACATAATCACCCATGCAGCAATTATCCAATGGGAGGGTCTAACCCAGGGGTCGCCAACTAAAAGTGCAAGAGGTCTGATAAGTCAGTCCTCCTCCCCAGCTGAGGTCCGAATTAGGGCTGGGGATCTTTAGGCACTTCACGATACAATTATGATTCAGGGTCTCTGATTTGATTATAAAACGATTCTTGATGCATTTTTTATTTGTTTTATTTTTTTTTCCCCAGGAATTTTTCCTCTCACTGTGTGACAGCTTAGTACTTTTAAAGTCAAGTGTTTGCAATGACCCTTGAATTTACTTCAAACATCTTTTAATAAAAGAAATTGAAGAGAAATGCGACAAGTCACATGGACAAACTTGTCTGAAACTTGTTGAAAATGTGCTTTTAAGAATGGTCATCTTTTCATGGACATTCTTTAAGAAGACCACAGCTGTCTCCAGCAGGCCAATATCATTTACTTTTACACATTATTTTATTAAGCAGATGTTTTAGCTGCTTTTAGTTCTGCATTATTTTTTAAACAAAAAAAAAAAAATCTAATTCTTTGCTCAATTTCAAATAAAACATGTAATAATTTAATCATAATAATACAGGGGGACACTAAATGTGTTTTTGACTCCATATAAATAGCTCTAAAATCCTAAAATCTACAACTTAAATCTGAAAAATGGAAAGTTTTACAGGAGAACACAAACTTAATTGCATACATTTTTTAAAAAGATTAATATTTAAAAAACAAAATCTCACAGAAGTCCGCCTCAATACTACTGTATATTTTCATTATAAAAAAATGTTTCAAACTGTAAGCCTAAAAAAGGGACAGAAAATATAATTAATTCCATACTAAAGAATTCCTTTGGAGATTTTTTATGTCATTGTTTTTATCTTTTTAACCTGGTCTGGGTAACACTCTGTCACAGGGAGAGAGGAGATGGATGTGTGTGGAACTTTTCATGTTCAGTAACACACAGAGCAAATTATTGTTTTGATATGAGATCAGATGGTCACGGAAATTACCCCATAAACAACATCATGCAGCACAACAGGGATACGGTCCCGGCAAGGTGTGGAGGAGCCGCGGGAACCTTCCGTCAACAGACTCCTGGGTGGACCCGCACCATTGCAGGCAGCCAGAGTGGCGGTGGACAATTTCACAGCAGCGTTTCATTCCACGGGTTACACTGGGAAGGAAGTGTGGTTATCCGCCCACAGCAAACAATGATTTTACCTCTCGCTGTATCCTACAGAAAATGTCAAAGGTCCTAAATCATAAAATGTCTGGGCAGCTGCCGCCGATACAGCACTTCAGTCCTGCTTTTTTGCTTGGTTAAAACAAAACAGTATAATTTTCCTCAAATTATATTAAAAAGCTTCAGAGTCCGGACGGAGGACTCTCGAGGTCCGGATCCAGACCGGAATCCAGGTGGTGACTTTTTGGCAGAGCCAGGCAGTGTATTTGGAAACAATTAAAAACTAAAAATATTAGGTTCTGGATGTGTAGCACTGACTGTTGACAGATTTATGCTTGGTTGTGGATACAGAGAAGGAACTTGATGTGCTCATTAGGTAATAAGGTCAGAAATGTATATGAAATGAAAAAACTCTTAAAGGAAATTGGGCTTTAAAAGGCAAAAAGCACTTTCGAAACTTCTGAATTAAAGCCGTTCCAAAAGAGTCTTTTAAATACACTCACTGATTGATAGAGGCATTTCTTGTCCATCTCCTTCATCTTCATTATCCTCTTCAACTTCTGAGGCTTCACTGCTCCTGCCGTTTCTCATCTCTGTCTGCAGGTAATGCTCCTGGAGAACAGCAGCACCTTCCAGCTCAGCCTCATTTTGGTCCTGAAAGAAAATGAGACACGTTGTAACACAAAAGCTTATGTTTGAAGAGTTACTGATTGTTTTACTTGCATGGATATCACCTACCTTGTCTTCATCAGTGTGGGCAGAAGAAACCGTTTTATCGACACCACCAAGTGTATTTGTCTAATTAGAAGAATAAATTTAACAGTCAATCAAAAATATACTTGCGCAGACAAAAAAACAAAAAAAAAAAAACAAAAACAATGGGGGGGGACAAAAAACTAACATTTAGACTTTGTTTGGCTTTACTCGACTGCTCAGCCCTTTTCTTATTTTTGTGTTTGACTGCCAAACCGACGCTGCTGCTGTTGTCCAAATCCTGCATGAGCTTAAAGAAGGCAAGTTCGTTAAAGAGGACCTCTGAAATCTCCACAAGCAGGTCCTCCCCACAGTCCTTCAGTGTGCGGCCTACAAATTTACTGAGAGAGTCCTGCAAGACAAGAGAAAGGATCACGTCCATCTAAGAGAACTCAAATTTCATTTGCATAAACAGAAACTAGGCACTGTTACTACCTGCAGGATGCCTCCTAACTGTTTGTGGAAGAAGCGCACAAACTCTTTGCTCTCGTCATTTTGTTGCGTGAGAGTAAGGACCATGCGGCGGACGGACGTGAGCAGCTGGAGGGAACACACCTCCTCCATGTTCTCCTAACACAGGAAAAAGAAAAAGAAAAAAAAACATTATGGAAATACAAGTCCAACCAGCAAGACTATCCCAGTTCACTGTTAAACTAATGAAAGCACTACATAGAGGGGATGCATTGGAACAGAATTCTTGACAGTTTCAGGGCAGTTCCAGGGTTTCCTTCAGGTAATATTTCTGTGTGGCGGCCCGCCTCCCTAAGGAAGTTTGCCGCCGCGCCTAAAATATATTAATTTAAGAAAAAAATATGAAAGAAACGCTCCGTAAGCGCGTACACGAACAACGCGCGTGACTGTTATCCGCACGGAAGCGCCCCGGCCGCCCGGCGCCCACGTGACCGTTTCTGCAGGCAGAGCATGTCTCTCTAGCATTGCTGTCCGAGAGAAGCATGAGCTTATTAAAGTACTTTAAAAGTGGAAAAAAGTACAAGAGAGTGGAGGCATTTATGGTGGTTTTAACCCGCTGGTAACTGGAACAACAATGAGGAGTCACTTAGCTAACAGGTCTGATAAGGCTTCATGGCAGGGAAAGGCAAGAGTGACTGATGAATCGCTGAGGATTTACTTCACCAGCTACTGCAATATTAAATAATAATGTATGTTCATTATTAATGTACCTGGCAAGTTAAGATGCCAAGTTAAGTTGTGTCAGGTCAGGCATTGGCTTGCTTGCTACTGGATAATCATGAAAACCGGTACTACCCGTCTCATGGGTCGGGCCGTCGGCGACTCAACCGGCATCCCCGCCTTTCCAAGGGCGTGGAGGGTGAAACAGGGCATCCTGGCAGAACTAAAAACAACATCTGCCACAGGTCTGTGGTGGACCACTCCCAGTTACACGGGGTGAGACTGGACATCCTGGCAGATAAACATATCTGTCGCAAGGTCTGTGGTGGACTGTGCCAGTCGGTGCATTGTGACATGCACTACACAAAGAGTAGAGATAAACAAACCTATCATCTGGTCAGTTACTGCAACAGATACTGGAGTCAGTTTGTCTTGGCTTGTCCTTGCCACTGATAATGGTAAATGGTAAATGGCACACGCTAGCGCTTTTATTCTCATCTCTTGATGACCAAAGCGCTTTACAGATCCTGCTATCCACCCATTCACACACTGATGGTGGCATGCTGCCTAACATGGCGCTTCCAGACCCACCAGAAGCAATTGGGGTGAAGTGTCTTGCCCAGGGACACAACGGCAGGATATCTGGGGAGAGCGGGATTCGAACTGCCAACCATGTGGCACTGAGCTCTAAGCCACTGCTCAGGAGGTAGATAATACCTTGGCAGATAATACCTTTATCTGCCAAGAGTGTGCTGCTAGTCCAGCAAAAGCTAGCAGTACTCAAATACTTTGCGAGCAGTTTCATGAAATGGTCAATCAAAAAGCAACTCATACCGGCTCAGACGTCGTCCGGGCATACAAGGTCCGCGCTGATCTGTTCATACTCCGACAGGCAGTGAAAAGTAAGCTAGGAGCAGGAAGGCAAAAGAAGACGAAAACAGCAGCCTTGTGTGTAGCAGAATGGAACGTACGCACTCTGTTGGACAGAACAACATCACTGCGCCCAGAAAGACAGACCGCGCTTATGGCCCTGGAAATGAACAGGTACAATGTAGACATAGCTGCACTTAGTGAAACAAGATTGCCTGGATATGACAGCTTGGAAGACCATGGGTACATCTTCTTTTGGAGTGGGAGATCAACTCAAGAAAGGAGAGAAGCAGGAGTGGGCTTTGCAGTTAGAGATGGCAGCAATGCTTGATGAGGAACCGGTGCCAGTCAACGACAGGATAATGACTATGAGACTCCCACTACAGTGGAAGATGTATGCCACACTCATCAGTGTATATGCCCCAACAATGACCAACACAGAGGAGGTGAAGGAAGAGTTCTACAGTGATTTACGTGAGACTATCAGGCATGTACCGACTGATGACAGGCTGACACTCGGAGATTTTAATGCCAGAGTTGGTTCGGACACTGAGAAATGGAAAGGAGTGCTAGGCAGTCATGGAGTAGGCAAGTGCAATGCTAATGGAGAACTTCTACTTGCACTATGTTCAGAGTACAACCTTGTGATAACCAACACTCTATTTAAGCACAAGGACACACACACAAGAAGACATGGATGCACCCAAGATCCAAGCACTGGCACTTATTAGACTACATCATAGTCAGGCAGAGAGACATAAGGGATGTATTGGACACCAGAGCAATGAGCGGCGCGGACTGTGGTACTGATCATGTTATGCTGAGATCTAGATTAAGGATTTGGAGACGAAAACAGCACTGCAGGACGGGTGCGAAGCCACCACGGAAGCTAAACACTAGTGCACTGAAAGGCCAAAAGAAGCAAGTAGAACTTACACAGGAAATGGATGAAAACTTGAAAGACTGGGACAGCAACAACTCAGAGAATGACATAGAAGAAAAATGGGTAACACTGAAGGATACGGTGTATCAGACTGCGAGTGACGTATTAGGCTACCCTGAGAGAAAACATCAAGATTGGTTTGATGAGCATGATGAACACCTGAAGAAACTACTAGAAGCAAGGAATACAGCTAGGCAGGAATACCTACAGTGTAACACAAGGTTGAAGAAGATGAAATACTCAAAGGCTCAGAGTGAGCTACAGAAGTACACCAGAGAAATGAAGTCCAACTGGTGGGATGAAAAAGCGGAGAAACTTCAAACTGCAGCAGACAGGAAGGACATGAAAACATTCTTCACAGGTTTGAGAGAAATCTACAGCCCTAAACCAAGAGGATTGATCCAACTAAAGGCTATGGATGGTGAAACGGTTTTGCAGGAGAAAGATAAGACCCTGGACAGACTTGCAGACCACTTTGACCAACTACTAAACAACCCTGGAGATCTCACTGAAGAGGCTAAAGAAGCTCTAGTGCAGCGACCAGCTGTATCAAGTCTGGATGAATCAACAAATTTTGATGAACTAATGGGAGCTATCAGGACAACACAGGAAGGTAAAGCTCCAGGAAGGGATGGAATTCCAGCAGAAGTGTGGAAATTTGGTGGTGTTCAGCTGACCAGCTGCCTGCACAAGCTCATCCAAGAGATATGGGATGCCCAGAAAGTACCTCAGGACTGGAAGGACGCAAGTATTGTGCCTTCTTGTTCAAGAAAGGTGACAGGAAAGATTGTGGAAATTACCGAGGTATATCACTGCTAGCCACTGTTGGTAAGATTCTCTCACGTGTACTACTTAACAGACTCCATCCATCTTCTACCGCTTTTCCGGAGGTCCGGGTCGCGGAGGCAGCAGTTCAAGCAGAGAAGCCCAGACTTCCCTCTCCCCCGCCACCTGCTCCAGCTCTTCAGAGAGGATACCAAGGCGTTCCCAGACCAGCTGGGAGACATAGTCTCTCCACAGAGTCCTGGGTCTGCCCCGGGGTCTCCTCCCAGTGGGATGTGCCCGAAACACCTCAAGTGGGAGGCGTCCAGGAGGCATCCTAATCAGATGCCCATACCACCTCAACTGACTCCTTTCAATGTGGAGGAACAGCGGTTCTACTCTGAGCCTCTCCCGGATGACTGAGCTCCTCACCCCATCTCTGAGGGTGAGTCCAGCAATCCTACGGAGAAAGCTCATTTCAGCCGCTTGTATCCACGATCTTGTTCTTTCGGTCATTACCCAAAGCTCGTGACCATAGGTGAGAGTAGGAACGTAGATTGCCTGGTAAATCGACAGCTTTGCCTTAGAACTCAGCTTCCTCTTCACCACAACAGACCGGTACAACGTCCGCGTCACTGCAGATGCTGCGCCGATCCATCTGTCAATCTCTTGCTGTCTCACTCCTTAACAGACTCAGTGAACACATCTCGCAGAATGTACTACTGGAAACCCAGTGCGGCTTTAGAAGTGGAAGAAGCACAATGGACATGATTTTCTGCTTGAAACAGGTTCAAGAGAAGTGTATCGAACAGAACATGCCACTATAGCCCCATTTCCACCAGTATCGCCTGGGCTTTACTTTTTTTTTTTTTTTTTACTTGTTTCGGTTTTTCGCCATTTCCACCCAAGTCCTCACGGTTTAACCGTTACGATTTTCGTGCCTGTTCAGAGGCAGGGTACAAGCGAGCGAAAAGCGAGGTGTGAATTGACGTCAATCGACTGCTAAACGCTGATTGGTCAGGGCGTAACGTCACCAAACGCGTCCGTTAGTTTTCTGTTGAAGCTACACGTCCGCCATTTGTAATTTCAGCGAGTAACCGCGGTGACTGGATTCAAAATTGTGTTTTCATATAACGATGTCCACGCGCAAGTTTATTCCATGAACAAACGAGGAGGTGCGGACTTTTCTGTCCCTCGTAGCCGATGACTACATCCAGAGCGAGTTGGTGGGGCAACTTGCAATGAAAAAATATACCAGGAAGTGTCCGGCCTGCTATTATTGGCAGAGAATTTGGACTCGACACGGCCACGGAATTGGAAAACGGTGACGGTGAGTGTTGTTTTGTTATTGTCCGTCTTCTTGCCTTTCGGTCAAAAGCGCACTTTATTTTAGCAATAAAGAAAGTTGTTTGATTGTGGGCAATTGTGGTGATGGCTAGCCCGCTAATAGCTAGCTACCTCTGTACCTTGCTGCTACCTGGCATCAAGCTGCAGAATCGCGCTTTTATTTCAGTATTCACGTGAACAAAACGCTGACGTAAGCTTATTGTATTCTGGTTAAAAAGTTTTGTGTTTGCGGCGGTACATGTTGCACTTTGTTTGTGAGCGTTATTGTGTGTTTTTTTCCTTCTATACACAGTTTTCAAATCCCTTGGGTCCGCCTCACTGGACTGCCCCGGCATCTCCCAGTCAAGTGCTGGTAAGGCACAACAAACTGAAAATTACCACCCGGTTGTTTTTATATGTGATTGTTTTCTATAGACGCATAACAAGGAATTTAAAATGTCTTTCTACGTTTATAAAAATACTAGATTCAGGGGTGTTCATAGCCATAGTGGCCCAGTGTTATAGGTGTGTTGGTGGTGGAAATACTGTTGTATTTTCACAAAAAAAAAAAGGAGCACATGTACAGACTTCAAATCAAAATGCTTGATTGAAATTCTTCAAGTCAGCTAACACTATTAACCCATTCTGATTTATGAGGCCACAGTACAAAGAAATTCTTTTAAAAATAACTCATTAAATCAAAATACTTTTTACAATTAATCCTTTTTGAAATGAAGGGGGGCCTAACCACATCACCACAGAAGTAGTCCACTCTACTGAGGGGCAACAACATGACAGTTGAGCTTAAATACAGCAACGAAGCATCCCACCACAGGCTTTCAACAGTTTAATTCCATAATATTTTTTCTGACATGTTTTGATCCGGTGTTATCTAAATACAATGACTTCTGTCTTTCATATAGGCAAGCTGAAAAGCAGCAACATTGCAGACCTTGCATCACTGATGGCCCAGAATCATGCTGAGGAGATGCGGATCCATGAAAGGATGCTCGAACAGCGCGAAAGACACCTGCAGTTAGCCGCATTAAGAAGGGATGAGCTGACAGAGACGGCTTCCTTCCACGGAGCCTTCCGAAACCATTTTGGCAGTCTGGTCGAAGTACTGAAAGCTCCCCATTTGTTAACATGTTTTGGGAATATTTGTAATGTAATAAAATGTTAGTCTTTTGGATAAAAGTGTGGTTTGTATATTATAACACTGGATGATAAAGGCGAATAATTACATACACATTCCATTGCCTCATATGACCCTAATCCTGCTGTTCAGCCATAAAGGTGTCAAGATTTTTAATGGTAATGTAATTGTTATTGTTAAATTTAATAAATATTACCACTGCTGTATCCATTGCTCTACATTGGGTACAGTTTTTAAGTAAAATTGTAAGCAGTTGCACAGGTGTAATTTACATTCAGCAGTAGACACTGATAAAGGTGAAAGTCGAATTGGGTAAAAGGTAAGTACATGTGAATTGAATGTTCTATCGGCATTCCAAATTCTGAGAATTCCAATAAATTATAAGCAGTCTAGTATAATATAAAGCGAAAATACCCATACATGTAAACCCAAATATAACATTTTCGATGTTGTAAACGTTGACATGTATATGATAAACCTATGCGATTGTGATTCAATAGATCCATAGTGATCTTTGGTTTGAAAAAGAAAATTATAATTTGGTGTTGGCAGTGTGACAATGCCAGTGTACTTAGTAGGATTAAAAAAAGTTTCATCATAAAATTTTTAGGTTCATTGGCAATTCCATCAAACCAAAAGTGAGTTGTCTAGCTGCAGCATATTTTTTTTGAGTCATTTCTACGTTGTTTTAGTGTGTAATTAGCCACCACTGAACAGATAACCCTTATAAATAACAATAGATTGGAAAAATGATACACAATGGGCCTAGATTTGGATTGACTTTTTTTATAATATCAATTATTTGGTAAGTTAAAGTTAACTGGAAGTATAACAAGTTTCCACATATAATTCCAAGGTCAATTGGCAATTCCATCAAACCAAAAGTGCGTTGTATAGCTGCTGCTTTTTTTGGGAAGTCAGTTTATCATCAGTGTATCATTATTACACAATATACAAAATGGGTCTAGATTTGGATTGGCTTTTTTTATAATATTATAAATTATTTGGTAAATTAAAGGGGTTTAGGATTAAGCTTCAGCATAATTTTAAATTACCCCGGTGTTTCAGCATTTAATTAACCGTCTGTTAACATTTAACCGTTTTGAACAACAGAGGCGACGTAGTTTAAAAGTGCACAACATTTTATTTAAAAAAGACGTTTGACATATGTATGCACATGAACACTGAACAAATGAAATGATCTCTGAATGATCTCTGCTTCATATGCAGCTGCTTCAGATTCCTCCTGGGCAACCGCTATTCTCTCCTGCTCCAACGTGTGTTGTCTCAATCCACGTCGTCTTCTCCTGTAAAATTCTCTTGTCTCGTTAAAGGCATTCATTGTGTTAAAAACCGTGGAAATCCTCCGCTTGTAATCCGCTATTTTTTTTCTGTGTTGTTGAGGAGTCAGTCTCGTCCTTTATACGTCAGCAGTGTAGCGCCACCTCGATCCGGCCCACCCCAGCAATTCTCGGTTTTCCGCGGTTGTGATGGAGGCGCAGCCGCGGGAGAAACAAGTAAAAAAGAAAAGAAAAGAGTAGCGCAGAACTATATAGTGGAAATGTGGCTTTTATGTAGTCTTCATAGACTTCAGTAAGCCTTCGATACTGTTTCACGACAAGGACTTTAGCAGGTACTCAAGAAATATGGTTGTACAGAAAAGTTTGCCAGCCTGATCGAGGCACTCCATACAGGTATGCAAGCAAACGTGGCAATGAGTGGTTCAGTATCTAAAGACTTTTCAGTAAGCAACGGGGTGAAACAAGGGTGTGTGCTGGCACCTACACTCTTCTCGCTATATCTGGCAGCCATGCTTGAGGTGGCCTTCAAAGACACTTCAGAAGGAGTACACATTCAAACAAGGAAAGAAGCAGACTTGTTCAATGTGGCACAGTTTAAATCCAAGAGTAAGACATCGATAAAGGTAGTAAGAGAAATGCTCTTTGCCGACGACAGTGCTCGAGTTGCACACAGTGTGGAAGATATGCAATCTTTAGTGGAGAAATTTGCAAGAGCAGCTAGCCAATTCAGCTTCCAAATCAACATCAAGAAGACAGAGTGCCTTTATCAACCACCAAAGTTCCAGTTATCAACATCACTACCAGAAGAGATCAGCATTGGTACAGAGCCACTAGTCAAGTGCAAGACTTTCAAGTACCTAGGGAGTACTGTTTCAGAGAATGCTAAGCTGGAGGATGAACTAGCTCTCAGAATGGGAAGAGCGAGCGCTGTGTTTGGAAACTTGAGGGAGAGACTGTTGAACAATCAACATGTGTCTATCCGTGTGAAATGCAAAGTGTACAGAGCGACACTACTGGCTACTCTATTTGTATGGTGCTGAAACTTGGACTGTCTACAGAGTGCAGGTGAAGAAACTCCACGCGTACATGATCAGACACCTTCGAGCCATAATGAACATCTCATGGAAAGACAAGATAACCAACATAGAAGTGTTGAAACAAGCTGGTCTACCATCAATGGAGGACATGCTAATATAGATGAACTTGAGATGGCTCGGACATGTTGAGAGGATGGACCACCAGCGTCTCCCTCGGCAGTTACTCTACTCACAGTTATGCGAGGGCAAACGCAATCAGGGTAGATCAAGGCTCAGATTTAAAGACACTGTAAAAAGAAACTTGAACAAGTTGGACATAGACATGAGTTCCTGGCAGCGGAAGGCTAAGTAAGGACAGAGCTGTGTGGAGGAATCTGATCAGACCTAAATTAAACAGTCATTGTCGCCCACGACAGACTGCTATGATGATGATGGCAAGTTAAGATAACCGAAATTCACAAAGTCAGTGACTTTAATCCTTCAGCAGCCTTCAGACAAACTAAACATGCCAAGATTTGGATTTCAAAATAAGGGAGGTTTTTCCTGCTGTCTGGTTGGTGAGGAGATTTCTAAACATTATAACAGGAAAACAAACTGCATCTTTGGTCGTTTAATTTAATTTATTTCTTTAAATATAATTTTATATTGGGCAAGTGTGGTGGTGCAGTGGTTAACACTGCGGCAGCACAGCAACTCACCCTTGGCCATGGGATCCCTGGTTCGATCCCAGCCCCTGACCAACAGTGATCTGTGTGGAGTTTGCATGTTCTCCCCGTGTCTGCGTGGGTTTACCCCGGGATTTCTCCGGTTTCCTCCCACAGACCAAAAAAAACATGCAAGTTAGGTTAATTGGAGACTGTAAAGTGGCCCTCGGTGTGAATGTGTGTTTGAATGGTGAAGGGATAGCGCTATACCGTGGCTGCTTCATCCATCCAGGTGGATGCCCTGAATTTCTCCTCTGGGGATCAATAAAGTACACAAAGTCAAAGTCAAGTAATTATATTTCTTTGAATTCAGAGTTATTGTTCTGTTCTGGCGCTACAAAATTATGGTCAAAAGTTTAACTTGTATGAGGAAAAAAGTAAAAAAAAATTGCCACATTCTGTTTCAAATTTATAAGAAAAAAACCCAGCAATTTTGTAATAATCTGCCTTTGTCTATTGGACAGGCCTCTTGACTGTCCAGTTTTAAAACTCCTCTTAAAATCCATTTTTATTCTCTGGCATTTGACCCAGTTTGAGACACTGATTTTATTTGTTCTTATTGTCTCTATTGTATGACTATTATTTTGTTTGTGCTGTTGTGTACTTTTGTACTGTATTTTATTGTTTTTATATTTTATTTATCGATGTACAGCACTTTGTGTCAACTGTCATTTTTAAAGAGCTTTATAAATAAAGTTGGATTGGATTAAAAAAAGATAAACATTAACCATAAAATAATCCACAAATTTATAAGTCTCAGATGTACAAGAAAAAAATTACAAATTTGAGGAAAATAGTTGCAAATTTAGATAAATTTACAGACAAAAGTAGAAAACTGTAAGAAAATTGTTATAAATTTTGGAGAAAAATCTCAAACCTTGAAGACTGAAGTCATTACTCAAGTTTTTCACTAGGTGCTCTTTGTACCCTTAACTAGAAATTTTTGGTTGTCTACTTTTATTCATTTCAAAGCATTGCTTTTACATGAGTAGGATTTCTGGCTACTATACTCACCTCTGATCATATAATTTAAGTATGCATGAGTAAATTATTATTATGAATGTTTTTTCTCTTCCCTACTCTTTGTCAATGGAAAAAAACAACAACACTAAAATAAAAATACACGACTTCCGGTTATGGCTGCCACGTAGGACGGACGTGTCTCGCTCTGCTCTGCTCCTGGAGAAAAAAATCGGCAAATAACTCTCTCATTTGGGACAGAACGTATCCCAGCATTTGGGCGAGGATATGTCGGCGAAGCCTAAGGCTGGAAAACCAGGAAAAGGAAAAAGCGAGCCGCCGAAACAGTCCAAATTAACGGACTTTCAGGTCTGTGACGCAGCAAACAAGGCTCCATATATGGCGGAGGAAGCTGGCGGCGGTGCGATTTCTGCGGGGAATGGCGCAGATGCGCTGATGGCTGCCATGAGTTCAATGAGAGCGGACTTTTCCTCTAGATTTGATGGGATTATGACAGCGTTGGAAGGAATAAGAAAGGAATTGGGTGACTGTGTAGAACGAACGGCGCAGATGGAGCTCCGTCTCGCTAGTGCTGAAGATGACGTCACCCGTCTTCAATTAAAGGTGCGCACTTTGGAAAAAAAAAATAAATCTCTGGAAGATAATATTTTGGATTTGGAATCTCGGTCGAGACAGAATAATTTGAGGCTGGTGGGTCTTCCAGAGGAATCAGAAGGTCGGGACGTATGTTCCTTTCTGGAAAAGTGGATTCCGGAGGTGCTGGGCAGCGAGGAGTTGCAATCAGCAGTGGTTCTGGAAAAAGCACATCGTATTGGCCCACGGAGAGATAAGGGACCGCCGAGGACCTTAATTATGAAGTTTCTTAGCAACAGAGACAGGATGAAGATCTTCAACGCTGCACGTGCTAAAGGAGAGATTAAACACCAGGATCAGCAGGTGCGGTTCTACCCAGATTTGGCCACAGGAATCCAGCAATTGAGGAAGCAGTTTGATCCCATACGTAAGGAGCTGCGCAACCTTGGGATTCGTCATGGTGTAATCTATCCTGCGAGACTGCTGACCACGTATGAGGGCAGAACCCACATCTTCAAGACCCCAGAGGAGGCGCAGGAGTTCATCAAGAAGATCAAAGAAGAAGAAGAGACTGGTGGGAGCTAAGCATGAACAAAATATAAGGTAGAATAATTAAGCATTTGCACAGGCATCTGACTGACTTGAAGTAAATAGTAAGTTTACAAAATATAGACTGTATTATATATTAAAAAAACAAAACAAAAACAAAACAAAACAAAAAAAAAAAAACTATGATGTACAAAGTTGTTAAAAATTTTGGAGTTAAGTTGGAAAACTACAGAGGAGAGTTAATGTTACGTCATTAAAAGCAGTAGAGTTAGGGCGATTGGGAGGATGAAGAAGGAGTGGCTTAGGCTGTTCCCCGTGGGTGTGGAACGGTCGATGGCTATATCGGGAGACAGAATTTTTTTTTTGATTTTGGGGGGTTTGCCACAAGTGTGGGAAGGGGAAATTTGTTTGCGTGTAGTTTGTAGGATGAATGTTCAACCACTCATGTTTTTGCTTCTCTGTATGAGCATGTTTACACTGCAAGGTAATCCCAAACTCTCTATTGATCATGGACCAAAGTGTTAACCTTAATTTAACTTCATGGAATTGCAGAGGTCTACAAAATTTAAAAAAACTTAAACAAGTTATGAATAAAATAAAGGACATGGGTTCAAGAATTGTGTTTTTACAAGAAACTCATCTGATAGAGGAGGATGTTAAAAGAATTAGGAGTAGATGGCAGGGAAGTGTATTCACCTCTTCATTTTCATCCCGAGCCAGGGGAGTTATGACTCTCATACATAAATCAGTTCCTTTTCAAGTGAAAAATGTAATTGGAGACAAATTTGGAAGATATGTAATCATTCAAGGTTCTTTGCTATTAGAAAATATAAATCTTGTGAACTTATATGGTCCCAATATAGATGATCAGAAGTTCTTTGCTAATTTATTTCTCATCTTATCATCACTTACAGGGCAACATATAATAGCAGGGGATTTTAATTGTACATTGAATCCAGGTGTGGATAGATCAACAGGACTGGATTGTACGCACATTGGATGTAGGATGACTATTAATCATTTTATGAAAGAATTGAGATTGTTAGATATATGGAGAGAAATGAAACCACAAGTTAAAGCCTATTCTTGTTATTCCAGTACCTACAAGACATTCTCACGTATTGATTATTTTTTGATTTCCACAGAATTAAGGTCCAAGATTCAAAACTGCTTTTATGATAACATCGTGATCTCTGATCATGCACCCTGTTGTCTAATATATGTAGATAAAAAATTGACAAAGGAATCAGGTAGATGGCAATTTCAGCATAAATGGCTTCAAGATGAGGAATTTGTCAAGTATATAGAAAAACAGATAGACGAGTTCTTTGACATCAATACTACACAAACATCAGCATGTGTAAAGTGGGAGGCTTTCAAAGCTTTTATTAGGGGACATATTATTAGTTATACAGGATCAAAATCTAAGAAGACTCGAGAGGAGAGAGCTAAATTGGAACATAAAATAAAAAATCTTCAGGAAAAAGTGTATGCAGGAAGTGACCCAAGGTTGGAGAATGAATTACTGATTTTGAGAGCTGAATACGACAAAAAATCAGCGAATAGAGCTGCCTCGAGTCTTCTAAGATTGAAACAATCTTTTTATGAACAAGGTGAAAAATCAGGAAAATTATTAGCATGGCAGATTAAACAATTGGAAATTAAAACACCAATTACCAGTATTATAAGTAAGGGACAGGTAGTTATAGATCCTTTAGAAATTAATAGAGCCTTTAGAGATTACTATGAAAAATTATATGATACCAAAAATGAACCTGATTTAACAAAACTAAATGGGTTTTTGAACGAACTATCTATACCGTGTATTCCAAATGAAAACAGGGAGATATTGGAGTCTAAAATTAGTCAAGAAGAAGTTGGGCTAGCCATTGATAATATGAAATCAGGAAAAAGTGCAGGACCAGATGGTCTTCCAGTTGACCTTTATAAAAAATTTAAGAATAAATTAATAAAACCTTTTTTGGAAATGGTTTTAGAAGCATTTCAAAATAATAATTTACCATCATACATAAATAATGCCTTAATTATACTGCTGCCAAAACCAGGTAAGCCCTCTAATAAATGTGAAAATATGAGACCAATAAGCCTATTAAACGCCGACCTTAAGATAATCTGTAAAATTTTAGCAAGACGAATACAAGAAATTTTACCAAATATTATTAATCGAGATCAGAATGGCTTTATAAAGGGTAGACAAGGCTTCCATAATGTAAGAAGACTATTTAATATTATTTATTTTAATAAAGAAGCACCGGATACAGCTCTCCTATCATTGGACGCCGAAAAGGCCTTTGATAGAGTTGAATGGCCCTTTCTTTTTGAAGTCCTACAAAGGTTTGGACTTGGAAATAATTTCATAAAATGGGTTCAAATAATATACAATAATGCTACAGCAGAAATCCTAACAAATAACAATATTTCAAAACCAATAAAAATCAATAGAGGATGTCGACAAGGCTGTCCACTTTCACCTTTACTGTTTACTATGGCAATTGAACCTTTAGCGATAGCGATACGTTTACATTCACAAATATATGGAATTAAAGTTGGACCAACAGAACATAAAATCTCCCTGTATGCCGATGACATAATTTTGTTTATGTCGAATCTAAAAAAATCAATTCCAACCTTGTTGAATTTAATAAAGAATTTTGGGGAAATATCAGGATATAAAATAAATAAAACTAAATCTTCAATATTAATGCTAAATGAGACCCAGAGAAATTACCCAGCCCCTGAGGTAAATCAATTCAATGTTGTAAATCAGTTTAAATATTTAGGAATCCAAATTATGCCTAAGCTAGAATCAGTCGCCAGTGTCAACTATGAAGCCTTAATGTCAGATATCAATGAGTTAACTCAGAGATGGATGTCACTACCAATGTCGATGATCGGGAGAATCAATATACTTAAAAGTAATATTTTACCTAAAATACTTTATTTATTTCAATACATTCCCTTATCACCACCTTTAGATCTATTCTCAAGAATAAAAAAAAAGTTAGTGGAATTTATATGGAACAACAGGAGGGCTAGATTACGTTTGTCTTTATTATATTTACCATTTGATCGTGGAGGTCTGAAATGTCCAATTTTATGTTGTATTATTGGTCGGCACAACTGAGGTCTATGACATATTATTTTTCATCAAATGATCTCCCTCACTGGACTGAAATGGAATCATACAATTTACCTTTACCTCTTCCCATATTCATATACTCAGATTCGGCAAAAAAATTACAAAAACAAGTTAAAAATCCATTTGTAAAGCATATGATCAAAATATGGTGTGAAGCTAAAAACTATTTAAAAGAACCACAGTTATTGTCACAATTTAGTCCAATATGGGGTAATCAATATTTTAAACCAGGGAGAGCGGACGCTGTATTTAAAGTATGGAATTTAAAAGGGATACAAAAGATTCAGGATTTATATTTGCCATGTGCAGACAACATAATGTCTTTTGAAGAGCTGAGGATCAAATTTAATCTCAATAGAACACATTTTTTTAAATATCTTCAACTTAGAAACTTTATTCGATCAAATCAAAATAAAGCTCTCACTCGACCTATTTATTCATCCTTGGAAAAAATGATGATGAAAGATAGTAAAAGAAAGGGTATTATTTCAGAGTTTTATAACTCACTGACACTATCTTCAAGTGAAAATTCACTGAAAAGATTAAACTACTGGAAAGAAGATCTGCAAATTGAAATTTCAGAGGAACAATGGGAATTGGCTTGTACAGAAGCTCAAACCAAATCAATAAATGCACGCCTTAAATTGATACATTTCAAATGGTTAATGCGGATGTATGTTACACCGGAGGAGTTAAATAGATATAACAAAAATATACCAGATACATGCACAAAATGCATGGAAAGTAAAGGAACCCTATTTCATTGTTTATGGGAATGTAGATTAATAAGAATGTTTTGGGAAGAGGTGAGGGTAACAATTGAAAAAATAATCTCAAAACAAATCATATTGAATCCTAAACTGTTTTTGTTGGGTCTGTACCCAGAAAAGCATAATTTTAATAAAAGTGAAAGAACATTCATAGACCTCAGTTTGCTTAATGCCAAAAAATGTATTGCACTATTATGGAAAAAGACTCATAGACCAGATGTGACTCAGTGGTTAAGACAGATGTTAACAAACCTTCCATTAGAAAGAATAACATATATACTAAAATCAAAGGAAATTGTGTTTGAGAATATATGGAGACCTTTTATTGATTATGTAAAAAATTTAAACATAACTCTTGAAGAAGAAGGTGAATGATGTGTGTGGACCTTGTAAATTCCAAACTGGTGAACATAATATGTATACTTATGTAATGGATTGTCTAGACTAAACAGAGGAGCATTGTTGAAGACTTGATTTTGTTGGTGGTTGTTGGTGTTTTTAGTGCATTTTTTTTTTTTTTTTTTTGTAGTACCTTAGTGTTAGTGTTTGATTGTTTGTATCATGTTTGTTAAAAAAAAAAAAAAAAAGGTTCAATAAAGATATTGTGGAAAAAAAAAAATAAAAATACACATTTTGGTTGATCTGTGTGGAGTCTGCATGTTCTCCCCGTGTCTGCGTGGGTTTACGTCGGGATTTCTTCGGTTTCCTCCCACAGGCCAAAAGCATGCGTTAGGTTAATTGGCATCACACTGGGGATTCTAAATTGTCCTTAGGTATGACTGTGAGAGTGATTGGTTGTCTGTCTCTGTGTTGGCCCTGCGATGGACTGGCGATCTGTCCAGGGTGTACACCCTGCCTCTTGCCCAAAGATGCTGGGATAGGCTCCAGCTCCCCCACGACCCGAAAAGGATTAAGTGGAAGAAGATGGATGGATGGTTATTTATGTAAACCATGAAAAAAAAATAAATCCTGCAGGACAAAACATGACACTTGGTATTTTCTAGCCTGTTTCTATAACACCATAGACAGAGAACCTGAATTAGACAGGGCTCAGAGAGGGAAAGATGAGACAGAAGAGAGGAGCCAAGGAGAGTAAAGTGTTCAGGCAGAGGGTCCAGGAGAGGTGAGAGCACAGGAAGGAGAGAAGGATGACACCAGTAAAAAAGTCCAAACAGAGGACATCTCTGTTTTTTTTTTTTTTTTTTTTTTTTTTTTTTTTTTCTCTCGGCGCCACACGAGTCGGCTGCCTTTTGCAACAGCGGCTCGATTCCGAGTCTTTTTCCCTTCCTCTCTCTTTTGATCCGTCTTTTTTTTTCACCCCACTTATATCACGGACACACAGATCGTCCTAAATGTCTCCTGAGCCGGTGGACGGAGCCACTGTCTATAGCAGGATACGATACAGCAGAGAACAGCTGCTAGCATTCAACCGCCACCCCGGTCCCATTGGAAAAACTCGACATACCGAGAGAACTGAGGCGAAAACGCCGCGGCTGCCGGGCTGGAGTAAGGCGGAGGACAAAAAATATAAGGTACAGACCCTCCCTTCCATCTGTTGTCATGGGAAATGTACGGTCGATACTGGGAAAGTTAGATGAGCTAGCGGCTATCTCCCGTTATGATAGCACATACCGGGAGTGCTCTCTCCTTTTGTTTACTGAGACGTGGCTAACTGAACTAGCAGCAGATGCTAACATTGAGCTGGAGGGTTTTCACATGATACGAGCTGACCGAACACCAGACAGTGGCAAGGCTAGGGGCGGTGGAGTGATAATGTATGTTAACAACAACTGGTGCAGACCGGGACATATCACTGTTAAACAACGACACTGCAGCAAAGACATTGAGTTGCTAGCTGTTAGCATGAGGCCTACATATCTCCCGAGAGAACACTCACACGTGATCTGCATTGTTGTTTATGCAAATCCGACGGCGAACGCTGGGACAGCACGTGACGTCATCCATTCAGTAACCAGCAGGCTGCAGACAGAACACCCAGATGCTCTTCTCCTCATCTCAGGCGATTTCAACCATGTTTCACTGTCTCCCATTCTACCCACGTTCACCCAGTATGTCACATGCCACACTAGAGACAATAAAACACTGGATTTATTCTACGCAAACACTAAGGAGGCGTACACCTCATCACAACTCCCCCCACTCGGGAGATCGGATCACAACTTGGTTCATCTCCGGCCGGTGTACAAACCCCTAGTGCACAGACAACCTCCGGCCATGCACACTGTGGAGTTATGGTCTGAGGAGACAATGGACACCCTAAAGGGCTGTTTTGAAGCCACCGCCTGGAAGCAGCTCTGCGATCCACATGGTGAGGACATCGATGGCCTCATTCACACCTTCACGGGCTACCTCAGCTTCTGTGTGGACAAATCCGTTCCCACCAAGACCATACGGCGTCACTCAAACAACAAACCCTGGATCAACCCTGAGATAAAAACACTTCTGAGAGAGAAGAAGAGGATCTTCAGGTCAGGGAACAGGGAGATGCTGAAGTCCGTACAGAGGGAGCTGAGGAGAAAGATCAGAGAAGGCAAGGACAGCTTCAGGAAGAAGATGGAGGACAAGCTGCAACAGAGCGACATCAGCGGGGTCTGGAGAAACCTCAAAACCATCTCGGGGCTCCAGAATACCTCCCCCCAGGCCACAGGGGGCAGGGAGTGGGCGAACAACCTGAATCTGTTTTTCAATAGATTTGACCAACCGCCCTCCCCCTGACTGCACAACAACCACTGCTGCCTCTAAAGAAATCAAGTCCTGCTGCCCACTCCCCACTCCACCAACACCCCCCCACTCCCAACACACAGCCCCCCATCCTGACCCTGACCAGGACCCAGGTGAGGACGGAGCTGAGGAAGATCAAGGCGAGGAAGGCGCCGGGACCGGACGGCATCAGCGCAAAGCTCCTCAAGTCCTGTGCAGACCAGCTGTGTGGGATTGTGACGTATATCTTCAACATGAGCCTGAAACTGGGGAGGGTACCACAGCTGTGGAAAACATCTTGTGTGGTACCTGTACCAAAAACTTCCCACCCCAAAGACCTGAACAGCTACAGACCGGTGGCCTTGACGTCCCACTTGATGAAGACCCTGGAGAGACTGCTCCTTGCTCACCTCCGCCCCCTGGTGGAACCAGCGATGGATCCACTCCAGTTCGCCTACCAGCATGGCATTGGGGTGGAGGATGCGGTGATCTTCCTCCTTCACCGTTCTCTGTCCCACCTGGAGAAGCCCGGGAATATGGTGAGGATCATGTTCTTTGACTTCTCCAGTGCTTTCAACACCATCCAACCGATGATCCTGAAGGACAAGCTGCTGCGCGCAGGGGTGGACCAGCACCTGTCATCATGGATCCTGGACTACCTCACGAACCGGCCTCAGTTTGTGAGAACCCGGGACTGTGTGTCCGACACGATCATCAGTAGCACGGGGGCCCCCCAGGGAACGGTGCTGGCTCCCTTCCTGTTCACTCTTTATACTGCGGACTTCTCACACAACACAACACACTGCCATCTACAGAAGTTCTCTGATGACTCTGCGATCGTTGGCCTCATCTCCAATGGAGATGAAGCTGAGTACAGAGGGCTTATCCAGGACTTCGTGGACTGGTGCCATCGGAACTGCCTCCAGATCAACGCGAGGAAAACTAAGGAGCTGGTGGTGGACTGCCGCAGGCATGGGCAGCCCCTCACAGTACCAGTAAATATACAGGGAACAGACATCGAGATGGTGACATCCTATAAGTACCTGGGTATTCATCTGAACAATAAACTAGACTGGTCACACAATACTGATGCACTCTACAAGAAGGGACAGCGCAGGCTGTTCCTGCTGAGGAGACTCAGGTCTTTTGGTGTACAAGGGGCGCTGCTGAAGTCATTCTATGACACGGTGGTGGCATCAGCCATCACTTTTGGAGTGGTCTGCTGGGGCAGTGGCATTACTGCAGCCGATAGGAAGAGACTGAACAAACTGATTAAGAAAGCTAGCTCTGTCCTGGGGCAGCGCCTTGATCCGATGGAGGAGATAGGAGAGAGAAGGACGGTGGCTAAACTGTCATCTCTGCTGGAGTCCGAGTTCCACCCTATGCAGGACATACTGAATGCACTGAGGAGCTCATTTAGCAGCAGACTACATCATCCCAGGTGCACAACCGAGAGGTTTCGTAGGTCCTTCCTACCAACGGCTGTCAGACTGTACAACCTAAGCAGGGCTGCTCGCAGAGATAGCAAAAAGACGTAACAAACTAATAGTTTTTTGAATGCAAAAGATGCAATAGACTTACACAATGGTCCCCTCCGGCATACAACTAGGAACATACCGGTCGCTATGGAGGGTGAGAATATGTATGGGCACATAATCATACCATGTAGGATAACTAAGTAGACGGTTATGCTGTTTCATTCCATCTAGCAACAATGCTCTGCACTGTGTGTGTTTATATATTTGCATATTTATTCCATCTAGCTACAATGCTCAGCACTGGGTGTGTTTATATATTTATATATCTACATATTATTCCATCTAGCTACATTGCTCCGCACTGTGTGTGTTTATATACTTGCATATTTATTCCACCTAGCTGCAATGCTCCGTACTGTGGGTGTTTATATATTTACATATTTATTCCATCTAGCTACAATGCTCTGCACTGTGTGTTCATATATTCATATATTTATTCCATCCAGCTACAATGCTCTGCACTGTGTGTCTGTGTGTGTGTGTATATATATATATTTTATAGTAATACGTACATATGTTTATTAGCTGCTCTTGCTTGCTTGTTTTTTTTCTTGCCTTCTGATTGTTGCTCTGAGTGTTGCTATCCCTGTGCTGTTGCAATCCTGGAATTTCCCCGTTGTGGGACTAATAAAGGCTTATCTCTCTCTCTCTCTCTCTCTCATCTGGATGGGACCCCAACTGGCCCAATATTCCAACATTCAAGCCTTGGTAGTACAATACTTCAAATGGTAAGTTCCATTATGCAATATTACTGTGCAAAATTTAAAAAAAAAAAGTGTAAAAATTACAATCGTGTCATGTGTTGTTCCCCTTCCCCCGGAAAAATATGTTGCCACCGTGCCAAGGTCTTTAAGCCAGAGGAAACACTGAGTTACCATAGCAGCACAGCACTGACTGTCAATCACATCTATCCATCCATCTTCTACTGCTTTTCTGGAGGTCCAGGTCGCAAAGGCGCCAGCTCAAGCAGAGAAGTCCAGACCTCCCTTTCCCCAGCCACCTGTTTCAGCTCTTCGGAGAGAATTCTAAGACGTTCCCAGGCCAGCTGGGAGACGCAATCTCTCCAGTGTGTCCTGGGTCTGCCCCAGGGTCTCCATCCAGTGGGAGGTGCCCAAAACACCTCAAGTGGAAAGCGTCCAGGAGGCATTCTGCTCAGATGCCCAAACCACCTCAACTGGCTCCTTTCAATGTGCAGGAGCAGCGGTTCTACTCTGAGCCTCTCCTGGATGACTGAGGTCTACACCCCATCTCTAAGGGTGAGTCCAGTAATCCTACAGAGAAAGCTCATTTCGTCTGCTTGTATCCGCGATCTCATTCTTTCAGTCATTACCCAAAGCTCGTGACCATGGCTGAGGGTAGGAACGTAGACTGACCGGTAAATCGACAGCTTTGCTTTAGAGCTCAGCTCCCTCTTCACCACAACAGACCAGTACAACATCCACATCACTGCAGAGGCTGCTCCAATCTCTGTCAATTTTCACTTCAATCTCCCCTCACCTGTGAATAAGACCACGAGATACTTAAAACTCCTCCACTTGGGGAAGGAGTTTGTCCCCAACCCGGAGAGGACAATCCACCTTTTTCTGGCTGAGGACCATAGACTCGGACTTGGAGGTGCTGATTCTCATCCCAGCCGCTTCACACTCGGTAGTAAACCGTCCCAGTAAGACCTGTAGGTCATTGATTGATGAAGCCAACAGGACAACATCATCTGCAAACAGCAGAAATGAGATCCTGTGGTCACTGAACATGACACCCTCTGTTCCTTGGCTGCACCTAGCTAGTCTGTCCATAAATATTATGAACAGGATCAATGACAAAGGGCAGCCCAACTCTCACTGGAAACGACTTTGGCTGGGTGTTGGCAATACAAACCAAACTCTTGCAACGGTCGTATAGGGACTGAATAGCTTGTATCAACAAGCCCGATACCCCGTACCCCTGTAGTACCCCCCACAAGAGACCACGAGGGACGCGGTTGAATGCTTTCTCCAAGTCCACAAAAGATATGTGAACTAGTTGGGCAAACTCCCACAATCTCTCGAGGACTCTCGAGAGGGTAAAGAGTTGGTCCGATGCGCCACGGCCAGGACGAAAACCACATTGCTCCTCCTGAATCCAAGGACTCTCCTCTCCTGTACCCCGGCACAAACCTTCCCAGGTGTGATCCCCCTAAACTTGGAACACAATCTCCGGTCCTCCTTCTTAAAAAGAGGAACCACCACCCCAGTTTGCCATGCCAAAGGCACTGTGTCCGCCCTCCACGCAATGTTGCAGAGGTCTGCCAACCATGACAGCCCTACAACATCCAGGGCCTTGAGGTACTCAGGGCAAATTTTATCCACCCCCGGGGCTCGGCCACCAAAAAGATTTTTTAACCACTTCTGCGACCTCAGCCCCTGTGATGGGCAAGTCATCCCCCTCTTCCTCAAGCTCTGCTTCCTCTGTGGAAGGTGTGTCAGTGGGATTGAGGAGATCTTTGAAGTATTCCTTCTACCGCTCAACGAGGTCCCCAGTCGAAGTCAGCAGCGCCCCATCCACACCATACACAGTGTGGACAGGGAGCTGTTTCCCCCTCCTGAGCCGCCAGTTTGCCAGAATCTCTTTGAAGCCAACCAAAAGTCTTGTTCCATGGCCTCACCGAACTCCTCCCACACCTGAGTTTTTGCTTCAGCAACCACCCGAGCTGCACTACGCTTGGCCTGTCGGTACACCTCTGCTGCTTCAGGAGTCCCACAAGCCAACCAAGCTCAATAGGACTCCTTTTGGCCCCCCTAACCACTGGTGTCCCACCACTTGGTTCAGGGGTTGCCACCACGAGATGCACCAACGACCTTGCGGCCACAGCTCTGGGCAGCCGCTTCAACAATGGAGGTGCAGAACAAGGCCCATTCAGACTCCATGTCTCCAGACTCCCTTGGAATGTGGTCCAAGTTCTTCCAGAGGTGGAAGTTGAAGACTTCTTGGGCAGGGGCCTCAGCCAGACATTTTCAGCACATCCTCACTATATGTTTAGGCCCATCAGGTCTAGATCCACCCTGCCATCGGATCCAACTCATCACCAGGTGGTGATCAGTTGACAGCTCTGCACCTCTCCAGTGTTTCCTCTGGCTAAAAGACCTTGATGCAGTGGCAACATATTTTTCCCATTGGTGGGTGGGGGGGGCAGTAAACATACCGGAATACATTAATTTTATACCATTTATTTCTTTTTAAAATTTTACACAGCAACGCTGCATATGGAACTTACCATTTGAAGTATTGTACAACCGAGACTTGAATACTGGGCCAGTTGGGGTTCCACCCAGATATCCTGTGTTTAGACTTTTTAGTGGTGTTATCCTTCTCTTCTTCATCTGCCTGAACACTTTCCTCTCCTTGGCTCCTCTCTTCTGTCTCATCTTGCCCTCTCTGAGCTCTGTCTAATTCAGGTTCTCTCCGTCTATGGTGGTATACAAACAGGTTAGAAAATATCAAGTGTCATGTTTTGTCCTGTATGGTTTTTTTTTGTCATGGTTTACATAAATGACAAAAATATGTGTATTTTTTGTATTTTTATTCTAGTGTTTCTTTTTTTTCCCCATTGAGAGAGTAGGGAAGAGAAAGAAACATTCACAGTAGTAATGTACTCAAGCATACTTAAATTATATGATCAGGTGGGCATAGTAACCAGAAATTCTACTCATGTAAAAGCAGTGCTTTGAGACAACCAAAAATTTCTACTTGAGTTAAGGTTAGAAAGAGCACCTACTTAAAAACTTTAATGACTTCAGTCTTGAAGGTTTGAGGTTCTTCTCCAAAATTTATAACAATTATCTTATAGTTTTCTACTTTTCTCTGTAAATCTAAAGTTGAAACCATGTTCCTCAAATTTGTAATTTCCTCTTGTAAAACTGGCTTTTGTACATTTGAATCTTTATTATAAACTTGTGGATTATTTTATGACTAATTTTTGTCTGTTTTTTAAAATAAAATTACTGTTTGTTTTTTTGGGGTTTTTTTTTTTAGATAAATTTGAAACAGACTGTGGTAATTTTTTTTTTTTACTTTTTCCGTATAACAATTTACATTTTTGACCATAATTTTGCAGTCAAAACAGAACAATAATTTAACTCTGATTACAAAAAAAAATATTAATAAAATTGTATTTAATGAAATAAATTAACTTAAATGACCAAGGATGCCGTTATTTCTGTTATAATATTTCTTTATATTTACAGTTGTTTTGGGTTTTTTTTAAGAAATCTCTTCACCACCCAGATAGCAGGAAAAACCTCCCTTATTTTGAAATCAAATGTTGACACATTTAGTTTGTCTGAAGGCTGCTGACGGATTAAAGTCACTGACTTAGTGAATTTCGGTCATCTTAACCAGCCAGGTACATAATAGGGAACTGCAGCAGACTCTAAAGACATAATTCACCACAATATGTATTCATGTACAGAATGATCTGCTTAGGCAGTTATAGTTGTGCTCTCAGGCTTTCTCATCAGGCACCTCTCTAGGCAGCCACTAAAGGACCTCAGTTTAGAGTGAAGAGAGCTAGCGTTTTTAGCTGTTGCTTTGTGTCACTGCCGCTGGAGAATAAAAACGGCATGCCTGCTCGTGTGAGAAAAGGGAGAAATTGCCAGTCTCTTCATTCCTGCAATTCCTACAGAACATAACTTAATATTGTAGTGGCTGTTGAAATATATCCTCAGCAATTCATCAGTCCCCCTTGCCTTTCCCTTCATATAAAGCCGGCTGCATATGAATTCTAACCACATCTCTTAGCTAAGCGACTCTTCCATTATTACTCCCATTTCCAGCGGGTTAAAACCATGATAAACGCTAGTGCTTACATTTCTCTTGTGATTTTTTTCCGCGTTTAAAGTGCATTAATAAACTCATGTTTCTGTTGGACAGTCACGCTTAGCGAGACACTGCCGACTGACTGACTGGAAAACTTGCGTGGGCGGGGCACTTCCAAACTCCGCGCGGATGACGGCCATGCGCGTTGGTCGTGTGTGCGCTTGCGTTAAGTCATTGCTTCATATATTTTTCTTAATAAATTCATATCTCCTTGGCGAGGCGGTAAAATTTCTGGCGAGGCAGCCCGCCACCAAGAAATGTTACCAGAGAAAACCCTGCCTCTCTTTACCCGCGTGTTCAAGACATATGGTCGCAGGTCTGGTGACACGATAACAAAATCGATCATCGACCTGCAACCTAGGGTGTCCTGGTGCCAGGTGCACATATGGACACCCTTATGCTTGAACACGGTGTTCATTATGGACAAACTGTGGTTGCCACAGATGTCGAATAACTCGACACCACTCGGGTTCCGATCAGGCAGGCCATTCCTCCCAATCACACCCCACCAGGTTTCACCGTCGTTGCCCACGTGCGCACTGAAGTCCCCCAGTAGGACAAAAGCATCTGAAAGAGGAGCACTTTCCAGCACACCAATCAGAGAATCCAAAAAGGGTGGGTACTCTGAACCACCGTTTGGTTCCGAGCACCCATTTCCCAACCCGAAGGCATAGGGAAACTACCTTTTCATCCACTCAGGAGAACTCCCAATGTCGAGGCAGCAAGGCGGGGTGGGGAATACAAGAATACCCAGCCCTGCTCGCCACCTCTCGTCCGGGGCAACTCCAGTGTAGGCCAAGTTCCCCTCTCCAGGAAACTGGTTCCAGAACCAGAGCTGTGCGCTGAGGTGAGCCCAACTATATCAAGCTGGTGTCTCTCAACCTTGTGCACCAGCTCAGGCTCCTTCCCCACCAGAGGTGACATTCCGTGTCCCAAAAGCCAGTTTAGAAAGCTGGTGATCAGACCACCAAGGACTCTGCCTTCAACTGCCACCTGATCTACATAGCACCAGACCCCCATGGTCCCTCCTACAGGTGGTGAGCCCACTGGAGGTGTAGCAATCACATGTGAGAGTTTATTTTGTATGCAGCAAAACATAAAAAAAAAAAAAAAAATCACACAAAATATTTAGTCACAGCAGTGCAACAGAGTACCTTTTTTACTTGACATGTTAATACCAAACCATTTACTTGACTGATGTATGGGTTAAGACCAGGAGCACATGTTTAGTGAAGAACTGATTTAGAGCCTTTATTTATTGGCCAATTAATACAAGATAGAATGATAAGATTAGCTCTCCGCAATGTAAGCAGGTGCTCTGTACTGCTGTGATTGAATACTGTGTGTATTTTTGTGTTTTACTGCATACACCCTAGTGCTGCCACTCATTTTTGCCACTCAGTGCTTTTTAACTGCCATCAGTTCTGTCTGGTGAAATCATACGCATACCCTCTATTGGCAAAAGTAGGGGTGTCAATAATATACGTTCTCACAGTGAACCATTTTGGTGTAGTACATAAGGTGTTTTTTGCCTGGGTTCCACATGGACATAGACCGTCTCCCCCAGCAGTGCTGAGTTTTGTTTTGTTTTTTTAGTCTGTGAAAATCAGTGTGTTTGTTGCCTTTGCTTGCAGACACAAGCACAGTCGACAGTTTCTGTTACACTGGTGAAATGTGTGTTATAACTTGTTGAAGGCCACACAAGTAGAGGTAACTTTGCTGGCCTACTACAACACTGGACTCAACTGCTGTTTCCCACAGGAGATGAGAAATGTCAAATGAAGTAGAAGAGGCTAGCGTGGAGGCATATGGGATAGAGTAACAACTAACCCAAACTTAACAGCTGTTCTGACAATTTTCCTGGCTTTTAGAATCCAACAATCCTTGGACAATAAAATGGATCATATCCGACTTGTCTAAGGAGGGAGCTAAGGTGGTTTGGGTAATCAATCAGGATGCCTCCTGGTTTCGGATACATCCCAGTGGGAGGAGACCCTGGGCCAAAACCAGGACATGCTGGAAAGATCGTTTCCCAGCTGGCCAGGGAACATCTTGGTATCTTCCCCGAAGAGCTGGAGGAGGCAGCTGGCGAGAGGAAAGTCCAGGCTTCTCTGCTTAGACTGCTGCCCTCATGACCTGGATCTCCAGATAAGAGGTAAAAGATGGCTGGACATCCGACTGTTGGGGTCTGCCTAACACAATGTGAGTAACTTTTCCCATTTTAGGATCTAATAATAATAATGATTTGCATTTATATAATGCCTTTCAAGAAACTGAAAGTGCTTTACAATGATAAGATAAGATAAGATAAGCCTTTATTAGTCCCACCATGGGGAAATTCCAGGATTGCAACAGCACAGGGATAGCAACACTCAGAGCAACAATCAGAAGGCAAGAAAAAACAAGAACAGCTAGTAAACATATGTACATATTACTATAAATAAATATATATATAGAGAGAGACACAGTGCGGAGCATTATGGTTGGTGAATGTGCAGCAGAAAGTCTAAGCTCTCTCTCCGCGGATGCGGCGGGCCAGCTGGAAGTCTTTGGGCATGATGGTGACCCTCTTAGCGAAGAAGAGACCCACCAGGTAGGCCTCGCTGGCCTCCTGCAGAGCCATGACGGCAAAGCTCAGGAAGCGCAGGTCGGTCTTGAAGTCCTGAGCGATCTCCCTCACCAGGTGCTGGATGGGCAGCTTACGGATGAGCAGCTCCGTGGATTTCTGGTAGCGACGGATCTCTCTCAGAGCCACGGGCCTGTAACGGTGAGGCTTATTCACTCCGCCGGTGGCCGGAGCGCTTTTCCGAGCAGCCTTGGTGGCTAGCTGCTTCCTGGGGGGCTTTTTCCTCCAGTAGATTTTACGGGCGGTCTGCTTGGTTCTTGCCATCGCTCTTTATTATTCTGTCTTATATTTCTTGCACGCCGCCTAAGCTCCAGCCCAGCACCCGCGTCGTTTTCGCTACAGTTCCCGGTATGTCGAGTTTTCCGTTAGCGCTGGGTGGTGGTTGAGTGCTAGCTAGCACTAGCTCTTCCTGCTGTAACGTCGAAAATCCATTATTCATTCACTCCACAGACAGATAATGGTAGTGGTAAGCTACTACTGTAGCCACAGCTGCTTTGGGGCAGACTGATGGAAACATGATTGCCAATCTGAGCCAAGTCCCTCTGCAACCACTACTGAACATTTATGCACATTCATACCCAGTGTCATGGACACTGGAGGCAAGGGTGGGTAAAATGTCTTGCCCAGGGACACAATGGCAGGATGTCTGGGGAGAGTGGGATTCAAACTGCTAATGCTCTGGTTATTGGATGACCCGGTCTACCTCCTGAGCCACTGCCACCCACAATCTATTCATTTCCTGGCCAATAAAACAGACCACATCCAACTAAGGTCTACCCAGTACAACATAAGTTACTGCTACATTTTTATTTTCATTGAAATATGGCACTGAAAAGTGACAATCGTCCTGCTATGGATGCGACTGACCGGTAGAGTCCGTTTAAAGTAGTAATGATGTGATAGCATGTAAGCACTGTTCATCACTGACAGAGTTAATTATCATAAAGTGCATATGATATTTTCAAAATTTAATTTAATGATCTTCTATTATTTATTTTGTCTTGTTTAATTAAATAAAAAAATTAACTGACATTATAAACAGCTCTTAATCAAAATGAGCAATTTCATGTTTGTAGTATTTTCACTAATTGTACAAAAAAATGAACTAAACCATGACTTCAGCGTTCTCAACTATATCCTAGCTAACCTACCTTAAGGAAGGGAATGACTTCTGTCATGATGGCTTTGATCTGACGGTCCAGCTGCTGCGTGTCAATCTGAGGGCAGTGCACATCAGCTGCTGCACCTCCTGCTTACACACAAACATCATTTTATTTGAAAATTCACAAGTTTACAATAATAAGGGAAAGTGCACCATTGTGTTGCCACAGATATCTGCACATGCACACAGGCAGGGTCATGTCGCTAGGTACCTTCCACTGGCTCAGCGGGATTAGCAGAGCAACATTCAGCATTTGAGCTTTCGGAAACACCTGCAGAGCTGGAAATGCAGGGGTTAAACTCAGCTTTAAGCTTCATGCGCTCATACTCCCTGATCCTTGCCAGAGCTTTGTCTAAATGAATCACTGTGTTGCCTGTCAGAGCAGCAAAGAGAAGGGGGAAAAGAAGAGACAAGAGGGATAAGTAAAGTTCAAACAATGAAGGTGGATGTCATGGATATTATAGCAAACAGGTTTACACAACAGGATCAAAGAGTCACTTCTAATTTGTGATACTTGGAGGGGAAGTTTTCTATTGCCAAACAACCTTATTGTGAGGGATGTTATCCTTTTATTTTGGGATACGAAGTTGATCCTGGGGTGTAAACTGGTTAGATTACAAAGACCCGCCATGAGAAGCGCTGCTGGGAAAAACAGCTGAACAAGCACCTCATTCCCTGCTGTTTAAGGCAGAAAACAAAGTATCTCAGCTGTATACTGGAGCATGGCGACAGGTGGTCAACACAGCTGGATTTACATACCCAGGTCGTCGTTTGCAAAAGGCTCTAGGTTGGAGGAGGTTGACATAGTGCTCTCATTGTCGACAGATTCGGTGTCGTCACATTTCTTCATCGTAGCCTGTGCAAGTCTCAAGTTCTTTTCCACCATCACCTCCTGAAAGAGAGGAGCTTTCTGTATCAACATTGGCATTCCTCCCCAGTAACATATCTACTTAAACAGCTGCTTTTTAAATAAGGTATGGACTAAACTGTGGATACAAGCACTCTTTATTAGGGATAGGCATCGTCAGGACTTTATCAATACCAATACTGCTTATCGGTACCGATACTCTTATTGATACTACGCTATAATTTGGTGCAAAAAATAAAGACATGCTGCACACCCTCAGATTTATAGAATGTTGTATTTGTAAATGTTTCATGAGGCTGTTGGTGTTACCCCCTTTACTTACAACAACCTTTTTACAGCGTTTACTCTGGTTCAGAGACTTTGGCATGGGAGCAACTGCAAATATTTTTTTTTTTTTTTTGTATTTACAGTGACAAAGACAACTGTCTGTTGCCATTGTCGGACAAGTATATCCAGCTGATGGCATTTTACAACAAAAGCACATAACGGAAAAACAACCATTTTAACTGAACCACAATAAGGGGCTTTTATTTTGAAATGATTCAGGAAGTGTTAAGCTGTGTACAGTCTACTGAGGGGAAAAAAACAAACAAAAAAAACCAAAAAAAAAAACAGGCCGTCAATGGCGGAGTAGCTCATTCCAGCATGACAAAAATCACCCCAGGATCGTGCAGATCTCCTGACCACTTACTTTGACTTTAAGCAGACCCTAGATACAGACCCGTCTAGAATGTGCTTAAAGTCAAGGTCAATGGCCTAGGACAAGTAATGGTTTTAGTGAAATCATAAATGCCCAGACCTCCTGACCTCTGACAATCACTCTAACCTCAACCTGGATGCAGACCTTCCTGAGGATCACTGTGAGAATTAAGGCAATTGCCTGGGAGTAGTGACTTTCTAAAATCATGCAAGTGCCCAGATCTTCTGACCCTTTGACCTTGACCACAACCTGGATGCAGACCCACCTCAGGATCACTGTGAGTGAGTTTGGTGAGCGTCAGGGCAAATGCCAAGGAGGAGGAGTAATTCCTGTGAAATATGGACGGAGGGACAGAGGCCACGTCATCACATTAGCTCCTTTCGGCTACACCAAAATGAGCTAAAAAAAAAATTGTCAATCCACCACTTATGGTGTACAAATTTTAAAGTTGCTGAGCAGGAATTCAAGGATTATTTCTCATTTTTATGGCCATTTAAGGCATTGATTTTGGAGCAGCACATCCTTCTCATCCCTCCTGTTGGTCCAATCTAGCATCAACCATTTGAAAATGCCAGCTATGTTTGAATGAATTCATGTTACATAATAAAAATTGATAACAGCACCATTTGTCCAGGGGGTTATCAATACTTAAGTACTGACCAGTCAGGAACCTGTACCAATTTAGTACCGGTTCTCGATACCCACCCCTACTCGTAACACACCTGATGACAGCAGAGGCTTCACATTTCAGTATTTACCCATTCATAAGAAAACGGATAAAGCATTAAACCAACTATTAATAGATTCCACAGATGCAAAAAAAAAAAAAAAGTTACATATCACATACATTATAGAAAACGTAATGAAGGCTTCCCTTGACAATCTCTGAAAATAGAAAATTAGACATTTCATCCATCATTCATGGAAAAAAAAATGCTTTCTCTAGACAGACAAAAGGCCTGGCTTCCAATTAGCACTACTCTGGGGATCTTGGAGCAGAATAAAGTAACATGTCTGCTCTAGAAAAATAAAAGAGAAATGGAAGGGGGGGAAGGGTGTCACTTTTTTATAGACATGCTTCTGAAGCTGTCAAGTTTAATTCAAAGACAATGAAGATAGGGGAGGGGAAATTAAAATCAGAAAATAAAGAGTGACAGAATGATGAAAAGGGACAAGACAGAAGGAATGAAAGGAGACAAAGCTGGGTGAGAAGCTAATGAATGATGTATTGGAAAAAATAAGTGTGGTGTGGGCTGGCAATGAAGAATAACAATTTGGATTTAACATGGAAACTACGGCTGGGTGATGTGAACTAGGGCTACAACTAATGACTATTTTGGTAGTTGACTAATCTCCATCCATCCATCCATCTTCTACCGCTTTTCCGGAGGTCCGGGTCGCGGAGGCAGCAGTTCAAGCAGAGAAGCCCAGACTTCCCTCTCCCCAGCCACCTGCTCCAGCTCTTCAGAGAAGATATCAAGGCGTTCCCAGACCAGCTGGGAGACAGTCTCTCCACCGAGTCCTGGGTCTGCCCCGGGGTCTCCTCCCAGTGGGACGTGCCTGAAACACCTCAAGTAGGAGGCGTCGAGGAGGCATCCTAATCAGATGCCCATACCACCTCAACTGACTCCTTTCAATGTCCTTTCAGTTGACTAATCTGTTTTTTCAATTAGTCAACTAATTGCAATTATTTCTGTCATGTTCCGTTATCTGTGCTTCCTGTTGGCACGGCTAATGATCGGGGCTCCAGTGCACATTTCAGCTCATCTGTTCAGTCTGCACACCTGAGAATATCACCTTGTTCTCAGTCTCTGCCTTTAATCGTTTTATAAAAGGTCCTCACAGCTAAATAAAATAACGGCCCATCAAACATGAGTTCAAAACTTGACCTTGATAGCTTAATCAAAAGTGTTTGTAGCAACACATTTGTCAGACATTACAAAACTATATTTAATTCATAATGTACAAACAAGAAAAGCGGCAATTTTTCATGTTTTAGAGGCTGGAATATTAATATTTTTTATTTTTTCCTGGAGAAGGGTACACAAGTGATCAGTCTTTTAGTTGACGACTAATTTTCTGACGATCAGCTAGTTCACTGAGTAATCACTGCAGCACTAATGTGAACTCTAATTAATCAAGATTGATCAAGTTACTTTAGTTTCAGTTTTTACAACAATATTTTAATGTGTATAGATGCGTGTATTTATTTATTGTTTATGGAGATATACACTGGTATGCCCACTAAATAACCACATTTATTATAAAGAGAAGTTAAAGTGGTCATTTACTGCACTTTTTCCACATTTTAATAGCTCACACATGTCTTAATGAAATGTTTGTGACATACTTTGTTCACATTTTCTGTAATCTTTTTAATTATTGAAGCAAATTTGTTTTTTTATTTTTCCTGGCTTTCTTTAAACACTCTGATTTAAGACCTGTCACATGTCACTTTAAGAACCTTCCTTTACCGTTTCAACTCCGCCCTCCCACTTATGTCAGTTAGCCATTATAGCTGACTAGCTTCTAGCCTCCTGGCTCGGTTGAGCAGCGCTCTGGTTCACTGATCCACAGTCGATTGTGTGTCTTGCGTCAGTCCGGTCCATTTCCCAATAAATTTTGCTGTGATTCCACAACAAATCACTAACACCACGCGCTGGACGATTGCTGCAACCCAAGGCGAGCTACTGAGCCAAGGGCACTCAAAGAGCAGTGTGGCTCTGTGCGACTCCACTCTGCTCTCACAGCCAGTTGAAAGCTGGAGCGACTACACTGCCTGTGAGAGCAGAGCAGATCCATGGAGGACGGTGGGGTTGCTGGCCGTGAGAGCCAGCAGCATCTAGTCCCAGAACATTTCGATTGGAGGGAGCTGGAGGCTTCGTCATGATTCTGTGGCGGATCGCACGTACCGGTATTATGCCAATAACTTCCCCGCCGATCTGAGGGAGTTCTCGGCATAACACCAGAAAGTAGCCCTGGTCCCAGGCCATAAAAGCGACCGGTGTGCCACGGCAGGCAATCCGCTGTGGAATCACGATGAAACCACTCTGAGATGGGCCAGAGTGAACCAGGTGGTAAGATCTGAAGAAAATAATATAAGCCGCACTTGGGTCAAGCTTCCCGTTACCAGTGTTAGCTTGGGGGCTAATAGGCTACCTTTAGCACCACTTCCATATAATACAGACAGCTAGGCAGGCATATAATAGAGCAGTGGGCTGGTCTCAAGGACGGCGGTGGGTTGGCTTTTACTAAATGTGACGTTAACGATTTCCACAAAAAAGTCAAAAACGTTTCTAGCAGAGAGAAATGAGATAAAGGCTGTGTGGGTTTTTTTTTTTTTTTTTTTTTTTTTTTTTAAAGAGAATTGACTGATTTGGAAATTTTTGGATAATTAGGTGACCAGTAGACTCATTTCTGACAGTTAAAACCTACAAACACACCATTTTTCATTCAATGACCCCTTTAAACAGAGCTGCTGATGACTACTGCTGCTGAGTGACCTAGGGCCTCACGTATAAAGGATTGCACAGCTTT
This sequence comes from Pholidichthys leucotaenia, assembly GCA_020510985.1. Classification (NCBI taxonomy): domain Eukaryota; kingdom Metazoa; phylum Chordata; class Actinopteri; order Cichliformes; family Pholidichthyidae; genus Pholidichthys; species Pholidichthys leucotaenia. The sequence continues at coordinate 221,217,237 of CM035848.1, read as the reverse complement.
CATACTAAATGGTGTACTCACAAAATCTGAAACGTATGTGCCCACAGAAATTTTAAGCTGTATAAAACTGTTTGCACTCCAGATTCTCCACTCATTTTCTTTATATATCCCACTTTACCATGAAAACCAGCACACGTGCACAATCTCTTTACTCCGCCTTGGTTCCTCCCACTAATGATTATGTAATTAACTAAAAATGCCCCTTCTGTCACTCTTCTGTCAAACAATGATCGTCACTCCTGCGAGGAAGCGCAACATAAAAAAATAACTTGACGGAGTGCGATACTGAGCTATTGATAACTGCAGTGGAGGTCAGAAAAAATTATTTATTTTATTCTGACAATCCAGAATCGATGTTAAACCCAGTAAATGTAGGTATACGGAGTGGACTGCCATTACAATAGCATTCGAAGTGGAAATGATTAAGAGACTGCCAATTTCTGATCTTTCAGTGATCTCCACAGTCACCAGAGTCTTCCTCAAAGTTTTGACTCAATCCAAAGCACACAAGGATCTCCTAAATGATCCCAAAGATGAAAAAAAAAAAAAAAGGGCCAATCTCTCAACGACCACCGTGCTGTGTAAAAGGCAGCCAGGCTCAGACTTGCACAGTGACTGAAATAAGATAAAATGGTCTGGCATTAAAGCTGAAGTCAATATGCTGGGGTGACTGGGGAGCTGGCGGGGGGGGGGGGGGGGGGCTGTGAAAGAAAGCCCTTGATAATCCACACATGAGGGACAGACAGACAGATGTGATGTTCATCCATCTTCTACTGCTTTTCCGGAGGTCCGGGGTCGCAGAAGCAGCAGTTCAAGCAGAGAAGCCCAGACTTCCCTCTCCCTAGCCACCTGCTCCAGCTCTTCAGAGAGGATACCAAGGTGTTCCCAGACCAGCTGGGAGACATAGTCTCTCCAGCGAGTCCTGGATCTGCCCCGGGGTCTCCTCCCAGTGGGATGTGCCCAAAACACCTCAAGTGGGAGGCATCCTGATCAGATGCCCAAACCACCTCAACTGGCCTCTTTCAATGTGGAGGAGCAGCGGTTCTAGTCTGAGCCTCTCCCGGATGTCTGAGCTCCTCACCCTATCTCTGAGGGTGAGTCCAGCAATCCTACGAAGAAAGCTCATTTCAGCCGCTTGTATCCGCAATCTCGTTCTTTCGGTCATTACCCAAAGCTCGTGACCATAGGTGAGGGTAGGAATGTAGATTAACTGGTAAACTGGTAGATTAACTTCCATCTAGCTACAATGCGCCGCACTGGGTGTGTTTATGTTTATATATCTATATATTTATTCCATCTAGCTACAATGCTCCGCACTGTGTGTTTATATATCTACATATTATTCCATCTAGCTACATTGCTCCGCACTGTGTGTTTACATATTCATATATTTATTCCATCCAGCTACAATGCTCTGCACTGTGTGTCTGTGTGTGTGTGTGTATATATATATTTTATAGTAATATGTACATATGTATATTAGCTGCTCTTGCTTGCTTGTTTTTTTTCTTGCCTTCTGATTGTTGCTCTGAGTGTTGCTATCCCTGTGCTGTTGCAATCCTGGAATTTCCCCGTTGTGGGACTAATAAAGGCTTATCTTATCTTAAATCAACAGCTTTGCCTTAGAACTAAGCTCCCTCTTCACCACAACAGACCGGTACAACGTTCGCATCACTGCAGATGCTGCTCCAATCCGTCTGTCAACCTCTCGCTCCATTCTCCCCTCACTCGTGAATAAGACCCCAAGATACTTAAACTCCTCCACTTGGGGCAGGAGCCTGTCCCCAACCCGGAGAGGACAATCCACCTTTTTTCCGGCTGAGGACCATGGACTCGGACTTGAAGGTACTGATTCTCATCCCAGCTGCTTCACACTCAGTGGCAAACCGTCCCAGTAAGACCTGTAGATCATTGCTGGATGAAGCCAGCAGGACAACATCATCTGCAAACAGAGATGAGATCCTGTGGTCACCAAGCATGACACCCTCCATTCCCTGGCTGCGCCTAGAAATCCTGTCCATAAAAATTATGAACAGGATCGGTGACAAAGGGCAGCCCTGGCGGAGTCCAACTCTCACTGGGAATGAATCCAACCGAGTGTTGGCAATACAAACCAAACTCTCACAATGGTCGTACAGAGACCGAATAGCTCGTAACAACAAGCCCGATACCCCCATACTCCCGAAGCAGCCCCCCACAAAAAACCACGAGGGACGCGGTCGAATGCCTTCTCCAAGTCCACAGAACACATGTAAACTGGTTGGGCAAACTCCCACGAACCCTCGAGAATTCTCGAGAGAGAAAAGGGCTGATCTGATGTGCCATGGCCAGGACGAAAACCACATTGCTCCTCCTGAATCCGAGGTGTGATGTTAATAAATAAAAGTAATAAATGAACACCACTGAATACTGCTTCAATCTTACAGCTGAATTTAGACTAGTTACAAACCAAATATGTGTCAGAATCCAAATTATGCATGATAACCAGACAGAACACACGGCGCTGCACAACATAAAAGCCTTTTATTTCCAGATTATAATCTCCAAACAGAGATATTTTAGACAATGGAAACATCTCTTCACTACGATGCAGCTGCATGAAAATGTCTCTGCTGCAGCTACCGGGGTTCACCTGCAGGGATTCGCACATCATCTGCCTCACGGCAGATATTGCGCTGCAGCTGGGGCTTGATTAAAGTGCCTTTTGCCAACCAGAATTCCTCCCACAAGAGATGGATCTGTGCGCGTTGCCTCGTGAGTCAACTGTATAATCTCTGGCAAATTTTATTATAGCTATGTCACATTTACAAAAACAGGATCCAGTTTACAAGAGTGCTGGCTGGTCCATGAGTAAGGCAGGTTATGTGGGGGAAATTAGTTATCATTTATTGGGATTTCAGTGTGCTCACTAAGCAGAGTTAGGCTGTGTGTCCCCAAAACGTATTTTGTCACCTGACCGCCCTGAGCATTTTTTTCCCCCCAGCATTTGTGCATAATGTTGTGGGGGAAAAAAAAGCCTGTGCCCTGTATCCCAGAAACAGCTTGTCACTCTCAGCTCAACACTTCCACTTTCCTATGGTCAGACTTTCTTCTGATTTTTTTAAATCAAATCAACCTTTATTGTCATATTGCTGTACATACAACTGTAGTGCAGGCAAGATGAAATTGTGTTTCTCTCGGCATCCATATAAGTAAAAGAACATGATTTAAGACACACTCACGCATATCCTCACCCCCCACCCCTTCACACATCCCTGAGACATACTTGAAAAAAACTAACCAGAACTATAATATACAAATGATATGCATAGTGTCTGTAGGTGCAGTAGTATGTATGAGAGATTCCGGGTCAACTGTTCAGCATCCTGACAGCTTGTGGAAGGAAGCTGTTAATCAGTCTGGTGGTTCTGCCTCTGATGCTCCGGAATCGTTTGCCAGATGGCAGAACTTCAAAGTGTTTATGCAGAGGGTGAGAACGGTCCTTGACAATGTTCAGTGCCCTGCTCCTGCAACGGTTCTGAAAAAGTTCTTGGACAAAGGGGAGGGCGACTCCAATTACCCTCTCAGCTCCTCTGACTATCCTCTGCAGGGCTTTTTTGTCTGGCATACTGCAGCTGGAGTACCATGTAGCAATGCAGTACGTCAGAACACTCTCCACCACACCTCTGTAGAAGGTCCTGAGGATGCAGATGGGGAGAGAGGCCTGTTTGAGTTTCCTCAAGAAGTGCAGTCTCTTCTGGGCCCGCTTCCTGATCCCCAAGGAATTCTTGCTCCAGGTCAGGTCCTGCGAGATCTGCACTCCCAGGAACTTGATGTTCTCCACTCTCTGCACTAAACAGCCGCCGATGCTGAGGGGGATGTGTTCAGGCTGTGACCGCCGGAAGTCGATAATCATCTCCTTCGTTTTGTCCACGTTAAGCACCAGATTGTTCTCCCTGCACCAGCCCTCCAGGTCTCTCACTTCTTCCCTGTACATTGATTCCTCATCCCTCTGAATAAGTCCCACCACCGTGGTGACGTCTGCAAACTTAATAATCTGGTTCCCCTCGTGTCTGGATACACAGTCATGAGTTAGAAGTGTAAACAACAGTGGACTGAGTACGCAGCCTTGAGGGGATCCGGTGCTCAGCATGACAGAGATGTTGTTTCCAACCCGGACAGACTGAGGTCTCTCAGTCAGGAAATCCAGGATCCAGAGACATGTGGTGGTGGTCAGACCAAGAAGGAGTAATTTCTCCATCAGTCTCTGGGGAATAATGGTGTTGAATGCTGAACTGAAATCAATGTACAGGAGTCTGGCGTAGGTGTCTTTCTGATCCAGGTGGGTGGTGACAGAGTGCAGGGTGGTGACTATAGCATCCTCCGTGAAGCGGTTTGAACGATATGCAAACTGGAGCAGGTCATGTGATGCAGGGAGGCAGGCTGTAATGTGTGGTTTGACAAGCCGTTCAAACACTTCATCACAATTGGTGTCAGTGCAACAGGACGATAGTCATTCAGACAGGACACACCTGGTTTCTTTGCCACCGGTACTATGACAGAGGTCTTGAAGCATCTGGGAACGATGGCCTGACTCAGGGAGATGTTATAGATGTCAGTCAGTACATCCGCCAACTCGCACGTGCAGTCTCGGAGCACACGTCCCAGAATGTTGTCCGGACCTGCAGCTTTACGTGGGTTGACCCTGGTTAAGGTCCTCTGTGTGTCTGCTGTGTTCATGGTGAAAGCTGGTCCAACCGATGGTGGGGGATGGGCCAGCCCTCCCTCTGATTGTCGGGTTTGATGTTTCAAAACGTGCAAAGAAGTTGTTAAGCCTGTCTGGAAGCGAAGCGTCGTCATCATCGACCCCCTGCCTAGACTTATAGCCCGTCAGTGTCCGAACTCCCTGCCACATCTGCTTGGTGTTTCTAGTGTCACAGAGGTGTCCCTGGATTTTCTCCGAATAGGCGCGCTTCGCTGTCTTAATTCCCTTCAAGAGCGCAGACCTGGCTGAGCGGAGGGCGATCCTGTCCTTCGCTCTGAAGGCTGCATCTCTGGCTGTAAGCAGCGAGCGCACCTCTGCGGTCATCCAGGGCTTATGGTTTCCCCGTACAGTGATGGTCTTCACTGTAGTGACATCCTCTGTGCACTTCGCGATGTAGCTGGTGACCGTTTCAGCATACTCCTCCACATCTGTCTTGTCTTCCTGGGAGGCTGCTATTTTGAAGACCTCCCAGTCTGTGTGCAGAAAATAGTCTTTCAGTGCAGAGGTTGCACTCTCTGGCCAAATCCTGATTTGTTTCACTACTGGCCTGCTGCGCTTCAGTAGAGGTTTGTAGGCAGGCACCAGCATCACAGATATGTGGTCAGAAAGGCTGAGGTGGGGGCGAGGTATTGCCTTATATGCATCTGTGTTTGTGTACACTAAGACCAGAGGAGAGAATATGTTGGACTTAAAGTCTACACATTGTTTAAACTTGGGGAGCACAGTCTTTAAGCTTTAATAGCAGTCTCTAAATAACAATGGACAGGAAACGTGTTTTAGCAGCTCTGGATGTGAAATATGATGACACAGAAAGCAGGAGTCTGAGTACAGATGAGTACCGCCCTCCTATGTCCCGACCACGCAGCAGTTCTGATTGGCTGCTTAGGTCCAACATTGACGAGTGCAGATGCAGTCTCTGAAAAGTTTAACTTTTTTCAGCTCTGAGTGCCCTGAGCACCGTGACAAGAAACAGCCACCGCCGAGAGTGTTTCAGCGCTGTAAACACTGGACTACATAGAGAATGAATGGAAAACAGCCGCCCAGAGCTGAAAAAACGCATTTGGTGGACACGCAGCCTTATGGCGATAAATCACGTAATAATAATCAGGTTTTTCACATACTAATTCATAGACAAAGCATTAACAAGTGGAAACATTATTTTAACATATTCCGTGAGTTTCAGTTGTTGTGTAATTTGGCAGACCCCCCTGATAAAGCCAACAGAATTTTGTAGACAGCCAGAATTTCTCACGGCAAGTGGAAACTGTGTCTTGGCCCGCAGATTCTCACATCACATTTGTTTTTATACATCCCACTGTGTGCGTGAAAAATCATCATACGGCGTGTTTTTGTGTGTGCAGACCATTCATACATGAGGCCCCAGGTATCCTGCTTTGTGTGGGACTGCACAACATTTTGACCTTTTTTCAGCCATCCCACAAATTGATATGTTGTCCTGCATTCTGATAGCCTCGAATTTTCAAAGGCTGTATTGACGCTTTACAAGCTGCAACTTATATCCAGTAGCTGTGAGGAAAGGACAGGCCATCATCTCAGGGGCATAAGAGAGTTACGCCCCTCCTATTGGCATCTATAAAATTTGTAAAAAGCAGAAGTTACATGGGTCATGGAGCTTGAATAGTTCCAAACATTGGAATTTTCTCCATAGATTCATTTCATGAAGTCCATTTCATAATCCCAGGTAAGTTAATGAATGACCGTTGTTTTGGCCATTTTGCCACTTAACCTGTAGATTATGTAGTCTGTGATGGTATTTTATTTCTCCAGATTTTTTTTTCATGTTTATCTGGATGTTTATCTGGGATAAAACCTTATAAACTTGCTTGATATTAATTTGCTCAAAAAGTTTGTCACACAGGTAAATGGGTGAGGGCACAGTTTCTGAGAGACAATAGAATGGGTAGTCGCATAATATGACAGGACATGATCAGAATCAGAATAGCTTTATTGCCAAGCATGTTTACATGTAAACATACGAGGAATGTGACTTGACATTGGGCGCGCTCGATAAGCGCTTCCCAATGACGCGGCAGCCATGCAAGGCGCCTGTCATACAGTGGAGGGTAAAGAGGGGAATGGGGGGGGGGGGGAATGACACAATGGGCAGAGAGAAAAAACATAGTTAATCAAAATAAAGCTCGTATGAGCAAAATTGTGATTCCATAGAAAAAAAACCTCTAATGCACAATTAGCAGACAATACAGATCACACAATAACAAAGGAGCAAAAGTTGAGAGAGACAGTGTAAGTGTGTGTGTGTCAGTGTACGTATGTGTATCAGTCATGTAATGTTGTGTGCGGTGTGTGTATCAGTCAGTTACTGGTAAACAGCAAAAATCCTCCCTGAGCAACGTTTAGATATTATGTCTAATGTCCTCCAAACATAGATAGCATGTCCTCGAGAGTTCATTCTCTCAGTGCATGTCCGATGGTAAACTCCATGCTGGTCACATAACGCTGTCCTTGAGAGATCAGATTACTGCGCACCAGATGTTTATGTTAGGGAGAAGCAAGAAGCAAAAACTCTCTTCTGCCTTATCATCCTCCTCCAGGAGGAATGTAATCTTCAGGGCGCCGAATCAAGGTCTAATAGGCACAGTTCACTCAGAGCATAGAATTTTCATCTCTCATGCGATTCTGTGCTTCATAATTTCCATATACAGGCTTTAAAATCATTCCCTGGAGAGCACCAGCGACTCCAAGATATATTCCACCTACTGAATCAGCCACCATTCAGTTCACCATTTGCCGCTATCAGTGCACCCCCCAACTGGTCAAATTGTTGAAGAAGCTTTGCCGGGTCCGCATTTTGATCAGCTCTCCCAACTTCTTTAATTTCTGATACATCAGGAAACTCCAAAGCCAAAGTAGAAATCCTGTGATCATAAGCCAAACAGACAGATGTCTTCCGCATCTCCAGTCGAATCACACAGACACATGAGTTCCCAATTGTCCATGAGTCTCCCCACTTGGGCTCCCCCTGGCCCGATCTTCTTTTAAAGTGGTGTCAATCGCATTTAAAGGCCAGCTTACCAAATCCATGATTTTCCGTTTGGATTAAGATTCAGCCAGAAGAAGAGCGACACAGACAGGACACAGCAAGCTGGGATCAGTGAGGGAGTAGGAGGGAGAGGAGAGGAGGAGAAAAGCGTCTGCTCTCTCTGAAAGCCGGAAGAAGGATACGAAATGATATGAAAACCTGTGATCGAGCAATAATTGTAACAGGATATGACTTATCGTGTGCACAGTAATTGGCGTAGTATTAGCAGCCTAACTGTGCAGGACCATGTTAGGGTGGATTTCAAAGACGGCAAACAAAAATGAAGTAACTTTACTTGAAAACATGAAACCATGAGAGACATGTTTACCAGCAAACCTGCTTTCTAAGAGGACGTAAAGTGTAATAAGGTAGGCAGCTACCAAATACAGTTCAAGATTTCCAATGACCAAGATTTCTAATGTAAGCACTGTCGTGAGGAGGCCAGGCCTACTGATGGTCGACCTATGACACAGATGGTTGTTGGCGATGACAAAAATGGTAAATGACATTCACTTATATAGCGCTTTTATTCTCATCTCTAGATGACCAAAGCGCTTTACAGATCCTGCTATCCACACATTCACACTGATGGTGGCATAGCTGCCAAACCATGATGCTGTCCAGACCCACCAGGAGCAATTGGTGGTAAAGTGTCTTGCTCAGGGACACAACGGCAGGATATCTGGGAAAAGCGGGATTCGAACCACCAACCATCCGTTATTGGACGACCTACTTTACCTCCTGAGCCACTGCCGGGGCGGCAGTGGCTGGAAGCTGGAAGTGGTGGTATCTTTCTGCTACCTGGGTGACATGCTCTCTGCTGGTGGTGGATCTGAGCTTGCTACCATCACGAAATGCCAGGCTGCATGGAACAAGTTCAGGCAGGTGCTCCCAATTCTCGAGACAAGCTGGCTCCCACCAACCTCAAAAGGCCGTATCTACAACTCCTGCGTGAGGAGCGGGTTGCTGCACGCCAGCGAGACATGGACCATGACTGCTGCCCGTCTTAACCGTCTGCGGCATGGATGTGTGGCGTCTCCACTGAGGATGAGGTCAGCTTGCAAGCACTCTTGGTAAGGCTGCAGCTGGACGACCTCGAGGATGTGCTCTGCATGCGCTATTTGTGTTGGTTCGGCCATGTGGAGAGGAGTGTCGGTTGGATTAAGAAGGTCATGTATGTTGATCCTGGTAGCAGCAGAGGTCAAGGAAGAGGAAGACCGAAGAAGACATGGCTCAGGGTTTCCTCTGGTAACATTTCTTGGTGGCGGGCTGCCTCGCCAGAAATATGACCGCCACGCCAACAAGGAGATATGAATTTATTAAGAAAAATACAGTATATGAAGCAATGACTTTCCACAAGCACGCACACGAACAACGCGCGTGGCCGTCATCTACGTGGAGCTTAGAAGCACCCCACCCGCGCGAGCTTTCCAGTCAGTCAGCAGGCAGTGACTTGCTAGCGGCAGCAGCATCTTCGTGGAAAAGGAGTGAAAACCGAGAAGTCAAACAGCAGAAATGGACTCCATTTGAAGAGAAACTTTGTGAAGAAGTCCACCGCTTCTTCATTGGTGAAATTCCTGGCACATCAGTGCCTTGGTGCTGCCTATCGGGTGGGAGTGAAACTACAAATGATGGTTGTGTGCATGCGTCAACTGCTTGGCCTGGGTACATGAAAAAAGTGAGCATGTACAGCGCCATGTGCGTGCCGGACTCGTCCAAAGTGTTCGCGGACCAAGGCTGACTAGAGGGGAAGTGCAGCATAATAAGGATTGACTGTCCGACAGAAATATGAGTTTATTAAAGTACTTTAAATGCGGGGAAAAAAAATCATAAGAGGTATGTAAGTACTGGAGGCATTTATCATGGTTTTAACCCGCTGGAAACGGGAGCAATAATGGAAGAGACGCTTAGCTAAGAGATGTGGTTAGAATTCAAATGCGGCCGGCTTCATATGAAGGGAAAGGTAGGGGGGGACTACTGAATTGCTGAGGATATATTTCACCAGCCACTAAAATATTATGTTATGTTCCCAATTATGTACCTGGCAAGTTAAGATTACCAAAATTCACAAAGTCAATTACTTTAATCTGTCAGCAGCCTTCAGACAAACTAAATGTGCCAGCATTTGGATTTCAAAAAAAAAAGGGAGGTTCTTCTTGGCGGTGAGGAGATTTCTAAAAAAAACAAAACAAAAAAAAAACAAACACACACACTATAAATATATAGAAATATTATAACAGAAATAACGGCATCCTTGGTAATTTAAGTTAATTTAAATCATTAAATACAATTTTATTAATATTTTTTCTTTGTAATCAGAGTTAAACTATTGTTCTGTTCTGACTTCAAAGTTATGGTCAAAAATATAAATTGTTATAAGGAAAAAGTAAAAAAAAAAAAAAATACCACAGTTTGTTTCAAATTTATTTAAAAAACCAGTAATTTTATCTAAAAAAAAAAAAAAAAAAAAAAACAGACAAAAATAAGCCATAAAATAATCCACAAATTTATAATAAAGTTTCAAATGTACAAGAAAAGTCAATTTTACAAGAGACTAGAAAAGCACTCAGAGAGCGCAGACCTCCGCCAAGTACCTCAGTTCCCCCTAATATTGGGATTTTCTCCAAATATAATAGTCCTACATTTATTTTATCTATATTTTCAGATTCCTTGACCATCAAAGCATACCTTTTGCAACTGGATTCACATTGATATCTTTATTAGTTCAGTAGTTATTGACAAAAATGACTTTTTCGGTAATGGCGGTTTTCTTCTGGATATAGCTCCATAGCTTTTGAAGATACAACAAAACCATTGGCACACAACTGATTCCTCAGTGTCTAGTGTCACTGGCTATATTTTGGTGTTTGTTGTATGTTTATATCTTAATTTGTTACCTTACAGTGATGAAAATTCCAAAGATCCCCTATTATTTCCTGTTCTGGATCACAGTATCCGGATTTTTTGCAGGATCCGGATCACTCTTTGATATTTCCTAGAACCTATTGAGATCTTATCCTGTATTTTTTTGGCAAGCGTCCTGACCATTTATTGTGGCGTTATATACACATATGCTAAAAAAATGGCTCTATCTCGCAATAATAAAGAATCCTTTAAAAAATTCCTGCATCCAGACGGTGATCCGGATCACTCCCAAAATCTAATCATTTCTTCCTTGTCCCATTTCGGACTTGTCCTGAAAATTTTGTCAAAATCCGTTCATAACTTTTTGAGTTATGTTGGTAACAGACAGACAAACAAACAAACGCCAGTAAAAACATAACCTCCTTGGCGGACGCAATAAAAATTACGAATTTGAGGAAAATGGTTTCAAATTTAAGATAAATTTACAGAGAAAAGTAGAAAACTATAAGAAAATTGTTATAAATTTTGGAGAAAAACCTCAAACCTTCAAGACTGAAGTCATTACTCACGTTTTAAGTGGGTGCTGTTTGTACCCTTAACTAGAAATTTTTGGTTGTTTAATTTATATGGCACTTGATATTTTCTAACCTGTTTGTATACCACCATAGACAGAGAGAGAACCTAAATTAGACAGAGCTCAGAGAGGGAAAGATGAAACAGAAGAGAGGAGCCAAGGAGAGGAAAGTGTTCAGGCAGAGGGTCCAGGAGAGGTGAGAGCAGAGGAAGGAGAGAAGGATGACACCAGTAAAAAGTCCAAATACAGGACATCTGGGTGGGACCCCAAATGGCCCAGTATTCCAACGTTCAAGACTTGGTTGTACAATACTTCAAATTTTAAGTTCCATATGCACGGCAGTGGCTCAGGAGGTAAAGCGGGTCGTCCAATAACCGGATGGTTGGCGGTTCGAATCCCACTCTCCCCAGATATCCTGCCATTGTGTCCCTGGGCAAGACACTTGACCCACCTTGCCTCCAGTGTCCATAACACTGGGTATGAATGTGTATAAATGTTCGGTGGTGGCCGGAGAGGCCGTTGGCCAGGATTGGCAGCCACGTTTCCGTCAGCCTTCCCCAGGGCAGCTGTGGCTACAGTAGTAGCTTGCCACTACCATTGTCTGTCTGGAGTGAATGAATAATGTAGCTGTAAAAAGCGTCTTTGAGTGTCTATGATAAAGCGCTATATAAATCTGATGCATTATTATTATTATTATATGCAAGGTTACTGTGCAAAATTAAAAAAAGAAATAAATGGTACAAAATTAACATATTCATACATACAGTGGGGCAAAAAAGTATTTAGTCAGCCACCAATTGTGCAAGTTCTCCCACTTAAAAGATGAGAGAGGTCTCCAATTTTCATCATAGGTATACCTCAACTATGAGAGACAAAATGAGAAAAAAAAAATCCAGAAAATCACATTGAAGGATTTTTAATGAATTAATTGGTAAATTCCTCGGTAAAATAAGTATTTGGTCAATAACAAAAGTTCATCTCAATACTTTGTTATATACCCTTTGTTGGCAATGACAGAGGTCAAACCTTTTCTATAAGTCTTCACAAGGTTTTCACACACTGTTGCTGGTATTTTGGCCCATTCCTCCATGCAGATCTCCTCTAGAGCAGTGATGTTTTGGGGCTGTCGCTGGGCAACACGCACTTTCAACCCCCTCCAAAGATATTCTATGGGGTTGAGATCTGGAGACTGGCTAGGCCACTCCAGGACCTTGAAATGCTTCTTACGAAGCCACTCCTTCATTGCCTGTTGGGATTGGTGTCATGCTGAAAGACCCAGTCATGTTTCATCTTCAATGCCCTTGCTGATGGAAGGAGGTTTTCACTCAAAATTTCACGATACATGGCCCCATTCATTCTTTCCTTTACATGGATCAGTCGTCCTGGTCCCTTTGCAGAAAAACAGCCCCAAAGCATGATGTTTCCACCCCCATGCTTCACAGTAGGTATGGTGTTCTTTCTCCTCCAAACACGACAAGTTGAGTTTTTACAATAAAGTTCTATTTTGGTTTCATCTGACCATATGACATTCTCCCAATCCTCTTCTGGATCATCCAAATGCTCTCTAGCAAACTTCAGATGGGCCTGGACATGTACTGGCTTAAGCAGGGGGACACGTCTGGCACTGCAGGATTTGAGTCCCTGGCGGCGTAGTGTGTTACTGATGGTAGCCTTTGTTACTTTGATCCCAGCTCTCTGCAGGTCATTCACTAGGTCCTCCTGTGTGGTTCTGGGATTTTTGCTCACCGTTCTTGTGATCATTTTGACCCCACGGGGTGAGATCTTGCGTGGAGCCCCAGATCGAGGGAGATTATCAGTGGTCTTGTATGTCTTCCATTTTCTAATAATTGCTCCCACAGTTGATTTCTTCACGCCAAGCTGCTTACCTATTGCAGATTCAGTCTTCCCAGCCTAGTGCAGGTCTACAATTTTGTTTCTGGTGTCCTTTGACAGCTCTTTGGTCTTGGCCATAGTGGAGTTTGAAGTCTGACTGTTTGAGGTTGTGGACAGGTGTCTTTTATACTGATAAAGAGTTCAAACAGGTGCCATTAATACAGGTAACGAGTGGAGGACAGAGGAGCCTCTTAAAGAAGAAGTTACATGTCTGTGAGAGACAGAAATTTTGCTTGTTTGTAGGTGACCAAATACTTATTTTACCAAGTAATTTACCAATTAATTCATTAAAAATCCTTCAATGTGATTTTCTGGATTTTTTCTCATTTTGTCTCTCATAGTTGAGGTATACCTATGACGAAAATTGGAGACCTCTCTCATCTTTTAAGTGGGAGAACTTGCACAATTGGTGGCTGACTAAATACTTGTTTTCCCCACTGTATGTGTTTTCTGCCCCCCCCCCCCTTCCCGGAAAAATATGTTGCCACCGCGCCAAGGTCTTTAAGCCAGAGGAAACACTGAGTGGAGGGTGTACATATGGACTGGGCCAAGCTACAACTGGCCCAGGTTGAACCAGCAGACAGGAACCACTGGAGTGGGACTCTGAGAAGTGCAGTCAAGCGGGACCCACCCCAACTGAGGGATTAATTGTGTCCTGTCAAAAATAAGCATGGATGATGATGATGAGTTCTATGCATCCTCCAAAGTCATCATCAATGTGAACCCACTGATGGTGACAGTGTCATTTTTAACACTTATAAATTAGCAGTATTAATATTTTATGATTCTGCTGAAATATTCTATACTTATTTCAAAAAAAATTGTTGGGAGAAACATCACACTGTAAAAGAGTACTCCAGGTGTAGACTGGTTTAATTTTTTTTAATGCAGTTATAAACAAGAAAGTGGAAACAATTCAGATTGGCAACTTCATTTAATGGAAGTAAAAGAAGTTATGTTAATATGTGATTATTTTAACAGTAAATCAAGAGTCAAATGCTAAAAAAAAAAAAAAAAAAAAAAAACACTCTGAAAACAATTAGCATATTTACAAATGTAAAATATTCTAGGCAGTGGTGGCCTAATGGTTAGGGATGTGGACTGGCGAGCGGAGGGTCACGGGTTCGATCCCTGGACCAACAGGATCAGAGCTGGGTGGGACAGATAACATAGCAGTGTTTGCCCCACCCTCTTGAACCCCACTGTGGTGCCCTTGAGCAAGGCCCTCAAGCCCAACTGCTCCAGTGGAGCTGCTCAGTGGCCAAAGGTCAGTCTATGGTTGTACTGTATGAGTGTTAACAGGGTGTCCTTGAAAAAGAGAGGCTGCCTCTCAATGGAACTACCCTGTGTAAATAAAGGTTAAATAAATAAAAAATAAATTCTTACATCAATAAGCTACTTGAAATTAATTTAAATAAAAAACCTAACTATTAACACAGAAGAATATCCATTTTATTCCTTTTAAAACCTGATTTATTTTGAGCTATGTTAGCCTGTTTTACTGTTTTTTTTTCTTTGTTGTTTTTACAAAAAAGTTATGTTTGCACTTTATAATCCAGTCTTATTTTGAATTAAACTTTATGCAGAGTTTTAGTAGAAGAGAAATCTTGTTCACAGTTTAGTCATTCACTGTTACAGTGCATCCACAAAGTATTCACAGCACTTCACTTTTTCTACATTTTGTTATGTTACAGCCTTATTCCAAAAGGGATTAAATTCCTTTTTTCCCCTCAAAATTCTACGCACAATACCCCATAATGACAACATGAAAAAAGTTCTAAGATTTTTGCAAATTTATTAAAAATAAAAAAACTAAGAAATCACATGTACATAAGTATTCACAGCCTTTGCTCAATACTTGGTTGATGCACCTTTGGCAGCAATTACAGCCTCAAGTCTTTTTGAATATGATGCCACAAGCTTGGCACACCTATCTTTGGGCAGTTTCGCCCATTCCTCTTTGCAGCACCTCTCAAGCTCCATCAGGTTGGACAGGAAGCGTTGGTGCGCAGCCATTCTCACATCTCTCCAGAGATATTCAGTTGGATTCAAGTCTGGGTTCTGGCTGGGCCACTCAAGGACATTCACAGAGTTGTCCTGATGACACTCCTTTGATATCTTGGCTGTGTGCTTAGGGTCGTTGTCCTGCTGAAAGATGAACCGTCGCCCCAGTCTGAGGTCAAGAGTGCTCTGGAACAGGTTTTTATCCAGGATGTCTTTGTACATTGCTGCATTCATCTTTCCCTCTATCCTGACTAGTCTCCCAGTTCCTGCCGCTGAAAAACATCCCCACAGTATGATCATGCCACCACCATGCGTCGCTGTAGGGATGGTATTGGCGTGGTGATGAGCAGTGCCTGGTTTCCTCCCAACATGACGTCCGGCATTCACGCCAAAGAGTTCAATCTTTGTCTCATGAGACCAGAGAATTTTGTTTCTCATGGTCTGAGAGTCCTTCAGGTGCGTGCCTTTTACTAAGGAGTGGCTTCCATCTGGCCACTCTACCATATGGGCCCGATTGGTGGATTGCCACAGAGATGGTTGTCCTTCTGGAAGGTTCTCTTCTCTCCTCAGAGGAACACTGAAGCTCTGACAGAGTGGCCATCGGGTTCTTGGTCACCTCCCTAACTAAGGCCCTTCTCCCCCGATTGCTCAGTTTCGACAGCTGGCCAGCTCTAAGAAGAGTCCTGGTGGTTCCTAACTTCTTCCATTTATGGATGATGGAGGCCACTGTGCTCATTGGGACCTTCAAAGCAGCAGAAATTTTTCTGTACCTTTCCCCAGATTTGTGCCTCGAGACAATCCTGTCTCGGAGGTCTACAGACAGTTCCTTTGACTTCATGCTTGGTTTGTGCTTTGACATGCAACGTCAATTGTGGGACCTTCTATAGACAGGTGTGTGCCTTTACAAATCATGTCCAGTCAACTGAATTTACCACAGGTGGACTCCAATTAAGCTGCAGAAACATCTCAAAGATGATCAGTGGAAACAGGATGCACCTGAGTTCAGTTTTGAGCTTCATGGCAAAGGCTGTGAATACTTATGTACATGTGATTTCTTGGTTTTGTTTTTTTATTTTTAATAAATTTGCCAAAATCTCAAAAAAAAAAAAAAACCACAAACTTTTTTTCATCTTGTCATTATGGGGTATTCTGTGAAGAATTTTGAGGAAAAAAATGAATTTAATCCCTTTTGAATAAGGCTGTAACATAAAATGTAGAAAAAGTGAAGTACCGTGAATACTTTCTGGATGCACTGTAAATGGTAGAGGTACTACACTTGGAATATCCTTGAATGAAAACAAATAATCCATGAGTGCAATTACTCCATTGCTGGGAGATAAAGATGGAGATGACATCTGCATTGCCTATTCTAGGAATTTTTATTTTTTAAATCCGGACAAATGAAAATCTGATTTTATCTCGACAGCGGATAACGTATCCCACATTGTCCCACTCAAACATGATCTTTGTTCCACATTTGACTGATTGAGACCTGGTTATCCTATGTCCCTACATTTCACACAGATATACCCATTAAATACTAAACGCCAGCTTGTACCAGATACCAGAAGCTCAGCAGCAATCTGGTTTTCACTGTCCAGTATTCACTGTTACAAATCACTCATGTCTGTTATTCATACAGAATTACAGACATGGGAAAAATTACATTGTTCTAAAGGTCTGAATGCCAGTTTTGGTTAATTTTATGTTTATTGCCCAGGCCTAATGGAGACACAAAAAAACAAATCACAAAAGCTAAAACCAGTTTTAGAATGCCATCCTGAGAAGCAAAAATGTTTCTCTTACTGCATCACTGGTGGTCAGACTCTCACTGGGGGTGAGTTCAGACTGCGAGCCTGCAGCCCAAACGGCAGGACCAAGAGGGGGCATGTGGTCCTCCGCTGCACTCTTCTCTGCCAGGTGACGGGTTACTATGTCCTGTAGTAAACAGAGAGGATAATGTAATTACATCACACTGCAGACTTAAGAGTTGCTTTCTTGACAAAATTATGTTGCTGCCGCCTTTTAACTGGAACACGCAAGCGGGAGCACATTACACCCATCTTAGCCTCCCTTCACTGTGCACTTTAGGGTTCATTTTAAAATTCTTTTATTTGTTTTTAAATCATTAAATGGCCTTGCCCTACCTTACCTCTCTGAGCTGCTTCACCCTTACACTCCTGCTCGGTCTCTCAGGTCAGCTGATCAGCTGCTCCTGGAGATACCGAAATCAAAGTGGAAGCTCAGAAGGGACAGAGCTTTTTCTGTTGCTGCTCCTGAACTGTGGAACAATCTGCCTTTGTCCATCAGAAAGGCTACTTCACTGTCCATTTTTAAAACTCATCTTGAGATCCATTTTTATTCTTTGGCTTTTGACCCAGTTTGAGACATTGATTTTATTTGTTTTTATAAGTGCAGGTTAGTTAGTTAGTTAGTTTTTGTTGCTTTTATTGTGACTATTGTTTTATTTATGTTGTTTTGTACTTTTTAGCTGTATTTTTTTGATTTTATGTCTTGCATTTTTATATTTTATTTATCTTTGATGTGCAGCATTTTGTGTCAACTGTAGTTGTTTTTAAAGTGCTTTACAAATAAAATTGGATTGGATATATAGAAAGCAACCCTCTATTAACTCTGCACCACTTTAGCCTGATCCCTATCAGACAAGTTTGCCTCCCTTTCACCTTTGATGCAGTTTGTTTATCCATCGCACCAAACGTGTAAATCCAGGAATAGTTGGAACCCCAGTCGCTGCTTAGTTATTTTGGTCCTCACGTCTGGCACTATGCCTACACTGTCACTTCAATTCACAAGTTCACCAGGGTGTGACATTCATGTCACTGCAAATTGGAAGCCAACCCATCTGTGCTTGGTCATTTTATATTACTCAGAAGGTCCTACATCACCCTCTCCGATTCCCTTTGGTGCAAAAAAAAAAAAAAAAGATGCTCCTATACCAAAGTTATGGAAAAATTCCAAATATTATGTGTGTAACTCTGTAGGTTACTCAATTTAACATGACAGTTTTTGAAGTCTTATTTATTTTTAGCTTTTAACCTTTTGGTCACACTTCTAATATATGCACTGCTCACAAAAAGTTAGGGATATTCGGCTTTTGGGTGAAATTTTAGGATGCACCTAAAATGCGCTATAACCTTTACAGGTGACCTTAATTTGACCTTTTCTAACCTTTTGAATGCACATGTCCAACTGTTCAATGTTTCAGTACTTTTTGCATAACGTGCTGTTCTCTAACAAGGTGCTTAATGGCAAAATTCACAACAGGTGTTTGCTCTATGAATTGACCAATAAATTTTCTGGTTCAATTACAATTGGTATTTAAACAGTCCTCTTCATCATGCTGTTCACATTTTGATATCATGAGACCAAGACAACACCCAACAAGTGATCAACAGTACCTCGCCATTGCGAGACTTCAAACAGAGAGGGAAGTGGCCACTCAGCTTAGAGCAGGGGTGTCCAATCATGCCATGGAGGGCCAAGACCCTACATGCTTTATCTCTAACCAGCATCTACCAACAGCAGATTTCACTGAATTTCTTCCCACTGATTGCTGATAAGTGAAAACACCTGCTGAAGAGACTGGGTAGAAGAGAAAACCTGCAGGGTCTTGGTCCTCCATGGCACATGATTGGACACCCCTGGCTTAGTGTCCATATAGAGAGACTGGAAGAGTCATAGAAAGACACAGAAGTGGACGTCCTTTGGCCACATCCCACGCTGATGACCGCTTCATTGTGAACAGTGCCCTGTGGAACCGGATGATGAATGCCACTAGACTCCAGGCACATTTAAAGGAGGTGAGAGGCACCCAAGTGTCACATCAGACCATTCAAAACCGTTTACATCAGTGTGGTCTGTGTGATAGATGACCTGCAACAGTACCTGACCACACCACCAGGCACAGCCGTCATTGTCTTGCATGGGCCAGGGAGCATTTACGCTGGACAAGGGATCAGTGGGCCTCAGTGCTGGTCTCTGATGAAAGTCAATTCACACTGAGAAGAAATAATGGCCGCCAACGATGTTGGAGACGTCAAGGAGAGCGCTATGCATCAGCCACTGTTGTCACCAGACAAGCCTTTGGTGGTGATGGGGTTATAGTCTGGGCAGGTATGTTTAGTCAATACAGAATTGCCCTACACCTTGTAAATGGTACAGTGACAAGCCGATGCTACCCAAATTACATCATTAATCCAGTCATTGTGCCCCTGCATGAACAACACAGGCCTAATTTCATCTTCATGGACAACAACGTTCCAGCTCATCAATGTTGCATCACTAGGAAAACAGCTGCTAGAGGCTGGGGTACCTCAAATGGAGTGGCCTGCACTTTCTCCAGACCTGAATCCCATAGAAAACCTATGGGATCAGCTGAGTCGTTGTGGAGAGGCTCGTAACCCCGCACCCCACAACCTCAATGACCTGAGGGCCGCCCTTCAACAAGAGTGGAATGCCATGCTTCAGCAGACAATGTCAACTTGTGAACAGCATGAGACGTTGTTGTCAAGCTGTAATTAATGCTCAAGGGCACATGACAAGTTATTGAGACACTGACATTTTTTGTTGCAGTATACCCACCAATGTTGCTGGCTTTTCTTTCAATGAATTGTTTGATATGAGGAACTCACTATTGCATGCTTCTACTTAAATGCCTTACTTTCATATTATATCACTGTAGCATGAACTTTTTACATTTTCCATAAATTTCACTCATAAGCCAAATATCCCTATAAATATAAATAAGAACTTTGCATCTGGGGCAAATTTTTCCTGTAGAATTCTAAAACAAAATCTGAATAGGAGTATTTGATTAATTCTTCCTACAAAGCTCTAAAAATAACACAATGTTCTAAATTTAAGAAAGAGAGACTTCCTTTTTGGTATACATATTGCAATGTCTTTTTTTTTTTTTTTTTTTAGCTTTTCTAGTGCACACTGAGAAAAGCCCCATGAAAATGGTGTACTCCAGCTGAGAATCAAATACATGTAAAAACCAAATATGGGATAATCGTTTGAGAGCTTCACACTTAATTAGTATTCTAGATGAAGTACTCAAAGAATCTGAAAAAAAAAAAATCCTAAAAAATTGTCAACATTCATGTTCCCATTTGACCATGTATAGCATCATCTTTATATTTTTACCAATTGGTCTTCCTCAAGAGTTTTTTTGTTTTTTTTTAACGCATGCTTTCGAGATCATCTCAGCACTGGAGAATACATTTTAATTTTTAGGAAATTGTCATTTTACATGGAATGACCCAACTGCAGGATCATTTGACCCAGTAGTCCATAGTGAGTGCATGCCTGATGTTACAATAAAACTGATGCATGAAGAAAATTAAATTAAGAAGAATACTTTTGTTCTCTATGGGTTTTTTTTTTTTTTACCCGACAGTTATTTACAGTCTGCAATCCCTTGCAACCAGATGATGTTTTCAAATTCCTTATTTTTGGTCTACAAGTCTCATCTTTTGTTCAGATTGTCTCAGATACGCCTGATTATTTAGGGGAAATATGTCAAGAAACACCATTTCACAGTGCTTCTCTCAAGAACTTGTTGGAGGTATACTGCTAAATTAGACTGTAAATCAATAACAGCAACATGCTGTTCCTCCTCTTGATTGCATTTAATCAGTGGAGGTGATCACGGTAAAGACCTGAAGTGCAGACATTACAGCTGAGAGCATTGTAATCAGGGTTGTTTTTAAAAGCTAACGTTTCCTAAGGGCAAAGAGAAGCTTCAAAAAATTTGTATACAAAATATACAAATCCTTACTGATCAATGGAAATAGAGGATCAAAATAAATATGGACAGTTTCCTAAAAATGAGCCAAAGTAAACCTTTTCTGAAAGATATTTAAAATGAAAATCTTGTTTCGCATTTTTTCCTATCCAGACTTGTTCCATATTCTCTTCAGGGACATCTGAAAGGAAAGAGCCTGAATGCGCTCTAATCTGTACAGAAGAAAATCTTTAATACCGTACTCCATCGGAAGACATCTTTTTTCAGACAACTAGTACAGGAAACACATGCTCACCTGTAGGGAATACAGAGCCCTCTGGCGTAGGTAGTCTGTGTTGAGCAGCTGAAGTTCATGGAAGAGTTCAATCAGAAAATGGGGTCGGGATTCATTCTGGGATATTAAAGAAGCCACCTCAGAGTAGATGGTCTCCCTCAGTGCTTCAAACAATGAAAAGTCACTGCTCGCATCTACAATTTGAAGATGAGACAACATGTGATTTGAATAGCTACTGGCACATTTCTGTTGACAGAAAATGACCCACTCATGGTTAAAGCAGCCATTTTCAAAGCTGAGACTGCTTGTACAGATGTCTGGGTTTTAGTTGAGCCAAAAAAAAAAAAAAAAGTCCATTCATGTGATGATTAAGCATGCATTATTAGGTCTGCATGGTGACATTACCTGGTGCTTCTGTGCATGCAATTCTGTTAGAGAGGAATGGGGTTCTCCAAGCATAAGCTGTTTTTAAGATAAATTAAAAGTGACAAAAGAGGAAATTAACCCAAATGTAAATGAAATCTCATCACAAATGTGCAAAGAAAAGAAAATTATTTTCAAAAAGGCAGAGTTTTATAGTTGCAGGGAAAAAACATTCTGATGATTTAAAGAATAATGAAGAGTAAAAATATACATGGAGAAACAGCAAAGACAGACTGGACAGGTGCTATATTTAAGCTGTACCAGATGAATGGTCATTCCGTTTGTTCCCAAGCTTTGTCTTGCTGTCGAGCTTTTCTTGAGTAAGTTTGTCCAGTAGGCTCTGATTCAGGTCCTTATGGTGGGCCGAGACTGCCCTCTCCTGGACCAAGTCTGCACTGCTGCAAACGCTGTCACTCTCATGGCCTAAGTGAAACACACCACAATTGGAACCTCTGAGGAGCTTGTTAAGTAAAAGTTTTGGACTAACAGCAGAGTGTTGATGCCACTGTCATACCTTCACTGTTCTTGTTGTGTCCTTTACTCCTCTTGCGACGGCTCTTGGGAGTCTTGCTTTTGGAAGCCAGGTTGGCTTGCGCAGAGGCCTTGCGTCCTGCTTTAAAAGTCTTAGTGATGGTGGTGGGATCGATGGGGTCGGGCATGCTGCTGAAACTTTCCTGTGACCCTTTGTCAAAGTCTTGAGGTTGCGAAAGTTGGTTTATAAAAGTTGGGGAGGAAGGAAGGGATTCTTGGGGCTCGGTTTTGGATGCATGATGCCGACCGGTGTTGTTGGGGTGGGCAGTGTTGAGCCACCCGGTCGCCCTGAAACAATGATGGGGGAAAAAAACAGAGATATGACTAACAATGCTTTACAACTGTATTAATGTATTTTTACAAACAAACACAAACCCCTTCTCTGTCGAGGTGTTTAGAGGGGAGCGCTGCACTGGGGGAGGGAAACCCATGTACTCCGTTTTCATTGAAGCGTTGGGGTCCAGCTGCTGTTTCTGATGTTCAGGAGTGGCCTGACCAACCGCGCCATGAGGAAAGTCATTCGCAGCAACAGAAAATGGTGGATGCAAGTTAAATCCTTCAGAGTGACAGAAAACAGGGACTTTGGTTAGTCTCTTAGCAGTCCGAGTTAAAATGGTGACTATTTTGCTATTTACTTCTATACAACTGAGTCACATAAAGCTGTAGTACAGAGAATAAACTAGTTTAAATTTGAAAATAAATTATCATTCTGTAGTTAGTGAAAATGCAGTTATTGTGACAGGATAACTACACCACTGCATCTCCCCTTGGCTCTGTTCAGCCTCTGTTCTGACTTTGTTAAGAGTCTTTGCCACTGGCTGGCTGCTCAACAACAGCTGACACGGATCATAAATGTGCATTTCACATTTAGAGTAGCTTAGAACAGGGGAGAGAGGGGGAGCTGCAAGAGGCAGACAATTTATTTTTCCAAATTACAGTTTTTTCTGGTTTCTCAGATTTCGTCCTGCTCTAGCTTTCTACTTTAATTCCACATTCAAACAGACTGAATGAAAAGACAGAGACAGAATACATTTTTATGTTTATCCTAAATGTGTTTTGTTTGACAATTGAGCAAAAGAGCAAGTGAAGAAGAATGTCATACCTGGGGGAAATGGTGGCAGGGCAGACACTGACGTGTTGTTGGCTGAAGGATGCAGATTGGATGAAAAGGGGTAAATTAATCCCGGAGAGGCTGAAGGACCAGAGCTGGAATCCTGGGATGAACTTTGTTTCTGCGTCTGCCAAACTCCCGCTGAACAGGAAGGCTGCTGCTGCTGCTGCTGCTGCTGCTGCCGAAGGAGGTCATTAAGGACCTGCTTTAGTCTGAAAGAAAAGTTAACGTGTTAAAAAGTTGGCAGCACTCAACAAAAATAAAGTGGGGAAAAGTTTTATAAGGCACTTCCATTCACCTTTGTACATTGTTTTGCTGCCAAGCTAACTGGGTGTAGCACTGATTTAGCTGGTGCATTATCAGGTGAACCTGTGGTGATGACACGTTGTTGGGTAACATGCTGTATTGTCCCGTCAACAGACTCTGCAGCATGTATGAAAGCATCTGGGGACGGAGTTGAAGGAGGCAAAGAAAATAAATTCCTGAGCAAAGTTTCTTTGAATAAAGCTAAAGCGTGAATTTACTAACCTGCTGGTCCTGCATTAGCGTCTGACACATGCTGGTACTGAAGTCCAGCTGTCTCTGTAGTTGGCTCATCTGTTCCTGCCAGTGGAGCGAGCCCTCGGCACAGGATAGCTCAGAGGCCCAGCGCAGGTTCTCCTGACGCCGTATGCCCCCGTGCTGACTTGCAGACTGGTTCAAACTTCTGGGCTGTTCGTTGGCTTTTGTTTTGTTGTGAAGCTGCTCACACGCCTCCCCCGTAAAGGCCGCTGGAGCATTAAGGTTACTGGAGACAGAAAGCAAGCACGTAAGTTTAAATGATACATCAGCATTGTGTAGTTAGACAAACGTTTCTTCTGTAACGAAGTCTGACCTTCTTTGATTCTTCCTGTTACTGTAGGAGCGCTGGTTCCTGCTGGGCGAGTAGATGTGCAGATCCTCATCAGAGCTGCTCTCTGTGCACTCCTCTTGCTCCTCTTCTTCTGCACCCATCTCTGAGTGATATTCGTCATCATCGTCATCATCATCGAGGTGACAAGGAGAGGACCCCCAGGTCGCCATTGTTCTAACACACATTAGAAAAATTGTTAGAAAATGTCTATGGAACAATAAGAAGGTGGTGAGAAACAAGAGCTGGGGTGATGGGGATTGTAGATTCCGTTTATATTAAAAAAAAAAAAAAAATTAAAAAAAAAAAAATGACACCATCCATAATAAAATATGTTAAAAAAAAAAAAGAGGTATGCACAAATTAGACTTTAATAAGAAAAGTCGCTGTACTAACATATCTTACCTTTCATCCTGACTAACGGGCTGTGTGGGTGCACCAATGCACTCCTGGTCTTCAATCTGAGAGGGGGAGTCGGTGAGACCGCTGCGCCTCTGATGTTCAGCCATCAGTGACTCCAAGTGTTTTCTGCGCTGCCGCAATTCCTCCCTCAGAATTTGGTGACGACGCATTTCTGACCAAAGCTGTCAGCAACACAAGAAGAGAAAGAGTTCACAGCTCTAAATATTGACAAAATGCACAGTTTTGATGTGCAAGCCAGAATCAGTCACCTCATTATCGGTGACTGAAGAAGTAGCTGCTTCTGGGGCGGTGGGTTTGAGTCCAGCCGAGTTGGTTTTGGGTCCAGATGAGGAGCCCTGGACAGGGGCGGGAGTGGAAACCGCAATGGGGACTTTCCTCAGCAAACCCTGCTGACTCATTGTGCTGGACACAGATGACTGGAGGAGGTGAGGGGAAAAAAAGGGAAAAAAAATATTTTGCTTTATCACTAATTTACAAGCAAAGTTTTGCTAGAATGACTGAAATATGGTTCATCACAGTCACAATATATTGCACTGGATTATGAGAGAATTTGGCATATAAGAAATACACTGCCATGTATGGATTTACATACAAAACACATTTCTATACAGTCATGTGAAAATAATTAAGACACCCTGTATAACCCTGTGTGGTTTTTTGTTTTTTTAACATATTTGGACATATGGATATTTAACATCAGTGTTTAAAATACTGGGAGATTCATGTAATACAACTAAATTAAAAATGAATTTAAGACTCTTCAAATTTTCTGTAAAAGGTAATTCTAAACAAATAGTGAGGAATAAGTTAGGACACCCCCACATTCATCCCCACTTAAAATGGCTAAAATAAATGTTAAAAAATGCAAATAAAAACAAAAACAAGGTTAGACATAGATATGTGAACATTTATTAATACAGAACTGAATATTTAATGGGGTATCCTAATTTTTTTACATGACTGTACAAGTCACATTCACCCAGCCACACTCAGTCAACAGTTCAATCAAGAGCTTTAAGCTCTTTCATAATTTAATCTACAAATATGTTTGTGTGCACTTCACATCCTAATGTTGACATCTGAAAGATGTTTTCAGATTAAGACTAAAGATGTGAAATTCTAGGATGATAAAGATGGCTAATATAATTTAGACAACAGTCCGTATCGATCGTTTCTTTTGTTTCCGTCATGATCCATCCACCATTTTAAGATGAGATAAGAAACTTTATTGTCCCTCAAGGGGAAATTTGTCTTGGGTTTGTCACCCGTGCTGCAACCACACAATCCACACATACACAATGGATGTAGTACATAATAAATGAAATAAAACCCAATAAATAATACAAGTACATACATAAATAAATATATAACGGCAGTCATTAAGAACAGGCGCTATAAGTGTCCCTGACCTATTTATCTGAGGTTTTACTGACTTTTTTTGATGTGAGGGAAACAGAAATTTGCTTCATTAAAACAAAATGAAAGAACCTTAATGAGCAAGCTCACACACCCCACACATCACCATATCAGGGGCCCCGATGAGAACTGTGAGCAACATAAAATGGACTGAAAAAGTACAAGTCATGCTCCACAAACAATGGAACCCCTCAGATGTGTCAGAAAACGGAACTCATCCAAGGCATTGATGAGTTGAAGCTTCTATGAAATCAATTTGATCAGAAATGTAGAAGCTATAGTGGCAATAACATAAAAGCACAAACAAATAAACGGACAGATGGCTGTCAAAAACATTATACCCTCCACAACATCATTGTGAGGGGTATAATAACTTCACCATTCTTCATGTATTTAAGCCCTTTATCACACCATATCTGATTTAAATCCAGCCATATAAATGTACAGAACAACCTTTATTATGACGTCACACATAGCAAAGATCCTTTCTGTCTTTGTTCTGAGTTTGCAGCTGAAGGCTATGGTTACAGAGAAAAAAAATCGAAGTCAAAATCTGGGACACGGCAGATAAATATTAGCTACTGCCATCGACAAATGTCATCTTATTTGCTGATAGGCCAGTGACAGTCAAGGTAAACATTGGCTGATATAAAGGCAATAAATTGGTGCACCTCTTATTAATGGGGTGGGAGACACCACAGGGCACATGATACAATATTAGCATGATACTTTCAATGTAATATACTACAATTTCCCATCCGATCTCAGTCTTGTTCAACTCCTGGATAAATCTCACGAGTCACTCCTTTGCTGTGTTGACCTAATCAGACTGAGCATTTAGCACCATCTAATGGTGTAATTAGGGTTTTTTTAAATTACTTTTCTATCCACCCCTACTAGTTAGGATCATACGGTTTATGCAACAAGTAAGGTGTAGAGCTAAACATGATCTACAATTCACTTTCATTAATTATACATTTTGTCCCACCCCTAATTATAGGCCATGTACCTGAAGGTCAGGACAAGACAACTGAAGATCATGGATCTTTCCCTGGATTTCGATGAGTCTCTGGCGCTCTTCATGGAGCTGCTTCAGCTCCTCCTTCTGCTGTCGTAGCTTCTCCTCATACAATTTCTCTCTGTACATAGAATAGAATAAGAGAAAAAGGCATTCAAAGTATAGGTGAATCATTATGAGAGTGAAAAGAACATTTCAGAGAGGCTATTCAAATTTGGCGTATACTGTACCTCGCGTTACTGGAGAGGGTTAAGTCTCTGGGACTCTGTTTAGATCCTGACCCAGTACTTCTGGTGTTATTTGGCTGTTGGTGTGAAGTTTCATCCTCATTAGCCGTTGTTCCATCTGTGTCATCACTCTGCACACAGAAATTTAGTCAGCCTTTCATTATTAGTGTAAGGGCCTCTTTATACAGCACAGAGATCGTTGAGAGGTTGGGCCAATTTTGCATCTTAGGATCACTTGGAAGAGTCTCGTCTGTTTTGGACTGAGTCAAAACTTTGAGGAGACTGTGGCGTCTGTGTGGAGCTCACTAAAGATCATTGATAGATCAAAAATTGTCCAGATCTCTCAACAATCTCTTAATGATCTCCACCCATGTGTAAAGGGGGTATAATGCGCAACTGTTAATCTATCAGACAGGCTCAGAATTAACCTCAATTCACTTCCCCCCCCCATACAGGTAAACCCACAAAATCTCAGTCTGCATCTATTTACATTTCATTTCTATATACATTTTTATACACTGCTTCTCCAACAACAGACCATGGATCACCAGTGACCTGAAAGCACTTCTGAACAAAAAGAAAAGAGCTTTTAGGGCTGGAGACAAGGAGAAGCTGAGGGGAGTGCAGCATGAGCTGAGAGAGATGCTGAGGTGGTGCAAGGACAATTATAGGAGGAAGTTGGAAGAGAAACTCAGGCAAAACAACACTAAAGATGTGTGGGAGGGAATGAAACAAATAACTGGGTGCAAGCGGAGAGTCGGGCAGCCATCTGGAAGCCAGGAGAGAGCTGAGGAACTGAGTCTGTTTTTTAATAGGTTCAACTCACAGTCTGTCACCCAAGCAACACAACCAGACCCCCACACACCCCTCCCCACCCACCCTCCTGTGCAGAACCTCTCTCCATCTCCCCCCTCCTCCTCCTCCTCAGGGGGCACCAGGATCCTCCCTCACTTCACGGTGACTACAGATCAGGTGGAGAAACAGCTGGAGAGACTCCGTCAGCGGAAGGCTTTGGGCCCTGATGGCATCTCCGCAAGGACCCTGAGGACCTGTGCCAACCAACTAGCTCTGGTACTGAAACACCTGTACAACCTGAGCCCGAGTCTGGAGAGAGTACCAGTGCTGTGGAAGACATCCTGCCTGGTTCCTGTCTCCAAGAAGTCATCTCCATCGGATCTGAATGACTACTGACCAGTTGCCCACACATCTCATGTGATGAAGGTCCTGGAGAGACTGGTCTTAGCCCACCTGAGGCCGCAGGTAAAGCCGTGGCTGGACCCTCTGCAGTTTGCATACCAGCCCCATCTAGGAGTTGAAAATGCTGTCATCTACCTGCTGCAACGAGCCCATCTGCACCTGGATGGTGGAGGAGATACTGTGAGAATCACTTTTTTTGATTTCTCTAGTGCCTTTAACACCATCCAGCCACTGCTGCTGGGTGAGAAGCTGCGGGTGATGGGGGTTGACAGCTCTGTGATCTCCTGGATTACTGACTACCTGACAGGCAGACCACAGTTTGTCTGGCTGGGCAATGTCTTGTCTGGAGCGGTGGCTAGTGATACGGGAGCTCCACAGGGGACTGTGCTCTCTCCGTTTCTTTTTACCTTATACACCACCGACTTTCAGTACAACACTGAGTCATGCCACCTGCAAAAATTCTCTGGTGACTCAGCTGTTGTGGGGTGTATAAGAGGAGGAGAGGAGGGGGAGTACAGGGCACTGGTAGACAGATTTGTGGAGTGGACGGAGCAGAATCACCTGAGATTGAATGTCAGCAAGACCAGAGAGATGGTGATTGACTTCAGGAAGAGGAAGACTCCTTCTCAGCCGCTGCAGATTAGGGGGGAGGGATGTGGGAGTGGTTGAGGACTACAAATATGTGGGTGTCAGGATCAGCAGCGGGTTGGACTGGAGATCCAACACCGATCCTGCGCACAAGAATGGGATGAGCAGACTCTACTTCCTGAGAAAGCTGAGATGCTTCAACGTGTGCAGCAGGATGCTGGAGCTTTTCTACCAGACCGTTGTCGCCAGCGGTCTGTTGGGGTAGCAGTATCAGGGCCAGAGATACCAACAGACTTGACAAGATTATCAAGAAGGCTGGCTCTGTAATTGGTCTCAGACCGGAGACCTTTGAGACAGTGGTGGAGAGAAGAATACTAAATAAACTGCGATCCATCAGGGACAATCCTGATCACTCCCTCCACCACACACTAGATAGACAGCAAAGCACTTTCTCCAATAGGCTACTACAGCTTTGTTGTCGAATGGCCAGGTACAGGAAAGCTTTCTTGCCGCATGCAATTTCACTGTACAATAATTCACTATGATGTTGTATTCTGGTCATAGTTATGCTGTCACACTGCACTTTACAGACTAACTGGTACCTCACATTTTCGCTCTGCTCCTGATAGTCCTTCTTTGTGCAATGGGATGATTCATGTGTTTATACGGGTCATCATTATATTAAGCTATGATGTATATAGGTTTTATAGTCGTGTTAGTGTTACTTTCCATGGGTAATCCGTTTGTCATGTGTGTGTTTCTGTTGTTTGGTTGTCTACTGTCATGCTGCTTTTACACTGTAATTTCCCAGTTTGGGATCAATAAAGTACATCTATCTATTTCTAACAGGACCAAAAATTCTACAAGTCTTTACAGATTTTAGCTAAACTTTAGCAGTATGCCATCAACTAACCCACCTGCACCATGGCCACCAGTTCCTGCAGCTGCCGCAGTTTTTGCTTCGCTGTCTGCCGATGAACCTTCTGGGCAAAACCTGCACCGTTTCCAAGGCTGCTCCTGTGGCTAGACTCCGATGCCTCACTGTCCGGAGCCACAGCTTGTGCACCTTCATCATTATCAGGCCCATTTTCATCGTTGTCCTTCACGTGATTATAGGGGATGTCCCTATTGTACTGGCACTCTTAATGGGAGGAAAGAATATTACTTATTTGTCCAATAGAGAAGATAATCTTGAAATATTTTGTTTTGAAAGGAATTTTTTTCCCCCAATATACTTTTATTATGTTGCACTTTGCATAATTAAAATAGATTACTTTCTTTAACTGGTTCAGTCATATTGGTTCCTTAATATATTGAGTCAGTTTGTGAAGCAAAGCAGATCAAAGCCATTAATGTAGCTAAATGATGAAATGTTTATATACCAGTATTTGTCAACCAGGGTGCCCTGGTACATTCAAGTTTCTGTGGGAAATTATCTAATTTCACCTTTCCTGGTCTAAAAAAAAAAAAAGAAAAGAAAAAAAAAATTTGCCAATGTTATGTATGGGTGCCTACAGAACCCATGCACAACAGAAAATTGTTTACAATTTTTTGGACCCATTAACAAGTGAAATTAGATCATTTCCCACAGAAACTTGACTGTACCAGGGCACCCTGGTTGAAAAACGCTGCTGTATACAGCATATTCTTACTAAAAATCCCCGTCACACCAAATAAATAAATAGTCTAAAAAAAATTCTCTGAAACCTCACAATCTCAAAAACTACAGAGATATAAATTTTTGGTCATATCGTCCACCCCTTACTCGGTGATTATATGAGTATACCTATGGGTGAGGAGATGTTGAGGCTCCAGCGGTTTGCTGCTGACCGGTTGTTGATCTCACATTCAGTGTTGAGCCTGCCGTCCCGGTTGTTAGTGCCTCCACTCCGGACACTGCGACCATTAGTCAGGCTGTTCAGATCAGCCCAGTTTCCACTGCGCTGTGGATTTCTGTACAGACAAGGAACAGCAACTAAATGTTAGCAGGAATTACTAGACTATATTAATTTCATCGGCAATAACAGAAAAAAACAAATTTGATCCCAAACATTTCAATTTTGGCAGACAGGGTTTTAGTACAATTTCATGTTGAGTCTTGATTATATCATTTATCTTTATAACAGAAGTAAAAAGCAAAACCAAAAGAATCTACATTATTTTGCGTCATTATTTACACCTACATGATGTTGGTTACTGGTCGACTGTTTTCCTGCTCAGAGTCAACCATGGCTTCAAACAAAGAGCCGTCCTCAGTCTCATCTTCCTCCTCTTCCTCATCATCATCCTCTTTCATGTTCTCATTGACGGCATCTACCATCATATCTGAAGTCTGCTCATAGTACTGGACCAACTCCCGTAGCTCATTGAGACGCTTGTGCACCTCCTTTAGTTTCCTGTATGAAATGAATCAAATGTCAGTGATAATAAAGTTGCACTTAAAAAATCCCTCTCTCTTCAAACAAAACAACGATTAATTGTCTATGTTTATTGCACTGTCCCTGTCAAATAAACTAATCTACTACTACTACATATCCGTACCAAAAAGTAGACTCATAAAAGATGTAAGCCGAGTCTGTTGTGCAGGAGCAGGTCATGTAATACAGGGCTGCAACAAGATACCTTGCCAGCCTCACTCTGCCGATATCTGAGCCACCACATTAAACTATGCTCCTGTTTGTGTATACCTGAGCTTATCTGCTGAGTTGGAACTGTCCTGCGGTTGTGGGACTGAAGGGTGGAAGGAAGTTGAGACTGAAGCCCCGTTAGAACAGAAAGCAGACGGACATTCAGAAGCTCCTCCCATACTCAGACCGCGACGTGCTGACAAACCACGACCTGAAAGGATCCAAATGCAACTCGTTAAACTTTACACAGCCATGCAGTGATTAAAGACAACACCTTGAGAATATTCTTACTTGAGTTATTATTGAGTGTTTGGTCTCTGAGTGAATGCAGCTCTTCAAGGATTTTGTCCATAGTTTGCTTTTTGTCTTGGAGTTCTTGGAGCTTGGTGAGTTTGGCGGTGGCAGCTGTTGTTCCAGAGTCTAGACCAGCATGTGGGCCAGAGCCAGAGTGGAGAAGTGGCCTGTGCTGTGGTGGACCAACAGCCTGAGGAGCCCTAGACCAGGACACCTCTCTGGAGAGTGAAAGACTCTCAGCCTGACGGCGATTGTCTGGCACTGCTTTAGTCTACAGGACAGAAATTGACGAGGCTTGTCAAATGCTAGTGGACCAATGTTTACGTCATTATTGACTTCCTCACACTATAAAAATAATCTAACATAATGCTCACACAGTATAATAAAAAGCAAAGTTATTGATAATATTTAAAAACACAGATCAGGTAAATTGGTTAAAACATTTTCTGGATGACAAGACTACATAACGACAAAGAATGTGACAGTCCAGTTGCAGTTTCGACTCTACCTGAGAATCGTGCAGCTGGTTGTGAAACCGTTGGATCAAATCATTTAACTCATCATTTAGTTCAGATGTGATACTCAGGCCAGAAACACTGCCTGTGGTTTCTGTAACAACTAAAGAAAAAAATCAAAACAATGAAATAACAGATTTAAAAAACTGGTGAGAAACCATCACAACACAGTGACACACAAGAATCACATCATCGCTCTATAAATTCAAGAAATCTCTGTCAGTGTATCACGATCATAGGACTGCCTATGATGTTCCTATGATCTCTGCATGTTGCCCTGTGATGGTTCTATGATCTCGGGCATCATAAGATTCACAATGCCGTCACATAAATAGGACTGGCTAAAAGACCATAGGATTGCCTGCCTATGATGTCTACATGATGTCACATAGACAGCATAGTATAGAGTCACCTATGATGCTCTTATGATGTCTACATGATGTCTATATGACGTCATATAGACACCGTATAGACTGATTCCAGAAAATCTGTGTGTGTGTCACAGTGTCTTATGCCTATGGTGTCTACATGAGGTCATATAGACATCATACGCTCAGTGATGCATCAAAACTTTGTTAAACAAGCAAAACAATACATTGGCAATGGCAAGTATTGGTATTAAGGAGATCCCTGCTTCAACCCAGGCATACGTATACAAGGTAAAGTTTATCATTACATGGATACTCCTCTTCCTGAACAGGGTCGAAAGCCACTTTTTTGCTCAGATCTACTTTCATGATCCTGTCCATGAACTGGGATTATGACGCACCTATCCCTCAACCAGTAGTAGTAGTAGTAGTAGTAGTAGTAGTAGTAGTAGTAGTAGCAGTATTAGCAGTAGTAGTAGAAGTAGTGCAATAGAGTGAGGAGAACTGCTGCACGTCAGAAAAGATGCCGTGAAGATGAAACACCTGAGGTTCGAGCAGTACGACGCAGGCGTGACTGTGAACCACACAGCCATCTGAGACAGGAGGAGACCCTTCAGCAACGGGCATGCAGTAATATATAAAATTCCAGAAACCTCCGTCTGTGTGTCTGTCACATGCGCACACTGTGTTCCTATGATTTCACATGACCATATAAGGAGTTCTGAACAACTCCTCCTATGATGTCATATAGACATCATAGGCACATTGTGAGGGCAGATCACTTTCTACGGGCATGCAGAACTGCTTGCTTACTACACTTGCTTTCTTTCGACAGGCATGCAAAAATACTTGCTTAACCATGTCAAAGATAAAAGGCAGGCATCACCATGGTGACTGCTGCCATGGTAACAGTAACTTTCGACGGGCAAGCAGAAATGCTTGCTTACATCTGCTTTCTACGGGCACGCAGAAATACTTGTTTATATTTGGTTTCTATGGGCATGCAGGGGTATGCACTAGTCTATAAATTCACGAAATCTGTCTACATCATAGGCGGCTATGATGTTCCTATGATGTCTACATGATGTCCTATGATCTCAGTCCTAAGGTCCTATGATGATCCTATGATCTCAGGCAACATAGGACTCACAATGCTGTCATATAGCCAATAGGACTGGCTAAAAGACCACAGGATTGCCTACCTATGATGTCTACATGATGTCATATACAGTATACAGCATAGTATAGAGTCGCCTATGATGTCTACATGATGTCAATAGGATGCCAGCTAGACACTGTATAGACTGACTCCAGAAAATCTGTGCGTGTGTCACTGTGTCTATGCCTATGGTGTCTACACAATGTCATATAGACATCATAGCCTCCGTGATGCATCGAAACTTTGTTACACAAGCAAAACAATACAACAATGCAATGGCAATGGCAAGTATTGGCATTAAGGAGATCCCTGCTTCAACCCAGGCATATGTATACAAGGTAAAGTTTATCATTACATTGTTAAACAAGCAAAACAATACAACAGTGCGTTGGCAATGGCAAATATTGGCATTAGGGAGATTCCTATGCCTGGCTTCAATCCAGGCATACGTATACAAGGTAAAGTTTATCATTACATGGATGCTCCTCTTCCTGAACAGGGTTGAAAGCCACTTTTTGCTCAGATCAATTTTCATGATCCTGTCCATGAACTGGAATTACGACGCACCTATCCCTCAACCAGTGGTCTGAATGAAGAAGAAGACCCACGAGATGGAAAAGCAATAGAGTGAGGAGAACTGCTGCACGTCAGAAAAGATGGCGTGAAGCTGAAACACCTGAGGTTCGTGCAGTACGTCGCAAGCATGACTGTGAACAACACAGCCGTCTGAGACAGGAGGAGACCCTTCAGCAACGGGCATGCAGAAATACTTGCTTATACTTGGTTTCTATGGGCATGGATGGGTAGTCTTTTAAATTTCAGATGTGAAGATTACATGTCACTTGAGACTATTACATCTGAACTTATACATTCATGACTCCATGCACAACTAGTCTGCACATACTCAACAAGCCTGCATCTCACCTGTATCTTCAATCACAGCCAGTGCCTGTTCTGCACTGTATTGCATGGCCATGAGAGCTTCCTGCCGGCCCTGAAGAGCCCTAAGCTGCTCCTGCTGCTCCATCATCTTCTTTAACAGCTCATGCTGTTTACGCAGATTCTCCAGTTCTTCCTTTTGGTCAGCACGCACAACTTTGGGCCTACCACCCTGCAAAATTTACACAGACACCCCCCCCCCCCCAAAAAAAAAATACACACACATCAGCAATACTGTACTGCTACCGAGGAGCAACAGTACATAAGACTAGGGCTGTGCGATATGACGATATACAGCGGTGTGAAAAAGTGTTTGCCCCCTTCCTGATTTCTCATTTTTTTGTATGTTTGTCACACTTAAACGTTTCAGACCAAACAAATTTAAATATTAGACAAAGATAACACAAGTAAACACAGAATGCAGTTTTTAAATGAAGGTGTTTATTATTAAGGGAAAAAAAAAATCCAAACCTACATGGCCCTGTGTGAAAAAGTGATTGCCCCCTAAACCTAATAACTGGTTGGGCCACCCTTAGCAGCAACAACCGATAAAAGCGTTTGCGATAGCTGGCAATGAGTCTTTTACAGCTCTGTGCTGGAATTCTGGCCCACTCATCTTTGCAGAATTGTTGTAATTCAGCCATATTGGAGGGTTTTCAAGCAAGAACCGCCTTTATAAGGTCATGCCACAGCATCTCAATTGGATTCAGGTCAAAACTTTGACTAGGCCACGCCAAAATCTTCATTTTGTTTTTCTTAAGCCATTCAGAGGTAGACCTGCTGGTGTGTTTTGGATCACTGTCCTGCTGCGGAACCCAAGTGCGCTTCAGCCTGAGGTCACGAACAGATGGCCGGATATTCTCCTTTAGGAATTTTTTGGTAAAAAGCAGAATTCATGGCTCCATTTACCACAGCAAGTCTTGCAGGTCCTGAAGCAGCAAAACAGCCCCAGACCATCACACTACCACCACCATATATTACTGTTGGTATGAGGTTCCTTTTCTGAAATGCTGTTACTTTTACGCCAGATGTAATGGGACACACACCTTCCAAAAAGTTCAACTTTTGTCTCTTCAGTCCACACAGTATTTTCCCAAAAGTCCTGGGGATCATCAAGATGTTTTCTGGCAAAACTGAGACAAGCCTTTATGTTCTTTTTGCTCAGCAGTGGTTTTCGTCTTGGAACTCTGCCATGCAGGCCATTTTTGCCCAGTCCCTTTGTTATGGTGGGGTCTGGAGTGAGGCCTGCAGTTCTTTGGATGTTGTTGTGGGGTCTTTTGTGACCTCTTGGATGAGTTGCCGCTGTGCTCTTGGGGTAATTTTGGTTGGCCGGCCACTCCTGAGAAGGTTCACCACTGTTCCATGTTTTTGCCATTTGTGGATAATGGCTCTCACTGTAGTTCGCTGGAGTCCCAAAGCTTTAGAAATGGCTTTATAACCTTTTCCAGACAGACAGATCTCAATTACTTTGTTTCTCATTTGTTCCTAAATTTTTTGGGATCGCAGCATGAAGTCTAGCTTTTGGGGATCTTTTGGTCCACTTCACTTTGTCAGGCAGGTCCTATTTAAATGATTTCTTGATTGAGAACAGGTGTGGCAATAATCAGGCCTGGGTGTGGCTAGAGAAATTCAACTCAGCTTTCCAAAGATGTCATAAACCACA
The DNA here is from genome assembly GCA_020510985.1 of Pholidichthys leucotaenia. Lineage (NCBI taxonomy): Eukaryota > Metazoa > Chordata > Actinopteri > Cichliformes > Pholidichthyidae > Pholidichthys > Pholidichthys leucotaenia. Next base: position 221,180,667 of record CM035848.1, on the reverse strand, counting down.
GTTAACTTATGTTTTAACATAGGGGGGCAATCACTTTTTCACACAGGACCATGTAGGTTTGGATTTTTTCCCCCTTAATAATAAACACCTTCATTTAAAAACTGCATTTTGTGTTTACTTGTGTTATCTTTGTCTAATATTTAAATGTGTTTGATGATCTAAAACATTTAAATGTGACAAACATACAAAAAATGAGAAATCAGGAAGGGGGCAAACACTTTTTCACACCACTGTATACTGGTGAGGTGATAAAAATGTCTATTGTTTTATATAAAACTGTATCGTTTACATCAGGATTTAAAAGACACATATTCCGTTTCTGCTTATTACTGCCCCGCCTCTCCCCCGCATTGCACCAGGTGTGTGGGTTCCAGTGGTTAACACAGCAGTTAACTGCAAGCTAATGTTTTGGTCAGATAGCCGCTACTTCTGTTTGCCAGGGATGTGGGACTGTTTCCCACCATGCTGCGTTTTAATTGGAGGTTAAGTAATGTTAACACCATCTCACTCCAACTACAAAACATCCATCCATCCATCTTCTTCCGCTTAATCCTTTTCAGGTCGTGGGGGGCTGGAGCCTATCCCAGCATCTTTGGGTGAGAGGCAGGGTACACCCTGGACAGATCGCCAGTCCATTGCAGGGCCAACACAGAGAGACAGACAACCATTCACTCTCACAGTCATACCTAAGGGCAATTTAGAATTCCCAGTTTGATGCCAATTAACCTAACTTGCATGTTTTTGACATGTGGGAGGAAACCGGAGAAATCCTGGAGTAAACCCAAGCAGACACGGGGAGAACATGCAAACTCCACACAGATCACTGTTGGTCAGGGGCTGAGATCGACACAGGATCCCCCGGCCAAGGATGAGTTGTTGTGCTGCCACAGTGCTAACCACTCCGCCACCATGCTGCCCAACTATAAAACAGCAAATGCTAAATGATGATGCTAACTTGTCGCCAATAGGAAACACTATGGTGTATCAGACTAGCGTTTCTTTGGTTTAAATTACTGCTGAGTTCCTTAATTTTGTCTGAAAAAATATTACTAAAGCTGCAAAAGTGCATGACAGAGGCCACATACACACTAAAGAAATAATAATTAAAACGTGTCAAAGGAACAAACTGGCTCTTAACATAACTTACTTGATTTCTTATAATTTTTAATTAGTCAAACAGTGATAATGAATAAAGTTGAAGTCATCTCAAATGCACATTAAAAAACAATTTTATAACAACACTGGAAAATTAAGAGGGGAAAAAGGTGCATAAAATTAAACAGAGTAATTTGTACAATTGATTTTTTCAGTATGCAACTTAAAATGTAAAAAAGATGGTCCTTTTATGTGATTGTTATATCTAAACTATAGAATTTACCTATATCATGATATGAAATTCTGGTCATATTGCACAGCCCTACATAGACTACCACCGATTTCAATTTCATGTCAGAATTTAAAACCAGCAGAAACTACTTGTTTTCAAGATTGGTAAAATGCAGCAAAAGCATTAACCATGGTCAGAAGAAAAAGAAAAACTGCACATACCACTGTGTTTGAGATGTCTGAGGACCGAACCTCCGTGTTACGAGACGTGCTCTCTGCCAGTGAGCCAGAACCAACAGCAGAGTCCTGCGTCCCCACATCATCATCCTCAGCTTCCCGAGCCTGTGAAAATAAGCAGACAGACGGTGACTAAAAATTAAACAAAAACGGGGGGGGGGGGGGTAAGGAGCCAGTCAGCTGTTTATTATACACGGGCACGATGAAAACATCTTTATCCATATGTTGACATTTGTGTCAGTATAGGCATCAAAATAAATAAGATCAACAACCAAACTGACAAAGAACATTTTTTTTTGGCAAAGGCTGTATATTTCAGAGAACTTGACAGCTCTGTGCAGCATATGAAAAGAACAAGGATCATGTAAAAAAATATCCCCAAAACAATGAACGAACTTACCAGCATTTTCTGCAGGAAGCGTAAATAGGACTTCTCCTGCTCTTTAAGGTGGTTAATGAGATGGGAAAGACGCTCCACGTTGGCTGGCACGTCATTCTTTTCCACCAGGTCATCCCGCATGGAGCTGGCCTTACTGATGTACTCCCGTATCTGCACCAGTTTGCTTACCACCTAAGACCAACAAAAAGAGGAGGGTGGTGTATGGGTGTGGGTTTCAGAAGGAAAATAAAAGGAGAACGACTTAAGCAAAGGTGAGCAGGCATCTGTACTAAAAGCTCACACTCGGCTAAACAAGGGCAGAAAGGGGGATGGGCGCAAAAATTCATTGGGCACCAAGGGTGGCATATTTATAAATTGCCCTGAATACAGCCTAGTTTCAGTTGCACCGGCACTCCCTCACTTTTATCCTAGTTTTGGTTTCAAAGAGGAGGCTGGAATGCAGAAATTCTCTATGAACAGGAGCTCTATATGTTACTGTAGCATTTTCTTCTAAAGAAGAATCATTACATTTGCCTAACGTATAAGATTACAATCAAAAACATTAATTGAGTTGCAGGGGGAAAAAAATGGGTCAGTGCCAATTACAGTATATTCAACACCTCAATCAGCGAGAACACCGCTATATCTGCTAAATGTACTAGACATTTCCCAGAATTATAAACAGCAAGTCAGCAATGGATAAATTAAAAAGTTTGATTTTTCACCTCTTTAACCCTGTATCCTGATGGAACAGAGGAAAAAAATTCCAATTGTTAATTTGCCAAGTATCATATATACAGCAGGTATACTGCTATATATTTAAAAATACCTTTCAGTTATGCATCACCAGAATTCTTCCTGTCCTCCTCATTTCCAGCCATCCATTTAGTTATACTCCAACTCCTCTTTTTTATTAAATACCACATACTGCTTCACCTGTTCTACTTGCCTCTCAGTTTTTTGTCAAGTTTGGGGCTCCTTTTTCATAAGACAGTGTTTCCAGGTGACTGTCTTCAGGCAAGCCAGGTTCCACAGACATGTTTACTATTTTTTTTAAACATATTCAAACCACACTATTGAAGTATGTGCAGAATGCGGCTTGGCATCTTCAGTGCTGACAATGCCTCCTCTGAAAAAGCTGTCTAGGTGGCAGCTTACCCTACTACTAAACATCCATTTATTGCTTAGCACAAATGGTGGATTCTCATATGGCCAGGCTGCCAGTTCAATTTTCAAGATTCAATGAATGCACCCCAATACTGTCACAGACACTGGTCTCTGAACAGTGTCCTGTTAGTAAATACCTCTACTTTATAGAATAGGAAACATTTATAAATTAGATTTGAAAAAGACAAATCAATGCTGATTTATCCACTAAAGGCCATGGTTTTAGTCCCACTTGGAAGTTCTGCCTGCAGATCACCTGCACTCATTCCAATTACCACTCATGGGACAGACCAGATTCCATACAAAATGTTAAAAAGTTTACTTTGGCTTCGTCTTTAAGGGGTTGCTGTTCCAGTTAAAAGACTCATCTTAAATAAACTCAGGTTTACTGACAAGTTTATTTATATGTATGATTTACTTATTTATTTATTTCCCTGCGATGGACTGGCAATCTGTCCAGGGTGTACCCTGCCTCTCGCCCAAAGATGCTGGGATAGGCTCCAGCCCCCTCCCCCCTCCCCCCAACCCAAAAAGGATTAAGCGGAAGAGGATGGATGGATGGATGGATGGATGGATATGATCTTAGGCTAGTCTTTGTGTTGTCACACCAACGGACTGACAGATGAGTCAAAAACATTATACCCTCCACAACTTGCATGTGGTATAATTGTTTGCCTGGGAGTAATTTTTACTACATGACTTTAAATTTGTTTTAACAGTTTTATGTTTTAACTCCTTATTCCTGTACTGTCTCTTTTATAAATTTTTATTGTCTTTTTGTCTTCTTCTTTACTTCATTTTTTGAACTTGTGTTAAACAGCACTTTGGGCTCAACTCCTGTTGTTTTAAAGTACTTTATAAATAAACCTGCCTAAATTATCTGCAAATCATAATGCGTTTTCCTATAAATATACAACATATACTGTACACTACCGTTCAAAAGTTTGGGGTCACCCAGACAATTATTTTGTGTTTTCCATGAAAAGTCACACTTATTACAGAATTAAGATCCAAGATTCAAAACTGCTTTCATGATAACATCGTGATCTCTGATCATGCACCCTGTTGTCTAATATATGTAGATAAAAAATTGACAAAGGAATCAGGTAGATGGCAATTTCAGCATAAATGGCTTCAGGATGAGGAATTTGTCAAGTATATAGAAAAACAGATAGACGAGTACTTTGACATCAATACTACACAAACATCAGCATGTGTAAAGTGGGAAGCTTTCAAAGCTTTTATTAGGGGACATATTATTAGTTATACAGGATCAAAATCTAAGAAGACTCGAGAGGAGAGAGCTAAATTGGAACATAAAATGAAAAGTCTTCAGGAAAAAGTGTATGCAGGAAGTGATCCAAGGTTGGAGAATGAATTACTGATTTTGAGAGCTGAATACGACAAAAAATCAGCGAATAGAGCTGCCTCGAGTCTTCTAAGATTGTTTCAATCTTTTTATGAACAAGGTGAAAAATCAGGAAAATTATTGGCATGGCAGATTAAACAATTAGAAATTAAAACACCAATTACTAGTATTATAAGTAACGGACAGGTAGTTATACGTAGATCCTTTAGAAATTAACAGAGCCTTTAGAGATTACTATGAAAAATTATATGATACTAAAAATGAATTTGATTTAACAAAACTAAATGGGTTTTTGAACGAACTATCTAGACCGTGTATTCCAAATGAAAACAGGGAGATATTGGAGTCTAAAATTAGTCAAGAAGAAGTTGGGCTAGCCATTGATAATATGAAATCAGGAAAAAGTGCAGGACCAGATGGTCTTCCAGTTGACCTTTATAAGAAATTTAAGAATAAATTAATAAAACCTTTTTTGGAAATGGTTTTAGAAGCATTTCAAAATAATAATTTACCATCATACATAAATAATGCCTTAATTATACTGCTGCCAAAACCAGGTAAGCCCTCTAATAAATGTGAAAATATGAGACCAATAAGCCTATTAAACGCCGACCTTAAGATAATCTGTAAAATTTTAGCAAGACGAATACAAGAAATTTTACCAAATATTATTAATCGAGATCAGAATGGCTTTATAAAGGGAAGACAAGGCTTCCATAATGTAAGAAGACTATTTAATATTATTTATTTTAATAAAGAAGCACCGGATACAGCTCTCCTATCACTGGACGCCGAAAAGGCCTTTGATAGAGTTGAATGGCCCTTTCTTTTTGAAGTCCTACAAAGGTTTGGACTTGGAAATAATTTCATAAAATGGGTTCAAATAATATACAATAATGCTACAGCAGAAATCCTAACAAATAACAATATTTCAAAACCAATAAAAATCAATAGAGGATGTCGACAAGGCTGTCCACTTTCACCTTTACTGTTTACTATGGCAATTGAACCTTTAGCGATAGCGATACGTTTACATTCACAAATATATGGAATTAAAGTTGGACCAACAGAACATAAAATCTCCCTGTACGCCGATGACATAATTTTGTTTATGTCGAATCTAAAAAAATCAATTCCAACCTTGTTGAATTTAATAAAGAATTTTGGGGAAATATCAGGATATAAAATAAATAAAACTAAATCTTCAATATTAATGCTAAATGAGACCCAGAGAAATTACCCAGCCCCTGAGGTAAATCAATTCAATGTTGTAAATCAGTTTAAATATTTAGGAATCCAAATTGTGCCTAAGCTAGAATCAGTCGCCAGTGTCAACTATGAAGCCTTAATGACAGATATCAATGAGTTAACTCAGAGATGGATGTCACTACCAATGTCGATGATCGGGAGAATCAATATACTTAAAAGTAATATTTTACCGAAAATACTTTATTTATTTCAATACATTCCCTTATCACCACCTTTAGATTTATTCTCAAGAATAAAAAAAAAGTTAGTGGAATTTATATGGAACAACAGGAGGGCTAGATTACGTCTGTCTTTATTATATTTACCATTTGATCGTGGAGGTCTGAAATGTCCAAATTTTATGTTGTATTATTGGTCGGCACAACTGAGGTCTATGACATATTATTTTTCATCAAATGATCTCCCTCACTGGACTGAAATGGAATCATACAATTTACCTTTACCTCTTCCCATATTCATATACTCAGATTCGGCAAAAAAATTACAAAAACAAGTTAAAAATCCATTTGTAAAGCATATGATCAAAATATGGTGTGAAGCTAAAAACTATTTAAAAGAACCACAGTTACTGTCACAATTTAGTCCAATATGGGGTAATCAATATTTTAAACCAGGGAGAGCGGACGCTGTATTTAAAGTATGGAATTTAAAAGGGATACAAAAGATTCAGGATTTATATTTGCCATGTGCAGATAACATAATGTCTTTTGAAGAGCTGAGGATCAAATTTAATCTCAATAGAACACATTTTTTTTAAATATCTTCAACTTAGAAACTTTATTCGATCAAATCAAAATAAAGCTCTCACTCGACCTATTTATTCATCCTTGGAAAAAATGATGATGAAAGATAGTAAAAGAAAGGGTATTATTTCAGAGTTTTATAACTCATTGACACTATCTTCAAGTGAAAATTCACTGAAAAGATTAAACTACTGGAAAGAAGATCTGCAAACTGAAATTTCAGAGGAACAATGGGAATTGGCTTGTACAGAAGCTCAAACCAAACCAATAAATGTACACCTTAAATTGATACATTTCAAATGGTTAATGCGGATGTATGTTACACCGGAGGAGTTAAATAAATATAACAAAAATATACCAGATACATGCACAAAATGCATGGAAAGTAAAGGAACTCTATTTCATTGTGTATGGGAATGTAGATTAATAAGAATGTTTTGGGAAGAGGTGAGGGTAACAATTGAAAAAATAATCTCAAAACAAATCATATTGAATCCTAAATTGTTTTTGTTGGGTCTGTACCCAGAAAAGCATAATTTTAATAAAAGTGAAAGAACATTCATAGACCTCAGTTTGCTTAATGCCAAAAAATGTATTGCACTATTATGGAAAAAGACTCATAGACCAGATGTGACTCAGTGGTTAAGACAGATGTTAACAAACCTTCCATTAGAAAGAATAACATATATACTGAAATCAAAGGAAACTGTGTTTGAGAATATATGGAGACCTTTTATTGATTATGTAAAAAATTTAAACATAACTTTTGAAGAAGAAGGTGAATGATGTGTGTGGACCTTGTAAATTCCAAACTGGTGAACATAATATGTATACTTATGTATTGGATTGTCTAGACTAAACAGAGGAGCATTGTTGAAGATTTGATTTTGCTGGTGGTTGTTGGTGTTTTTAGTGCATCCTTTTTTTTTTTTTTTTTTTGTAGTACTTTAGTGTTAGTGTTTGATTGTTTGTATCATGTTTGTTAAAAAAAAAAAAAAGGTTCAATAAAGATATTGTGGAAAAAAAAAAGTCACACTTATTTACCACCATGAGTTGTAAAACGAATAGAAAATATACAGTAGTCAAGACATTGACAAGGTTAGAAATAATGATTTGTATTTGAAATAATAATTTTTTCCTTCAAACTTTGCTTTCGTCAAAGAATCCTCCATTTGCAGCAATTACAGCATTGCAGACGTAGCATGATTGCACAAGGGTTTTCTAATCATCCATTAGCCTTCTGATGCAATGAGCAAACACACTGTACCATTAGAACACTGGAGTGATAGTTGCTGGAAATGGGCCTCTATACACCTATGTAGATATTGCACCAAAAACCAGACATTTGCAGCTAGAATAGTCATTTACCACGTTAGCAATGTATAGAGTGTATTTCTGATTAGTTTAAAGTTATCTTCATTGAAAAAAAGTGCTTTTCTTTCAAAAATAAGGAAATTTCTAAGAGACCCCAAACTTTTGAACGGTAGTGTATCTACTTTATATTAAACAGGACATATGGCTGCACGGTGGCGCAGTGGTTAGCACTGCGGCAGCACAGTTTACCCTTGGCCGGGGGATTGTGGGGATCGTGGGATCGTGGGTTCGATCCCAGCCCCCGACCAACAGTGATCTGTGTGGAGTTTGCATGTTCTCCCCGTGTTGCGTGGGTTTACTCCGGGATTTCTCCGGTTTCCTCCCACATGCCAAAAACATGCATGTTAGGTTAATTGGCTGTTCTAAATTGTCCCTAGATATTTGTTTCCTATAGGCCCTTAGAATAAAGGCTTAGTATTAATGAAAGCGCTTTGAGTGGTCTTTGTGACTAGAAAAGCGCTATATAAGTGCAGGTTAGTTAGTTAGTAGTTAGATATAGCTCTGTAAAAAAAATAAAGAGACCACTACAAAATCTTTCCTAAATTAGCACCTCTACATGAATGGCAGCCATTCAATTTGAGTACATGCTGAATTCCAACAGAAGGACACCTCAATCTATTTAAGGAGGTACTGATCAGGTGATCATCTAAGCATGGTAAGACGCATGAAAGCTGTGAATGAGTTGCTACACAAATACAGATTTGAGTTCTTCCTAAGTTAAAGTGAAGTAGTGCAGTGTTTAAGGATGAACATGAACTTGTTTTCTTGCATCATTTGATCAAAAAGCAACATCTTTTTTGTCGTCTTGGCCAGCTGTCATTTTCTGTAAATAAATGCCCCAATTGACAATATTTTGACTTGAAATTTGGGTGAACTGTTTTCAGTAGGTTAGAGAATAAAACAAAATTGTCCATTTTACTCAAACACATATGCATAAATAGTAAAACAGATAACGTGATGATTTTGCAGTGGTCTCTTTGGTTTCTTAATTTTTTTCCAAAGCTGTATGGTGAAAATTTCACTTTTTCACTGCTTTTGTGTGTTAATTTGAGTATCTGGAGTGACTATATGGTAATGGTCTGAAAAGCACAACAAAGTTAGGGTTGTGCTTTGATCTCAGTATCTCACTAAACAAGCGGTTTTGATTTGACTCTGGTTATGACGTGAGAGCCGGAGCTCATTGGAATGACACCACCATCCCAGCTTTATTTCCATCCATTTCAACGACAGAAGGAATATCCCCATGGATGTCTAAATCTGTATGCTGACAGTGCTACGATGACAGTGCCCAGTTTTTACTGTTATTTTTATATTCTAGTCACCCCAACAAAGAGGTCAGGCCTTAAGCTATCTTCCCAGCTAGATCTCCCAACTCTCTCCTTTGCTGCGTTGACCTAACCAGACAGTGAGCATTTAACACCATCTAGTGGACTGAAAAGTCTGTTTTTTTAAGTACTCTGGTACCTAAATATGCAAGTTTGCAGTCAGTCATTTGTTAATAATAATTAAACTATCACGATACTAGTGTCTCTGAATCGATGCACTATCACTACCACAAAGTATTGTGACATTACAAATGATGCATTGACTTTTTTCCCCCCACCTCCATCTTCTATATATATTTTGTCTACAGTCACTAAACATCCGTGTTCCCACCTGATTCACTAATCCACAGCCAAAAATGTATCTTGCATCATTCTGGTTGAGTTCATTAAATTTGCATCACCAACATCAGCTTTGCTAGTCGGTCCATCTATCACAGTAGACTCCACCTAGGTGGGGGGAGGCCAATAGATAAGCCACCCAAGTGCAGATTGCAGTTGGGTCTTGAAGCCATTTTCTATACAGTGGGGTAAAAAAGTATTTAGTCAGCCACCAATTGTGCAAGTTCTCCCACTTAAAAGATGAGAGAGGTCTCCAATTTCCATCATAGGTATACCTCAACTATGAGAGACAAAATAAGAAAAAAAAAAAAAAAAAAAAAAAATCAAGAAAATCACATTGAAGGATTTTTAATGAATTAATTGGTAAATTCCTCGGTAAAATAAGTATTTGGTCAATAACAAAAGTTCATCTCAATACTTTGTTATATACCCTTTGTTGGCAATGACAGAGGTCAAATGTTTTCTGTAAGTCTTCACAAGGTTTTCACACACTGTTGCTGGTATTTTGGCCCATTCCTCCATGCAGATCTCCTCTAGAGCAGTGATGTTTTGGGGCTGTCGCTGGGCAACACAGACTTTCAATTCCCTCCAAAGATTTTCTATGGGGTTGAGATCTGAAGACTGGCTAGGCCACTCCAGGACCTTGAAATGCTTCTTACAAAGCCACTCCTTCATTGCCCGGGCAGTGTGTTTGGGATCATTGCCATGCTGAAAGACCCAGCCACGTTTCATCTTCAATGCCCTTGCTGGTGGAAGGAGGTTTTCACTCAAAATCTCACGATACATGGCCCCATTGTCCAGGGACAAGAGTTGCAAATTAGCTAATAGCTATACACTCCATGTGCAACACATCAGATTGATTGTCATTGATTAATTGTCTATGTTTATTGCACTGTCCCTGTCAAATAAACTAATCTATCATTCATTCTTTCCTTTACACGGATCAGTCGTCCTGGTCCCTTTGCAGAAAAACAGCCCCAAAGTATGATGTTTCCACCCCCATGCTTCACAGTAGGTATGGTGTTCTTTCTCCTCCAAACACAACAAGTTGAGTTTTTACCAAAAAGTTCTATTTTGGTTTCATCTGACCATATGACATTCTCCTAATCCTCTTCTGGATCATCCAAATGCTCTCTAGGAAACTTCAGATGGGCCTGGACATGTACTGGCTTAAGCAGGGGGACACGTCTGGCACTGCAGGACTTGAGTCCCTGGCGGTGTAGTGTGTTTCTGATGTAGCCTTTGTTACTTTGGTCCCAGCTCTCTGCAGATCATTCACTAGGTCCCCCCATGTGGTTCTGGGATTTTTGCTCACTGTTCTCGTGATCATTTTGACCCCACGGGGTGAGATCTTGCGTAGAGCCCCGGATCGAGGGAGATTATCAGTGGTCTTGTATGTCTTCCATTTTCTAATAATTGCTCCCACAGTTGATTTCTTCACACCAAGCTGCTTACCTATTGCAGATTCAGTCTTCCCAGCCTGGTGCAGGTCTACAATTTTGTTTCTGGTGTCCTTTGACAGCTCTTTGGTCTTGGCCATAGTGGAGTTTGGAGTCTGACTGTTTGAGGTTGTGGACAGGTGCCTTTTATACTGATAACGAGTTCAAACAGGTGCCATTAATACAGGTAACGAGTGGAGGACAGAGGAGCCTCTAAAAGAAGAAGTTACAGGTCTGTGAGAGCCAGAAATCTTGCTTGTTTGTAGGTGACCAAATACTTATTTTACCGAGGAATTTACCAATTAATTCATTAAAAATCCTTCAATGTGATTTTCTGGATTTTTTTTCCCTCATTTTGTCGCTCATAGTTGAGGTATACCTGTGATGAAAATTGGAGACCTCTCTCATCTTTTAAGTGGCAGAACTTGCACATTTGGTGACTGACTAAATACTTTTTTGCCCCACTGTATATGCCATCTACCCTTACGAAACATCGGTGTACCCACTTCTTTTACTACTCCACACAGTCGATGATATATCTTGCATCATTCTGGCTTATTTTGTTATTTTTTACCATATTAGCTGGATTGATCGGGCTGTTAGCACTAGGTTGGCTAGGTGTTTGTGGAGTTGGTCTGTCTACTGCATTAGAGCTTGCCTCGGCAGGGGATGTCAGGCCTCCTACTGATACCTTAGTTGTCAGATCAAAGTCGAGACTTATTACCTCCGCAAAGGAAGGAGGTAATGCTTTCAGTGGTGTTGGTTGGTTTGTCTGCTGGTTTGACTGTTACCAACATAACTCAAAACGTTATGAGCAGATTTTGATGAAATTTTCAGGAAAAGTGTGTAATGCCATGGGGAACAGATGATTAGATTTTAGTGATGTTCTGAGAGTGCATACCTCCACCAAGGGCTTTGTTTGTATTTGTGCAGCAGGATTACATAAAAAACTACTGGATGGATTTTGATGAAATTTTCACCAGAGGTGGTTCTTGGGCTGCAGAGGAACCCATTACATTTTGGTGATGATCTAAGAATGCATACCTCAGCCAAGGCTCTTATCTTCTCAGAGTGTTAGCAACAATACTCCTAAATTACTGGATGGATTTGGATGAAATTTTCACCAGAGGTGGTTCTTGGGCTACAGATGAACCCAATACATTTTGGTGATGATCTGAAAATGCATACCTCAGCTAAGGCTCTTATCTTCTCACAGTGTCTTGGCGACAATACTCCAAAACTAAGTGGCAGACTTTGATGCAATTTTCACCACAAGTAGCTTTAGGCCTACACACAAACCCATTACATTTTGGAGGTGATCCATGAGAGACGGAAGGAGCCTTGGCAGAGGTATGTGCTCTTTGGGTGCTTTTCTATACATTCGGTCTACCCTTGCTCATCTACAAACACAACCATGCTGTATATGTTGTATCTTATAAGGACCAAAGGCAGTTAGCTGCTGTTAGCAGTTGCCAGTTTACTCATTCGGGGTTGTTTGTGCTTACTGTACTCCAGGGACCGGTCATATCCTATTGACCTCTGTAACCACACACCTAGCTTGCCAGCTAACGTTAGCAATATCACATCAAAAACTGACTTCAGCAGTGACAAAAGAGGAAGTGTAGGGTAAACTAGGGCTCAGGAAGATTCAAGGAGACTGAAAGATTTCCTTTTATTATCTGAAATTATTTCAGGATGCACCTAAAATGCACTATAACCTTTACAGGTGAACTTAATTTGACCTTCTCTAACCTTCTGAATGCACACGTCCAACTGTTCAATGTTTCAGTACTTTTTTGCATAACTTGCTGTTCTCCAACAAGGTACTTAAAGCGTACCTCTGGTGGTCGTGAAGACGCATTTGACTTGAAAACATTATGAAAAAGTATTTCTTATTTTGGTAAATAATTTTTGCCAGCCATATACCACCAGACATATATTCAAATAGGACCTTGGCCATGGGCAGCCAATGAAAACTGTGGGCGCAGCCATGACACATGCGGATGTGACGTCACTTTGTTGATACTCAACAGTCAATGCTCCGCCTGTATGAGAGACTAGGGTGCTGTTGTGAGTGTTTTTATTCTATTATGGCTGAATTGTCGGACTCTGAAGAATTTGTCCAACATGGCTACAGGTTTGAGCCAGAAAGGTCTTCTGAGGGTTAAAGTGACAAAGTGGTCCTCACACACAACGCAATTTCGTCTGAAATTATTCGTCTGTGCCCTGTTTCCGCTCCGATCTTCTGACAAGGTGAGCTGGGTTTGGGTACACAAAAAAAGTGTTTTTGTTTTTTTTGCTTATTATTCAGACATCCAAAGGCTTTACATTCCGCCATGTTGCGATATCCATATCGCATTGTATGTTTTTGTTTTTACAAGAGCACCGAGTGTCTGCTGCTCTGTATATAGTTGTAGAATCATCTTCCGTGTTGCGGCAGTTACGAGATCAGATGAGACAAGCAGCTGAATTTAAGCATTTATTTATTTATTTTCTACTCGTTTCAGTTCAGCATTTAATATGAACCCTGAGTTTGAAATAAACGTTTGAATTTTGGTCCTCACACAACGCAACGCGCTGTCTGCCGCTCTTTATAGCGGCGAGGGAGGAGCTGAATTAATCTGCCGTGTTGCGGCTGTTAACGACCTCAGATCAGACAATAGGACCCGCCGAATTTAAGCATTTATTTATTTATTTTCTTCTCGTTTCAGTTCTGCATTTAATATGAACCCTGAGTTTGAAATAAGTGTTTGAATTTGAATATCCCCAAAGCCGCTGCACATCCGGGTACTCGAGGCTCAGCCAATACTGATCCAGATCGCGGTAGCCACGAAATTACGTCACAGGAAGCGTCCTGGAAGGCCATGTAGCCGCTAGTATGGCTGTACCCTTGTTTTGCTGACATAGCTGAACCAGCACATCAGCAATGGATTTATATCAAATTGCTTTGAATGTGAATTTCAACTTAAACTTGAACTAGAACGTGAGACAGGGGCTCAATATAATATCTTTTTTTTTCACGACCACCATAGGTACACTTTAATAGAAAAGGTCACAACAGGTGTTTGATCCATGAATCGACCAATAAATTTTCTGGTTCAATTAGAACAGTCCTCTTCATCATGCTGTTCACATTTTGACATCATGAGACCAAGATGACACCTAACAAATGATCCAGTGCCTCGTCATTGTTAGTCTTCAAACAGGATGTTCTCAGAAGGAAGTGGCCACTGAGCTTAGACTGTCAGAGTATGAGACTGGAAGAGTCACAGAAAGGCATAGAAGTGGATGTCCTTTGGCCACATCCACACTGACGACCACTTCATTATGAACAGTGCCCTGTGGAACCAGGTGAGGAATGCCACTCAACTCCGGGCACACTTGAGAGGTGAAAAGCGCCCAAGTGTCACGTCAGACCATTCAAAACTGTTTACATCAGTGTGGTCTGCGTGCTAGACGACCTGCAAGGTTACCTGATCACACCACCAGGCACAGGCATCATTGTCTTGCATGGGCCAGGGAGCATTTAGACTGGACAAGGGACCAGTGGGCCTCAGTACTGTTCTCTGAAGAAAGTCGATTTACGTTGAGCAGAAATGATGGCCACCAACAATGTTGGAGATGTCAAGGAGAGGGCTATGCATCAGCCACTCTTGTCACCAGATGAGCCTTTGGTGGTGTTAGTCTAGGCAGGTGTGTCTAGTCAATACAGAACTGCCCTACACCTTGTGAATGGTACTGTGACAAGCCAATACTACCTGAGTAACATCATTAATCCAGTCATTGCTCCCCTGCATGAACAACACAGGCCTAATTTCCTCTTCATGGATGACAGTGCTCCAGCTCATCGAGGTCGCATCATTAGGGAATGGCTGCTGGAGGCTGGGGTACCTCAAATGGAGTGGCCTGCACTTTCTCCAGATCTGAATCCTATAGAAAACCTATGAGATGAGCTGAGTCGCTGTGTAGAAACCCATAATCCTACACCCTACAACCTCAATGACCGGAGGACCACCTTTCAAGAAGAGTGGAATGCCATGCCTCAGCAGACAATATGTCGACTTGTGAACAGGATGAAACATTGTTGTCAAGCTGTAATTGATGCTCAAGGACATATGACAAGTTATTGAGACATTGACATTTTTTGTTGTGGTATACCCACCACTGTTGTTGGCTTTTGTTTCAATAAATTGTTTGTGATGAGGAAATCACCATTGCATGCTTCTACTTAAATATATGTAAATGCCCTACTTTCATGATGTAATATCACGGTAGTGTGGACTTCTTACATTTTCCAAAAATTTCACCCGAAAGCCAAATATCCCTAACTTTTTGTGAGTAGTGTATGTTTCCAGACATAGCAAATCATGTTTCTTCCTTAGACACCGAGACTCTGCCAACCAAGGTCAGTCACGGGAGACAGCCAGGCTTTGTACCCCCACAGAATGTTCTCGTATTATCTTTGTTTGTTCCAAGGTATAAAATCTGCCCACACCATTTTGACTGTGAACATTTCTGCTGAACTGCTGCATGAAATCTTCCTCTTGATCAAGAATAAATAATGCAGAAAGGCATCTTTGACTCCACACCTTATTCCTTCACCAGATTCACAAGGGGCATTTATCAATATAAAGAAAATCCATGACAAGACATGCAGTGAAATGAGTCATACTGTGGAAGGCTACAAAAAATGGGTCAAAATTGTGCTGCAATAATTAACCCCTGAGACATTTTGACGAAAAGCATGTCACAGACATTCCAGCAAGACCTGGGGGAACTGTCAACGTGAAAAAAGTACATAATATGTCCCATTTACGATAATATATTTCACAGGGATGTTCAAGAGTCACAATTCAGAGTCAAGTCTGAAGTTGCGACTTTAAAGCAGCACCATTTAATTTTCTTGTTCCTGGCAGGGACACTGAAAAGACAAACTATGGAGACCATGACTGGGATAGTATTTTTTTTTGTTTTTTTTTAACCAATCAGCAATTTGTTGTTTGATATAATGATCAAAAACACAAGACATGAAGTGGCAATCAAATAAGAATTTAGTAACCTGAACAAGTCACTTCAGTAACACAATTAAATTACTCACACCTCTCCTGACACTGAGAGCCAAGACCAGAGAGCAGGAAAGAATGTAATCCCAGGATCAAGTAGACATCAACAACCAAAGAAGAGACTTCACAGAAACACAAGTAATGGTAACAATGTAGAAAACTCTCCCATGTCAGAATCAGTGTGATACTGACGCAAGTGAAAAGTCTATAGAATGTTCTGATCATAACAAAGTCGTTAGGATTGAATCCCAAAGGAATAAATGTAGCACCACAGATAAGCCACATGTTTGCACCTTGTGTGTGGAAAAATTTGGGTACAAGTTATAAATTCATGAGAGAATTCACACATGTGAGAAGCCTTTTTCTTGTGAAACATGTGGTCAAAGTTTTACTGAACGTGGTAGTTTGAAAACTCACATGAGAATTCACATAGAATTCTCAGGTACTGCCTGAGAATTCACAGGCAGAGCGGTGGCGCAGTGGTTAGCACTGCACCAGCACAGCAACTCACCCTTGGCCATGGGATTCCTGGTTCGATCCCAGCCCCTGACCAACAGTGATCTGTGTGGAGTTTGCATGTTCTCCCCGTATCTGCGTGGGTTTACTCTGGGATTTCTCCGGTTTCTTCCCACAGGCCAAAAACATGCAGGTTAGGTTAACTGGAGACTCTAAAGTGGCCCTTGGTGTGAATGTGTGTGAATGGTTAAGGGATAGCGCCGTATCGTGGCTGCTTCATCCATCCAGGTGGATGCCCTCAATTTCCCCTCTGGGGATCAATAAAGTATACAAAATCAAAAAAAAAAAAAAAATTTTACCTGGCTGCTGTCTATTCGTGGCTCTCCTCTATTAGCGTCTGTGTGTGTGGAGAGTCCTCTCTCTGTGCCACTGCAGCTGAATCTTGGCAGTTCCTTAGTAGTAACCGCAGGGAATAAAATTTCCTTGACTCCTGGACTCTGTTTTTTAGTTTCCTTGGTAATGGCTGGCGTAGCCGGGGCAGAGGAGGAGGGAGGGAGCAGCTCCTTGCTGTTGTTGGTGTTCACGTGCAGAGGTAGGAAGTTGTAGGGTTTCTTGTTTTCCCCAGCTAACTGCCGCCGATTGTTGGCAGCTGTCACGCGTCCCTGGGAGTCACTGCCAATGCTTCTCTAAATGAGAAAAGAAAAATGCAAGTCAAACAAACAACTAAAGTACTTTTTTTTTTTTCAAAACAGTTTTTTTAATGTCCATTCTTTTTATATACAGCAGGGAAAATTAGAACATATCAACATTTTCTCATTGAACATATTTCTGATTGAGCCATTGACCTGAGATTTTCACCAGATATCAGTAACAACCCAAGTAATCCATACATACAAAGAAATCAAGGTAATTGTGTTCACAAAACAATATATTTAATAAAGTGGAATGACACAGAGAAGAAGTATTGAACACACTTGGTGAAATTCATTTAATATTTAGTAGGTCCAGGCATTGCTCACGAGTTGTTTTTGTTCCATAAATTTTCAACTGGATTCAGGTCACGCGACTAGGCCAATCAAGCCGCTTTATTTTCCTTCTCTAGAGCCAGTTGAGTTTGCTTGGCTGTGTGCTTGGGATCATCGTCTTGCTGAAATGTCCACCCTCATTTCATCTTCAGCATCTTGGCAGATGGCAACAGGTTCCTATCAAGGATGTCTCTGTACATTTGTCCATTCATCTTTCCTTCAATTATATGAAGTCTGCCTCTACCATGTGCTGAAAAACACCCCCACACCATGATGGGATGTGCAGTGTCACTTCTCCAAACACGCTGTGTGTTGTGGCATCAAAAAAGTTTAATTTTGGTCTCATCTGACCAGACTATATTCTCCCAGTATTTTACTAGCTTGCCCAAATGTTGTGCAGCAAACTTTAATTGAGCTTCAACATGCTTTTTCTTCAGTAATGGAGTCTGGCAAGGTGAACCGGCATGGAGTCCGTGTCGGTTGAGTGCATTATTTGTTGTTTTCTTTGAAACAGCAGTACCTGCTAACTCCAGTTTTTTTCTGGAGCTCTCCATGAGTGATCTTTAGCTCTTGGATAACGCTTCTGACATTTCTTTTGACTCTTTGGTCAGAAATCTTGCAAGGAGCTCCTGGTCCTGACCAGTTTATGGTAAAATGATGTTCTTTCCACTTCCGTACGATGGCTCCAAAAGCGCTCACTGGAACATTCAACATTATGTTTGCAACAATAAGGTTGCAAAGGTCTAGAGAGAGTTCTTAGCTTTTAAAAAGGTCTGCGAATATTAGATTGTCACATCACAAACTCATGATGGGTCAAAGCAATCAGTCAGGACTTAACCAGCTGAAATTAAGTTGCACTGATGGGGGATGGGATGGCTTCTTAAATTCTGATAATTTCAGCTGGTTTCTTGGCTTTCTATGCTTTTTTGCACCTCTTTTTCATCATGTGTTCAATACTTCTTCCCTGTATCATTCCACTTTATTAAATATAACTTATTGTGAACACAGTTGCCTTGATTTCTTTGCATGTATGGATTACTTGGGTTGTTATTGATATCTGGTGAACATCTCAGGTCAATGGCTCCATGAGAAATATGTTTAATGAGAAAAATGTTGACGTTGGGGGTGGGCAATATGGCCTAAAAATTATATCACAATATTTCTGTGAATGTTCACAATATTTTTCTCGCAATATTGCAGAGTGCAGTTTTTTTCTTTTAAATTTATGCAGGAAGGACAGTTTCACAGGCCAGCATTATTTACTTTCAGCATATTCAGGAAAAACAAAACAAAATCTCTTATTTCTCCATTTTATAAACAGCAGCTTAGATTTAGTTTAAAATTTTTTTTTAGTTCTGTATCAAATATTACAAGAAGATAATATAAACCGTTGCACCTTAACTGCACACAGACGTCGGATTTTATGCTGAATCACTTTACCTGCTCCCGTTGCACGGGCCTGTCCTGGGACTTTTGGCTCTCCTTGCATTAAATGGATTTTTTTTCCCCATTTTTCTCTCTCTCTTTGAATGGTTTAATAAAAATGGAAGTAAAATACAGCCACTTCGAGTGGTACATTGTCCAATGTTAATATTGCTCCAGTGGTATTGACATGTGGAAAAAATGTAGGCAGAACTGCTGCACCTATTTTTTTAAACATGACTGCAGTCTGAAACAAAGTGAAACTTAAATATTTCCACACAACTGGAGGCTCCAGGTGAAGGCAGAACATGCTGGTGCACTGCTTCACCAACACGGAGCTGGACAGGAGACAGGGTGACCAGAAAATTAGACCAATTATCATGAAATGTAGTTAGGGTATCAGCAGTAGACAATGAGACGGTCTGACTTTGGGGCTGCAGTTTCCTGCTGCTATGTTGGTTTTGACATTTTTACGCGGTGTGACGTCGTCACGCAGCAGACCCCAACTATCTCAATATTCATTTTTACACCGGGTATCAAAATTTATACTGGTATTACCGTGAATGACACGATATGGCACACCCCTAGTTGACATGTTCAATACTTATTTTCCCCGCTGTATACTTTAAAGCCTAAAAGAGACTGAACTTTCATTGATAAAATATACAAACAGAATAACATTTAGGTTTCCAAAGCACTTTGATGAAGAGTGGTGGGTAAACAAAACCTTTTTGCCCACTCCAGCTTTCTCCATAAGTTAAGACCCTTACAAAAATTTTCAAATTAATGCCATAATTTGAAAAGTATGGCCTATTTTTGTGTATTGCAGTGCTATTTTGCCACCCTTGGCGCTGCAACAAAATGTCAGCTAAACAGTTCCATATCAAAATACAACAAACAATCCATCTTCACTTCCGAAAAAAAGCAGCGTAGAGGAATTTAACTACTGCATAAAACCAACAAGACCATCAATGAAGGAGTAGCTCATTCCAGTGTGATGAAATTGCCACAGGAGTGCTCAGATCGCCTGACTGCTGGTTTTGACCTTGACCACAGCCTAGATGCAGACCCATTTCAGGGTCATTGTGCACAATGTTACCAAATATTAGGGCAATTGCCTAGGATGAGTAATGATGTTTGTGAAATCATAAATGCCCAGATCTCCTAACCTTTGACCATGATGTTGACTTTGAACACAACCTGGATACAAACCAGTGTTGCCAGATATACGATAATTATCATATTTATATATAATTGGTTTTGGGGCCTATACTATCAATAGTTTTAAAAAAGGCCAAATGGGCATTTCTGTGCACCCCCCAAAAAACTCATTTTGATTTATGTGGACACCGACACATCACCATAAACTGATGCTCACAGCTAATCAGCTCATACCTGGCTGGCTCCTCCTCACAGCCAAATGTGCCAATCACATCAGCAGCGCTTAGCTCACGTTTGGTTGGGCAGCTGCACTGACACCGCAGCAAATTAAAAAAAAATAAAATAAAATAAAATAAAAAAATCAGTAGACATGAGTTGGGACTCAAGAGGAAAAAAAGTCCAAAAAGAAAAGAGTCCAGCAGCACAGACACAGTTTTTTTTAAAAAAAAAAAACAAAAACAAAGCACCTCCACTGGTCACAGCAGCTTTATCACCCTGCCTGGAGTTAGACCCTACGTTTAAGGACAAAAGCAGTGGTTGTGCAAGAAGGTGCAGTTCACTGTGTGGGTGGGTGTGTGTGTGACAATGCATACGGCAGTTGTTTAATTCAAATGGCTGAGCCTCTGCATTTATTCCTTGGGTTACTGCACTTCCATACATGTAGAATAGGTTTGTTTTTAAATGCACTGTCCTAGCCTGTTATTTTTCAAGTTATTTTAGTACATACGATAGTTTGGGTCAAAATACAATAATTTTAAAGTGACAGACCGTACGATATTTCTTCATTTCCCATCAGGCAACTCTGACGCAAACCCACCTGAGGATCACTGAGTGAGTTTGGTGACCATCAGGTCAACTGCCTAGAAGGAGAAGCGATTTCCATAAAATGTGGATGGACCAATGGATGCAGTGCCATCACACTAGCTTTTATCAGTTTTGCCGGAATAAGCTAAAAAAATTTTACTGTCGTAACTTTTCCTGAATACGGGAATTTTTGAAATTTCCCATATTAATATTAGTATTGGAAAAAATACAATTTTGATTAAGATTTAATTAATTTTCAGAATCACTGACAGCAGTAAATTGGTTTTCATAAAGAATTACAACCAAGAAGTGAATCAGGTGGGATAACTAAAGCATATCTTTGACATTTCTGTCCTTTAATTCAATATTTTTGCTGTGACTAAGGGTGCTTTCACACCTGCAGGCTTTAGTCCGTTTCAATCGAACTCAAGTTCGTTTTCTCCATTAGTGTGGTTCGTTTTGTCTGGTGAGAACATGGTAATTGCACTCAAGTGCGTACCAAAACAACCGTACCGAGACCACCGGTTCGAATTGGTGAACTCTGGTGTGGTCCTGCAGTTGAGAAAGCCACTGCACTATAACGGGACCAGCAGCAAATGGTAAAACATTTTATGTCACTGTACATACAGTACCTGATAGATCTTTGAAAATATCTGTGACTGAACACGTCACGGTCCTGGAGGATTAATGAATGTTAACATGTTATTTCCCATCCGTAGCAGCACTTCATTTTCAAACTGTACGATATGCCAAAAGTGGTATATGCACATATGTAATAAACGATAACCAGGGCAATGAAAACCCTCCATAGATTACGCTACAATTTGTATTATTTTCTCCCAGAAATGCATAAATACACAGTAGTCATCCTACTTCCTGTGTTTACCTTTCCTGTTCTCGCGGCAAAAAAAAAAAAAAAATCTGACCAATAAGAACAGAGAACGTTCTGACACAAGTCTCGCAGGATTTAACGTGACAGTTTGGTCTGCTTATGGTCTGCCTCAATTTTTGCCTGTGTGAAAGGGGACTGAACCGAGGAGAAAATGATACAAAGTAACAAACCTGTCAGCGGATTCGGACCAAATTAAACAAATTTAGGTGTGAAAGCACCCTTAAACTGATTAGAGACTTGCACCAAGTTCACATCCTCACTCACTCAGCTCCATGTGGAGAATAAAGGTACATCTCAAGAAATTAAGAGTATCATGAAAAAGTTCAACATTTTTTGTCACTCATTTCCGAAAGTGAAACCCATATTTTGTATAGATTCGTTACACAGAGACTGAAATATTTCAAGTGTTTATTTATTTTAATTTTGATTATTATGGCTTACAGTCCATGAAAACCCCAAAAATCAGTTTCTCAAAAAATTAGAATATTACATAAAATAAATTTTAAAAAATATTTTTAATAGAAATGTTGTCCGACTGAAAAGTATGTCCATGTACACACTCAATACTTGGTCTGGGCAAATTTTGGATTAATTACTGTATCAATGTGGTGTGGCATGGAGGTGATCAGCCTGTGGCACTGCTGAGGTGTTATGAAGGCCCAGGTTGCTTTGATAGTGACCTTCAGCTCGTCTGCATTGTTGGTCTGGTGTCTCATCTTCCTCTTGACAATACTCCATAGATTCTCTACGGGGTTTAGGTCAGGAGAGTTTGCTGGCCAATCAAACAGTGATGCCATGGTCATTAAACCAGGTTTTGATGCTTTTGGCAGTGTGGGGGGTGCCAAGTCCTGCTGGAAAATGATATCAGCTTCTCCATAAAGCTTGTCAGCAGAGGGAAACATGAAGTGATCTAAAATTTTCCTGGTAGATGACTGCGCCGACTTTGGTCTTGATGTCATGTCATGTTTTCGCCATTATCAAATGGCGAAAACATGGAACAGTGGTGAACCTTCTCAGGAGTGGCTGGCCGACCAAAATTACTCCAAGAGCACAGTGACAACTCATCCAATAGGTCACAAAAGACCCCACAACAACATCCAAAGAACTGCAGGCCTCACTTGCCTCAGTTAAGGTCAGTGTTCAAGACTCCACCATAAGAAAAAGACTGGGCAAAAATGACCTGCAGGGCAGAGTTCCAAGACGAAAACCACTGCTGAGCAAAAAGAACATAAAGACTCATCTCAGTTTTGCCAGAAAACCTCTTGATGATCCCCAAGACTTTTGGGAAAATACTCTGTGGACTGACGAGACAAAAGTTGAACTTTTTGGAAGATGTGTGTCCCATTACATCTGGCATAAAAGTAATAGCATCAGAAAAGGAACATCATACCAACAGTAAAACATGGTGGTGGTAGTGTGATGGTCTGGGGAAGTTTTGCTGCTTCAGGACCTGGAAGACTTTCTGTGGTAAATGGAACCATGAATTCTGCTGTCTACCAAAAGATGTCCGGCCATCTGTTCGTGGCCTTTTAAAGACTTAAGTTTTAAGAAGGAAACATTTAAGTGTGATAAACATACAAAAAAAAAAAAAAAAAAGAGAGAAATCAGGAAGGGGGCAAACACTTTTTCACACCACTGTATATTGTACTGCATTATTGCACTCCAATGGCAAAGCATGTGGAACTTTGTGCATGATGTGGTCAAAGGCTTGTTTATAAAAAAAACAGCACTCCCCTACAATTAAAATGCTAATATTTTCATAAAATTAATGGTCATTGACCAAAAACATTCCTGTCTACATACAGGATGGAGTTGCTATATCACTAACAGCAAGTTACTAACAGTAGCTTATTCCAAGTAATTCATCTTAGTATAAAGGACATAAAATTGTGAATATACGGGGAAAAAAATGCAATCAAGCATAATTTTACCTCATCCAGGTCTGTAAAATTGATCCTCTGGCGGAGCCTGTCTAGTTCAGCCTGGTCAGGAACAGACATCTGGGTGGTGTATTTCATGTGAGGAAAGGAATGAGGAGTGCGAGCTCTCCTCCGACACGCTCCAGGAGTGGACTCTGGAGAAATATCATTAGTCAAGCGGCTCTCCACTACCGCAGTTGAGAGCTTTTTCTTGTTCTTCTCAGAAGATCGGTTGGCTTTCTTCTGCTGCACACCCCAGTCCTAAAATCATCAAAACCATTTGTTTTATCATTGTGCATAACACAGATATAAATTGTACATATCAGACTTTGGCAACAGTTAAAAATAGTGAAATTTAAGGGGTGGCTTGTTTGTTAATGTGTGCGGCTTCTATGGGAATCTGCCCGGCCATTACCATGTTGTTGAGTCTATCTTCCAAACTACCACTGGTTACAGTCCAGTTTTGCAGCTCTTCCGCACCATCATTAATAGGCACACCTCCAGTTGCCATGTCATCAGCTTACAGCTTGCTGGAAATCACAAAAAATACATAGTGGTCACAAAGATAGGTCACACACACACAACAGATTTAAAATCACCATAAATGACACAGCAGTAAAGAGAGTCGCCATGAATTAGATCACTTGGAGCTACCTGACTTTTATATATAGCAAGTGACATTAACCAATATGGAATTGTGTTTCTGGGCTAACTGTATTTAGTTAACATGTGCAACATACTGCTGATATTATTAGAGCTGATCAAACACGGCAGCATTTGACATCTGTCAATGGCAAAACATCAAATGTTTTTACCAAGGGGCACCTACTGTGGAGGACACAATCCTTAAGATATTGTCTGATCTAAATTTGAGCAAAAGCTACCGGTTTGGATCAATCGTCACCCCGTTTCATAAACGATGGTGCCAAGTTCATTGCATCTCCATTGGTGCATATTCTAAATCTTTCTTTAACATGTGGCAAAATTCCAGATGATTTAAAGTCGGCTCGGGTGACTCCGATCTACAAAAAGAGCAGTAAATTGGATGCAGGTAACTACAGACCGGTTTTGATTCTCAGCACAATATCCAAATTATTTGAGAGACTTGTTTATAAACAGCTTGATGACTATCTCAAAGCCCATGAGCTCCTTTACGAATATCAATCAGGTTTCAGATCCGCTTATTATACAGAGACCTGCTTGGTAAATCTGGCTGATTATATCAAGCGCAAGACAAAGGACACTATATAGGCATGGTCCTTCTCAATCTTCAAAGCTTTTGACACGGTAGACCATGGGATCTTATTAATGAAATCAGAAAGCTCTAGAATGTCATGAATCAGCCCTAGCCTGGTTTCGGTCCTATTTAGAAGAGTGAAAACAAGCAGTTGAGATTAGTGACACAATCTCATCATCTACAATCATAACTTGCGGTGTACCACAGGGCTCGATTTTAGGACCTTTATGTTATGTATGAGGAAAGGAGTCGGAATCTCTCTGTCATGCGGCAACCAACACACCTTATTGAGAACACAGAACTATATATACAGAATGACCGTGCCCGCCTGACATCACGTTAGAGGGGGGTATGGCAACACACACCCCACACAACATTCCCCTCCCCCTTACAAAAGTGTAAAACCACACAAACACACAAAATTGTGGACCCGAATTATGTACTAAGAAAACAGGGAATAATGAACTGTAATAAAACATCCTATCACATTCACACAAAACTACTAAAATCGGACCATATCTCTCAAAATAAGTAAAATAATCCCATACCATACATACTCACAAGCACACCAGCACTATACATATACTATATTTACATTGCAGTGTTTATGTGACACCCATGTCCATTGGCAGCCAGAGGTAAAACCAGCCCGGGGGCCCAGGGCAGCCCCAAAGCATACATGCCCCTGGCTGCCGAAGATAAGACCGGCTCAGAGGCCCCGGGCAGCCCCATGACATATGCGCCCCTGGCCGTCGTCCACCTCCAGGATCAAAACCGACCTCTCTTGCAAAAATGTCTCCTCTCACCACTGACTGCCTCACTCCTCGGGACCCGCAGTGCTGCTGTCCAGCACGCCGTCCCTCCGTGCTCGTCAGTCCGCTCCCGACCGCTTTCCACAAAACTGCAGCTGCCATCGTTGCCCCAAACACTCTGGCCCCCTGTGGCTGCACTCCGGGGAAAACCGAAGCTCGCTCGTCGATGCCGCTCGCTGCCTCGGGCACCTCGCCGTAACGCCCAGCACCCTCATCCAGAGCGCGTTGAGCTCTGGCACTGAGACCCTGCCTGACCTCTGTGGCGCACGGCTGTCACTGCTCTCTCCCAGGGCTCCCAGCGTCACTCCCACCGGTGTCACTCACCAACCCAGGCACCTCACTGCTGCTCCCAGCACCCTCGTCCCAGGCACTCCACTGCACTGTGTGTGTCACTTTCGTCAGCGTCACTCTCTGATCCAGGCACTTTGTTGCTGCTCCCAGCACCCTCGTCCAAGGTGCTCCGCTGTTCTATCTCCATGCCCGGCTGTAGCTGCTCTCTCCTGGGGCTCTCAGCATCAGTCTCGTCAGCGTCACTCTCCAACCCAGGCGCTTCATCGCTGCTCTCAGCACCCTCGTTCCAGGCACCCCGCTGCGTTGTCTCCATGCCCAGCTGTCGCTGCTCTCTCCCGGGGTCCTTAGCCTGCATGTTCCCACTCTCCCGCTGCTGCTCTTCCTCTCCACTGTCATCGCTCACCGTGCCGTCAAATTTACCAACGCATCGGTCCCATACCGTGCTGAGCTCCTTGGCTGGCCCGCCGTCGACAGTGACCGGGGACTCCTCCACTCACGGTCCCGGTCCCACCTCGATGCCGAGTTGGTAGCCTGGAACTTGCTTTTGGCACGCAGTTAGCTTTGTGGCTAACTTGCCCATAGACACTAAGTGGGCCATTAGCTTCTCCAAGCTAACTAGCCTAGCTCCATTTGGCGCCAACCCTCCCACCACCCACAGCTTCGTGGTCCTTGTCTGCTCGGCGAAGTACTCGGCCAGCCGCTCGACAGCACCCGCATAACACTCCGTTTCACCCAACGCACCGAGAATTCTTTGGTCTTCCACGTCAAGATGGTGGGCCAGAAGTGATCGTCTTCCGTCTCCCGTCAAGTCTACTTAGGCCCAGTGCCCTGATGTAATCCTCAAACCTGGCCACCACCATAGGCCACATGATGACTGGCTCTCCAGTGTACTCCAAAAACAGTAGCAGTGATGGAGGTAGCCCATACGCTCCCATAATTTTACTCTCGTCGACAAAATGTTATGTATGGAAAGGAGTCGGGAGTCTCTCTGTCATGCAGCAACCAACACACTTTATTGAGAACACAGAACTATATATATAGAACGACTGTGCCCGTCTGATGTCTCGTTAGGGGCAGGTACGGCAACACACACACCACACAACATTTTACTCTCTCATATATGTGAACAACATTCCTTTCGCAGTCAATTGTAAGACTTTGTTATATGTGAATGATACAGCCCTCATAGTTTCAGGCAATAGTACCAAGGATATAGAGAGGATTCGCTCCTCGAAGCTTTTTTTTTTTTTTTTTTTTTTTTTTTTTGGTTACTTATTTGTACCCGTAGGTAGACTTGGTTTGCAGTCTGGTGACAAGCCACCGGCTGCTGGTCGCTGCGTGCGCGAGCGCCCTAAACCTACATGTTTTTGGTGTGCGGGAGGAAACCGGAGAAATCCCGGAGTAAACCCGCGCAACACGGGGAGAACATGCAAACTCCACACAGCTCACTGTTGGTCGGGGGCTGGGATCGAACCCACGATCTCATGATCCCCGCGATCCCCCGGCCGAGGGTAAAACTGTGCTGCTACAGTGCTAAACCACTGCGCCACCGTGCAGCCCAGCTTGAATCAGAGAAGCTTGAATCAGAGAATGACTGATTGACGACAAGCTTTTCCTCCACTTGGGAAAAACTGAGCCCATTCTTTTTGGTTCTAAACATAAACTCCGTAAACATTATACCATTCAGGTGCAATGTGCCAGAAATGCATTAAAATGTCAAAATCAAGTGAAATATTTAGGTGCCACTATCAACCAATCTCTTTCTGGAGAAGGTGTGGCAGAAAATATCAGTAAGTTAAACACCAAATTAAAATTTCTTTATAGACAAGCACTGAATGTCGACTTGAAAACCAAGAAATTGTTTGTATCGGCACTTATTAGGCCGGAGTGGTGGCCTAGTTGATAGAGCATCCGCCCTACAACTGGGAGGCTGGGGGTTCAAGTCCCCTGTTTGTGGTGGCGCCTTGCATGGCAGCGACCCCTGCTCCTGCTGCAACACTGTAGATAGGAGAAATGTCCTTTCATTCTACTGTACATGATTGGCTGTATGGACTGAATGACAACAGAGATGGCTTATTATTATTATTATTATTATACAGTATCATTAATGGCACTGCTCAAATTATCTTTCTGAACCTTTTGTGTTGACTCGTAACCTTCACTCCATTAGTACAAGATCTAGCACTGTCTCTCCATGTACCCCAAGTCAAATGTCATGGCAAATCTTTTAGTTTTTCCAGCATTTTACTATGGAATGAACTGTCAAGTTATATTCAAAGTGCTATGAGCAAGTCCCAGTTCAAAAACTTTGAACTGGGACTAAATTACTTTTAAATTACTAAATTTTATTGATAGTTCTGGATATATCCATTTCATCGTCCATGTTGATCATATGATTGAGGGACCACAATGGAAATAAGTGCATGCACTTTGTGTTATCCCATTGTTTTAATGTATGTTGTATTTTTATACAACTAGTGCCTACCTGTGCATGCCCGTAGAAAGAAGGTGTAAGCAAGGGTGTAAGCAAGAACGTCAGCACTCATTCAGTGATGCCTGCCTTTTATCTTTGATGGTGTCATAGCGAGTCCTATGATTGTGAGTGATGCAGTCCAAGGACGGATATTTTCACACATAAGGAGTCATTCTTCTTCTTTTAGATTTGATTGGCGGTTGGCAACCAGCTTACAGGTGCATTACCGCCACGTACTTCACTCTATATCATCACTGTATATCTTTGTATTAGGAGTTCTTAAATTATCCGTCCTTGGACTGGACGTGTCCTGCCACCAAGTCCTGTGGCTGTCTGCTGTAATTCTTCTTCTTTTAGACTTGATTGGTGGTTGGCAACCAGCCCACAGGTGCATCACCGTCACCGACCCGATCAGCATCACTCCACATCCCTGCACAAGGAACTCCAAACAACTTCCCATGCTCGAAAAAACCACCCATCCTCACACTGCGTCCAAGGTGCGGATCTCAGTCAATGGCCAACTTCATGTTTTTCCTCATCGCTTTGTGACTTTTTCTTCAAAGCTTTGTGATGTTCTCCTCATAGCTTTGTGACGTTCTTGTTCTTTTTTTAATCTCGTATCTACATCTCATCTCATTATTCTTCTAGCTGTAGTCCGTATCGGTGTCTCATCTCATTCTTCTTCTTTTAGACTTGACTGGCGGTTGATCCACCAGCCCATGATGTCTTTGAACTTAAAGATCCCCCACTTAAGTCCTCAACTGCTTCCCACTGTAGCCCATTGATGCCAAGTTATTTTTCTGCTGCTTTCACAATGATTTTGATTTTTTTCTGTTTTCTTGGAAGTCTGCGCAGGGCAGTTTATCAAATAAGACAAAATTATTTTCCTTCAAAACCAGAGTATCTTCCTTAATTCTACTGCATGCACTGCAAGTCTGCACACTTTCCCTGTTCGAGTCCACTCCCACTTTTTTTTTAGCTGGCACCTTTTTCGCAGCTTCTGCATACGTTAGTCCCTGAGAGACTTTTATCTGCTGAATTTCTGCTGCCCTTTTGCTGGCTTCACAACCTCGATATGCAGCGCTATGTTCACCACTGCAGTTACAGCACTTTAATTTGGCTCCTTTTTCACACTTGCAATATTCATGTTCACCGGAGCATCTATATCTTTGTATAAGGAGTTCTTAACAATCTTCTTCTTCAGTGAGATTTCTTCTTCTTTTAGATTTGACTGGTTGGCAACCAGCTTACAGGTGCATTACCGCCACTGGCTTGACTATCATCACTCTATATCTTTGTATAAGGAGTTCTGAACAACTCCTTACCGCCACACACTATACATGTCTGTCTTAACTTTGTGATGTTATACAAAGGAACATCATAGGGTATTTCACACGTAAGGAGTCGTTACACATAGGAGCATCATAGGCAATCCTATGATCTTTGGTCGTGACACAGACAGACACACAGCGCGATTTCTTGAATTTAGAGTGATGCCCCCCGCGACCCGAAAAGGATTAAGCCGAAGAAGATGGATGGATGGATGAATGGAAGGAAATCAATAACTACTATCGTAACTATCCAAATGCGACTAGCTTTAAAATAGGACGGACAATTTTTTTTCCACACATAAGTTGTTGTTCAGAACTCCTTATACAAAGATACAGAGAAATGATAATCAAGTCAGTGGCGGTAATGCACCTGTAAGCTGGTTGCCAACCGCCAATCAAATCTAAAAGAAGAATGTTTAGTGAAACCAGAGGTAGACTGTATGGCCCGCTAGGGTTCCCGGGAAAAGCTATGATGGCGCATTCCCTCCACCACGCAACAACTTTCAGCCTGAGCTATGTTTCTTATCGGTGTCAGAAAAGACGCTAATGTCCGAAAGACCAACCGTTCTTCATGCTGTCCCTCCGTGTACGTTATATATCTCACCACTGGTAAACTTTACCAGCAAGATATTTCAGACTGAGTTCCATAATTACCATGGCAACACGCAATAACCGCACGAATGTCCACTAGCTAATAACGGTTTCACATTTAGGCTAGCTAGTGCACAATAAGACAAAACATAGCGCCAAGGAATCGCTGAAGTTACCAGGCTTACTGGTGCATCTGGCTAACACAAACTAGCTTGTTTCAAGCTCATCACAATGCAGCTAACTTACGTCTCGCCAAAAAAGTTCAAACAAACATTCCACGAAACCCTGGCGAAGCTAAGCGTCAAATTAAAAAATTAAGCAGCCTCGTTACGCCAATGTCTGCGTATGGACTGGTACACGACAAACCAGTTCAAAGCAGCATGTAAGTGATGCCTTGTACTTACATTGTCTGTGCTGCATCTGCTAAGACAGTTAGCTTCCAGATTGGTAACGTCGTTACCATCAACACCTTGAAGCAGAAGGCACGGTCCTTATTCCGTCGATGCCCCTTACATATATAAAAGGTGGTTTTTATAAATCCTCTGACCGTCTGATAAAAGTCATTCGATCAATAAAGATAACGTCTCACCTTCATCAAAACGCAACAACCACTGAAATAGCCCCAAAGGCTGATATAAACACGCCGACACGGCAGTAGGCGCTGTGAGTTATATGAAGTTTGAATTTCCGGCGGAAACAGTACGGATGTCGTTCGCTGTTCGTTTGTTCGGGGAGTGGAGACGATGACGTAAACTTCGTCACACAAGGTTTCTGGTTACACGTACGCGGACGGCAGAGGTGTTAGCAGAGCGTGAATCCAGCTTAAACTTCCAAGGACGAGGAGTGTGGCGGATTTGTCTGACACAGTGGTAGTCGTCTTCTGACACCCCCAGCACTCACTTGACACCGTGTGATGACTGCAGGAATTAATTCTGCCCTCTACGCCAAGTGAGTTGTCGTCGATGAAGCAACTAGCATGCGAAGCTAACCTAAGCTAGTCACCTAAGACGAGCTAACAACGTCTTTGGCATTTATTTGGTCGGAGGCTTGTGGCCCGAGTGTATTTCTACGCCGTTGTGGTTTAATAGTGCTGTCGTAGCTCCTTAGAAGAAATAATGGGCTCGTCCAAGAAGCACAAGGAAAAGAGTCGCGACAAAGACACGGAGGAGCGCCGCCGTGAGCATAAAAAACACCGCCACAAGGAGCGCGACAGAGACGCTTCTGATCGGGATAAGGAGAAGCGAAAGCGCTCCAGATCCAGGGAGAGGAGCAGGCGGGAGAACCGCAGCAAAGGCGAACGGAGCACCGGGGAGCCACGAGTAAAGAAAGAAAAAGTTAACCTCGGATATGAGGAAAGCAGCACAGATGTACAGCCGCAGTCTGCAAGCGGAGACGCTTCTCTCAGCATTGAGGAAACAAACAAACTGAGGGCG
Organism: Pholidichthys leucotaenia; assembly: GCA_020510985.1. Classification (NCBI taxonomy): domain Eukaryota; kingdom Metazoa; phylum Chordata; class Actinopteri; order Cichliformes; family Pholidichthyidae; genus Pholidichthys; species Pholidichthys leucotaenia. Next base: position 221,148,790 of record CM035848.1, on the reverse strand, counting down.
AAGCTGGGTCTGAAGCCTCTGGAATTAAATGAGAGCAAGAAGGAGCTTGGGACCAAAGAAGAGCCACTTGTTGCCGAGACCATCAATCCTGTTCTCATTCAGCAGCAAAAAGAGATGAGAGAGAAGCTTGCAGCCATGAAAGAGAAGCGCATCCTAAACCAGAAACTGGGGAAAGTGAAAGCGCTGGCTGATGACGACTGGCTGGATGACACAGTTGCTTGGGTGGCCAGGAGCAGAAAGATAGCCCAAGAAAAAGAAATGGCAGAGAAAAGAGCCAAACTTCTGGAGGAGATGGATGAAGAGTTTGGTGTCAGCACTCTGGTGGAGGAGGAGTTTGCTCAAAACAAACAGGATGGCTATTCCGCTATGGATCTGAAGGGACTAAAGGTGCAGCACAAAGTGGAATCCTTCGCTCAGGGCCAGACTGTCATCCTGACCCTGCAAGACAAAGGTGTGCTTGAAGAAGAGGAGGATGTGCTGGTTAATGTGGGCCTGGTTGACAGGGAAAAGGCAGAAAAGAATGTAGAGCTGAAGAAGAAAAAGCCCAGCTACAGACCCTACGAAGAGGAAGAGAGTGTGGATGACATGGTTTCATTCAAGTCCCGCTCTGTGCTGTCAAAGTATGATGAGGAGATTGAGGGTGAAAAGAAGAAAAGTTTCCGGTTGAGCACAGGGGGCTTTGCTGATGGTGCGCGGGAGCGGGAGCTCCAGGCTATGAAAGAAATGCTGCGAAATCAGGCCCAGTCCTTAGAAATGCCTGCCCTCACTGTAGCTTCAGAGTACTACACTCCTCAAGAAATGGTGGGTTTTAAAAAGACGAAACGTCGTGTGAAGAAAATCAGGAAGAAGGAAAAAAGCGCTATTGCAGATGAACTCCTCCTTGATGACACTCGCAGCTCAGATTTTGGCTCGAGGTCACGGGGCCGAGGCCGCAGACAAATGGATGAAGATGGGGAAGAAGCAAAGGAGGATGAGACTGAACTGTCACATGGGATTCCCCTTTTGTCTGATGACATCAGGATGGCAGAAATGGACATGAGTGATGAAGAGTTTACGCCTCCTGAGCCTGCTGTAATTGAAGAGGACGAGGCAGAGCAGGAGCTGCAGAAGCAGCTGGAGAAGCAGAGGAAGCTGAAACGGAAGCAGCTTCTCAAAGACTCCGGGGAGAAGGTGGCAGAGCAGATTAAAGGACTTAAAAAAGGTGACAGTGATAATGATCCTGACAAAAAGAACAACATTGTTTTCAATGCCACCTCAGAGTTTTGCAGAACCCTTGGTGATATTCCAACATACGGGCTGTCGGGCAACAGAGAGGACCAGGAGGATATTATGGACTTTGAACAGGAAGAAGAGAAAGATGATGCTGGAGGTTCCGATTCTGAAATGGATGAGAATGTTGGATGGAGCACGGTTAATCTGGATGAGGAGCAAAAACAGCCTGATTTCGCCACAGCCTCTGCCACCATTTTGGATGAGGAGCCCATCGTCAACTCTGGTCTCGCTGCCGCCTTGCTTCTGTGCAAAAACAAAGGTCTGTTAGACACTCAGATGCAGAAGGTGGCTCGTGTCAAAGCACCAAAGGGGGCCCTGCCCAACGTTAACTACTGCATCGAAGATAAGATGGGCTTCGATGATAAGTACAGTCGCAGAGAAGAATACAGAGGGTTCACACAAGATTTCAAAGAGAAGGACAGCTACAAACCTGATGTCAAAATTGAGTATGTGGATGAGTCTGGGCGGAAACTCACTCCCAAGGAAGCCTTCAGGCAGCTTTCTCATAGATTCCATGGCAAAGGGTCTGGGAAAATGAAGACGGAGAGGAGGATGAAAAAGTTGGAGGAAGAGGCACTGCTGAAGAAGATGAGCAGCAGTGACACCCCACTGGGGACTGTGGCGTTACTCCAAGAGAAACAGAAATCTCAGAAAACGCCATACATTGTGCTTAGTGGGAGTGGGAAAAGTATGAATGCAAATACAATCACGAAATGAAGACTGGGCAAAGTAAATGTTAAACTGAAAATATACACCTGCATATAGAAGTGTGTATATATACTCAATTTTTAATTGATGTAATTGCAACAGTTTGATGTTCTAGTAAAGTGTTGTGTTAAATTGTTCAATAAAATGAAAGCAGCTTTCAAAAATTGTTTTTTTTTTCTATATTGAAAATGTGTAAGATCAGTCAACTACGAGATGTTTGGGTGACCTCCTAAATTCTATTATGAAACATTTGTAATTATTTGGAAGCACTTTAAAGTAGGCCATTACCTATTTAAGTTTAGCTTGGAAGTTTGTGTTTACAATTTAATAGGAACAATACATAATTTAACATTGATTTCACTATAGAAATTTATATCGTGTTTTTAAAAACTGAAATTTTGAAAGTGACATTTGAATAGCATAGTTTGTAAATGAAATGCTTGGGTAAACTTGGAGAAAATTCGTATTGTGTGTAATTTGGCATTTACAACGGTTATTTGCAGATTGGTAGAAGTATAAGCTGATGTCATCAGACAGCTTTAATGATGTCATGTGACAGTGGGGGAGAACACTTTTTCTCAGGAGTCTGCACTGACTTGGACAAGGTGTTATCTGCTGACAAATTAAAACATCGCCCCAGGTTACAATCAATTGCACATGGGACATTTTCAGATAAGCCACTATGTAGTCTGAGAATAATTATATGTTTGCAGAGGTGTGTTGCAGCTAGTTGCATTTAATCAGAAACATGAATTCAAGTAACTTTTTCCACAAAACTGCACTTACAGGAGTCATTTTATTGCGGGATATGTTGTACTTGTGAGGAAAAAATACTTATACTTTGGATTTGGTCATCCCCTCTCAATTATTTATGATTTTACCAATTTGAATACTTGTAAGAAATATGCTTTGTTTCTGATGTAATAGCTTATTCTCACCAGAAATGACTACTTTTTGGACGTTTTATAATCCTCATTTATACTGATGTTAATGTCATTGCAAAGGAGTGAAAAAAGTTACACATTTATGAGAAAAAAGTTGCACATTAAAAATTATACAATTTTATTTTGGGGTGGGGGGTAAAAAACTTATATCTGAAATGTATAAGAAAAGCACTCATGAACTAATGAGAATAGGGTCTCAAATCAAGGGGTTATTTCTCAGAAATGTGAGGGAAGAGTGGCAAATTCACGTGAAAACTATACTGCTCAAAAAAATAAAGGGAACACTGAAAACAGATTTTAATGGGAAAAAATAAGCTGGATATTGAAATTGTGGCAGGCTAGTCCAGCTTAATCTGAGTAAACTGGACTAGCCTGCTACAATTTCGATATCCAGCTTATTTTTTCCCATTAAAATCTGATGTGTTTTCAAAGTGTTCCCTTTATTTTTTTGAGCAGTATATATTTAAAGGGGGAAGTGGTACATTCACGAGGAAAGGTCCCAAATGTATGAGAAAAAAACTTGTTTTTCAAGTAACTTTTTTGGTAACTACTCTTACTGATACTTGAGTAATTAATATCGTAAGGTAACGCTGTTTTTACTTTATTACAGTTTCTAGCTAATCTACCCACCTCTGTATATTAGGAGTAAACAACAGTATGAAAACATTTGTCAACGCCTGAGCAGTCTTCATGCGGAACTAAAGTTGAAGGCGTTAGGGGTCTGTCGAACGCTATTACGATGCACAACGTGTAACGTGTAAACTTGTTAGCAACGCTACAGCTAGCTTGCTAATGTAACTTTGTCCAGCGCCTCATGACCACTAACAGGTAAGAGTGGCAACAATAATGTTTTATATTAACACACCGCACACAAGACCCAGAGAACAGAAAGAAACCGTTAGAAATAACCGTGAGCGTCGTTGTTCTGAAGCTTCCTGATGTTTAGCTAGCAGTTCAGTGACAGCGGAGGCATTTTAAGTAGCTTTGATTTGGACTCGGTACCCATCTGCTCAGTTTAACTTCACTCACAGTATGCAGTCTGTGCGTGCTTGACGCTTATGTCATCTTAGCACATAACCGGTGCGTTTAGATTACTATTAAAAAGCCTTTTGCTACTGTTAGCTATATGGTTTTCTCGCGGTTATGGAGTTTTAAAACGCCCTCAACTGAGTAGATTATTGGGAGGCATGTCACCGATCCTCAATATGTTTTGTAACAATTTAAAGATACAAAGTCGATTTCCAACCCTAGTGGGAAATCGCAGCCATGAGAAAGCTATAACCAATGCTGGTTCGTACACGTATGTGCATGGTTTAACCTAGATCGGTGTTAGCTGATGCGTTGGAGAGAGACAACAAATCATCTTCTTTCAGTGGATCGTCTGCCTCCATCTTTTCCTCCTGTGTTGCAACTCCATCTTCAGCATCTTTTGCCCAAGATATCACTATCCCTCCTGTGCACATACCCAAACCATGTCAGCGTGGGTTTACTCCGGGATTTCTCCGGTTTCCTCCCACATGCCAAAAACATGCATGTTAGGTTAATTGGCTGTTCTAAATTGTCCCTAGATATTTGTTTCCTATAGGCCCTTAGAATAGAGGGTTACTATTAATGAAAGCGCTTTGAGTGGTCTTTGTGACTAGAAAAGCGCTATATAAGTGCAGGTTAGTTAGTTAGTCTCGCCTCTTTTACTTTGTGCCCAAACCACTCAGCCTGAGCCGTCCCTCTTATGTCCTCACTTCTGATCCTGTCCTAGTTAATCCCAATGGCAAACTCAACATCTTCAAATCTGACACCTCCAGTCTTTTTGTCAGTGCCATCATCTACAAACCATACATCATAGCAGGCCTCACTGCCTTATTGTAAACCTCCCCTCCCACTCTAGCCGCCATCCCTTCTTTCACAAATCAGCCCTGACACTTGTCTCCACCCGACCTGCTCTCTTGTGCACTGTCCACTGCTTTGGAGGGTTGGCTCCAGGTATTTAAACTCCTTTGTGACTTCTACACCTTGCATCTTTACTCTTACACTCATTCACACACGTGTATTCTGTCTTCCTTCTACTGACTTTCACTCCTCTTGCCACCACCCCTCCAGGTACTCTTTCATTTGCTCCACCTGCATAGAAACCATAAATGATATTACATATACCCTAGTAACTGAGGTGTTGCCATAAGCATCTGAATGTAGTTTATATTAGTTGAAGTGAGTTACTAAGACAGTGGAAACCAGCTTGAGCATACTTGTTATAAGTCAGATCCCTAACAATTATATGTCTTACTTTTAAAACCTTTTTTTATTATTCTTATGTGTTTTAATTTTTTTTTTCATTACTTCACAGGCTCTAATCTCTCACCAAGTGAAACGAGAGGCTGTTGTGATGTCAGAGCCAAAGTCCCCAACTCCAACCCCTGGAGACACATACAAGGGCTGGCTCTTCAAGTGGACCAATTACATTAAAGGTTACCAGAGACGGTGGTTTGTTCTCAGCAATGGGCTGTTGTCATACTACAGGTGATGTGTTGTCGTCATATAATCTTTACAGATGTGTAAGGATTTCACATGGTTTTCCCTGGGCAACAGAAGAAAGAGCATTCATTTTACCAATTAAATAGTCTGAGCATTAATTTAATGATTAAAACAGTGTTTCAGAAGCTTTACATTTAACTGTTAATCTTTGTTTTTTTGTTTGTTTGGGGTTTTTTTTGCTATTTTTAGGACCCAAGCCGAGATGGGCCACACATGCAGGGGCACTATCAATTTGGCCACAGCAAACATTGTTGTGGAAGACTCCTGCAATTTTGTAATTTCCAACGGAGGAGCACAGACGTATCACCTGAAGGCCAGCTCAGAGGTAGAGCGACAGCGATGGATTACCGCTCTAGAACTTGCCAAGGCGAAGGCTGTCCGTATGCAAGATGAATCAGGTGAGAGGGCTGCCGTCGTCTTCACATAGTACAGGACACGTTTTGCTGGAATCGGTGGAGAAGTCTGCATAGCTTCTAAAACATCCACCAACAAGACTGGATAGTTCTCCTTGTGCAAGCTGTTCTCAGAACATTTGTCTTAATAATTTATTATTCTCTATCATACCTCTCAGATGACTCGGGTGATGATTTCTCTGCTGTTCCGCCTACATCGGGACAGGGTGGAGGCTGTCGTAACCCAGAAATCCAGTCCACTTTACGCACACTCAGCAGCAAGGTGGATGACCTGACCACCTGCAACGATCTTATTGTCAAGCATGGCTCCGCCCTTCAAAGGTACTAGTTTTCAGAATGGTATCATCAAAGGGAAAGAGGGTTTTTTCTTAAATCGTTTATTTATTCATCGGTTTACTCCAAATATTTAGGTCTTTATCTGAACTGGAGGGGATCCGGGCTGGAGTGGACATGGGAGAAAAGATCAGACAAGTCACAGAGAGGGCCACGCTGTTTCGAATAACCTCTAATGCCATGATCAATGTAGGTTATCCAAATTCTGCTCCATGAAGACCACACAACGCTGCTGCTGCTGGGTTTCAGTCTCTGATGCATTTTTCTTCTCTTGACATTATTTCTCAAGACATGTAGAGACTTCCTGTCACTGGCCCAGACCCACAGTAAGCGCTGGCAGAAGGCTTTACAGACCGAAAAAGACCAGAGGATACGTCTGGAGGAGACTCTAGAACAGCTAGCGAAACAGCACAACCACCTGGAAAGAGCCTTCAGAGGAGCCACAGTTCTTCCCCCTTCACTTAGCAGTTTAACTTTGGGTAGCAAAGGTGAGGCTGTCACTTTCAACAGACAGCCTGTTCTTAAATGTTTGCTCTGACGCTGGTTGATTCTTGTTTTAGATGTTAAGTCATACTCTGCCTTCAAACATTGTAGGGGGCGTTTCAGGGAAAGGTGACGCCAGTGATGAAGATGATGACAATGAGTTCTTTGACGCTATGGAAGATCCGGCAGAGTTTATTACTGTCCCCGCTGACCCCAAGTATCACAGGTGGTTAACTTTCATATACCATCATGTGGTTTAAAATTCTCTCTTGATTTTGGTGGGTTTTCTTCACTTTTTTTGATTTCTGTTTTTGTCATTACAGGCGGTCCGGCAGCAGTGTCAGTGGGATCAGTAGTAGTGAGATCGGAATGGACGATCAGTCCATAAATGTATGTCAGCATTATTTTTTGCAAACATACATTAACTGAAAACTTAAACATGCCCAAGCCACCGTGATGCTTAAAGTTCCTTTCCTTTTATTTTAGTTTGATGAAGTGTCTCTAGCTTCCAATCCAGAGTCTCCACAGCCACTTGAGCTGGAGCCGGTAAGACAGAGAAGAACCCGTATCCCAGACAAACCCAATTATTACCTCAATCTGTGGAGCATCATGAAGAACTGTATCGGAAAAGAGCTCTCAAAGATACCAATGCCTGTAAGAAAGTTGTGCACTTGTTGGCATTTAGATGACTTCTCCTTGTGGAAATAATCTCCATAGTCCAACTTGTCTCTGGATTTTATTTAGGTGAATTTCAACGAGCCCCTGTCAATGCTGCAACGTCTGTCTGAAGATCTGGAGTACTACGAGCTCTTGGATAAGGCTGCAAAGTGTCACAGTTCTTTGGAGCAGATGTGTTATGTGGCGGCTTTCACGGTCTCCTCCTACTCCACTACTGTACACCGCACGGGAAAGCCCTTTAACCCTCTGCTAGGAGAAACGTTTGAGCTTGATCGGCTAAGCGAGTGCGGTTATCGCTCTCTTTGTGAACAGGTATTTGGGGAGAAAAAACACTTTAAGGTATCTTTATGAACATACACAGCAGTACATACTGTAAGTTTTAGTTGTGTCCACTTGAGTGCATTCGGGTTTCAGGTCAAATGTGTTTTATTTGATTGGGCAAGATTTTCTGCTAGCAGTTAGAAAAAAGTAAAAAAAAAAAAAGAAGATTATAATTGATGTTGTTTTAATCTACTGCTTTTTCCCAGGTAAGTCACCACCCACCTGCTGCAGCACATCATGCCTTCTCTGAAAAGGGCTGGACCCTCAGACAAGAGATAACACTGGCCAGCAAGTTTAGAGGAAAATATCTCTCCGTCATGCCTTTGGGTGAGTCTGTGTTTATAATAATGGCAGACTAAAGTTATCACCCTAAGACTTCATGCTTGTTATCCTTTCTAGATCTGATGTTAGTCCTTATTATCCCATTTGTAAATTCTGCGTTTTCCTTCTCTGTCACCAGGTTCTATTCACTGTATATTTGACAAGAGCAACAATCACTACTCCTGGAAAAAAGTGACCACAACAGTTCACAACATTATAGTTGGGAAATTATGGCTTGATCAAGTAAGCTTAAAATGCATAATTGTTAATGGTTTGCTTTGGTGATGACATTAATCCAGTGCATTGCTAAGTTAAGACTTATTAACTCTTTGTCTCTCTTATTGTCCCCTGGCAGTCAGGAGAGATAGATGTGGTAAACCACAAGACAGGGGACCGCTGCCACCTCAAGTTTACTCCCTACAGTTACTTCTCCAGAGATGTTCCAAGGAAGGTGGGCTCCTTTCTTCTTTTTTTTGTTACAATAGCTGAAAATATTCAACTTTGTTTGCTTGTGCTTCATTTTACTTAAGAAGTGCTGCTGATTAAATCCACCAAAAAGCTGACTCCTTTGCGTCCTTTGATGATAAAACTCAATATCTATATCTGTATAACAACTCGGACTTCAATCTTGGCGCCCCAGTAGGTCATCCATTCACAAAGCAAGAGAAATGTAGCCTCCGCCAAAGGCAGAGCTGCTCCTGATTCAGCGGTGTGTGTATTTGATGACAAGCTGTTCACAGATTTCTGGACTATCCAACGTGGCAGCTTGGTATTAAGTTTTTTCTAATGTCTTGAAAACAAAACGTCATGAAAGTTGAATGAGTGAATGAAAGAAAGAAATTCCATCCCATGATAAACAGAACGGTAAAAATGTGGACAATTGTTGTTAGGAGACAAGATATTACGGGTGTAGCAGCTGGAGCGATTAAAGATATTTTGGTACTCTTTTCTCCACAATTACTCTTATAATAGGAATCCTTTTTTACTTGTTAACTAAACAGATTACATGAACGTTGAGCACTAACTTATGGAGAATACAAGACAATTTTCTTTTCGTCAAATAGTGTTCATAAATCGCCTCGTAAGAAAAGATTGCTATCCATCTATCATCCATTTTTTTACCGCTTTTCAAGAGGTCTGGGTTGTGGAGGCAGCAGTTGAGAAGCCTGGAATTCCCTCTTCTCAGCCATCTCTTCCAGCTGCTGAGGAGACACCAAGGCATTCCCAAGCTAGCTGGGAGACGTAGTCTCTCCAGCGTGTTCTCCCTGTGGTCTCCTCCCAGCGGGACGTGCCCGAAACACCTCAAGAGGAAGGCATCCAGGAGGCGTCCTAATCAAATGCCCAGACCACCTCAGCTGGCTCCTTTCTATGTGGAGGAGCAGCGGCTCTACACTGAGCCTCTCTTGGATGACTGAGCTGCTCACCCTATCTCGAAGGGTGAATCCAGCAATCCTACGGAGAAAGCTCATTTCAGCCGCTTGTATCTGCGATCTCATTCTTTCGGTCATTACCCAAAGCTCATGACCATGGGTGAGGGTAGGAATGTAGATTGACCAGTAAATCGACAGCTTTGCCTAAAAGCCCAGCTCCCTCTTCACCACAACAGACTGGTACTACATCTGCATCACTGCAGATGCTGCTCCGATCCGTCTGTCAGTCTTTTGCTCCATTCTCCCCTCACTCATTAAAAAGACCGAGATACTTAGGCTGCATTCAGACCAGGATAGTTCGGGGTTCTCAGTTCGACTGGGCGGGGAATGCTGAGAATTATCCCACCTTTGTTTGGTTTGGTTTGCATTCACACTGCAGCAGACCAAACTGCCTGGACAACGTCACGCAGTTACAACAACTGCTCGTTTTGGCGCTGTAGCTGAAACCACCACTGACCAGGAAGAAAAAATCTTGACGAAGAAGAAGAATCGGGCTCATTGATTAGCCTGGACCAAAAATGGAAATCTGTTCCCTTCAGCCGGATTGTTTGTTTATTATTTATTTATTAGGATCCCTGTTAGCTGCAGCGAATAGCTGCCACTAGGGCTGTGCGATATGATAAAAAAAAAAAATAAAAATCATATCATGATATAAGTCATCTTATATCACAATAATGATATATATCACAATATGTGTTTTCTGTAAATTCTACAGTTTAGATAATCACATCAAAAGGACCATTTTTTTTTTTAACTTTTTTACATGTACTGTTTTCCCTCATAATTTTGCAGTGTTATAAAATTGTTTTTTAATGTGCATTTGAAACTTGATTCTCATAAAGTTCAGGTTTTTCTTCTAAGTCATATATGAGTAAAAAGTAAACATCAATAAGTTAAATATTTCCTGATCCAGAAGAGAATATCAAAAAAAAAAAACCAAAAACAAATGACATAAAAAAATGTCTGAAAATGAGAAAATTACCCATGGCCGTCATCTACAGATATAAATTAGCTGTTAGTTTAAATCAGTGAATAAGTGTAGACCTGCAGCCTGGAGATGTCGTTCTGGCCTGATTTAACCTCTTTGCTTCTTAGTAAAAATATTTGGTCATGATCTGAAAGTCAAAGACATAAAAGGTAATGTAATAAAATACATGTGATGACTTTAACTTTATTAATTACTCTGGTCAACACCAAATTTATTGTCTAAGGTTTTTTTTAGCTGATTTAGGACAATTTTGATGTGCTGAATCTAAAAATCACATTGGTTTTGCTCAATCAGGTCAACTTTTTGAACTATGGCCACATGTTTTTTACATTTTTGTTTACATATATGGGTATTTTAGCTTTATATGATGCAAAATTCTTTTTTATTTCTTGAAATTCTCAGAATTTTGAACAATGATAACATAACATACAATTTACATGTACTTACCTTTATTAATGTCTACTATTCAATTTACAGTACAACTGTACAACTGCTTACAACTTAGCATAAAAACCTGGCCTGATGGAGAGAAACAGATGTCATTTTCGGATTCAGCGGTGCAAAATTGTTTTAAATCGGTTGAAAAAACACAGACAACTTACAAAAACATTATTTTTGTTATGTTGTGTAATCATTGACTAATTAAAATGATTAGAACTCAAATAGATTACATTAAGAGCTGATTTGCTCCTCTGACCTGTTTTAATGTATTTATTTTGCGTGTATGTGCAACCATCATGCACTTTTACAGTTTTAATAAATTTTTTTTCAGACAGAACTAAGAAACTCAGCAGTAATTTAAACCAAAAAAACCCTGATGGTCTGCTACAGTGTCCAGTTAGCACAACTTAACATCATCATTTAGCATTTTGTAATTAGACATGGTGTTAATGTTACCTCCTATTAAAACGAGCTTGACGGACTAACCTCTCTGACGCAGCACAATGGAAACAGTCCCACATCCCTGGCAAACAGGAATAACAGTTATCTGAACCGGTAATTTGGAGTTAACATTAGCATCCACCGGACTGAAGCCTAGCCACCAACGACACACCTGTTCCACTGTGCACACTGCAGAGGAGAGACAGGGCGCTGACAGGTAGTGGTGAGGAGCTTTACTGAATAAATAGGAGTATGTGCATTTTAAATAACGATATAAGCAATAGCGTATTCTATGAAACGATAGACATTTTTATATCATCAGCTGATATACAGTATATCGTCATATTGCACAGCCCTAGCTGCCACTATTCTTCCTAGTGTCCGCCACAAACAAGACAGTTTTTAACTTTTCTCCACAGCTTTCTCCAGTAAAAGGATTTTTCAAATTTGCGCGGTTGTCTTTCTTGTTATTTTCTACCCAAAATGTACAACGGTAAACGCCATTTCCTCTTCTCAGACTACATGTTGCTATGGTTACACAAATGCCGAGGGGCACTTCCGCCCTTTGGTCTGCTGGATAATCCATTTGGATTCACCCTGCAAGTGGAGCGCACCAGACTTTGTTTGCAAGTGAACCAAGGCCCCCGTTTTCAAGGGGACCAGATTTCGCTTGTTTGGTGCGCACCAGAGTTCAAAACGCGCATTCAGACTGCACTAAACGAACCAAACTATCCACGGAAGCCACTGTTTGGTCCTTTGGTTTGGACCAAACAGTGGCCGCTTGAATGCGCCTTGAAACTCCTCCACTTGGGGCAGGAGCTCATCCCCGATCCGGAGAGGACAATCCACCCTTTTCCGGCTGAGAACTATGGACTCAGACTTGGAGGTGCTGATTCTCATCCTAGCCACTTCACACTCAGTAGCAAACTGTCCCAGCAACACCTGTAGGTCATTGCTCGATGAAGCCAACAGGACAACATTATCTGCAAACGGCAGAGATGAGGTCCTGTGGTGACCGAACATGACACCCTTCCTTCCTTAGCTGCACCTAGATATCCTGTCCATAACAATTATGAACAGGATCAGTGACAAAGGGCAGCCCTGGCGGGAGTCTAACTCGCACTGGAAAGGATTTTGACTGCGTGTTGGCAATATGAACCAAACTTTTGCATTGGGCGTATAGAGACCAGATAGCTCGTGTAGCAACAAACCTGATACCCCATAAGAAACCCTCCACAAGAAACTATGGGGGATGTGGTCAAATTCTTTCTCCCAAGTCCACAAAACACATGTATACTGGTTGGGCAAACTCCCATAAGCCCTCGAGGATTCTCAAGAGGGTAAAGAGTTGGTTCGATGTGCCACAGCCAGGACGAAAACCATATTGCTCCTCCTGAATTCAAGGTTCGACCAACAGCCGCACTCTCCTCTCCAGCACTCTGGCATAGACCTTCCGAGGGAGGCTGAGGAGCGGGATCCCTCTAAAGTTGGAGCACACCCTCTGGTCTACCTTCTTAAAGAGAGAAACCACCAGTGTCAAAGGCACTGTGTCCAACCTCCACGCAATGTTGCGGAGGCGTGTCAGCCATGACAGCCCTACGACATCCAGGGCCTTGAGGTACTCATGGCGAATCTCATCCACCCTGGGGCCTGGCCACCAAAGAGTTTTTTAACCACTTTGGTGACCTCAGCCCCTGTGATGGGCGAGTCATCCCCCTCTTCCTCAAGCTCTGTGGAAGTTGTGTCAGTGGGATTGAGGAGATCTTCAAAGTATTTCTTCCACTGCCCAATGATGTCCCCAGTCGAAGTCAGCAGCCCCCCCCCCCCCAAAGTCACCGGACAGTTTGCCAATATTTCTTTGAGGCTGACCAAAAGTCTTGTTCCATGGCCTCACTGAAATCCTCCCACACCTGAGTTTTTGCTTCAGCAACCACTCAAACTGCTCTCTGCTTGGCCTGCCCGTACACCTCAGCTGCTTTGAGAGTCCCACAAGCCAACCAAGCATGATAGGACTCCTTCTTCAGATTGATGCCCCCCCCCCCCCCCCCACACACACACACACCACCACCACCACCACCTCTGGCGTCCACCACTTGGTTCGGGAGTTGCCACCACAAGATGCACCAAAGATCTTGCTCTAGACAGCTGCTTCAACAATGGAGGTGGAGAACATGGCCCATTCAGATACCTTGTCTCCAGTCTCCCTTGGAATGTGGTTGAAGCTCTTCCGGAGCTGGGAGTTGAAGATTTCTCAGACAGGGGCCTCAGCCATATCTTCCCAGCACACCCTCACTATACATTTGGGTCTACTGGGTCTGAATGGCATCCATCCCTGCCATCGAATCCCAACTCCCCACCAGGTGGTGATCAATTGACAGCTCTGCACCTGTCTTTACCAGAGTGTCCAAGACACATGGTCGCAGGTCTGATGACACCATCAGTGGTTAATGGCATTCACTTATATAGCGTGTGTGTGTGTGTGTGTGTGTGTGTGTTGTATTTAACTAAGAGCAGCGTTTTTCCCCCCTCTCAGGTTACAGGAGTGGTAACCGATAAGGATGGAAAGGCCCGTTATGTACTTTCTGGAACGTGGGATGAGAAGATGGAGTTTTCCAGAGTAATGCAGAGCAGTAGAGGTGAGAACGGGGCTGAAGGCAAACAGAGGACTGTCTATCAAACGCTCAAAGCCAAAGAAATCTGGAGAAAGAATCCTTTACCGTGAGTGTTTTTTTTTTTTTTCTTTTTAAGCGTTTGAGTGTTGTGAAAGAATAAAGTAAAAGCAAATGGAGCTTTAGAAGTGGGGTGACCCAGAGATTTTGTTTTTTTGATGGTGATACTGCAGAGAGGGAGCAGAGACCATGTACTACTTCTCCTCTCTTGCCTTGACGCTTAATGAACCTGAAGAAGGAGTGGCACCAACTGACAGTCGGCTACGCCCCGACCAGCGGTTAATGGAGGAAGGCCGATGGGACGAAGCTAATGCAGAGAAACAGAGACTAGAAGAAAAACAACGCAGCACTCGTCGAGAAAGGGAGAGAGAAGCTGTTAAAGCTGCCAGCTCACCTGAGGAAGGTAGGAGCAAAAATCAGGAGCTTTGCTTTCTCATTTTATTTTCTGTCCAGTGTTTTTCTGTCCATTCATCGTGTTTGTCCACTTTGTCTGTCTTGGTATTCTTTGTCTGCTCTTCCTGTCTTAAATCTAAGCTATCGCTGAGGATTCAATCAATGACTCGCCTTTGAAAAGCAAGTACTCTTTTGTTACCTTTAAACTTTCTTTTATTTACTCCAATATCAAATGCACACATAAAAAACACATTAGTACACATAATATAAAATCATTTAAATATCTTCCTTTTAAAAGCTAATTTGTATTTCAACATTCCTTCATTCATTTTTTTGTACCATTTAGTTGATGCACAGGAAACTGGGACTGAAGCAAGTGAGTTTTCTTATGAAAGCAAGTATCTTTTCAGAGTTTGCTGTCAAGTTTTTAGCTTTAAAAGTGTCTTGTGTTGGTTCTTTTACCAAATATTTAACCTATTGTAGTTTTTGATATACCGTATTTTTTGGACTGTAAGGTGCACTTAAAATCCTTTAATTTCCTCAAAAATCGACAGTGCGCTTTATAATCCGGTGCGCCTTATGTATTAATTCTGGTTGTGCTTACTGACCTCGAACCGATTTTATGTGGTACACGGCGCTCAAAAATCTGTCAAAAATGTTTTAGTACGACTTTGGTAAGTTACGAAGCTGAACCGCTTGATGGATTGTTGGAGCATTACGGTAGTCAGGAGCCTCGCAGAGTAATATGTGCTTCAACATAATGGCCGGATGGCTTTTTCCACAAATCTCCATCCCTATTGATCTGCCACTCCATGCGCGCCCATCTCACCGATACTGTCAAAACCCAAGTGAAGCAAACTAATTCGGAGCTTGCCATCATTCCAGGTGGATTAACCAAAGAACTCCAACCGCTATATTGGTGTCAACAGGTCGTTCAAAGTTAAATTGCTAGCGAGTTACGCCACTATCTGCCAATGCATCGTGGATCGAAACTGCTCCTGTTTAGCTGTAATTAATATTCAAAAATGATATTTTCGGGACGAAAGAATTCAAGTGTCCCGGCATTTGTTTGCATTGTTTGCTTCTTGGGGCTGCTGCCAGAGAGCGAGCCGTATCGAGTACCGAACGAGTATCCTGGCCACTATGGCGATGTAAACAGCCACGGACCAAAAAACGTTCCGCCTGCTCGTGGAACAGGTAATTCACACTCGCAGACAATCGTGCTATATGTGTCTATAATGACTATAGATAGGATTTTCTTTCCATGCACAAAAAAAAAAAATCCCAGATCCGACTACCTCGCGAGGTAGTCGATACCCAAAAGCCGATGGTGTATAGAACACGTATATTAGGATTTGTATGTGAAATTTCAGCATCGAAACTGCTCCCGTTTAGCTGTAATTAAATATTCAAAAATTTTATTTTTGGGACGAAAGAATTCAAGCGTCCCGGCATATGTTTACTTACCAGGGCCGCCGCCGGAGAGCGAGCCGTATCGAGTACCCAGCGAGTATCCTGGCCAATATGGCGATGAACAACCATGGACTAAAAACGTTCCGCCTGCTCGTGGAACAGGTCATTCACACTCGCAGACAATCGCGCTATATGTGTCTATAATGACTATAGATGGGATTTTCTTTCCATGCACGCAAATTTTTTTTTTTTCCCGGCTCCGACTACCTCGCTTTAATGCGCCTTATAATCCGGTGCGCCTTATGTATGAAATTAGACCATCAAATAGACCGTTCATTGATATTGCGCCTTATAGTCCCAAAAATACGGTAATAGTGATTTTACAAATGATAGACACTCTGTGCTCTTTTGTACTAGAAATCAGGCTACAGTACAGTAGTCTGCCAGTACTGTACAGGTATGTACAGTACATCATACTGTACATACCATAAATATAATAAGACATTATGAAATATTCGGTGCATCACTGATAGTAACCCAGTTTTCAGAAAAGGATTACTGTGCGTATTGTAAAAATATACGTATATCAATAGATAAAAATCTGCGTTTAAAGGTACAGCGTGTAACATTTTTGACAATTTGAATTCTGAAATGTAATGCAGCATAAAGTCCTAACTTTGTTTTCATTGTTATATATAATAAGTGTAGGACAAAAGACCAATTTGGTGACGTATCATGATACTTGGCACTCACGATGATGCACAGATCCCTAAACATGCACCCACCAATCTTTTATTAATTATGTATTTATGTAAATAATAATAAAAAGAATGCATCAGATTTTATATAGCACTTTTCATAGACACTCTTAAGACGCTTTACAATGGATACATTATTCATTCACTGCACAGACAATGGTAGTGGTAAGCTACTACTTAGTCACAGCTGCCCTGGGACAGACCGACGGAAACATGGCTGCCAATCTGTGCCGGGGGCCTGTCTGACCACTACCAAACATTTATAGACATTACATACTCTTGGATATTAATCAACCAATTGCATTTTCAGTACACCAGATGGTGCAAAGTAGCGCTCGTTGGCAGGTGAAGTCATAGTTTGTCTTGCAAGATTTGCAGCCAGGTGTACAAATTAGGGCTCCCTCCTTGGATTGCCACCTTGCCATGGTGGGGGAGCTTGCGTATCTCTTTGATCCTGAAAGCTATACCGGCGGGGGCTCATCCCCCGGCAGGTCCAACCTTGTCGGGCATGTCAAAGGGTAGAGGTCAAATGAAAGGTCAATCCACGGTCCTCCAGTTTAGGGGGTTGGGCGTGAGGTCAGCAATGTCACCCTTTGAAAGAAGACTTTGCTACAGAAATGAATACCAGAGACTTCTCACCTTCTAATTTTAAGGAAGAGGGTGGCGGTCTCTGGTGGACAACCTATGTTCCTTAAAAGGAACTCCGATTATATTGGCATGTTAGCTCTATATGCTTTATTTTGATGTTAGTAACATAACTATAATATAATTTTTTTGAAAATAATTCCCAGTTTTATATATTTTTAAAAAACTTTATTATGATGTAAATCGCCATTTTTGTTTACGTCGCAATGCATTCTGGGTAGTGATGTAGAATGGTTGCAGCCGTTTTTTCTGTCTTATACAAGCCAAGAAGCAAAGCTCCTAACTACTGCCATTTGTCAGTGAAAATGCCACATTGCGCGGCTTTTGGATGTAATTTCCAATCAAAGGGAAATAAAGAGAGCGGGGTGAGCCTCCATAGCTTTCCTAAAGAGGGAAAGTGGAGGAAAAAGTGGGGCGGCAGCTGCTCAGCAGGTAGAGCAGGTCGTCTAATAACCCGATGGTTGGCGGTTCGAATCACGCTCTCCCCAGATATCCTGCCGTTGTGTCCCTGGGCAAGACACTTCACCCGCATTGCCTCCAGTGCCCATAACACTGGGTATGAATGTGTAAAAATGTTTAAATGCTCGGTGGTGGCCGGAGAGGCCATTGGCGCGGATTGGCAGCCACATTTCCCTCACTCTGAGTGTCTATGATCAAGCGCTATAGCGCACGCTTGATAAAGCTGATATATACAGTATATTTATCACGCAATGATAAAGCGCTATATCGCTCAAAGCGCACGCTTGGCTTGACATGTCGAAGATCTGGCTGGCAGTCATTTGGATCGACTTTGGAGCACTGCTTATGGACGTTCATCCCGCAGTCTGAGAAAGCAACAGGGAAATTGCTTTATGTTGCTCAGAGTCCATGTTTATTAGTTCAGTGCCCATCATGCTTGTAGACAGTTTTTTGTGTTTGAGCATTCTATTGTAAGTAAATCAACAATATATAAGTTTCACCTTAAAATAATGCTTCCTCAAGCGCACGCTTGAGACACTCAAAGTGGAGAGACACTTGCGGAGCGGAGAGACACTCAAGTGCACGCTATATTGCTCAAGCACACGCTCAAGCGTTTATCATAGCGTGATTAATATATATATCACCTTTATCAAGCGTGCGCTATAGCACTTGATCATAGACACTCAAAGCGCACGTCTCATGCGCGCTTTGAGCGATATAGCGCTTTATCATAGCATGATAAATATATATATCAGCTTTATCAAGCGTGCGCTATACTGCTTGATCATAGACACTCAGAGTGAGGGAAATGTGGCTGCCAATCCGCGCCAACAGCCTCTCCGGCCACCACCGAGCATTTAAACATTTTTACACATTCATACCCAGTGTTATGGGCACTGGAGGCAATGCGGGTGAAGTGTCTTGCCCAGGGACACAACGGCAGGATATCTGAGGACAGCGTGATGCGAACCGCCAACCATCGGGTTATTAGACGACCTGCTCTACCTGCTGAGCCGCTGCTGCCCCACTTTTTCCTCCACTTTCCCTCTCTAGGAAAGCTATGGAGGCTCACCCCGCTCTCTTTATTTCCCTTTGATTGGAAATTACATCCAAAAGCCGCGCAATGTGGCATTTTCACTGACAAATGGCAGTAGTTTGTAGCTTCGCTTCTTGGCTTGTATAAGACAGAAAAAACGGCTGCAACCATTCTACATCACTACCCAGAATGCATTGCGACGTAAACAAAAATGGCAATTTACATCATAATAAAGTTTTTTAAAAATATATAAAACTGGGAATTATTTTCAAAAAAATTATATTATAGTTATGTTACTAACATCAAAATAAAGCATATAGAGCTAACATGCCAATATAATCGGAGTTCCTTTTAAGGAACTCAAGAGTTAAATGATGAATGAGTGATGTGCAAGTTAGGAAGCAGTTGGATACGCCGAAACGCTAACTCAAATGTCAGGCCTTTTTTTAATTTCATAATAAAGATGGTACAAAAGGCCTTGACATGACACACTCAACTGACAAGGAGCGTGAGTCCCCAAAAAACCAAATACTCATAACACATGGGCCAGGACACTCCTTTCAGTCATTCAACAACGGCAGCATTAGCAACAGCTAAGCTAAAAACACTCCAGTACAAGCGGCGCACAACCCCAGTGAATAACCAACTCCAGACACCTCTCACACAACAAAGTCACCTCCAAACTCAGTGAGCAAGTAAACAACACAGTCCACCATCCTCCCTATGCACAAACACGTGTCGCCGTGAAAAATGAAGCCCCGTGGAACACAAGAATGTGGGCAGCAGAAAAGACCACAGCAGCACACGATCCCACAGTGGACTGGGAGCCTACAGCAACAGATCCAAAAGTGGCCTCGGTGACTTGAAAAGAGTGAAAACTTATGTGACAGATATTGACAGTTGTTCTCTGGGGACAAAATTTGACATTGAAATTGGGGGGGGGGGGGTATACTGTATGGTATCGCAATAAGGAATCGTAGTATCGTGATAGTATTGCATCATGACCCAAGTATCATGATGGGCATCGTATTGTGAAGTCCCTCACAATTCCTACCACTATCATGTAATCATTTTTAAGTAAAAGTTTGAGTTTTCTGTGCCTTTAAAATAAGATTTTGACACATGAGAAGAAGGCCCTTCTCTATGTAGGCAGCCATCTTGGACCACCATAATATCTTTCCAAGTTTATATCAAACTTTAACCACACAAATGACTTCTGCAGGATCTCCTAGATGCTTTGGAAGAGAGTGACTGATAAAATGTGAATTGTTGGCATTTTGAAATCTGACTGCTAGATTGTGCTGAATATTACACACTTTTAAATAAAATAGTTTAATAGTTAGAACAGAAATGTTAAACCCAGAATTTAATTTCAACATACATTTATATAAGTGAAGATTTTAAGAAGGGCTGGGAAGAGGCAAAAGTGGTCTCAAAGAAAAGTGTATCATACTAAAAATAACACCTTACAGCTAATACTTTTAAAGTGCTCTTACGTTTGTGGCTTGTTCTATAGTTTAGCAAAATAACTCTTTAGTATATATTAAATGAAGTGACCTATTTTTTTTTAAGCAGGTGGTGCTAATGGTCTTAAACACTGTTTGCTAGCTACTGCTGGAAAACTAAGAAAAAGGAATGCAATCTCTCAGATGAACTCCTCAGTGATAGAACGTTACTAGTGGTTCTTCTGATCATAAACCAAAACTTGTCATTAATTTAATAAGTTGCAACACACAGTGCTTTTAAAACGTGATTTAAGGGACTGTGGGGACTATTTCCCAGTGCACTGCCTCCTAGTGTGTGTATTGTGAAGCATTTGTTTTAAGCTTTTAAAATAAAGTAAAATAAGAGGTGAAAGCAAAAATTTCTACCGTCTGTATGCTGATGGTAACATGCACCTGTAAAATAGGCTGGGAAAAAATCTGATAGGCTTTAATATAAGGGCTTTAAATTAAGAAATGTGTCTTGAGGGCATTTAAATAAACGTGTATGGATTCCTGATAGTGACTGAGTTGAGACTTGACTTCCTCTTCTTTGTGCTGGGTGTTGCTCAGCTGACTCGGAGGACTCTCCCCCTCTCACACCTGTTGCATGCAAGTATTCCCTTTTATTTCTCTCACCATCTTGTGGCCCGTGGTTTTCCAAAACATAGCGCTTCTGTTATCGGTTAATTTTCAAAAAGTAATCCTTCATTGTTTTTTTTGTTTTTTTTAAATAATTTTTAGCCCTTCACGGACCACCACCCTTTCCTTATCAAAGCAAGTATTTTGATCATTATATCAGATATTCCAGTAATGTAGTATAATCCAGATTAACAAAATGAACCCCAAAAATATTTTAAATCTCGTCATTTTCCTCTTTGCATCCTTTTCGTCTTAGTGGAAGGCAAGGAAGGTCCTTGTGGATCTCCAGCTAAAAGCAAGTAACACCAGTCCTGCTCCCTGTTGTCCTGTGTCATAGACACACCTTTAGTGTTCTAGCTCTAGATATCTGTAGAATTTAGTACTTAAAAGGTGAAACGTTTTAGAGTGACATTTAGTCTTTGATTTAGGGTGCATCATATGGTGCCCCCGATTCAGAGCTCTTGGCATAGCTATCCTACACAGAAGGTAAGTTGCATAACTGACAGATTCATTGTTTCATAGGGTTGTGTTTGTAAGTAAACACATAATTTGTTCATATCCAAGTATTTTTAGTGTCTAACCAGTGATTTAAAGTGAGATAGAAATCAGAATCCACACAGCAGCTACACAACCACCTCTTTACAGACTTTTACAAAATGGGTGTTAACCCTTGGCAGCTTGCATTGGTCCACCTGTTAAATTTTGTCACATGCCCAGGATACCAGGGGCCCCTCTGCTGGTGAATGTCAGAGATGCCAGAGGCTTTAAATGAATGATGACATGTGACATGCCTGGAAGGAGCAGGGGTTGACTGGGCAGATGCTCTAGTTGTGTTAGTGTAGTTTGAAAACATTCGTCTTCTGATTGAGTTCTAATCAAAGATCACCTTCCTTGTTGCTCTTTTAAAGTAACCAGTTGTATGTTATGTACAGTGTTTATCTCTGTCATCAGTCTGAGACATTATTGACTTTATCATAGATTTTTAGCTCATTCTGGCAAAGCCAAAAGGAGCTAATGCGATGATGATGATGGTGCATCCATCATCCATCCACATTTCATGGGTATCGCTACACCTCCTAGCAATTTGCACCGATGCTCACCAAACTCACTCACAATAATCCTCAGGTGGTTCTGCATCCAGGTTTTGCTCAAGGTCCAGTTAAAAGGTCAGGAGATGTGAGCGCTTATGGGATTTCAGAAAAATTGCTACTTCTCCTAGGCGGTTACCTTGATTCTCACCAAACTCACTCATGATGATCCTCAGGTAGGTATGCATCCAGGTTGAGGTCAAGATCATTGTCAAAGGTCAGGAGATCTATGCATTTAGAAGAAGAAGAAGCCAGCTCTGTTGTCATTCAGTCCATACAATCACTCATGTACAGTAGAATGAAATTACGTTTCTCTTATCTACAATGTTAATCACGTGTAGAATCAGAGGGGTCGCACATCTAAGATTGACCTTAAGCACATCCTAGATGGGTCTGCATCTAAGATGTGCTTAAGGTTAAGGTCAACGATCAGGAGATCTGAGCGCACTCAAGGTGATTTTGTCAAGCTGGAATGAGCTACTCCATCATTGATGGTCTGGTTTATGCTAACATGGCTCAACAGATCATTCTCACCTTAAATTTCTTCCTTGATAAATATCTTTTCTGTCATTTCTTCCAGGCGCCCATCCAGACAACTATCAAGCAATGTGGTTTGAGAAGATAAACGACGCCGTATCCAGAGAGACGTTACATGTCTATAAGGGTGGTTACTGGGAAGCAAAGGACCAGGGGAGCTGGGAAATGTGTCCTGACATCTTCTGATTATGTCAGTGGGTTTGCCACACTAGTGTACATATGAGACGAGGCCGAATGGGTTTATATCAGAGGGAGGGTGCAGTCAATGCTGAAATCAACAAAACCTGTAGCGTTGTTTGATCTACCCTGACAAGTCCTTTTTTCAACTAGATGTGAGACGTGTGGAGTTTGCCCTCCAGGAAGATGCACCACCCGTGTAGCACCATAGTCAGCCATTAATGGTTCAAAAATTTTCCTCACTGGTGTTTATCTTGCTTTGGACAACTACTTGTTCCCAGATCAGATCTCTGTGACCTGACTTAAAAAGTTGGCAGTGTCATTTTTTTTTTTTTTTTTATTTTTTTTTTTTTTTCAGAGGCAAAAGTCATCCCTGCAACTTTTGATACTAAAGATTTGCCCTGAGAGTTTCGGTGTGCAACTGCCTAACATTACATGGTCTTGGTGATTATTTGTGTTAATTTGTTTAGAAGTAAAGCACTGCTGCAAGTAAAAGATTATATCTTGGGTCTTTAGTATCCGTCACACTAAATATTTCAGAATCAGAATAAGTTTATTGCCAAGCACATTTACAAGTAAATAACAGGTAAATATACGAGGAATTTGACTTGACACTGAAAACGTCATAAATGACATTCTCAATGACGCGGCGAGCCGTGGAGGCGCCTGTCAGCAGGAGGGGAACAGTAGGCAGAGGGGGAGGATGGACACAGTAGGAGAGAGAAAAAAGCATTGTTTATCAGAATAAAGTTCATATATGACCGATATTATGATTACAAGAAAAAAACTCTCAATGCACAATTAGCAAACAATAAAATCCACACAATGACACAAAGAGAGCGGTGAGTGAATATCTTCAGTCAGTATAAGTGAGTTGGGTGCATTGTGTAGTGTAGATGTGACAGTTGTTAGTGAGCAGCAGAGGGCGCCTCCTGGCAGTGGATAGATGTTATAATCATGTGACTTATAAACAAGTCCAGAGTCTATCTCTCTTGCTTGCAGAAGGCACATGGGCACTGTCCTTGAGGGTCCAAATCCGCTGATACGACAACAACTGATTGTCGATTGTTTGGGTTAAGAGCCGGTCCTCCCGCTTATCTCAATCAGGAGGAATGTAAACACGGGGCACCAAACAAGGTCAAATCAAATCAGCACAGTGCACTCAGAGAATAGAATTTGTCCTCACCCGTGCAAATTCAGTGCTATCATATATGCAGGCTATCATATATTTGCCAATTTCAGAGCCTAATCTTCACCGTTCTATGCAGTTTGCCTTAGAATCTGTGGTGATTTGTGGTGCTACTGTATTCCTTGAAGTGAAATAACATTTGTTTGGCTGTCAATTTCACAATCTGCTTGTGATCTGATCTGTCACTACCAGTGCTTTGCCCACTTCCTGTACAGTGCAGTTACAATCAAAATTATTCAACCCCCACTGCAAATTAGTTTTATTGTCAAAATGTAAAAACTAGTAGCTGTTTACAATAAACAAATTGAACAAGAACATTTTACATAGCTCAACACAACTAATATTAAGTGTTTTTTTCTAAATTTAACACAAAATGCCACTTTTAATGATTACTGTAGTTTCAAAATTATTCAACCCCTTCATGACGAGCATCATGAGGACTTGGTAGAGCACCCTTTTGCCGTTATGCTGCAAACGTGATGCATAACCAGACTCCAGCTTCTGGCAGCGTTCCTGAGGAATCTTAGCCCATGCCTCATGGGCAAAGGTCTCCAGTTCACTAATATTCCAGTTTTGTTTCATCGCTCCACAGAACAGAATCCCAAAACCTCTTTGGCTTATTTGTATAGTTTTGAGTAAATTGAAGCCAACTTTTTGGTCCTATGGATCAGCAGTATGTCTAGAGGAGAAAGAATGAAGCATATGCTGAAAAGAACACCATGCCTAAAGTGAAGGATGGTTGTGGCTCAGTGATGCTCTGGGGCTGCTTCCCTTCCTCTGGCACTGGAAACCTGCATTGTGGAGGGTAAGATGGACTGAGTCAAGTATCAGGAAATCCTGGGAGAAAATGTCATGCCGTCTGTGAAGAAGCTGAAGCTTGGGCGTCATTGGCCAACAAGATGGTGATCCCAAGCATACCTCAAAATCCACCAAGGTTTTTTCAGAAGCCCTGGAAGATATTAGAGTGGCCATCAGAGTCGCCTGACTTGAACGCCATTGGAAAATCTCTGGTGGGATTTGAAAAAGGCAGTTGCAGCATGCGAACCCAAGAATATTAGTAATACTGGAGGTCTTTGCACATGAGGAATGGGCTAAGATTCCTCAGAACGCTGTCAGAAGCTGGTGTCTGGCTATACAGCACATTTATAGCATCTCATTACACCAAAAGGGTGCTCTACTAAGAACTAAAGATGCTCGTCATGAAGGGGTTGAATAATTTTGAGACTACAGTGGTCATTAAAAGTGGCATTTTGTGTTGAATTTGGAGAAACCACTTGTTATAGTAGTTGTGTTGAGCTATTTAAATGGTTCTTGTTTGATTTTGTTTGTTGCAAACAGCTGCTAGTTTGTACATTTTGCCAGTAAACCTAATTTGCAGTGGGGGTTGAATGATTTTGATTGCAGCTGTATATGGTGGCAATGTAAAGACATAGTAGTTTATTGTAATCACAGCTGTCCTCATTTTACTGAAGAAGTTTGGGTTTTTCATTATTAGAGTCAGCATCTCATCCTCCACTCTATCTGTACATCTTATTTTATGTTCACAGCCATCACATGCTCCCAAGCATTATGTTTGTCCCAAGGCAGTGTCTCAGGAACACCTGCAGGACTTGTCGCAAAGTTTGGAGCAACGTTGAAACTGGGGATGGACTAATTAGGTTTTGGTAGTCTGAGGCCATGTTCCCTGTGACCCCACACAAACACATTTCTGGCCAGTCACATCTGAAACAGCAGCTCTCTGTTTATTAACCAGTAAACTTCACAAGGAGTCCAGTATTTTTGCATGGCTAATGTGCATCAGTGTCACCTTGAAATGACATGAAAATGTTGGTTTGTTTTGACTGATTATGTAATGGTAAATAATCAGTTGAAGTGGAGCCAAGAGAAGATCGATGTGGCAAGCCGAAAGTTCTGCTAGGCTATAGCATTATCTCTTTTTTTTTAAATTGTTTTACTGAAGATGAATTACATTTAACCTTTGTCTTCATGCAAAATGAAGTAGTGCTACCAAACAGATTTATATTGGTACAGATAAAACATAGATTAGCGCTGTTGTCTGCAGTTGACAACACAAGTTTGTCTTTTTGCGTTCTCCTTTGTTTTTGCTTCTGATTATTTTTGGAGAATAGGAGCTCCTCATTAAGGGCCCCTTTACACAGCGTGGAGATTATTGGGTACCCACTGAGAGATCAAAAATTAGCCTGATCTCAATGATCTCCACCCCTTGTGTAAGGGGGGTATAAAAGAGACATGTCTGGTTTGAGAAAATTATATTGTATGAAAAAATGTACAAATCTTATTTTTTATTTGAGGCGAAATATGTTTGCTAGTTTGCGTTTCTGGGTTTTTTGTTAGACTTTGTGAATGGATTTTCATTTCTCCTTTCAGTCAACAGTGAGTCTGTTTCTGTGAACAGCAGACGTAAGTGCAGTGAGGAGAGTTGACCTCTACTTTATTGCCAATTTCTAACATGAATATTTCAGAAGGAACACATTCTTGCTTCCTTCAGAGTTAATATTGATTAATGATATTTAGTCTTCATGTGGTTTGTGTTTTAAACAGCAATAATGTGTGGCACCAATGAAAATTGAGGTGACTGAGCAGCAAGCTGAAGCTGTGATCACCGAATTTTCTGTTTGTCATGAGTGGAAGGACTGTATGGTTGGTGGAAATTAATTTTCATTATAGATCCAAGTGTACTTAAGATGTTAAAAATATTTCAGAGTAAGTATAGTGAATAGCAGACTAATATTAACAGGCCCACTGATGAATGCACTTTTATTGATTTTCCTCATCGTTACTGTGGTCTTCTCCACACTGGGTGCACCGTCATTTCCTGAATTGGGAGTAATATTCTGGCACATCTTCCTTTTGGCCCACAACGCATCTTTATATTTTCAATTGTTTACTGTGACCCCTTTATTTTTCCTACACCTGTGGCTTTAAATGCCATTGCATCTCTTTATTTACAGTGTGACTTTACAGGATTTTGTCTGTCATCTTATGAATATATAGACAGCTTTTACTTAGGTTTTGTTTTGTTTTTGTGTGCACGTCTGTGTGTGCCTCCCATGTATCATTTGTGTGTCATTGTGTTTTGTATGATTTTTTTTAAACTATTTTTGTTTTATTCCTTTTGTCATCTTGCTCTACACTTTGCCCTTCTGCACTCGTCGCTGTTAGAAATGATGGACACAGTTTCTTCTGTTCCTCCAAAAGACACTGAAAGAAGTTTTCAGCTTTGGTATAGCACATCAGTGATTTAATGCAACACGATGGAAGATATTCACCTGAAAATGTTTCCAAAATCATTTTCATTGTACATCAACCTACAGTATGACCAGGTGAATGTCACTTCCTCCATAGCCTGAGTGGACACTCATTACCTGCAACAGCTTTGTTTTTGGGATACTGAAAGGACTACAACTACGGCAACTATGACCCGAGTCCCAGCAGCCAATCACAGGGCACAACTGTAGCCACCAACAACTAGGCACCCTGTGATTGGCTGTTGGGACTGAGATCATTGTTGCCATAGTTGTAGTCTTTTCAGTGTTCCTACCTGGAACAAAAAAGTTACATAGTGCTGCTTTAAGATTTGAACTAAGATATTGTAAACTGGAGAAGTGGAAAATGTTTACTAATTATGTTCAGTAAATGCAAGTGTGACTTCCACATATACGTTTATATGTTTCTTATTTTCTGCCCTTTTATATTACATTTTTCTTAGGGTTGTTATGAAAGTGACTATTAAAGAATGAATTGACACGAAGTATCCCCCTTTCTTCATGATTATTCTTTCTGTAGAGTAGAGCATTCAAAACTAGAATTGCACTCGACAGAGATGCAGACCCATGGCTTTTACAGCCCTGGAATATCATATAGTAGGGAAAATCCCCGGTTGACTTTCTGCTTCAGTTCTGATGGGAAGCCATGACCTTTTTTCAGACCTTACCAATCTTTAGTGATGGTGAAGCTGAGGCCTTATGAAACAATGAACAACTTTGAGACAATTGCTTCATGATCGACACAGTGTTATGAAACATTTAAGGAGTGCCATCTGCTGACTGAGTGTCAGAACTGCATCTGAGTGGAAGACCTGAAAAAGTCAATACATAGAATATTGAGATTTTCAGAGGTTGCATTACACTTTTTTTATGTAATTTTCTCAGACAGGCTTGTAAAAATTTTGTCAGTCTATTATCTATCATTTTAATTTACTTTAATTAGATCACCCTCCGTGTAATCTGTCAAATGATAGACAGCTTTCAGAATTTTTAGTCATTGCTGGAAAAATTCTGTCGGACAATTTTCAGTGAACAAAACCTCTGAGATATATATAGTATGTAGAGGGAGATGGGAAAGTCTATGTAGTGGAACATCAGGGAACTTGCTGGTGCTTCTGCAACTGGGGAGTGTTGTTAAATGGGGGAGTGTTTAAAGATTTTTATTGAAAAAAGAAGCATTTCAACTGTGTGTGGTTTCAGTCTGCTCCTCTTTGGCTTACTACCTCTCCAGCTTTGAAGAACACCCTCTCACATAGCATTGATGTTGCTGGCATGTGGAGATACTTTTTTGCCATCTTGTAAAGGTCTGGGTGTATGGTTTTGTGTGTTGTCCTGTAACAAAGTGGGTCTTCTCCTCTGGAGAGGTATGGCTCAGACAAATAACATTGAACTTCCACTGTGGCTTCCGCTGTTGCACTTTGAGAGTGCTGTGTTTTACTTAAAAAGAAAAACAAATGTAAATGGCAATCTTTTTTTTTATAAGAAAATGATGCTCAAAGTAATAACATTATACAAACCAACTCTACTATCCAAAAGGTCCCACAAGTTTTCTCCTGCTGAAGTCCCAGGTTCTTCCTCTGCTGCTGACTGATGGAGTTGATAACATTTTAATACATGTGGCTAGAGAGGTTTGGAAAACACAATAATAATATGGAATAATAAATGATACACTACCTGTTATGTTGATGGCATTGTCCTCTCCATCCTCATGGTTGCAGCACATTCAGCAGTCAGTTCTGACATGGCATGCATGTGTTTCATTGCCTTAAAACCTAATGTTATAAATCGTGGGTCCAAAAATGTGGGTGTCCTCCATCTCACTCCCTTACTACACTTACACACACGCACACATGCAGTCACTCACTCACAAAAACACACCTTACACTCAAAAAAATGACAACCACACAAACAACTGTCTATCTTCCTTCTAGTGTTTGTATGTGAATGAGTGTGTATGCATGTATCTCTGTAATATTTAGTAAATGTAATGTGTTTTAGTTTAATGTTACTGAACCTAAACCTAATTCTAACTTGTGTAATACGCTCCCTGACTTATATTCAAATGCCCAACCCTCTCAAACTTCCCACGAGCCTTCAAGTCATGTGATGTGACCACCACAACGAGACTTCATTTGCTACGGTCACATGACTGGGCATGCTGAAACAGCACTCGATGCACTGCTCACGACACTTCCGCGTTATATTGGTCGAATCAGTGTCAAGTGGGCGGTGTCGAGTGTAATGTCACTACCGATCTTCAAGGTTAAGTGAAAGGTCAGGGTCATTGGACATTCAAGGCCTGTCTCAGACCCCATTCTAGTTGTTGTTGTTTTTTAATCTTTATTCACCCCAGCATCATTTCCTCTTCAGTTAAAGAACGGATACACAGACAGTTTCACTGTGGAATTGTCCACTTTGGTCTTCTGTGGTCACCCTAGCCTCATTTGGCATAAAATTATAAATCATAATGAATATTTACCCTTTACAATGCTGTGACCTGTTTTCAGACCTTATCGATCTTCAAGGTCAAATGTGGGGTCAAGGTCACTGAACATTCAAGAGGTGTTCCAGATCCCATCCTACTATAGTTTGTATTAACATTTGGCACTTCTGACATAATAAAGTCACTATAATCCAAAACTGATTTTGACTTTTATGACCCTGTGACTTGACTTTTGATCCCAAAAGCTTAGCTAAATGTGGTACTCCCATGGTTAACACGTGTGCCAAGTTTGGTCACGCTAGCATCATTTCCTCTTGAGATCGAGCATGACCGTGCGGACAGACGGATACGCAGACTCAGCCGACTACCCTCCCCATGCCACGATGCCGTCAGTGTGGGTAACTTCTTCTTCTTTTAGATTTGATTGGCGGTTGGCAACCAGCCTACAGGTGCATTACTGCCACTGACTTGATTATCATCACTCTATATCTTTCCATCACTCTAAACTACAGCGCCAACTCAGAAAAAGTAAGGACGTGCAGAAAAAAGTGATTCTTCAATTAAGTTTGACTTTCATTTCAGTGCACACAGCGTCAACCCAACTGGCACTGTACGAACAAAAGTACTAGTCCACCTACCCATTACTTGATGCCACCTATTATTTATTGTAATTACAATGCAGTTGCTCCTTATTTTGAAGAATAAATCATACAGTGTTAAATTGTATAATTTGACAATTCCTGTTGGTACCACTAGAGGGTAAGAGTTAAAATGTGCGGAGTTTGCACACCAATGGTTTTTCTTTGTCATAATGAAGGACTTTCAATATTTTCACATACTTGGTGTAAAATTGCATTAATTACAGATATCTGTCTTATTAAACAAATAAAAAGGAGACAACTGCATGTCTGAATAGTTTACTTGCATATTTTGGGTTGAAATGCTCAAATTAATAAAAAATATTGTAACGTCGGGGCTGTGATAAGGGGGTGGGAGTCTCCCGACATGCTTGCGCCATGGAGTATTCAAATACTGTATCTGTGTGTTCTAAGCGTTATTCGTGTGTGCCATTATAACTGTGTATTAAGACCAGTTGTGATAGCGTTGTTTCCATATATGTGCCAAATCATGTGTCTGTGTCACCATGAGCTTAATGAGGGTCTGTGTAAATGACCTCCCCTCCGTTCTGTGTTGTGAGTGTGTGTATAAATAAAGCTTGTTTCGTCACAGCCATCTCTCCTTATTGTGTGAACCCTTGCAATGTCACACTGGTGTCAGGAGTGGGATCACGGAGAAGATGGAAGCCAGAATTAGGACAGAGATTCGACAGCTCGAGCGGCTCATCGCTCAGCTGGAGATGGATAGCAGAGCCGACACACCGATCCCCGGAGCTGCTCGCCAGGATGAATGGAGCAGCGGACTCAACGGGGCCAGCATACTCCGCCTTCTGCCTTTCTCAGGGCAGGGCGGGCAAAGCAGAGCAAATCAGCCCCGCTTCCCACCCTTTTCAGGGCAGGACGGGCCAGCGATTCCACTGCGATAAGGGGCGGCGATCAACCAAGAGGCGACCGTCCCATCAATCCGCCAATGGGCCAAACTCCCCCGCTTTGGTGAAGAAACCCTGCTGGATGACTATATGGTCCAGGTCAAGCTGGCTGCTGTGCTGAACGGCTGGACACCCGAAGAGACCGCTGTGCAGGTCATGCTGGTCCTGGAGGACGGGAGTCTCTGCACACTGTCTGACCTCCGGCCTGAGGAACGTCGCAGCTGGCCAGCGCTACAAGAAGTGCTCCGGAGGCGGTTTGGGAGAGCGGCCAACGCTGAGCATGCCCAGGAACAGCTGGCCAACCACTGGTGAGGCAGCCGAGAGAGCCTGGGAGCCTATGCAGTGGACATACGGCTGCTGACGCAGCGTGGCTACCCAGATTTCGAGCCGGGGGCGGTGGAGAAGCTCGCCTTCCAGCACTTCATCCGGGGGTTCTGCCCTGCCCGGCTCCGGGACCACATCCAGATTTACGCTGTGAGCCGCTGGGAGACAGCTGTGGCAGAAGCAGAGCAGGTGGGACCGATGATGGGTTATGCAGCTGATGTGTCGTCGCCGAGGCAGAGAGCTTTCCAGGCCACAGC
This sequence comes from Pholidichthys leucotaenia, assembly GCA_020510985.1. Taxonomy (NCBI): domain Eukaryota; kingdom Metazoa; phylum Chordata; class Actinopteri; order Cichliformes; family Pholidichthyidae; genus Pholidichthys; species Pholidichthys leucotaenia. The sequence continues at coordinate 221,117,144 of CM035848.1, read as the reverse complement.
TGAGAGCAAGAAGGAGGAGGAACTGCACTGGACCACAGCGGCGCGGCCAGTGAGAAGACAACGGTGGCGCGAAGAAGGGTGCTTCCACTGCAGGGAGCAGGACACGTTGCACAGTACTGCCTGGCACCCACCCCGTGACAAACTGCCCCCTCGCCAGCTTTAAACTAGAGCGAGGTGGTATGGACGGAGACCTGCCGCCTCCCACAGACATTTTCCCTGATGAACTATCACCACGTTTGGACCGAATTGGACACTCACTCGGGATGTACCTGCAGTGCAGCTAGGACAGCACGCCAATCCGGGTCTTGATCGACACCGGTTCTACCATCTTCCTGGTCCGACCTGGAGTGCTGCCCGGTACGGATGAGGCAGAACCACGGGGTGGGGGGGGGTGGCATGGTGAGCACGCCAGACTGGGAGGGCAGAGAGTTCTTGTGGTGGGGGTGGCCGGCCAGAATACAAACCACCCGTTCTGGCTGGCTGACATCCAAGATCCCTGCATTACTAGACTCGATCTGCTCACAGCATGGGGCAGAACAATTGATATCGTCAGATCGTCTCTCCTGCTGGGGGCTCGGACCATCACGCTCTGCAGCGGGACCCAGAGGAGGAACCTGGGGGCCTGCGTGACTGAGGGGCCGCCAGAATGGACTGAACCGGGCGGGTCGCCGCCAGAACTGAACACAGCAGAGCCACCAGCACGAGCAGAGGGAGCACAATCTCCGACAGAGACGGGGGTGGGGGGTGGGTGGGCGGCAGTCGGCAACACAGCAGTCAGTCGAGGAATTGTTCCAGCAGAGCTGCAGCGGAGTAGAATCAAGACAAAGATGCCAGGTGCGGGAGCTGTTGGACTGCTACATTGACGTCTTCGTTGCCAAGGATGAGGAGTGCACCCGAACCAGCTTGGTGCAGCATCAGATCGACACTGGTGAGACCAGGCCGATCCGGCTCCGCCCCTGCCATCTGCCTTTTTCAAGGTAGGCGGTGGCAGAACAAAAAAATACGGGAAATGTTGGAGGCGGATGTTATTGAGCCCTCTAGCGCCAGTGGTTCTGGTTAAGAAGGATGGTTCGTGGTGGTTCTGTGTGGATTACCGGCACCTGAATGACGTCACCCGCAAGGATTCCTATCCTCTGCCCCGCATTGATGATGCGCTGGATTACATCACCGGCTCCAGGTGGTTCAGCTCGCTGGACCTCCGTAGCGGATATTGGCAGGTAGAGCTATCACGGCCCATCAGAAAACAGCCTTCTCCATTGGGCAGGGACTGTGGCAGTTCAAGGTGATGCCGTTTGGACTTTGCAATGCCCTGGCCACCTTTGAACGTGTGATGGAGCGAGTGTTAGCTCACATGCCCCAAGCTGGTGGCTTGTCACCAGACTGCAAAACAAATCTACCTACGGGTACAAATAAGTAACAAAAAAAAAAAAAATGCCCCGGAGCCACTGCATTGTTTATCTGGATGACCTGCTGGTTCACGCAGCTGACTTTGATGGCACCCTGTTCAACCTCCAGGAAGTATTAGACGCCATCCGACAGGCTGGGCTGTGGCTGCACCCGCGGAAATGCCACTTATTTTGGCGAGAAACCACCTTCCTGGGCCACGTCGTCAGCACAGCGGGAGTCGCCACCGATCCAGAGAAAGTGGCAGCGGTGAAAAACAGGCTGGTGCCACGAGGATGTAGGAGAGTTATGGAGTTTTCTCGGACTGGCCTCCTATTATAGGAGGTTTGTGAAGGATTTCGCCACCATCGCCAGTCTGCTGCATCAGCTGACACAGAAGGGCCGCACGTTTGAATGGAGTGACGACTGTGCTGCTGCTTTTTCCCGGCTTCGCTCGGCGCTCATCAGAGCCCCCGTGCTGCAGTATCCCGACCCAAACTGCCCTATCATCGTGGACACAGACGCCAGCAACCAGGGCATCGGGGCGGTGTTATCCCAGGAGGGAGAACACGGAGAGCAGGCAGTTGCTTTTTTCAGCCGCACTCTCAGCAGAGCCGAAAGGAATTATTGTGTTACTTGCTGAGAGCTGTTGGCTGTCATCCAGGGGCTTCGTCATTTTCGCCCGTATGTGTACAGGGGGAGGTTCCAGCTCAGGACGGATCATGCTTCCCTGACCTGGCTACTGAATTTTAAAGAGCCAGATGGACAGTTGGCAAGATGGCTGGAGGCACTGCAGGATTATGATTTTCAGATTGTGCATCGGGGAGGCCGCCTCCATGCCGACGCTGACGCGCTGCCTCGGCGTCACTGTGCTGCGGAGGACTGTCATCACTGCCAGCAGACAGAGGACCGAGACCAAGGCGTCCCACAGGCTGCTGCTCTCTGGACTGCTGTGAACAGGAATAACACAGCGGCGCACAGCTCCTCCTCAGATAATCAGTCAGCTCTCCCCAGCAACGATGTCACAGAGGCCCTCAGTGTGCAGCAGCTGCAGAGCGAGCAGGATAGAGATCCAGTCATCTCCCAGGTTTGGCACTGGTTGGACGCGGGCCAGCAGCCCACCTGGGAAGCTGTGTCCACGCTGGACCCAGAGACCAAGGCCCTACATTCCCAGTGGGCCAATCTCCACTGTCACGAGGGTGTTGTGTTTTGGCAGTGGCAGGCTCCAACTGGGCAGCGTCACATCTGGCAGCTGCTGGTTCCCCGGCGGCTCCGCTTCAATGTGCTCCAGCTGGTCCACGGGTCGGTGGAGCGGGCCACTTTGGGGTGATGAAGACTCTGCAGTGTCTTCGGGCCTGGTTCTACTGGCTGAGATGTCGCCAGGATGTAGAACTCCATGTCCATCGCTGCGATGCCTGCACAGCTCAGAAAGGGCTGACTCAGCAATCCCACGCCCCCTTGCAGCAGTACCAGGTGGGAGCACCCATGGAGCGGGTAGGAGTGGATATTCTGGGCCCTTACCCAACCACGGATCGGGGGAACCGCTACGTGCTGGTCACAATGGATTATTTCACCAAATGGCCAGAGGAGTATGCGGTCCCTGATCAGAGCGACGCTGCCACAGCATCAAAGCTGGTGGACGAGATGTTTTGTCGGTTTGGCGCCCCAGAGGAGCTGCACAGTGATCAGGGATGGAACTTCGAGGCAGAGGTCTTCGGGGAGGTCTGCAGGCCGCTGGGCATCCAGAAGACCCGGACCACCCCGCTGCATTCAAAGAGCGACGGCCTGGTCGAACGTTTCAATCAGACCCTAACCACCCAGCTCGCTGTCCTAGTGGACCAGTGACAGCGACACTGGGCCTGCATCTGCCCTTGGTTCTATGGGCATACCGGACGGTGGCTCAGGAATCCACCCGATTCACCCCTGCAGCGCTGATGTTTGGACGCGAGCTGCGCACACCGTTGGATTTGGTGTTTGGGACACACACACCCCCACCCCCCAGAGCCGGAGGTGGAGGGCAAACCAGGGTTGGATTATTTGTTTTGCTTGAGAGAACGTCTCCACACGGTGTATGAACTGGCTTGGGAGATCCTGGCAGCGGTGGGGAGTCGGCAGAAGCGGGCATATGACTCCCACTGCCAGGGGAGGGACTTTGCACCAGGGGATCAAGTTTGGGTTTTCTGCCTGGAGCGCAAAAAGGGACTGTCGCCAAAACTGGCGAGCCATTGGTCAGGACCATGTGTGGTCCTACAGAGACTGTCAGATGTAGTATACGGGGTGAGGCTGCAGAAAAGGAACCGGGTCGTGGTGCTTCACCATGACTGTCTCGCCCCGTACCAGCCACCTGCCCCGCGGGTGGTCAAGCCGGAGGCTTCATCCCAACCTGATACCCCGGCCGGGGCACGAATGGACAATAACAAGCCTGTGCATGCTGGTCACCGACAACGGTGGCCGCCCCGACGCCATCTGCCTAGTCTGAATGCACCAGACTGAATGCACCACCTACCTAGTCTGAATGCACACAATATGAACAATATAACAAATCTCAAAAATGTTTTTTTTTTTTAAATTTATTTATTCAAACATCACAATTTCACTGAGCAGAGCACTGCTGCTCTGCTTAGGGTTAGGGTTAGGGGTTAGGGTTAGGGGTTAGAGTTAGGGGTTAGGGTTAGGGTTAGGGTTTAGGGTTAGGGCAAAGGTGTGAAAATTAAGTTAAAACCTCCTGCTTTGAGTATTAAGTTTGCATAACTGGATTTTACACCTCCTAAACTTCCATCTATGATATAATATTAACCTCTTTCATTGAAAAACTAACATAGGAAAACATATTTGGGGTGGTGCATTCAGTTCATAGGGAGTGGTGCATTCAGACTTAGTAGTGGTGCATTCACTCCAGGAAAGTGGTGCATTCAGTCCAGACATGTGGTGCATTCAGACTAGGGGTTGGTGCATTCAGGCAGTGGTGCATTCAGGCAATGGTGCATTTGAAGCGGCATGAAAAAATAAGCAGCGATGCTGAGGTTTTAAGTAGGTTTTATTAAATCATACCGCCGTCACGAGCTCCGCTCCCGGCGCTGTACATGCGCGCCGGGAGCGAGCCCAGCGGCTCTCAGAGAAGAGGAGACACACAGTGCGTGTGTCCAGCAGCAGTTGAAGAGTGAGTGAGTGAGAGAATGAGTTACAGAACCTGTGCAGTATTTATACCCAACTCAGACAATACATCAAAGAGGATTCACAGCAGTTGGTACGATCAAAGGGACTGCAGAACAGGCATGAGACATTTGCATTTGAGAGACATACATAACAATAGGCAGACTGCTCGCCTCTGCTCCAGCTTGCAGGGCAAAGAGGTTACAAGGCACATCTACATATTGATCTGTCTCTAGGTCACAGTAAGGACAGGACGCATGAACACAATGCATGAAAGGTGACATTAACATCACAGTAGAGAGCCAGAAGAAGCGGGGCTGCCTGTAGACATTAATACACACATTTCACTGTTCTGTTAATTGCTCTAGCCGAGCGCTGTGTCTGTCCAGTCTGTTTGTGGGGGTTTACACCAAACCGCCACACATTTAGTCTATAATTCCTCCCAGCATGCTTGCGCCGCGGAGTATTCAAATACTGTATCTGTGTGTTCTACGCGTTATTCGTGTGTGCCATTATAACTGTGTAATAAGACCAGTTGTGATAGCGTTGTTTCCATATATGTGCCAAATCATGTGTCTGTGTCACCATGAGCTTAATGAGGGTCTGTGTAAATGACCTCCCCCTCCGTTCTGTGTTGTGAGTGTGTGTATAAATAAAGCCTGTTTCATCAAAGTCATCTCTCCTTATTGTGTGAACTCTTGCAACGTCACAATATGCTGGTGTACATGGAGTATTCAAACCATGAAACTTTTGTCTTGGAAAATGTTGCTTTGAGATGTATTTTTCAATCTATGTCCTCCACAGTACCCATTATTTGAATGTCCTTATATTTTTTGTTACACTGGTATTGATTTTTCAAATATACAGTGGTGTGAAAGATGTTTGCCCCCCTCCTGATTTCTCATTTTTTGTATGTTTGTCACACGTAAATATTTCAGATCATCAAACAAATGTAAATATTAGACAAAGATAACATAAGTAAACACAAAATGCAATTTTTAAATGAAGGTGTTTATTTTTAAGGGTAAAAAATCCAAACCTACATGGCTCCGTGTGAAAAAGTGATTCCCCTCAATCCTGTTAAAACATAAATTAACTGTGGTTTATCACATCTTTGGAAAGCAGAGTTCAATATCTCTAGCCACACCCAGGCCTGATTACTGCCACACCTGTTCTCAATCAAGACATCACTTAAATAGGACATGCCTGACAAAGTGAAGTAGACCAAAAGATCCTCAAAAGCTCAACATCATGCTGCGATCCAAAGAAATTCAGGAACAAATGAGAAACAAAGTAATTGAGATCTATCTGTCTGGAAAAGGTTATAAAGCCATTTCTAAAGCTTTGGCACTCCAGCGAACCACAGTGAGAGTCATTATCCACAAATGGCGAAAACACATAACAGTGGTGAACCTTCCCAGGAGTGGCCGGCTGACCAAAATTACCCCAAGAGCACAGCGACAACTCATCCAAGAGGTCACAAAAGACCCCACAACAACATCCAAAGAACTGCAGGCCTCACTTGCCTCAGTTAAGGTCAGTGCTCATGACTCCACCATAAGAAAAAGACTGGGCAAAAATGGCCTGCATGGCAGAGTTCCAAAACAAAAACTACTGCTGAGCAAAAAGAACATAAGGGCTCATCTCAGTTTTGCCAGAAAACATCTTGATGATCCCCAAGACTTTTGGGAAAATACTCTGTGGACTGATGAGACAAAAGTTGAACTTTTTGGAAGGTGTTGTCACGCCGCGCCATTCATCAGCGGCGCCACCTGCTCACGCACCTGCTACTCGTCAGCGGCGAAGGATAAAAGCCGCCTCGCCCTGAGCGTCGGCCTGAAGCCGTAGACTTCGTTTCCTTTGCATGGACTTCTACCACATTCTCTTCAGCATCCTCTTTACCGGTAAGAAGTTCACTTACCTCATCTCTCCAGTCTGCTCCCCTGTGCACAGGTGGATTCCTCGGCGGCGGACAATCCCGTCCCTCGTCTCTCCTCGCTGCTGCACCGAGCCCTGCAGGTGGCTGTCTCCCGGGCTTCCATCCTTGAAGCGCCAGTCATCTGCCCAAACAAGTAAGCTTCTCTCCCTCGCCTATTCTCCTCCCGTGTTGGTGTGTGCTCATCACCCTGTGTCTGATTTCTCCCATAGGGTTGCCGGCTGAACGGTCTCCTGCCTCTGGGTCCGAAGCAGACGCCCCCACCAACACATTAACATTCTGCAGACACGCACCCAAACATCCCTGTTGTTAATAAACAGTTTGAACTACTCTGAGCCTGTGTGTGTGCGTCTCCTGAGCCGAACGTTATGTCAGGTGTGTGTCCCATTACATCCGGCGTAAAGGAACACAGCATTTCAAAAAAGGAACATCATACCAGCAGTAAAATATGGTGGTGGTAGTGTGATGGTCTGGGGCTGTTTTGCTGCTTCAGGACCTGGAAGACTTTCTGTGGTAAATGGAACCATGAATTCTGCTGTCTACCAAAACATTCTGAAGGAGAATGTCCGGCTATCTGTTCGTGACCTCAAGCTGAAGTACACTTAGGTTCTGCAGCAGGACAATGATCCAGAACACACCAGCAAGTCCACCTCTGAATGGCTTAAGAAAAACAAAATGAAGACTTTGGAGTGGTCTAGTCAAAGTCCTGACCTGGATCCGATTGAGATGCTGTGGAATGACCTTAAAAAGGTGATTCATACTCAAAAACCCTCCAATGTGGCTGAATTACAATAATTCTGCAAAGATGAGTGGGCCAAAATTCCTCCACAGCGCTGTAAAAGACTCATTGCTAGTTATCGCAAACACTTGATTGCAGTTGTTGCTGCTAAGGGTGGTCCAACCAGTTATTAGGTTTAGGGGGCAATCACTTTTTCACACAGAGCCATGTAGGTTTGGATTTTTTTTTCCCTTAATAATAAACACCTTCATTTAAAAAAATGCATTTTGTGTTTACTTGTATTATCTTTGTCTAATATTTAAATTTGTTTGATGAGCTGAAACGTCCAAGTGTGACAAACATACAAAGAAATGAGAAATCAGGAAGGGGGCAAACACTTTTTCACATCACTGTATTTGGATATTTTGTTTTTCAGTAGAAATTTTTTTTTAAAATTCCAAAAATCTGGAGGAAAAAAAATCACAAATTTAAAATGGTAGCAAACTCATAATATAAAAGGCAACAGATTTGTCTGAGTCCAACTCTCACTGGGAATGACTCCGACCGAGTGTTGGCAATGCGAACTAAACTCTCACAACGGTCGTACAGAGACCGAATAGCTCGTAACAACAAGCCCGATACCCCATACTCCCGAAGCACCCCCCACAAAAATCCACGAGGGACGCGGTCAAATGCCTTCTCCAAGTCCACAAAACACATGTAAACTGGTTGGGCAAACTCCCACGAACCCTCAAGAATTCTCGAGAGGGTAAAGAGCTGGTCCGATGTGCCACGGCCAGGACGAAAACCACATTGCTCCTCCTGAATCCGAGGTTCGACCAACGGCCGGACTCTCCTCTCCAGTACCTTGGCATAGACCTTCCCAGGGAGGCTGAGGAGTGTGATCCCTCTAAAGTTGGAGCACACCCTCCGGTCCCCTTTTTTGAAGAGAGGAACCACCACCCCGGTTTGCCATGCCAAAGGCACTGCCCCCGACCTCCACGCAATGTTGCAGAGGCGTGTCAACCATGACAACCCAACAACATCCAGGGCCTTGAGGTACTCGGGGCGAATCTCGTCCACCCCCGGGGCCCGGCCACCAAGGAGATTTTTAACCACCTTGGCGACCTCAGCCCCTGTGATAGGCGAGTCATCCCCCTCGTCCCCAAACCCTGCTTCCTCTGTGGAAGGCGTATCAGTGGGATTGAGGAGATCCTCGAAGTATTCCTTCCACCGCCCGACGATATCCCCAGTTGAAGTCAACAGTGTCCCATCCGCACCATACACAGTGTGGACGGGGAGCTGCTTTCCCCTCCTGAGCCGCCGAACAGTTTGCCAGAATCTCTTTGAAGCCGACCGAAAGTCTTGTTCCATGGCCTCACCGAACTCCTCCCATACCCGGGTTTTTGCTTCAGCAACCACCCGAGCTGCACTCCGCTTGGCCTGCCGGTACACCTCAGCTGCTTCGGGAGTCCCACAAGCCAACCAAGCTTGATAGGACTCCTTCTTCAGCTTAATGGCCCCCCTCACCACTGGTGTCCACCACTTGGTTCGGGGGTTGCCACCACGAGATGCACCGACCACCTTGCGGCCGCAGCTCTGGGCTGCCGCTTCAACAACAGAGGTGGAGAACATGGCCCATTCAGACTCCATGTCTCCAGACTCCCTCGGAATGTGGTTGAAGTTCTTCCGGAGGTGGGAGTTGAAGACCTCCCGGACAGGGGCCTCAGCCAGACGCTCCCAGCACACCCTCACTATACGTTTGGGTCTACCAGGTCTGAATGGCTTCCTCCCCTGCCATCGGATCCAACTCACCACCAGGTGGTGATCAGTTGACAGCTCTGCACCTCTCTTTACTCGGGTGTCCAAGACATACGGTCGCAGGTCTGATGATACGATAACAAAATCGATCATCGACCTGCGGCCTAGGGTGTCCTGGTGCCAGGTGCACATATGGACACCCTTATGCTTGAACATGGTGTTCGTTATAGACAGACTGTGGTTAGCACAGAAGTCCAATAACTGAACACCACTCGGGTTCAGATCGGGCAGGCCGGTCCTCCCAATCACCCCCCTCCAGGTTTCACTGTCGTTGCCCACGTGCGCATTGAAGTCCCCCAGTAGGACAATGGAGTCTCCAGGAGGAGCACCCTCCAGCACCCCAGTCACAGACTCCAAAAAGGGTGGGTACTCTGAAACATCATTTGGTGCATAGGCACAAATGATGGTCAGGACCCGTTTCCCAACCCGAAGGCGCAGGGAAGCAACCCTTTCGTCCACCGGGGAAAACTCCAATATAGAGGCAGCAAGGTGGGGCGATACAAGAATACCTACCCCTGCTCGTCGCCTCTCGCCCGGGGCAACTCCAGAAAAGGCCAAGCTCCAGCCCCTCTCCAGGAGACTGGTTCCGGAACCGGAGCTGTGTGTTGAGGTGAGGCCGACTATATCTAGCCGGTATCGCTCAATCTCGTACACCAGCTCAGGCTCCTTCCCCACCAGAGAGGTGACATTCCACGTACCAAAAGCCAGTTTAGAAAGCTTGGGATCAGTCCGCCAAGGTCTCCGCCTTTGACTGCCACCTAATCCACATAGCACCGGACTTCCATGATCCCTCCTGCAGGTGGTGAACCTACTGGAGGGCGGACCCATGTAACTCCTTCGGGCTGAGCCCGGCCGGGTCCCATGGGTGGAAACCCGGCCACCAGACGCTAGCCTTCGAGCCCCTCCCCCAGGCCTGGCTCCAGGGTGGGGCCCCGGTAACCCCATACCGGGCGGGGTACACTGAATCCTTGATATACAATTTATCATGAGAGTCTGTTGGATCGTTCTTCGTCTGGCCCTTCACCCAGGACCAGTTTGTCTTGGGAGACCCTATCAGAGGCAAATTGCCCCGGACAACATAGCTCCTGGGATCACTGGGGCACGCAAACCCCCCCACCACGATAAGGTGACGATCCATGAGGGGGGCTGCCCTTTGTCACCGGTCCTGTTCATAATTTTTATGGACAGGATTTCTAGGCGCAGCCAGGGAATGGAGGGTGTCATGCTTGGTGACCACAGGATCTCATCTCTGTTGTTTGCAGATGATGTTGTCCTGTTGGCTTCATCCAGCAATGACCTACAGCTCTTGCTGGGACGGTTTGCCGCTGAGTGTGAAGCGGCTGGGATGAGAATCAGCACCTCCAAGTCCGAGTCCATGGTCCTCAGCCGGAAAAAGGTGGATTGTCCTCTCCGGGTTGGGGACAGGCTCCTGCCCCAAGTGGAGGAGTTTAAGTATCTTGGGGTCTTGTTCACGAGTGAGGGGAAAATGGAGCGAGAGATCGACAGACGGATTGGAGCAGCATCTGCAGTGATGCGGACGTTGTACCGGTCTGTTATGGTGAAGAGGGAGCTTAGTTCTAAGGCAAAGCTGTCGATTTACCAGTCAATCTACGTTCCTACTCTCACCTATGGTCACGAGCTTTGGGTAATGACCGAAAGAACGAGATCGCGGATACAAGCGGCTGAAATGAGCTTTCTCCGTAGGATTGCTGGACTCACCCTCAGAGATAGGGTGAGGAGCTCAGTCATCCGGGAGAGGCTCAGAGTAGAACCGCTGCTCCTCCACATTGAAAGGAGTCAGTTGAGGTGGTATGGGCATCTGATTAGGATGCCTCCTGGACGCCTCCCACTTGAGGTGTTTCAGGCACGTCCCACTGGGAGGAGACCCCGGGGCAGACCCAGGACTCGGTGGAGAGACTATGTCTCCCAGCTAGTCTGGGAACGCCTTGGTATCCCCTCTGAAGAGCTGGAGCAGGTGGCTGGGGAGAGGGAAGTCTGGGCTTCTCTGCTTGAACTGCTGCCTCCGCGACCCGGACCTCCGGAAAAGCGGTAGAAGATGGATGGATGGATGGATAGATTTGTCTGAATACATTTGGACCTAAAGGGTACTCAGAGACCACATTCCTCCTCCAAGACTCCATCCATGCATCTGTCCTTACATCCATCCATCCATCCATCCATCCATCCATCCGTTCCTCTGTCCTTCTGTACCTCTGTCTGTACCTCCAAATGCGTCCATTAATTTTTGCATTATAATGCTTACAGACAGATGATTACATTACATTGCAAGATAGGGCCTTGGCAGAGGTATGCACTCATTGATCACCTCCAAAATCTAATGGGTTTGTAGCCCATTGTAGCCCATTTGTAGCCCATTTGTAGCCCGGGTATGGGAGGAGTTCGGTGAGGCCATGGAACAAGACTTTCGGTCGGCTTCAAAGAGATTCTGGCAAACTGTTCGGCGGCTCAGGAGGGGAAAGCAGCTCCCCGTCCACACTGTGTATGGTGCGGATGGGACACTGTTGACTTCGACTGGGGATATCGTCGGGCGGTGGAAGGAATACTTCGAGGATCTCCTCAATCCCACTGATACGCCTTCCACAGAGGAAGCAGGGTTTGGGGACGAGGGGGATGACTCGCCTATCACAGGGGCTGAGGTCGCCAAGGTGGTTAAAAATCTCCTTGGTGGCCGGGCCCGGGGGGTGGACGAGATTTGCCCTGAGTACCTCAAGGCCCTGGATGTTGTTGGGTTGTCATGGTTGACACGCCTCTGCAACATTGCGTGGAGGTCGGGGGCAGTGCCTTTGGCATGGCAAACCGGGGTGGTGGTTCCTCTCTTCAAAAAAGGGGACCGGAGGGTGTGCTCCAACTTTAGAGGGATCACACTCCTCAGCCTCCCTGGGAAGGTCTATGCCAAGGTACTGGAGAGGAGAGTCCGGCCGTTGGTCGAACCTCGGATTCAGGAGGAGCAATGTGGTTTTCGTCCTGGCCGTGGCACATCGGACCAGCTCTTTACCCTCTCGAGAATTCTTGAGGGTTCGTGGGAGTTTGCCCAACCAGTTTACATGTGTTTTGTGGACTTGGAGAAGGCATTTGACCGCGTCCCTCGTGGATTTTTGTGGGGGGTGCTTCGGCAGTATGGGGTATCGGGCTTGTTGTTACGAGCTATTCGGTCTCTGTACGACCGTTGTGAGAGTTTAGTTTGTATTGCCAACACTCGGTCGGAGTCATTCCCAGTGAGAGTTGGGCTCCGCCAGGGCTGCCCTTTGTCACCGATCCTGTTCATAATTTTTATGGACAGGATTTCTAGGCGCAGCCAGGGAATGGAGGGTGTCATGCTTGGTGACCACAGGATCTCATCTCTGTTGTTTGCAGATGATGTTGTCCTGTTGGCTTCATCCAGCAATGACCTACAGCTCTTGCTGGGACGGTTTGCCGCTGAGTGTGAAGCGGCTGGGATGAGAATCAGCACCTCCAAGTCCGAGTCCATGGTCCTCAGCCGGAAAAAGGTGGATTGTCCTCTCCGGGTTGGGGACAGGCTCCTGCCCCAAGTGGAGGAGTTTAAGTATCTTGGGGTCTTGTTCACGAGTGAGGGGAAAATGGAGCGAGAGATCGACAGACGGATTGGAGCAGCATCTGCAGTGATGCGGACGTTGTACCGGTCTGTTGTGGTGAAGAGGGAGCTTAGTTCTAAGGCAAAGCTGTCGATTTACCAGTCAATCTACGTTCCTACTCTCACCTAAAAGCCCATTAGGTGGCATCACTGTAATGTTTTAAAAAAATACAACCTATTGAGTTTTGAGAGCTTCATTGACCTCTGTCTTCTGAAATTAACGTTCAAATGTTTCCATAAATCAGCACCCGAGCCACTTGCTGGTTTCGTCCAAAGACAGGACAGCAGCAGAGCCACCAGGAGTTCTGTTAACAATAACTGTAAAATATTCCACCGCAGAACCACATTTGGACAAACAGCTTTCTCTATAAAGGGCAGTCACATCTGGAACACAATGCCAAATGAAATTAAAATAATAACGGACTTTAAAACATTCACTAAAAATGTTAAAAACTGGCTGAAAAATAAACAAGAATGTACTCATGTATGAATTATTTGTCTGCAAAGTGAGAGTGAATGAAGTGAAGGAATAAATGTGTTTGTTTATAGTGAGTGACGGAGGGAGGAAGGCCTGAAATAGGCAAATGTGAGTTATGTTATATGTGTTAAATGTGAGTCAGGCTGTTATATTTGTGTATTTATAATATTTATAATATTTATAATTGTGTATTTATAATTTTTCTGCATTGATGTATGTGGTTATTGTGTATATTTTTTATCTTGATTCTTTTTTCTAAAGCCCATCCAGGGACAAGAGTTGCAAATTAGCTAATAGCTATACACTCTATGTGCAACACATCAGATTGATTGTCTTTGATTAATTGTCTATGTTTATTGCACTGTCCCTGTCAAATAAACTAATCTACTACTACTACTACCTATGGTCACGAGCTTTGGGTAATGACCGAAAGAACGAGATCGCGGATACAAGCGGCTGAAATGAGCTTTCTCCGTAGGATTGCTGGACTCACCCTCAGAGATAGGGTGAGGAGCTCAGTCATCCGGGAGAGGCTCAGAGTAGAACCGCTGCTCCTCCACATTGAAAGGAGTCAGTTGAGGTGGTATGGGCATCTGATTAGGATGCCTCCTGGACGCCTCCTACTTGAGGTGTTTCAGGCACGTCCCACTGGGAGGAGACCCCGGGGCAGACCCAGGACTCGGTGGAGAGACTATGTCTCCCAGCTGGTCTGGGAACGCCTTGGTATCCCCTCTGAAGAGCTGGAGCAGGTGGCTGGGGAGAGGGAAGTCTAGGCTTCTCTGCTTGAACTGCTGCCTGCGCGACCCGGACCTCCGGAAAAGCGGTAGAAGATGGATGGATGGATGGGTTTGTAGCCCAAGGGTCTCTTTGGTGAAGATTTCATCAAAATCCATCTAATAGTTTTTTTGTGTAATTGCAGTAACAAATAGAAATACAGACATTACCTCCTTGGCGAATGTTAGGTATGCAGGAGAAAAACACTCAAAATTAAGCAAAAAAATTGAAAATTTGTGAGGAAAAATTGTATTAAATTTACAAAAAATATGTAATTTTAAGGAAAAAAGTTACATATTTTTTTTTTCCACAATATCTTTATTGAACCTTTTTTTTTTTAACAAACATGATACAAACAATCAAACACTAACACTAAAGTACTGCAAAAAAAAAATGCACTAAAAACACCAACAACCACCAACAAAATCAAGTCTTCAACAATGCTCCTCTGTTTAGTCTAGACAATCCAATACATAAGTATACATATTATGTTCACCAGTTTGGAATTTACAAGGTCCACACACATCATTCACCTTCTTCTTCAAGAGTTATGTTTAAATTTTTTACATAATCAATAAAAGGTCTCCATATATTCTCAAACACAATTTCCTTTGATTTCAGTATATATGTTATTCTTTCTAATGGAAGGTTTGTTAACATCTGTCTTAACCACTGAGTCACATCTGGTCTATGAGTCTTTTTCCATAATAGTGCAATACATTTTTTGGCATTAAGCAAACTGAGGTCTATGAATGTTCTTTCACTTTTATTAAAATTATGCTTTTCTGGGTACAGACCCAACAAAAACAGTTTAGGATTCAATATGATTTGTTTTGAGATTATTTTTTCAATTGTTACCCTCACCTCTTCCCAAAACATTCTTATTAATCTACATTCCCATAAACAATGAAATAGGGTTCCTTTACTTTCCATGCATTTTGTGCATGTATCTGGTATATTTTTGTTATATCTATTTAACTCCTCCGGTGTAACATACATCCGCATTAACCATTTGAAATGTATCAATTTAAGGCGTACATTTATTGATTTGGTTTGAGCTTCTGTACAAGCCAATTCCCATTGTTCCTCTGAAATTTCAGTTTGCAGATCTTCTTTCCAGTAGTTTAATCTTTTCAGTGAATTTTCACTTGAAGATAGTGTCAATGAGTTATAAAACTCTGAAATAATACCCTTTCTTTTACTATCTTTCATCATCATTTTTTCCAAGGATGAGTAAATAGGTCGAGTGAGAGCTTTATTTTGATTTGATCGAATAAAGTTTCTAAGTTGAAGATATTTAAAAAAATGTGTTCTATTGAGATTAAATTTGATCCTCAGCTCTTCAAAAGACATTATGTTATCTGCACATGGCAAATATAAATCCTGAATCTTTTGTATCCCTTTTAAATTCCATACTTTAAATACAGTGTCCGCTCTCCCTGGTTTAAAATATTGATTACCCCATATTGGACTAAATTGTGACAATAACTGTGGTTCTTTTAAATAGTTTTTAGCTTCACACCATATTTTGATCGTATGCTTTACAAATGGATTTTTAACTTGTTTTTGTAATTTTTTTGCCGAATCTGAGTATATGAATATGGGAAGAGGTAAAGGTAAATTGTATGATTCCATTTCAGTCCAGTGAGGGAGATCATTTGATGAAAAATAATATGTCATAGACCTCAGTTGTGCCGACCAATAATACAACATAAAATTTGGACATTTCAGACCTCCACGATCAAATGGTAAATATAATAAAGACAGACGTAATCTAGCCCTCCTGTTGTTCCATATAAATTCCACTAACTTTTTTTTTATTCTTGAGAATAGATCTAAAGGTGGTGATAAGGGAATGTATTGAAATAAATAAAGTATTTTAGGTAAAATATTACTTTTAAGTATATTGATTCTCCCGATCATCGACATTGGTAGTGACATCCATCTCTGAGTTAACTCATTGATATCTGACATTAAGGCTTCATAGTTGACACTGGCGACTGATTCTAGCTTAGGCACAATTTGGATTCCTAAATATTTAAACTGATTTACAACATTGAATTGATTTACCTCAGGGGCTGGGTAATTTCTCTGGGTCTCATTTAGCATTAATATTGAAGATTTAGTTTTATTTATTTTATATCCTGATATTTCCCCAAAATTCTTTATTAAATTCAACAAGGTTGGAATTGATTTTTTTAGATTCGACATAAACAAAATTATGTCATCGGCGTACAGGGAGATTTTATGTTCTGTTGGTCCAACTTTAATTCCATATATTTGTGAATGTAAACGTATCGCTATCGCTAAAGGTTCAATTGCCATAGTAAACAGTAAAGGTGAAAGTGGACAGCCTTGTCGACATCCTCTATTGATTTTTATTGGTTTTGAAATATTGTTATTTGTTAGGATTTCTGCTGTAGCATTATTGTATATTATTTGAACCCATTTTATGAAATTATTTCCAAGTCCAAACCTTTGTAGGACTTCAAAAAGAAAGGGCCATTCAACTCTATCAAAGGCCTTTTCAGCGTCCAGTGATAGGAGAGCTGTATCCGGTGCTTCTTTATTAAAATAAATAATATTAAATAGTCTTCTTAAATTATGGAAGCCTTGTCTACCCTTTATAAAGCCATTCTGATCTCGATTAATAATATTTGGTAAAATTTCTTGTATTCGTCTTGCTAAAATTTTACAGATTATCTTAAGGTCGGCGTTTAATAGGCTTATTGGTCTCATATTTTCACATTTATTAGAGGGCTTACCTGGTTTTGGCAGCAGTATAATTAAGGCATTATTTATGTATGATGGTAAATTATTATTTTGAAATGCTTCTAAAACCATTTCCAAAAAAGGTTTTATTAATTTATTCTTAAATTTTTTATAAAGGTCAACTGGAAGACCATCTGGTCCTGCACTTTTTCCTGATTTCATATTATCAATGGCTAGCCCAACTTCTTCTTGACTAATTTTAGACTCCAATATCTCCCTGTTTTCATTTGGAATACACGGTATAGATAGTTCGTTCAAAAACCCATTTAGTTTTGTTAAATCAGATTCTTTTTTGGTATCATATAATTTTTCATAGTAATCTCTAAAGGCTCTGTTAATTTCTAAAGGATCTATAACTACCTGTCCGTTACTTATAATACTGGTAATTGGTGTTTTAATTTCTAATTGTTTAATCTGCCATGCTAATAATTTTCCTGATTTTTCACCTTGTTCATAAAAAGATTGTTTCAATCTTAGAAGACTCGAGGCAGCTCTATTCGCTGATTTTTTGTCGTATTCAGCTCTCAAAATCAGTAATTCATTCTCCAACCTTGGGTCACTTCCTGCATACACTTTTTCCTGAAGACTTTTTATTTTATGTTCCAATTTAGCTCTCTCCTCTCGAGTCTTCTTAGATTTTGATCCTGTATAACTAATAATATGTCCCCTAATAAAAGCTTTGAAAGCCTCCCACTTTACACATGCTGATGTTTGTGTAGTATTGATGTCAAAGAACTCGTCTATCTGTTTTTCTATATACTTGACAAATTCCTCATCCTGAAGCCATTTATGCTGAAATTGCCATCTACCTGATTCCTTTGTCAATTTTTTATCTACATATATTAGACAACAGGGTGCATGATCAGAGATCACGATGTTATCATAAAAGCAGTTTTGAATCTTGGACCTTAATTCTGTGGAAATCAAAAAATAATCAATACGTGAGAATGTCTTGTAGGTACTGGAATAACAAGAATAGGCTTTAACTTGTGGTTTCATTTCTCTCCATATATCTAACAATCTCAATTCTTTCATAAAATGATTAATAGTCATCCTACATCCAATGTGTGTGCAATCCAGTCCTGTTGATCTATCTATACCTGGATTCAATGTACAATTAAAATCCCCTGCTATTATATGTTGCCCTGTAAGTGATGATAAGATAAGAAATAAATTAGCAAAGAACTTCTGATCATCTATATTGGGACCATATAAGTTCACAAGATTTATATTTTCTAATAGCAAAGAACCTTGAATGATTACATATCTTCCAAATTTGTCTCCAATTACATTTTTCACTTGAAAAGGAACTGATTTATGTATGAGAGTCATAACTCCCCTGGCCCGGGATGAGAATGATGAGGTGAAGACACTTCCTTGCCATCTACTCCTAATTCTTTTTATATCCTCCTCTATTAAATGAGTTTCTTGTAAAAACACAATTTTTGAACCCATGTCTTTTATTTTATTCATAACTTGTTTAAGTTTTTTTAAATTTTGTAGACCTCTGCAATTCCATGAAGTTAAATTAAGATTAACACTTTGGTTTATGATCAATAGAGAGTTTGGGATTACCTTGCAGTGTAAACATGCTCATACAGAGAAGCAAAAACATGAGTGGTTGAACATTCATCCTACAAACTACACACAAACAAATTTCCCCTTCCCACACTTGTGGGAAACCCCCCAAAATCAAAAGAAAAATTCCGTCTCCCGATATAGCCATTGACCGCTCCACACCCACGGGGAACAGCCTAAGCCACTCCTTCTTCATCCTCCCAATCACCCTAACTCTACTGCTTTTAATGACGTAACATTAACTCTCCTCTGTAGTTTTCCAACTTAACTCCAAAATTTTTAACAACTTTGTACATCATAGTTTTTTTTTGTTTGTTTTGTTTTTGTTTTTTTAAAAAATATATAATACAATCTATATTTTGTAAACTTACTATTTACTTCAAGTCAGTCAGATGCCTGTGCAAATGCTTAATTATTCTACCTTATATTTTGTTCATGCTTAGCTCCCACCAGTCTCTTCTTCTTCTTTGATCTTCTTGATGAACTCCTGCGCCTCCTCTGGGGTCTTGAAGATGTGGGTTCTGCCCTCATACGTGGTCAGCAGTCTCGCAGGATAGATTACACCATGACGAATCCCAAGGTTGCGCAGCTCCTTACGTATGGGATCAAACTGCTTCCTCAATTGTTGGATTCCTGTGGCCAAATCTGGGTAGAACCGCACCTGCTGGTCCTGGTGTTTAATCTCTCCTTTAGCTCGTGCAGCGTTGAAGATCTTCATCCTGTCTCTGTTGCTAAGAAACTTCATAATTAAGGTCCTCGGCGGTCCCTTATCTCTCCGTGGGCCAATACGATGTGCTTTTTCCAGAACCACTGCTGATTGCAACTCCTCGCTGCCCAGCACCTCCGGAATCCACTTTTCCAGAAAGGAACATACGTCCCGACCTTCTGATTCCTCTGGAAGACCCACCAGCCTCAAGTTATTCTGTCTCGACCGAGATTCCAAATCCAAAATATTATTTTCCAGAGATTTATTTTTTTTTTCCAAAGTGCGCACCTTTAATTGAAGACGGGTGACGTCATCTTCAGCACTAGCGAGACGGAGCTCCATCTGCGCCGTTCGTTCTACAGTCACCCAATTCCTTTCTTATTCCTTCCAACGCTGTCATAATCCCATCAAATCTAGAGGAAAAGTCCGCTCTCATTGAACTCATGGCAGCCATCAGCGCATCTGCGCCATTCCCCGCAGACATCGCACCGTTGCCAGCCTCCTCCACCATATATGGAGTTTTATTTGCTGCGTCACAGACCTGAAAGTCCGTTAATTTGGACTGTTTCGGCGGCTCGCTTTTTCCTTTACCTGGTTTTCCAGCCTTAGGCTTCGCCAACATATCCTCGCCCAGACGCTGGGATACGTTCTGTCCCAAATGAGAGAGTTATATGCCGATTTTTTTTCTCCAGGAGCAGAGCAGAGTGAGACACATCCGTCCTACGTGGCAGCCATAACCGGCGAGCAAAAGTTACATATTTAAAAGAAAAAAGTAAATCATTAACAAGTAGAAGTCACAAATTTTTATGGTGGGGTATAAATTTCCCCCAAAAATTGTAAGAAAAATATTGCATATTTGTAAGAAAAGTCACAAATTTCTGATACATTTCTTGTACAGACAATATATGTTTGTACTAGAATCTGGGAACAATATATTTGTCTATGTGTTGTAGTGAAATTAAGGGTTTTTATAGGTAATTTAATGTTGGTACACGTATTAATGTAAATATGAATGTGAGTAGGAATGAAGATTTACTTTCATCACACTCAGTTCCTCGCTAGGGTACCATCCACGTTTTATAGAGGTGGAAACTCTTATGAACAAAGACTAAAGCTTAAGAATTTAGCAAATGGTAAATTAAGCCTTAATAATTCTATTGACAATATTTGATCAGTCTTATAATAAACCCTTGTATGAGTTCTTGTCTCTGATGATCAAGAAGATGGACATGAAATCAAACAATAACTCCCATATGTCTTTCAATGATTTAATAAGAAAGGTCAGAATAGGTTAACATATGTGGATAACTTTAAAACAGAGAATTCACATGAATCATGGGTGTGGCTTATATTGATCATATATTCCATACCTACATATGTATAGACATATTAGAATGTTTAGTGATTACATATGTGGAATGACCTCACACCTCAGAACAGGACAAGAGGTCTCAACCGCCAGCGAGGATCAAAGAGCAGACGGAGTCGCAGCGGTGGAGACCAGATCGATCTCCCTGACCACCCAGGGTCAGGTGGAGGAGACGGAGGACAATGGAGGGGGGGATTATGTTAATGCGGGATGTCGGCTTTGATATGCAATGTCTTTTGTTGAGTGTGGGTATAAGTATGAAGGTCTGACTGTGCTCAACCTCTTATTCTGCTTCTGCACCGAGATGAGACATGTTAGGGAGGTGAAGCTGATATTAAACTTTAGTTTATAAAATCATATCGCTTCTTCATTTCAAGCTCCCTACACTGGTGACCAGACGTGAGGATGGAACAGAGACGTTCTCCCGCGATTAACTCATCGGAGGCGACCCAGGCAAGCGCCGGCACCCATGCAGACAGGGGAACGGATGGAAGACGTTCCCCCACGGCAGAATCTACAGAGAGGGCTCAACCGAGCACCATCCCCAGCTCCGCCGTGAGAGCAGAAGAAAGGCGCTCTCACCCGGCGGACACATCAGGGGCGGCCCACACAAGCGGCGTTACCGTCAAGCTGCCAGAATTCTGGCAAAACGACCCGAGCTCGTGGTTCCAGCAAGCTGAGGCTCAGTTTGCACTGGCGGGCATAACGGCGGATGAGATGAAATTTTACTACATCGTCGCCAAACTCGATGCCGCCACGTCAAGATGTGCGCGGAGCATAATTCGACAACCGCCCGCCCACGACAAATACAGAGAACTAAAGGCGACCATCATTGAGAACTTCGTCCCCTCAGCCGAGGAGAGAGCAGAGAGGATTCTGGCGATCTACGGCCACAGAGGATGCAGACCCAAGGCCCTCATGGAGGACATGCTGCAGCTTAAGGAAGAGGACAACGACAACTTCCTTTTCCAATACATCTTCCTCAGCACTCTGCCGCCACACATGAGAGGGACGCTGGTTAACATGCAATGCAACACCCAGCAGGACTTCCACGCGCTGGCCCGAGAAGCGCAGCGCCTCATCAGCGCCTGCGGCGAACAGATGGCCACAGCAGCATCTGCAGATCTCAGCGCGGAAGCCCAGAGCAGTGGAGAACCGCAGACAACGTAGCAGAGCCCGCCCACCATGGCAGCGACACGACCAAGGCGCAGCAGGAAGAACGACCTCTGCTATTTTCATCAGCGTTTCGCCGAGAGGGCGTACAAATGCGTGCCCCCCTGCAATTTCAAAAACTTGGGAAACGCCAAAGCCTGGAAAACGTTGACAGCTACGGCTCTCGGCGAGACGAATAAGCTGCTTTATGTGACTGACGGACACACCGGGAGACAGTTCCTTATCGACACCGGAGCTCAGCTGAGCTTTATCACCCCTTCCCACGCAGACCGGGCCATGGGTCCCCGGGGAAATGGAGCGATGGCAGCCAACGGCTCGATCATCGACACTTTCGGTGAAAGGAACCTGCCTCTTTGCATCCACGGCCGCAACTATAGATGGACATTTATTGTAGCGGCGGTGAGTTTTAACTTGTTGGGCGCTGATTTTTTGTGTGCACATGGGTCGTTAGTCGATCTAGCAAATAGGCGCTTGGTTAATGCACTGTCATTTTCTTCTATCCCCTGCTCAGCTCGAGTTTCTCCACCACCCGTGCAGGCCAGCGTCACAACAGCAGGAGGTAAGTTTGACCAACTCCTCACCCAATTTCCAGCACTCACAGTTCCCAAATTTTCAGCAACAGTAGCGAAACACGGGGTTGAACACTTCATCCCCACAGCAGGCCCACCCGTGTTTGCCAAAGCTCGGCGCTTAGACGCGACCAAGCTCGCCATAGCACGGGACGAGTTTACCACCCTGGAAAAATTAGGCATTATTAGACGCTCGAAAAGCCCCTGGGCATCGCCACTCCACATGGTCCCGAAAACCGACGGTTCTTGGAGACCTGGCGGCGATTACCGCAGATTAAACAATGCGACAGCGCATGACCGCTACCCAATTCCTCACATCCAAGATTTTTCACTATATCTGGCGAGTGCGCGCATTTTTTCTAAAATAGACCTGGTCCGCGGCTATCACCAAGTCCCCGTTCGAGCGGAAGACATTCCTAAAACGGCTGTAATAACCCCTTTCGGTCTTTTTGAATTTTTGCGGATGCCGTTCGGCCTCAAAGGCGCTGCTCAAACCTTTCAGCGTATGATGGACGCGGTATTACGCGACCTCCCCTTCGTGTTCGTCTACCTCGACGATATGCTGGTAGCCAGCCCGTCAGAGGAAGAACACGAACAACACCTCACTACAGTTTTTCAGAGACTAGAAGAGCATGGGTTAATAATCAACCCAGCCAAATGCAAATTCGGCGTGTCACAAATTGATTTTTTGGGACACAGAGTTTCACCGAAGGGGGCAGTCCCATTGCCAGACAAAGTCCGCGCGGTAAAAAATTTTCCACGACCACAAATGGTCAAATCGCTGCAAGAATTTTTGGGAATGGTGAATTTTTACAACCGTTTCCTCCCCTGCGCAGCTCAACTCATGCAGCCCCTGTATGCCGCACTCAGAAAACAAAAGCCTTCCAACGCGGTCGAATGGACCCCGGAGCGCGAACGCGCCTTCGCAGAAGTAAAAAGTGCTCTAGCGAATGCCACATTGTTGGTTCACCCCGATCCCTCGGCCCGCATAGCGTTAACCACAAACGCTTCAGACCTGGCCATAGGGGCAGTCGTGGAACAACATGTTGGCGGAACCTGGCAACCTTTAGCATTTTTTAGCAAATCTTTAAACCAAACCGAGCGTAAATACAGCACTTTTGACAGGGAGCTGCTAGCGCTTCATTTATCCATCCGCCACTTCCAGTTCTGGTTAGAAGGACGGCGTTTCACGGCTTTTGTAGACCACAAACCGCTCACTTTTGCGATGGCTAAAATTTCAGAACCATGGTCAGGCAGGCAACAAAGACAGCTAGCTGCAATTTCAGAGTTCACCACAGACATTCGACATGTGGCAGGCAAACTTAACGTGGTAGCAGACTGCCTCTCTCGCGCTGTGACATCGCCAGAGCACGAGGAGACAGATTATACTACCTCAGCTGCATAACTCTTCGCCAACGCGGACGCGTACGCGGCCCCAATTCACGTAGGGATAGATTACGCAGCCATGGCAGAGGAACAAAGCAGTGACGCGGACGTGCGCGCGCTCCTGTCTATACCAACAGGGTTCAGACTGGAGGAAAGGGGTTTACGTGACGGTGTACCCCCCCTAATCTGCGACGTTTCAACCTGCCGACCTCGCCCGGTAGTCCCAGCTGCATGGCGCCGCCGCATTTTCGACTTGGTTCACTCCCTCGCGCACCCAGGAGTGCGCGCCTCAGTTAAAATGGTCGCGGAAAAGTTTGTTTGGCCGGGCCTGCGCAAAAATGTAAAGGAATGGGCAAAAACTTGCATGTCTTGCCAGCGCGCCAAAATACACAAACACACAAAAGCTCCTCTAGAGCCTTTTCGAATCCCAGCCAGAAGGTTTGACCACGTTCATGTCGACCTCATGGGACCACTACCTTCATCTCAGGGTTTCACACACCTGTTAACAATGATAGACCGTACTATGCGCTGGCCTGAGGCGGTCCCTTTGGCGTCAACCACAGCTGCGGAAGTCGCTCGCGTTTTTTTAACAAACTGGGTGGCACGTTTCGGCGTCCCATCGGACATCACGTCCAATAGGGGGCCTCAATTTGTCTCAGAGCTTTGGTCAGCCATGGCCAGCAGCTTAGGGGTGACAATTTATCGCACCACCGCATATCACCCTCAGGCTAATGGGTTATGCGAGCGTTTTCACAGATCTTTAAAGGCCGCCCTCAGGGCCTCACTAACGGATACAGATTGGGTGAATAAACTTCCCTGGGTTTTATTGGGGTTGCGTTCTGCGCCTAAAGAGGATCTAGACGCCTCCCCAGCAGAATTAGTTTTTGCACAACCTCTCAGACTCCCAGGTGAGTTTTTACCAGAGAATCCAGAGCCTGGGCATCTTCCAGCCCTGAGGCCTTTAGGCAGCACCGGACCGGACACTCTCCCCGGACCGGCACATCACTCTTTTCCACGGGTTTTTGTCCCCCAAGCTTTAAAAAACGCCGAGTTTGTTTTTGTTAGACACGAAGCTTTAAAATCAACCCTCCGTCCACCATACGACGGACCATTCAGAGTGCTGGAACCTGGCGATAAGCATTTTGTGCTTGATTTAGGGACAGAAAAGAAACAGTCAGCATTGACAGACTTAAACCTGCCTTCTTGTTGAGGGACGAACCTGCACGGGTGGCGAGAGCACCTCGGCGGGGTAGACCCCCCAAGAAAAAAAACTCAGTCCCCCTACAGGGAACAAATAACCACTCTCCTCCCCAAGCTGCAGATTCCTTACAGGAGAGTCCCACCAGGACGCCAAAGCGGACCTACAGCAGATACGGGAGAAGATTAAAACCCAGACGGCACAGGGACTGATGCAAATTGACCAAGAGTTGTTAACTATGTTATCAGATTGTGCCGTGACAGTTTTAAGGCTGATTTGTGATATTACTATACTGTTGTGGTTACCACTGAATTCTCTACAGAAGCATGACTGCTGGAAAGATTTTTCCTTGTTTTCCCTGTCAAGAGGTTTAACAGTATGATGAGATGAGATGAGATTCAACTTTATTGTCATTACACATGTATGAATACAAGGTAACGAAACATGACTTGGCATTTGGGCACGCTCTGCAGAGCGCATCCAAGGCCGGGGCAGCCGCTAGGCGCCAGTCATAATACGTCATAGAGATTATCTTAAACTGTAAACTTAATTTGACTGTCCTTTTCTTAGTCGTTTGGGGGTGCTGTGGCTTATATTGATCATATATTCCATACCTACATATGTATAGACATATTAGAATGTTTAGTGATTACATATGTGGAATGACCTCACGCCTCAGAACAGGACAAGAGGTCTCAACCGCCAGTGAGGATCAAAGAGCAGACGGAGTCGCAGCGGTGGAGACCGGATCGATCTCCCTGACCACCCAGGGTCAGGCGGAAGAGACGGAGGACAATGGAGGGGGGATTATGTTAATGCGGGATGTCGGCTTTGATATGCAATGTCTTTTGTTGAGTGTGGGTATAAGTATGAAGGTCTGACTGTGCTCGACCTCTTATTCTGCTTCTGCACCGAGATGAGACATGTTAGGGAGGTGAAGCTGATATTAAACTTTGGTTTATAAAATCATATCGCTTCTTCATTTCAAGCTCCCTACAATGGGCATCATAGGCTGTTACTGAGTTACTTATGAATCAAGCATTTGTGGAACCAAATGAAGCATAGTTTACTTTGTCAGTATGGTGGAAATTGGAAAACCATAAAATAGCATTGGTTGAGAAAAGTGGATGCAATTTTATGAAGAAAATGCTAATTAATTTTATAAAAATTTAGAAAATTTGTTTTACTCTGAAAAAGAACGTAAATTAATGAAAGATGACATGCATTTTGAGATTCTTATGGGGGTTTGCATAAATTAGGTTAAAAGAACTTACCTATATAAGCAGTGGGGGGCGCTCGTGCGCAGTAATGGAGTAGACGTGTTTCTACGAGGCTCCGTCGCAGACTTCTAAATTTTGTTTATTTTTGCTACACCTACTTACCAACTTTTTGCCTACTTATCGTCAGAGCTGTTTCTAACTAACCTCCAATCATGCCACCCAAGAGAGACGAGGTAAAACCATCAAATTCAGCCTCGGCTAGCGCTAGCAACAAAGCTATATTAGCTGCAGTTAACAAATATGGCGCTGAGCTAGCTAAAGTTTCAGTGCAGATGGAAGAGTTGAAAAAGTCCGTGGCGGGTCGCTTAAGCACAGTGGAGACGCATTTGGGCACATTACAGAATGAACATAATCAGACTGAACAACGCTTGGATAGTATGGATGTGGCACTCTCCGACGCAGATGTTCGCATCACGGCACTGGAAGCTAGCTACCGTGAGTTGCAGGTGGAAAATGGTCGGCTTAAGGCTAAGCTAAATGACTTGGAGGGGCGCTCGCGTAGGTTAAACATCAGGATCGTGGGGATCAAAGAAGGAGAAGAGAAGGGCAATCCCACGGAGTTTGTGACACGACTGCTACCGGAGCTGCTTGGCCCGAATAACCTGACCAAGCCCATTAAAATTGACCGTGCCCACCGCAGCCTCAAACCTAAGCCTCCGGACAACGAGCGCCCACGGATGATCATCGCCAAAGTCCACAATGACTGCGACTTGGCCAATATTTTTAAACTCAGCAGACAACAGGGTCCATTCCGTTATCAAGGCAACAAAGTGTACATCTTCCCGGACTACACTGCGGAGGTTGCATCACAGCGTCAAGCCTTTAACAACGTCAAGAAGAAGCTGACTGATGCCGGCGCCAAGTGTTCTTTACGGTTTCCAGCCAAACTTCAGGTCGTCCACAACAGAGAAGTTAAAGTGTTTAACACTCCGGCGGATGCAGAGAGGTTTGCCAACTCCCTGACTGACAGTGTATAACTGGCGAAGTGCACATTGTTTAAATTATACAGCTGTTGACGCCACTCTAATACTGCACTTTATTCTGCCTCGCCCTTTTTTGATGGCATATTCCAAGTTAATTATATTGTCTCTGTGTGTAGCTTTCTTTCAGTTAATTGATTTACATTAGAAGACTGTGCGGTTCCATTGGTGGTTTGCTGAAACGCAAAATTGTGTCCGTTACCCAGCAGTCTCCCAAGTATTAGTGGGTTTTGCCACTTTGTTCCTGTTTTTTGCGGCGCTAAGGGAATGGGTTTTTATAATATGTTTTTCTTTTTTAATTTGTTCTTTGTTTGGTTTGTTTTGCCTGCCAGTGTAGCCATTTACTGCCTAAGCCCATATATTTTTTTAAATTTA
Organism: Pholidichthys leucotaenia; assembly: GCA_020510985.1. Taxonomy (NCBI): domain Eukaryota; kingdom Metazoa; phylum Chordata; class Actinopteri; order Cichliformes; family Pholidichthyidae; genus Pholidichthys; species Pholidichthys leucotaenia. Next base: position 221,089,882 of record CM035848.1, on the reverse strand, counting down.
GTTTTTGAATGCAAGCTGGTTCCTCTGGATCAGGTGTGAGTCATCTCACGTTCACATCATGGAACTGTAGGGGTTTGGGGAAAGCTCTTAAAAGAGTAAAAGTATTTTCACATCTGAAATCATTGTCCTCTGATATAATCTTCTTACAGGAAACCCATATTCACCCCACAGAACAGAGACGGTTGAGAGCCTTATGGATATCCCAGGTTTATCAATCTACCTTTTCCTCAAAGGCCAGAGGAGTGGCCATCTTAGTGTGCAGAACTATACCTTTTGTATTCAAGTCTATGGTGACCGATCCAGGTGGGAGATTTGTGCTTGTAACAGGTACCATAAACTCTATGCCATTGGCCTTTTTGAATGTATATGCTCCAAATTTTGACAGTCCGGATTTCTTCTGTAAAATCTTTCGTCTTGTTGTGGAACAGAATAACTGTAACATTATTATAGGAGGTGATTTTAATTGTTTCCTAGACCCTCATCTTGATAGATCTTCCATTACAACTGCTCCCATGTTAAAATCTGTGCCAGTCCTAAATAATCTTATTAAATCGCTAAATTTAGTGGATATTTGGAGGCATCAACATCCCTTGGACAGACAATACTCCTTTTTCTCCCAGGTACATGGTAGTTTTACTAGGATTGATTATTTTCTCGTTGATTCCAATTTAATTACCAACGTTGTCAGTTCAGATTATAACAATATTTTAATCTCTGATCATGCCCCTGTGTCTGTTAAAATAAACTTCAATATGCTTGTGCACTCATATAATTGGAAATACAATCCAGCATTAAATTCAGATAAAGCTTTTTGTGAAAGCATCTCAAACAAAATTACAGATTTCTTATACTTTAATGACAATGGTGAGGTATCTGATTCCACACTGTGGGAAACATTTAAATCTGTTATTAGGGGTGATATTATCTCGTACCAGTCTTATAATAAAAAGGTTAAACAGAAGCGTATGTCTGAAATACAGACCCAACTCCCTTTGTTGGAGGAATCATTTCGTATCTCAAAATCAGATGAAATACTGAAGAATATTGTATCTGCAAGACTTGAATACAGCCGCATTCTTGGTGAGCATGTTTGTAATTATATACGAAAGCTTAAACAAAAGCAATTTGAGCTTGGTGATAAAGCACACAGCGTACTCGCTAGGCAGTTGAGAGGTGTTCAAGCTGAACGGGCAATTTATAAAATTGTATCTAATGGAGAACTAATAACTGACCCTTTACAGATAAATAACACTTTTTATGAATATTATAAAAACTTGTATACCTCTAAATCATCGTCATCAAAGGAAGACATATGGGGGTTCTTAAATAGATTGGATATGCCCACATTGAGTGAAAATGCCAAACAACAGTTGGATGCTGACTTCACACTAGAGGAGATCAAAGCTGCCATCCGTTCATTTCCAAATGGTAAGGCTTGTGGCCCTGACGGATTTGGCATTGAATTTCATAAAATTCACATTGATAAACTTGCTCCATTGTTGCTTCGTATGATAAACTCTTCCGTGAAGGAAGGATCATTCCCAGAGACATTATACAATGCGAACTTTTGTCTACTGTTGAAGAAGGGTAAAGATGAAACAAATCTAGCTTCTTATCGCCCTCTCAGCCTTTTAAATAGTGACCAGAAAATTGTTGCAAAAGTTTTGGCAAACCGCTTGAACGAACACATTGGTTCCTTAATTCATAGTGACCAAACCGGGTTTATCCCCGAAAGGTTTGCATTTTCGAATACTCGTAGACTTCTGAACGTCATGTATTCTAACAACCCACCATATTCTGCTGTTGTCTCTTTGGATGCACAACAGGCCTTCGATCAAATTGAGTGGGAGTATATGTTTATTACTCTTTAAAGATTTGGCTTTGGTGACAGATTTATAGCTATCGCAAAAAGGCTCTATGCACGTCCTAGATCATATGTACTTACTAACAACAATAAATCTGCCCCATTTTTATTACATCGCGGGACCAGGCAGGGCTGTTGCCTATCGCCAATGTTTTTTGCTCTGGCGCTTGAACCATTTGCTATTGCCATCAGGATGGAGCCTGAAATAGTAGGGTTTAGATATAGCGCATTTGAATGTACTATTGGCTTGTACGCTGATGATGTCATTTTGACACTGTCTGACATTAGACAGTCTCTTCCACCTCTTCTTGAGATCATTAGGGAATTTGGTCGGTTCTCTGGTTTTACCATTAACTGGGAGAAAAGTGTTCTCATGCCTCTTTCAGATGGTCTAGATAAAACATTTCTCAACACATTACCTTTTTTTTTTTTCCACAATATCTTTATTGAACCTTTTTTTTTTTTTTAACAAACATGATACAAACAATCAAACACTAACACTAAAGTACTACAAAAAAAAAAATGCCCTAAAAACACCAACAACCACCAACAAAATCAAGTCTTCAACAATGCTCCTCTGTTTAGTCTAGACAATCCAATACATTAGTATACATATTATGTTCACCAGTTTGGAATTTACAAGGTCCACACACATCATTCACCTTCTTCTTCAAGAGTTATGTTTAAATTTTTTACATAATCAATAAAAGGTCTCCATATATTCTCAAACACAATTTCCTTTGATTTCAGTATATATGTTATTCTTTCTAATGGAAGGTTTGTTAACATCTGTCTTAACCACTGAGTCACATCTGGTCTATGAGTCTTTTTCCATAATAGTGCAATACATTTTTTGGCATTAAGCAAACTGAGGTCTATGAATGTTCTTTCACTTTTATTGAAATTATGCTTTTCTGGGTACAGACCCAACAAAAACAGTTTAGGATTCAATATGATTTGTTTTGAGATTATTTTTTCAATCGTTACCCTCACCTCCTCCCAAAACATTCTTATTAATCTACATTCCCATAAACAATGAAATAGGGTTCCTTTACTTTCCATGCATTTTGTGCATGTATCTGGTATATTTTTGTTATATCTATTTAACTCCTCCGGTGTAACATACATCCGCATTAACCATTTGAAATGTATCAATTTAAGGCGTGCATTTATTGATTTGGTTTGAGCTTCTGTACAAGCCAATTCCCATTGTTCCTCTGAAATTTCAATTTGCAGATCTTCTTTCCAGTAGTTTAATCTTTTCAGTGAATTTTCACTTGAAGATAGTGTCAATGAGTTATAAAACTCTGAAATAATACCCTTTCTTTTATTATCTTTCATCATCATTTTTTCCAAGGATGAATAAATAGGTCGAGTGAGAGCTTTATTTTGATTTGATCGAATAAAGTTTCTAAGTTGAAGATATTTAAAAAAATGTGTTCTATTGAGATTAAATTTGATCCTCAGCTCTTCAAAAGACATTATGTTGTCTGCACATGGCAAATATAAATCCTGAATCTTTTGTATCCCTTTTAAATTCCATACTTTAAATACAGCGTCCGCTCTCCCTGGTTTAAAATATTGATTACCCCATATTGGACTAAATTGTGACAATAGCTGTGGTTCTTTTAAATAGTTTTTAGCTTCACACCATATTTTGATCATATGCTTTACAAATGGATTCTTAACTTGTTTTTGTAATTTTTTTGCCGAATCTGAGTATATGAATATGGGAAGAGGTAAAGGTAAATTGTATGATTCCATTTCAGTCCAGTGAGGGAGATCATTTGATGAAAAATAATATGTCATAGACCTCAGTTGTGCCGACCAATAATACAACATAAAATTTGGACATTTCAGACCTCCACGATCAAATGGTAAATATAATAAAGACAAACGTAATCTAGCCCTCCTGTTGTTCCATATAAATTCCACTAACTTTTTTTTTATTCTTGAGAATAGATCTAAAGGTGGTGATAAGGGAATGTATTGAAATAAATAAAGTATTTTAGGTAAAATATTACTTTTAAGTATATTGATTCTCCCGATCATCGACATTGGTAGTGACATCCATCTCTGAGTTAACTCATTGATATCTGACATTAAGGCTTCATAGTTGACACTGGCGACTGATTCTAGCTTAGGCATAATTTGGATTCCTAAATATTTAAACTGATTTACAACATTGAATTGATTTACCTCAGGGGCTGGGTAATTTCTCTGGGTCTCATTTAGCATTAATATTGAAGATTTAGTTTTATTTATTTTATATCCTGATATTTCCCCAAAATTCTTTATTAAATTCAACAAGGTTGGAATTGATTTTTTTAGATTCGACATAAACAAAATTATATCATCGGCGTACATGGAGATTTTATGTTCTGTTGGTCCAACTTTAATTCCATATATTTGTGAATGTAAACGTATCGCTATCGCTAAAGGTTCAATTGCCATAGTAAACAGTAAAGGTGAAAGTGGACAGCCTTGTCGACATCCTCTATTGATTTTTATTGGTTTTGAAATATTGTTATTTGTTAGGATTTCTGCTGTAGCATTATTGTATATTATTTGAACCCATTTTATGAAATTATTTCCAAGTCCAAACCTTTGTAGGACTTCAAAAAGAAAGGGCCATTCAACTCTATCAAAGGCCTTTTCGGCGTCCAATGATAGGAGAGCTGTATCCGGTGCTTCTTTATTAAAATAAATAATATTAAATAGTCTTCTTACATTATGGAAGCCTTGTCTACCCTTTATAAAGCCATTCTGATCTCGATTAATAATATTTGGTAAAATTTCTTGTATTCGTCTTGCTAAAATTTTACAGATTATCTTAAGGTCGGCGTTTAATAGGCTTATTGGTCTCATATTTTCACATTTATTAGAGGGCTTACCTGGTTTTGGCAGCAGTATAATTAAGGCATTATTTATGTATGATGGTAAATTATTATTTTGAAATGCTTCTAAAACCATTTCCAAAAAAGGTTTTATTAATTTATTCTTAAATTTTTTATAAAGGTCAACTGGAAGACCATCTGGTCCTGCACTTTTTCCTGATTTCATATTATCAATGGCTAGCCCAACTTCTTCTTGACTAATTTTAGACTCCAATATCTCCCTGTTTTCATTTGGAATACACGGTATAGATAGTTCGTTCAAAAACCCATTTAGTTTTGTTAAATCAGGTTCATTTTTGGTATCATATAATTTTTCATAGTAATCTCTAAAGGCTCTATTAATTTCTAAAGGATCTATAACTACCTGTCCTTTACTTATAATACTGGTAATTGGTGTTTTAATTTCCAATTGTTTAATCTGCCATGCTAATAATTTTCCTGATTTTTCACCTTGTTCATAAAAAGATTGTTTCAATCTTAGAAGACTCGAGGCAGCTCTATTCGCTGATTTTTTGTCGTATTCAGCTCTCAAAATCAGTAATTCATTCTCCAACCTTGGGTCACTTCCTGCATACACTTTTTCCTGAAGACTTTTTATTTTATGTTCCAATTTAGCTCTCTCCTCTCGAGTCTTCTTAGATTTTGATCCTGTATAACTAATAATATGTCCCCTAATAAAAGCTTTGAAAGCCTCCCACTTTACACATGCTGATGTTTGTGTAGTATTGATGTCAAAGAACTCGTCTATCTGTTTTTCTATATACTTGAGAAATTCCTCATCCTGAAGCCATTTATGCTGAAATTGCCATCTACCTGATTCCTTTGTCAATTTTTTATCTACATATATTAGACAACAGGGTGCATGATCAGAGATCACGATGTTATCATAAAAGCAGTTTTGAATCTTGGACCTTAATTCTGTGGAAATCAAAAAATAATCAATACGTGAGAATGTCTTGTAGGTACTGGAATAACAAGAATAGGCTTTAACTTGTGGTTTCATTTCTCTCCATATATCTAACAATCTCAATTCTTTCATAAAATGATTAATAGTCATCCTACATCCAATGTGCGTACAATCCAGTCCTGTTGATCTATCCACACCTGGATTCAATGTACAATTAAAATCCCCTGCTATTATATGTTGCCCTGTAAGTGATGATAAGATGAGAAATAAATTAGCAAAGAACTTCTGATCATCTATATTGGGACCATATAAGTTCACAAGATTTATATTTTCTAATAGCAAAGAACCTTGAATGATTACATATCTTCCAAATTTGTCTCCAATTACATTTTTCACTTGAAAAGGAACTGATTTATGTATGAGAGTCATAACTCCCCTGGCTCGGGATGAAAATGAAGAGGTGAATACACTTCCCTGCCATCTACTCCTAATTCTTTTAACATCCTCCTCTATCAGATGAGTTTCTTGTAAAAACACAATTCTTGAACCCATGTCCTTTATTTTATTCATAACTTGTTTAAGTTTTTTTAAATTTTGTAGACCTCTGCAATTCCATGAAGTTAAATTAAGATTAACACTTTGGTCCATGATCAATAGAGAGTTTGGGATTACCTTGCAGTGTAAACATGCTCATACAGAGAAGCAAAAACATGAGTGGTTGAACATTCATCCTACAAACTACACACAAACAAATTTCCCCTTCCCACACTTGTGGCAAACCCCCCAAAATCAAAAGAAAAATTCTGTCTCCCGATATAGCCATCGACCGTTCCACACCCACGGGGAACAGCCTAAGCCACTCCTTCTTCATCCTCCCAATCACCCTAACTCTACTGCTTTTAATGACGTAACATTAACTCTCCTCTGTAGTTTTCCAACTTAACTCCAAAATTTTTAACAACTTTGTACATCATAGTTTTTTTTTTTTGTTTGTTTTGTTTTTGTTTTGTTTTTTTAATATATAATACAATCTATATTTTGTAAACTTACTATTTACTTCAAGTCAGTCAGATGCCTGTGCAAATGCTTAATTATTCTACCTTATATTTTGTTCATGCTTAGCTCCCACCAGTCTCTTCTTCTTCTTTGATCTTCTTGATGAACTCCTGCGCCTCCTCTGGGGTCTTGAAGATGTGGGTTCTGCCCTCATACGTGGTCAGCAGTCTCGCAGGATAGATTACACCATGACGAATCCCAAGGTTGCGCAGCTCCTTACGTACGGGATCAAACTGCTTCCTCAATTGCTGGATTCCTGTGGCCAAATCTGGGTAGAACCGCACCTGCTGGTCCTGGTGTTTAATCTCTCCTTTAGCACGTGCAGCGTTGAAGATCTTCATCCTGTCTCTGTTGCTAAGAAACTTCATAATTAAGGTCCTCGGCGGTCCCTTATCTCTCCGTGGGCCAATACGATGTGCTTTTTCCAGAACCACTGCTGATTGCAACTCCTCGCTGCCCAGCACCTCCGGAATCCACTTTTCCAGAAAGGAACATACGTCCCGACCTTCTGATTCCTCTGGAAGACCCACCAGCCTCAAATTATTCTGTCTCGACCGAGATTCCAAATCCAAAATATTATCTTCCAGAGATTTATTTTTTTTTTCCAAAGTGCGCACCTTTAATTGAAGACGGGTGACGTCATCTTCAGCACTAGCGAGACGGAGCTCCATCTGCGCCGTTCGTTCTACACAGTCACCCAATTCCTTTCTTATTCCTTCCAATGCTGTCATAATCCCATCAAATCTAGAGGAAAAATCCGCTCTCATTGAACTCATGGCAGCCATCAGCGCATCTGCGCTATTCCCCGCAGACATCGCACCGCCGCCAGCCTCCTCCGCCATATATGGAGTTTTGTTTGCTGTGTCACAGACCTGAAAGTCCGTTAATTTGGACTGTTTCGGCGGCTCGCTTTTTCCTTTTCCTGGTTTTCCAGCCTTAGGCTTCGCCGACATATCCTCGCCCAAATGCTGGGATACGTTCTGTCCCAAATGAGAGAGTTATTTGCCGATTTTTTTTCTCCAGGAGCAGAGCAGAGCGAGACACGTCCGTCCTACGTGGCAGCCATAACCGGAAGTCCAACACATTACCTTTTAAAATATCAAATGAGCACTTTGAATATTTAGGAATCACCATCCCTAGGAATCCCAAACTTATTTTCAAATTGAATTTTACAGAACTATTAAATAAGATTAGGAGCATGATTGAGAAATGGAAATTACTACCAATTTCTCTAATTGGATGAGTAAATATTGTCAAAATGATTGTACTTCTAAATTTATATATTTATTTCAGAATCTGCCAATTTTTCTTACAGCATCTTTTTTTAAATTAGTTGATTCCATTATCATCCCCTTTATTTGGGCTGGCAAAAACCCCCGTGTCTCTAAATTACATCTCCAAAAATCCTCGGTCGAGGGTGGTCTTGGGTTGCCTATTATGAGACATTATTATTGGGCCTGCAACGCTAGGGCCTTGGTCTTCTGGTCCCAAGATAATCATTATGTGGATCAAATACCGTGTTGGCCTGCACTTGAATCTCATAACTGTCAATCCCTCATTGGTACATCTTTATCTGCTTTATTATTTAGCAAGGTCGACGTCCCTCTGAATGTGTTCAGACATGACTTTGTGCTGCACAACTCTTTCAGAATTCTGAAACAAATTAAGAAGATATTGCATCTTCCTGACCTTTCTATATATGCACCTATATGCCAAAACCCTGCCTTCAAACCAGCTTTATCAGATCCTGTGTTCAGGCAATGGTCAAATAAAGGTATTCTTTCAATAAAGGACCTGTATATCAACAAAAACTTTGCATCTTTTACACAATTACGAATGAAGTTCAATCTCCCACCTGGTCATTTTTTCAGGTACCTGCAGATTAGACATTTTGTACAACAGTCTTTAACCCATTTTGTCAAACTTCCTGTACAACATGATTTCTATGAGGTTTTGAGAAAACACCCAACCTCCAAGCATTTAGTTTCAGAATTCGTTAATCTTTTCTCGTGGCCAACGTCTTCGACCCATGTCAAGGAGGCATGGACGAGGGATGCAGGTATAGAGATCTCAAATGATCTATGGGAAAGAGCCTTAGTTGGTATTCATTCATGTTCAGTAAATGCCAGACTTCAGCTAATACAATTTAAAGTAATACACCGATTACATTACTCTAAGACTCGCCTTAATAGACTTTTTCCGACCATTTCACCACTATGTGACAAGTGTAAAATAAGTGATGGTACTTTATGTCATTTATTTTTCTCCTGCCCCTCGCTTAAAAATTTTTGGTCTCAGATTTTTAATTTGTACAGTGTCATATATAAAAAAGTCATAATACCTGATGTCTTAACAGTAATACTTGGTTGTTCAGATCAAACTTTGCTCTGCTCACAATCACTTCAGCATGCTATCAGGTTTGGTATGATTGTTGCGAAGAGGGTCATCCTGAAAGAATGGAAGGCCAATACGCCGCCCAGTTATATTAACTGGCTCAACGATTTGGCATCCTGCTTGTACCTTGAAGAGATTCGTTATCATTTGTCTAACACTCAAGATATGTTTACAAAAATTTGGGGACCACTTATGGATCACATTAAGAAAAAGAAGACTCAGCCTGTAACATGAAAGGATTGTATTATGAAACTTGCTTAGCATGGACTGCTTACACTTTTGTAGTTATATGGGCTTTGTGTAACAATCACTTATTTCTTTGTGTATTTTCTTGAGCACTGGCAGTGTTTATTGTTCTGTCTTATTTTTAAAAAAACTGAATAAAATATATATTTAAAAAAAAGAACTTACCTATACCAGGAATATTCTGAAGAATTAAGGTTAAATTGACAACAGACCATCAGCCAAGCAGAATCATTGCGTCCCACAGGTAGTAGGCAGGTCCACTGGATTCTGTTTCACGGGACCAGCATGGGTCTGTGGGGAGGCTGGCAAACAGGCTCCTTACCACTTATGGCCTAACTCCCAGGATCACAACGGCTGGTCTCCAGCAGGCTGGGTGAGGTCTTCTCTGATGCACTGAAGAAGGAATTAGTTTATGGTGCAAAGTCCCATCAGGATGTCAAATTATATCACAAACTTGTTTCTTCCGATGTTGGTGGTTTAAATGAGTTGGTTTAAGCTTTAAAAAATTTAAACAAAATCTTCTTGCACGATGATTTAAAGAAAAAGAAGAATAAAATAAGAAAAATGAATTTTAAAGAAAAGAAACAGGATTTACACAGAGCATGACAGGCTCTGGGCCCTTCTTAAAAGATAGGAGAAAAATTGGAGAGCAGAAGGGGACTCCTGACAGCTTTGGCCAATGCCCCAAAACAGACTCTGACAAAGAGCAATAAAACTCTAGTTTTCTCTAGTGGTGGCGGGTGGTCCAAAACTTCATGAAATCTGAGTTGGACCAATTATATTTGAGCTTTGTTCAACAAAGGTAATAAACTCGACCTAAAAAGGAAAATGCAATGAAGCTTTGAATTCTATTGGCCAGTTAAGTGCAGCTATGGACTCCTGCAGAACAGAGGAGAGAGGAGGGGGAGAGAGAGACATTTGATCTGAGCGTGAGACCCCCCCCCCCCCTTTAAGACACATGTTGCTGAATAAAGCATATATTCCTTAAACTTTAGTGACTAAGATATTCTACTCAATAAAGGAGCATAAAATGCATCTACATCTACTGTAATTAACTTGTGATATTAAGCATGCAAGAATTAATTTCTTCTTGAAAATAGCAGCACATATCAAGTTATATCAAATCATTTCAATAAAAGAATTTGAAACCCATATTGTCCATCCCAGAGTTCAACCAAGTCTTTGTTGGCAGATACTGTCTTAAGAGAAAGAATATGAGTTAGTTCATAGTCCATAAGGCATAAATTCCACTGCAAAGGAAAAAGTTAAATATTCCTGATTCGTCCACCAAATGGCACAGTGAAACTGGTTGTTTACTGGAAAGTCTTGGCTTCCAAAGTCTTGACTATGTCGATCATAAAACTGTCAATTAGAACATTCCTTTGCCAAAGAGTCCTGGAGAAAGGGATTAACCTCCACTTTATGGCTGATGGATAGGGTTACAGCTTTGTTCCTTGGATGAGAGCAGCAGTTCAGCCAGATTTAGCAGCTGAAACAAATTTTTCTTCAGCATAGAATGATTTTAATAAATTGTAACTCAAGGTCAAGCTACAGTGTGTTTGTACAATCTAGTATTTTACGCACAAGATAATCTTCAGAATTTCTTGGTCTTTTTAGGAATCACCTGACCAGATCATCTCTCCATCTCACCTTGCTCCCTCTGCTTTTTTATACTTTATTAATCCCAGCGGAAAATTTAAGGGCATATACTTAGATGAGGCAACCACGGTGCAGCACAAATTCCTTCAACTTTCACACAACTAGGGCCACTTTAGAGTCTCCAGTTACCCTAACTTGTATGTGTTGTGTAGTTATTTATAATATAATGTTGTAGTTCGGTACTCTTGTTTGTGTGGCACGGGGTGGTGGCTCCGCCTTCCGGTTCCGCCACCACCCGCGTCTATAAGAGGGCAGTAGGCAGGAGGGGCGGTCTCTTTGTCATCCCTCTGCCTGACGGCTGCCAGTGCAGTGTATGGTGCCTCTTTAATAAATGTGTGTTCGGTTTGACACCTGGCCTCATCCTTGGCTCCACATCAGACATAACATTTGGCGACAAGGATTAAAGTGGCTAAAAGGTATGGAAGCGTGTGTTTCTCAAATTCGGCCGTTTTTGGAGCTCCCGGGCGAGCCACATGTTCCCTGGCCGAGGTGGTACGCCGCCTTTCGGATGTACATGGTGGCGCTGAACTTTGGCAAGTTGGAGAATTTGATTGCACATGCGTTATTGGTGCACAACCTAGAAATGGAGGGACAGTGGATTCTGAGCATGCTGGGTGAGTGTGACAGCTTTGATAAAGTGGTCGAGCTAATGGTGTGCCATTTTCACGCCCCAGACAACGTCATAGTTCGGAGGATTAAGTTTTGGCAGTGCCGCCAACAGGTGGGTGAGTCCATTCAGCAGTTAGTGGCAGACTTGAGGCTACTGGCTAGTGAATGTCGGTTTGGACCATTAGAAGAGGAGATGGTTCGTGACCAGTTGGAGGAGCGTACCAACTGCGCTGAAATCAGGTCGAGACTGCTCACTTTTTTGGGTGAACTGACGATGTCCACGGCTATAGAGTTAGCCCTTCAGCTGGAAGCTACGGATAAGCTGTCACAGGACTTGAACGAACGTTTGTCACACCGACAGCTGGGATCTCCTCTGACCGCACAAGTAGTGGACCCGGACAGCGATGGAAGCCTTGAAGATAACATGGACAGTGCCAACACTGTAGATTTTTAGGTCTGCCCCAGGAAAGCCCAAGTGTATGGGTTGTGAGTCCACGAAGCACCATTTCAAGGCCAGAGGTTGTCAGGCAAGAGGAAAGTGCTGCGGCAAGTGTGGCTACTTGCATCATTTCTCCAAGATATGCCGCATGTTCAAGCGAGGAAGTCCACAGTTTAAATTGGACCCTTTTGCCCCGACTGTTGTCCGCACTGTGTCCCCGTGCACCAATGGATACACGTTCTGCACGATGGAGTTGGACAGTGTGGAGGTGTCATTGCTGATAGATACGGGAACGGAGGGCACCCTGCTGAATTGGGCCACCGTGAGACATTTTTTTCCCCACACTATAGGACTGGAGGTGACCCAGCACCGCTTTATGGATACGGAGGAGGATGGTTGGCCACGGTAGGAACACTGAGACTGACGGCCCGGTACAAATCGGCGGAGATGTCTGACCTGACCTGGAGTTCACTGTGACGGCCCATGACGACAATATAATGGGCTGCAACCTTTTTTATGGTCTGGGCTTCGCCATTAAAAGTGGTGCTGGGGAGGAGTGGTCGGGCTGTGGACTGTGGGACCGACCGATTCCGAGAATGGTGGACAATACAGTGTGGGACGAAGAAGTGCCTGGCACCCCAGAAAGTAAGCAAGACCAATATCACCCAGGGTCATTGCTGGAGGGTCCCTGTGCTAGAGCCCAAGTCGCCCTGGACAAGGGTACTGGGTGACACAGCGGGACACCTGCAATGACGGGCGACGTTGAGGGGCTGGTTCCAACTGTTCCCGGAGCTCGGCTGAAGTGGGCTGGTGAACAGGGAGCCATGGCGGCGATGGCTGCAGCGGATTCAGAAGCGGTTGGGGCAGGACCATTAGGTGCGGTGAAACAACGCGCCAAGCAGAGATCCTGCAAGCCAAGCAAGGCCCCTCTTGGAGTTACAGCTTTGGTCCGGTCTCAGGGGGAGGCGCAACCATGGCAGGTATGAGTCAAACAGCAGTTGGGAGAGCACCAGGAGTGGCTGCGTGTGGTGGCGAGACATGAGGACGTCTATCTCCAGTTGTCGGATGGCTCATGGAGGCACCTGAATGAGCTGCGGCGTGCCCGAGAGGAGACTGAGGGACGTGGGCCTCGACAAGCAGAGCATCTGGTGGTGAGGAAGAGGAGGTGCACCGGTACTGAGACGTCATGCTGCAGCCCGGGAGGCAGGCTGCCTCCAGGGGCGGACTGATGACAAGGCGGTCCAGGGGGCCCACGGACTTGTTTTCTCTAGCCGTATGTATATAAGTTTACTGTTGTGCATGTGTTTGACTTGGCTTTTTGTGTGTTATAAATTAATTGTTATGTATAGATTTGTTAGAGTGTTTGTGTTCTGTTTATTTGATTGTTTGCATATAGTTCTGGGGTTATTTTGTCTGACTTATTTTAAGTTTAGGAGACATGGTGGTATTTTGGTTTTACATGGACTCTCATTTAGTTTAAGCAGCAGAATAATCCGCTTTGCCATGTGGGGTGGGACGGCAGTCCACCTGTCCCCCCTAGCTTTAGTTGTTTTGGTGTGAATGTGTTAGGCCATTTCTGTTATATCGCTTTGTCATTTTAGTGTGTGATTCAGGTCCTAAATTGGTGTGGGTCTGAATTGTGTGTGTGTGTTTTGGACTTTTGTGGAGGGGGGGGGGGGTTGTGTAGTTATTTATACTATAATGTTGTAGTTTGGTGCTCTTATTTGTGTGGCATGGGGTGGTGGCTCCGCCTTCTGGTTCCGCCACCACCCGCGTCCATAAGAGGGCAGTAGGCAGGAGGGGCAGTCTCTTTGCCATCCCTCTGCCTGACAACTGCCAGTGTGGTGTATGGTGCCTCTTTAATAAACGTGTGTTCGGTTTGACACCACTCCTCGTCCTTGGCTCCACATCAGACATAACACTATGTTTTTGGAATGTGGGAGGAAACCGGATCACCCGGAGTAAACCCACACAATCATGGGGAGAACATGCAAACTCCACACAGATGGGCCCCGCTGGCTGGTGAATTTGAACTCAACCTTCTTACTGTACTAGTGCCAACCACCATGCTGCCCTGCCTATCACACCAACCCTCTCCATATCCTCCTTCACTACATCTATGAATCTTCTTATGGTCTTTCCCTTTTACTCCTGCTTGGCAGCTCCATCTTCAGCATCCTTTATCCACTATATCCTCTATCCCTCCTCTGCACATGTCCAAACCATCTCAGCCTTGCCTCTCCTTCTTTGTCTCCAACCCCCCACCCCCACCCCCCATGCAAGCTATCCCTCTGATATACTCATTTCTAATCCTGTCCCTCCCAGTGGGAGTCTTAGCATCTTCAACTCTGCCACCTCGAGCTCTGCCTCCTGACTTTTTGTCAGTGCCACAGTCTCTAAGGGCCTACTTTCACTGTAGCGACGGTTCTGTGCTGACTAAGGTTTGACCCCTGAAGTATGTAACCTCTGTCAGTGTGAATGCTCCCTGCCGTTCTGCAGAACGGAACCTTCCCCCAGCTTTGGAATGGTTAGAAGAGGTGATCTATGCAACAGAACGAATGCAAATGTTTGCTCATGTTACGACCCGAGCACTGGGTTCTCTCCACAGTCGGGCTACGCCCAGCTCGCTGCCGGCCTTGACAGCTGTGGGTTGTTTTCTGGCCTCACCGGGCTCTTATTGTGAAGGCGCTCGGTGGGGCTTCCGCTTGTCAAGGTTGGTCAGCTGGTTGTCATTACTGCTCGTTAGTGTTCGCCTTTATAAGGCGGGCACTAGCGGCAGTTAAATCGCAGGAGTATCGTCAAAACCTCGTCATAACGTCGTCAGACATCGTCAAGTAAACCTCGTTAGACCTTCATGTCAGGTTCGTGTTCTTTGGTCTTATCATAGTTTAGCTCGTAGTGGCTGGGGTTAGCCCTACGAGCCCGTGTATTGCTTAATGTGTGTTTTTGCCCTGAGCGGCTCATAGTCTTGTCTTGTCTTGTTGTATTAATAAATTACCATCATTGCAAAACTCACTAGTGGACTCTTGGCGTCTTATGGTGATCCGCGGGGATCACCGCATGACAGCTCAGGTATGAGCACGCGCACATATAGGACTGTCACTATAACCTCGCTATTGACAAGCCGACAGGAGGTTGCCAAGCAACCCCAATAGTTACAGCTGGCTTGTCCTATTTTTTTCGTGTGAATGTGCATTTTTCCCTCACATTGTTTAATTCAGAATCCACCAGCCAGCAGAGCCCATCTGTGTGGAGTTTGCATGTTTTCCCCATGATTGTTTACTCCAGGTGCTCCGGTTTCCTCCCACATTGCAAAAACATACAAGTTAGAGTAATTGGAGACTCTAAGGTGGTCCTACACACGTGGACAAAATTGTTGGTACCCCTCTGTTAATGAAAGAAAAACCCACAATGGTCACAGAAATAACTTGAATCTGACAAAAGTGGTAATAAATAAAAATTCTATGAAAATTAACCAATGAAAATTACACAATGCTTTTGAATTGTGGTTCAACAGAATTATTTTAAAAAACAAACTCATGAAACAGGCCTGGACAAAATGATGGTACCCTTAACTTAATATTTTGTTGCACAACCTTTTGAGGCAATCACTGCTATCAAACGATTTCTGTAACTGTCCATGAGACTTCTGCACCTCTCAGCAGGTATTTTGGCCCACTCCTCATGAGCAAATTGCTCCAGTTGTCTCAGGTTTGAAGGGTGCCTTCTCCAGACGGCATGTTTCGGCTCCTTCCACAGATGTTCAATAGGATTTAGATCAGGGCTCATAGAAGGCCACTTTAGAATAATCCAATGTTTCGCTCTTAGCCATTCTTGGGTGTTTTTAGCTGTGTGTTTTGGGTCATTATCCTGTTGCAAGGCCCATGACCTGCGACTGAGACCAAGCTGTCTGACACTGGGCAGCACATTTCTCTCTAGAATACCTTGATAGTCTTGAGATTTCATTGTACCCTGCACAGACTCAAGACACCCTGTGCCAGATGCAGCAAAGCAGCCCCAGAACATAACAGAACCTCCTCCATGTTTCACAGTAGGGGCAGTGTTCTTTTCTTGGTATGCTTCATTTTTGCGTCTGTGAACATAGCGCTGATGTGCCTTGCCAAAAAGTTCCAGTTTTGTCTCATCTGTCCATGGGACATTCTCCCAGAAGCTTTGTGGCTTGTCAACATGCAGTTTGGCAAATTCCAGTCTGGCTTTTTTATGATTTGTTTTCAACAGTGGTGTCCTTCTTGGTCATCTCCCATGAAGTCCACTTTGGCTCAAACAACGATGGATGGTGCAATCTGACACTGATGTACCTTGACCTTGGAGTTCACCATGAATGTGTTTAGAGGTTGTTCTGGGCTCTTTTGTTACCATTCGTATTATCCATCTCTTCCATTTTTCATCAAATTTCCTCCTGCGGCCATGTCCAGGGAGGTTGGCTACAGTCTCGTGGATCTTAAATTTCTGAATAACACAGTATGTGCAACTGTAGGCACAAGAACATCAAGCTGCTTGGAGATGGTCTTATAGCCTTTACCTTTAACATGCTTGTCTATAATTTTCTTTCTAATCTCCTGAGACAACTCTCTCCTTTGCTTCCTCTGGTCCATGTTTAGTGTGGTACACACCATGTCACAAAACAGCACCGTGACTACTTGTTACCCTTTAAATAGGCCGACTGACTGATTACAAGTTTGTAGACACCTGTGATGTTAATTAGAGGACACATCTTGGTTGAACTTGTCCCTATGGTCACATTAATTTCAATCTTTTCTAGGGGTACCATCATTTTTGTCCAGGCCTGTTTCATGAGTTTGTTTTTTTAAAATAATTCTGTTGAACCGCAATTCAAAAGCATTCTGATTTTCATTCGTTAATTTTCATAGAATTTTTATGTATTACAACTTTTGTCAGATTCAAGTTATTTCTGTGACCATTGTGGCTTTTTCTTTCATTAACAGAGGGGTACCAACAATTTTGTCCACGTGTGTAAAATTGAATGGATTGATGCTGCACTGTGGTTGCCTCATCCAAGTGGATGCCCTTAAATTTTCCTCTGGGATTAATAAAGTATGGTAAATGGCGTTCACTTATATGGCGCTTTTTCTCATCTCTAGATGGCCAAAGTGCTTTACAGATCCTGCTATCCACTCATTCACACACACATTCACACACTGATGGTCGCAGAGCTGCCATACACGGGCGCCGGCCTGACCCACCAGGAACAACTGGGGGTTCAGTGTCTTGCTCAAGGTCACCTCGACATGCAGACTGCAGACACAACAGGAATTGAACCCCTGACCCTCTGATCAGTAGTTGGCCACACTACACCTGCACCACAGCCGCCCCCAGTATAACAAAGAAGAGGGAGAAAGGTGAGATGGAGGGATGATCTGGTCTGCAGATTCCTATAAAGAGCAACAAGTCATACATTATAGCAAGTCTTGTAAACCTTTTCACTCTTGCTGCTATCCTTCTGTCACAAATCACTCCTGACACTTGTCTCCACCCACTCCACCCTACCTGTATTCAAGTTGTCCATAAGATGACGTCACATGGCTGCCAGTCGCTATATGGGTGGCCATATTGGGTGGGAAGCTGCAGGGGGAATTCTATTTCATTAAAGCCGAAAATTATATAAATATAATGCACTACTGTGGAATAATTGGTTGTACAAACACTGGTGGGAAGGAGAAAGTGTTTTTCTATCGATTACCTGCAATTATTTTGTACCTGACATAACGCACGGCTCAGGAGACGCACACACACAGGCTTAGAGTAGTTCAAAGAGTTTATTAACAACAGGAGTGAATGAGTGCGTGTCTGCGGGATGTAAATGTGTTGGTGATGGTGTCAGCTCCAGGCACAGAGGCAGGTGACCGTACAGCCGAGCAACCCTATGGAGAGAGCACAGGGAGAGGGTGACGGGCATACACCAACACAGGAGGAATTTATGGCGAGAGAAGGACTTACTTGGTGGGTCAGGACAGCTGGCACAACAAGGGGGTGAAGCCCGGAAGACAGCCACCTGGAGAGCTCCGTGCAGCAGCGAGGATTGGGCGATGGAGAGGAGATGTCCGCCGCTGGGAAATCCACCTGTGCACAGGGGAGAAGACTGAAGAGAAAAGGTAAGCGATCTTCTTACCAAAATGGTTACGCTGAAGGGAAGTATGCTCACAACGGTGAGGGACGAAGTCTGACGGCTTCAGGCCGAGCCTCCGGGCGAGACGGCCTTTATCCCTCGCCGCTGATGATTGGCAGGTGCGTGAGCAGGTGGCGCCGCTGATGAATGGCGCGGCGTGACAGTACCAAGGTAAGTCAACTCGGGAACTATCAGCTATCAGAGAAACAGATGAGAATTTGGCTTTCTCCTATTAGTATTAGTAGAGCTGACGTGGCGTCTTCCTTGTATTCCAACTTGCGGGTGCTCTGACCATTTTGTTATAGGTTTATAAAAATAATTGACTAATAATATTGTTAAAGAGTCTGTGATGCTCTGTGGACATTTTCACAGATTCATAAGTTCCCTGTTCTGATCAGCTCACACACACACACACACACACACACACACACACACACAGAGCTAAACAAACGTACTTATTCGTCTAATGGGACCCATCAGGGATCTGTCTGAGCCAACTAAAGTGTCACAATTTCAAGCTACAGGATATTATGAAGATCCAAATTACTATTTAGCCCTCCTTGCCAAGTTCTTACCTTTGACTGCAGTTTGTAAAATCAGCTGTGTCCACACAGGCGAGACAGAATTGTCTCCTTATGCTCAGCTATGCAGATGCTTCTAATCATTCCGGCTGATTAGACCTATGGACCACACTTGGATCCTGCTTGTTATGTCCACAAACCTGGCACAAAGGGAGACGGATGAGAGGCTGCACTGAACACTGCTTTATTATATATTGGAGAACACACAGCATATGGTAAACCGTGGCAAGTTCATCCAGGACAAAGAGACAGCCTTAATGGCGGACACTGTAGAAGAGCTTGGAAGAACGAGGCGATGTGATATATAAACCAAAGTTTATTATCAGCTCTTCTAACAAGTCTCATCCTAGTGCAGCAGCAGAAGAAGGAAAAAGAGACCGAACACTTTCGGCTCTATGAACTTATACTTGCACATAACAAAAGACATGCAAATCCAAAGCTGACATCCCTCCTTATCTTAATCCCCCCCATTGTCTTCGTACTCCTCCTCATGGCCCTGGGGGGTCAGGGCAGCTCCTCCGGTCTCCACTGCAGTGCCTGGGAAACTCTTTGATCCTCACTGGCGGTTGAGATCTCTTTGTCCTGTTCTGAGGTGTGAAGTCGCCTTACATATGTAATCACCAAACATTCTCATATGCTTCAACATATGTAGGTTATGGAATATATGATAAATATAGACCACAGCCCCCCCAAACGACTAAGAAAAGGACAATAGAAAAATTCACAGTTTAAGATAATTATTATGACATACTAACTGCTACACCTCTTGCCACAGGAGAAACTTTCTAGCAGCCATGCCCCTAAGAGAGTTCAGTAGTAATCATAACAGCATAGTAAAATCACAAGTCAGTCCTAAACTGTTACAGCACAATTAGTGAACAACTGTTGAGTAGTTTACATCAGTCCCTGTGCCGTCTGGGTTTTAATCTTCTCCCGAAACTGCTGTGGGTCCGCTTAGGCGTCCTGCTGGGACCTTCCTGTAAGGAATCTGCAGCTTGGGGAGGAGAGTGATTATTTGTTCCCTGCAGGGGGGCTGAGTCTTTTCTCTTGGGGGGTCTACCCCGCCGAGGTGCTCTCGCCAACCGTGCAGGCTCGTCTTTCAACAAGAAGGCAGGTTTAAGTCTGTCAATGCTGACTGTTTCTTTTCTATCCCCAAAATCAAGCACAAAGTGTTTATCACCAGGTTCCAGCACTCTGAATGGCCCATTGTATGGTGGGCGGAAAGTTGGTTTTAAAGCTTCATGCCTAACAAACGAATTCGGCGTTCTTTAAAGCTTGAGGGACAAAAACCCGTGGAAAAGAGTGATGAGCCGGACTGGGGAGAGAGTCCGGTCCGTTGCTGCCTAAAAACCTCGGGGCTAGAAGATGCCCTGGCTCTGGGTTCTATGGTAAAAATTCACCTGGGAGCCTGAGAGGTTGTGCAAAAACTAATTCTGCTGGAGAGGCGTCTAGATCCTCTTTGGGCGCAGCACGCAACCCCAATAAAACCCAGGGAAGTTTATTTACCCAATTTGTATCCGTTAGTGAGGCTCTGAGGGCGGCCTTTAAAGACCTGTGAAAACGCTCGCATAACCCATTAGCCTGAGGGTGATAAGCGGTGGTGCGGTGAATTGTTGCCCCTAAGCTGCTGGACATGGCTGACCAAAGCTCCGAGACAAATTGAGGCCCCCTATAAGATAAGATAAGATAAGATAAGCCTTTATTAGTCCCACAACGGGGAAATTCCAGGATTGCAACAGCACAGGGATAGCAACACTCAGAGCAACAATCAGAAGGCAAGAAAAAAAAAACAAAAAAAAAAAAAACAAGCAAGCAAGAGCAGCTAATATACATATGTACATATTACTATAAAATATATATATATATACACACACACACACACACAGACACACAGTGCAGAGCATTGTAGCTGGATGGAATAAATATGTAAATATATAAACACCCACAGTATGGAGCATTGCAGCTAGGTGGAATAAATATGCAAGTATATAAACACACACAGTGCGGAGCAATGTAGCTAGATGGAATAATATGTAGATATATAAAAACACAGTGCGGAGCATTGTAGCTAGATGGAATAAATATATAGATATATAAATATAAACACACCCAGTGCTGAGCATTGTAGCTAGATGGAATAAATATATAGATATATAAATATAAACACACCCAGTGCAGAGCATTGTAGCTAGATGGAATAAATATGTAAATATATAAACACACACAGTGCAGAGCATTGTTGCTAGGTGGGATGAAACAGCATAACCGTCTATTTAGTTATCCTACATGGTATGATTATGTGCCCATACATATTCTCACCCTCCATAGCGACCGGTATGTTCCTAGTTGTATGCCGGAGAGGACCATTGTGTAAGTCTATTGCATCTTTTGCATTCAAAAAAAAAAAAAAAAAACTATTAGTTTGTTACGTCTTTTTGCTATCTCTGCGAGCAGCCCTGCTTAGGTTGTACAGTCTGACAGCCGTTGGTAGGAAGGACCTACGAAACCTCTCGGTTGTGCACCTGGGATGATGTAGTCTGCTGCTAAATGAGCTCCTCAGTGCATCCAGTATGTCCTGCATAGGGTGGAACTCGGACTCCAGCAGAGATGACAGTTTAGCCACCGTCCTTCTCTCTCCTATCTCCTCCATCGGATCAAGGCGTTGCCCCAGGACAGAGCTAGCTTTCTTAATCAGTTTGTTCAGTCTCTTCCTATCGGCTGCAGTAATGCCACTGCCCCAGCAGACCACTCCAAAAGTGATGGCTGATGCCACCACCGTGTCATAGAATGACTTCAGCAGCGCCCCTTGTACACCAAAAGACCTGAGTCTCCTCAGCAGGAACAGCCTGCGCTGTCCCTTCTTGTAGAGTGCGTCAGTATTGTGTGACCAGTCTAGTTTATTGTTCAGATGAATACCCAGGTACTTGTAGGATGTCACCATCTCGATGTCTGTTCCCTGTATATTTACTGGTGCTGTGAGGGGCTGCCCATGCCTGCGGCAGTCCACCACCAGCTCCTTAGTTTTCCTCGCGTTGATCTGGAGGCAGTTCCGATGGCACCAGTCCACAAAGTCCTGGATAAGCCCTCTGTACTCAGCTTCATCTCCGCTGGAGATGAGACCAACGATCGCAGAGTCATCAGAGAACTTCTGTAGATGGCAATGTGTTGTGTTGTGTGAGAAGTCCGCAGTATAAAGAGTGAACAGGAAGGGAGCCAGCACCGTTCCCTGGGGGGCCCCCGTGCTACTGATGATCGTGTCGGAAACACAGTCCCGGGTTCTCACAAACTGAGGCCGGTTCGTGAGGTAGTCCAGGATCCATGATGACAGGTGCTGGTCCACCCCTGCGCGCAGCAGCTTGTCCTTCAGGATCATCGGTTGGATGGTGTTGAAAGCACTGGAGAAGTCAAAGAACATGATCCTCACCATATTCCCGGGCTTCTCCAGGTGGGACAGAGAACGGTGAAGGAGGAAGATCACCGCATCCTCCACCCCAATGCCATGAACTGGAGTGGATCCATCGCTGGTTCCACCAGGGGGCGGAGATGAGCAAGGAGCAGTCTCTCCAGGGTCTTCATCAAGTGGGACGTCAAGGCCACCGGTCTGAAGCTGTTCAGGTCTTTGGGGTGGGAAGTTTTTGGTACAGGTACCACACAAGATGTTTTCCACAGCTGTGGTACCCTCCCCAGTTTCAGGCTCATGTTGAAGATATACGTCACAATCCCACACAGCTGGTCTGCACAGGACTTGAGGAGCTTTGCGCTGATGCCGTCCGGTCCCGACGCCTTCCTCGCCTTGATCTTCCTCAGCTCCGTCCTCACCTGGGTCTTGGTCAGGGTCAGGATGGGGGGCTGTGTGTTGGGAGTGGGGGGGGGTGTCGGTGGAGTGGGGAGTGGGTAGCAGGACTTGATTTCTTAGAGGCAGCAGTGGTTGTTGTGCAGACAGGGGGGAGGGCGGTTGGTCAAATCTATTGAAAAACAGATTCAGGTTGTTCGCCCACTCCCTGCCCCCCGTGGCCTGGGGGGAGGTATTCTGGAGCCCCGAGATGGTTTTGAGGTTTCTCCAGACCCCGCTGATGTCGCTCTGTTGCAGCTTGTCCTCCATCTTCTTCCTGAAGCTGTCCTTGCCTTCTCTGATCTTTCTCCTCAGCTCCCTCTGTACGGACTTCAGCATCTCCCTGTTCCCCGACCTGAAGATCCTCTTCTTCTCTCTCAGAAGTGTTTTTATCTCAGGGTTGATCCAGGGTTTGTTGTTTGAGTGACGCCGTATGGTCTTGGTGGGAACGGATTTGTCCACACAGAAGCTGAGGTAGCCCGTGAAGGTGTGAATGAGGCCATCGATGTCCTCACCATGTGGATCGCAGAGCTGCTTCCAGGCAGTGGCTTCAAAACAGTCCTTTAGAGTGTCCATTGTCTCCTCAGACCATAACTCCACAGTGTGCATGGCCGGAGGTTGTCTGTGCACTAGGGGTTTGTACACCGGTCGGAGATGAACCAAGTTGTGATCCGATCTCCCAAGTGGGGGGAGTTGTGATGAGGTGTACGCCTCCTTAGTGTTTGCGTAGAACAAATCCAGTGTTTTATTGTCTCTAGTGTGGCATGTGACATACTGGGTGAAAGTGGGCAGAATGGGAGACAGTGAAACGTGGTTGAAATCGCCTGAGATGAGGAGAAGAGCATCTGGGTGTTCTGTCTGCAGCCTGCTGGTTACTGAATGGATGACGTCACGCGCTGTCCCAGCGTTCGCCGTCGGATTTGCATAAACAACAATGCAGATCACGTGTGAGTGTTCTCTCGGGAGATATGTAGGCCTCATGCTAACAGCTAGCAACTCAATGTCTTTGCTGCAGTGTCGTTGTTTAACAGTGATATGTCCCGGTCTGCACCAGTTGTTGTTAACATACATTATCACTCCACCGCCCCTAGTTTTGCCACTCTCTGGTGTTCGGTCAGCTCGTATCGTGTGAAAACCCTCCAGCTCAATGTTAGCATCTGCTGCTAGTTCAGTTAGCCACGTCTCAGTAAACAAAAGGAGAGAGCACTCCCGGTAAGTGCTATCATAACGGGAGATAGCCGCTAGCTCATCTAACTTTCCCAGTATCGACCGTACATTTCCCATGACAACAGATGGAAGGGAGGGTCTGTACCTTATATTTTTTGTCCTCCGCCTTACTCCAGCCCGGCAGCCGCGGCGTTTTCGCCTCAGTTCTCTCGGTATATCGAGTTTTTCCAGTGGGACCGGGTGGCGGTTAAATGCTAGCAGCTCTTCCCTGTTATATCGTATCCTGCTATAAACAGTGGCTCCGTCCACCGGCTCAGGAGACATTTGGGACGATCTGTGTGTCCGTGATATAAGTGGGGTGAAAAAAAAAAGTGATCAAAAGAGAGAGGAAGGGAAAAAAAACTCGGAATCGAGCCGCTGTTGCAAAAGGCAGCCGACTGGTGTGGCGCCGATATTAGGAAATGATATCGGACGTGATGTCCGATGGGACGCTGAAACGTGCCACCCAGTTTGTCAAAAAAATGCGAGCGACTTCCTCCGCTGTGATTGACGCCAGAGGGACTGCCTCTGGCCAGCGCGTGGTGCAGTCTATCATTGTTAACAGGTGTGTGAAACCTTGGGAGGAAGGTAGTGGCCCCACGAGGTCGGCATGAACGTGGTCGAACCTTCTAGCAGGGATTGGAAAAGGCTCCAGAAGGGCTTTTGTGTGTTTGTGTATTTTGGCACGCTGACAAGAAATGCAAGTTTTTGCCCATTCTTTTACGTTTTTGCGCAGGCCAGGCCACACAAACTTTTCGGCGACCATTTTAACCAAGGCGCGCACACCTGGGTGCGCGAGGGAGTGAATTGAGTCGAAAATACGGCGGCGCCATGTAGCTGGGACTAACGGACGAGGTCGGCCGGTTGAGATATCGCATATTAGGGGGGGCACGCCGTCGCGTAAACCCCTTTCCTCCAGCCTTAACCCTGTTGGTCCAGACAAGAGTGCGCGCACGTCCGCGTCACTACTTTGTTCCTCTGCCATGGCTGCATAATCTATCCCTGCATAGATTGGGGCTGCGTATGTGTCCACGTTGGTGAAGAGTTCCGCGGCTGAGGTAGTATAATCTGTCTCCTCACGCTCTGACGATGTCACAGCGCGAGAGAGGCAGTCTGCTACCACGTTAAGTTTGCCTGCCACATGTCGAATGTCTGTGGTGAACTCTGAAATCGCAGCCAGCTGTCTTTGTTGCCTGCCTGACCACGGTTCGGAAATTTTAGCCATAGCAAAGGTGAGCGGTTTGTGGTCTACAAAAGCCATGAAACTCCGCCCTTCTAACCAGAACTGGAAGTGGCGGATGGATAAATGAAGCGCTAGCAGCTCCCTGTCAAAAGTGCTGTATTTACGCTCTGTTTGGTTTAGCGATTTGCTGAAGAATGCCAAAGGTTGCCAGATTCCGCTGACATGTTGTTCTACAACTGCCCCTATAGCTAGGTCCGAAGCGTCTGTGGTTAGCGCAATGCGGGCCGAGGGATCAGGGTGAACCAACAATGTGGCGTTAGCTAGGGCGCTTTTTACTTCCGCGAAGGCGCGTTCGCGCTCCGGGGTCCATTCGACTGCGTTGGAAGCTTTTTGTTTTCTGAGCACGTCATATAGGGGCTGCATGAGCTGAGCTGCGTGGGGGAGGAAACGGTTGTAAAAATTAACCATGCCCAAAAATTCCTGCAGCGATTTGACCGTATGTGGCCGTGGGAAACTTTTTATCGCGTGAACTTTGTCTGGAAGTGGGACTGCCCCCTTCGGAGAAACTCTGTGTCCTAAAAAATCAATCTGTGACACGCCAAATTTGCATTTGGCTGGATTGATTATTAACCCGTGCTCTTCTAGCCTCTGAAAAACCATAGTGAGATGCTGCTCGTGTTCTTCCTCAGACGAGCTGGCTACCAGCATATCGTCGAGGTAGACGAAAACAAAAGGGAGGTCGCGTAATACTGCGTCCATCATCCGCTGAAAGGTTTGAGCCGCGCCTTTGAGGCCGAAAGGCATTCGCAAAAATTCAAAAAGGCCGAAAGGGGTTATTACAGCTGTTTTAGGAATGTCCTCTGCCCGAAGTGGGACTTGATGATAACCGCGGACCAGGTCTATTTTTGAAAAAATGCGCGCACCCGCCAGATGCAGTGAAAAATCCTGAATGTGAGGAATTGGGTAGCGGTCATGCGCTGTTGCATTGTTTAATCTGCGGTAATCGCCGCACGGTCTCCAAGAACCGTCGGATTTCGGAACCATGTGAAGTGGTGAGGCCCAGGGGCTTTTGGAACGTCTAATAATGCCTAATTTTTCAAGGGTGGTAAACTCGTCCCGAGCTATGGCGAGCTTGGCCACGTCTAAGCGCCGGGCTTTGGCAAATACGGGTGGGCCCGTTGTGGGAATAAAATGTTCAACCCCGTGTTTAGCCACTGTGGCTGAGAATTTGGGAATTGTGAGTGCTGGAAATTGGGTGAGGAGTTGATCAAACTAACCTCCTGCTGTGGTGACGCTAGCCTGCACGGGTGGTGGAGAAATACGAGCTGAGCAGGGAATAGAAGCAAAGGACAGTGCATTAACCAAGCGTCTGTTCGCTAGATCAACTAATAACCCATGTGCACACAAAAAATCTGCGCCCAACAAGTTAAAACTCACCGCCGCTACAACAAATGTCCATCTGTAGTTGCGGCCATGGATGCAGAGGTGCAGGCTCTTTTCGCCAAAAGTGTCGATGGTGGAGCCGTTGGCTGCCACCGCTCCATTGCCCCGGGGGCCCATGGCCCGGTCTGCTTGGGAGGGCATGACAAAACTTAGTTGAGCTCCCGTGTCGATAAGGAACCGCTTGCCGGTGTGTCCGTCCATCACATATAAAAGCTTGCTTTTTTCGCCGAGAACCGCCGCTGTTAATGGCTCTCGGCTTCGGCGTTTTCCGGAATTTGTGAATTTGCAGGGGGGAACGCATTTGTAAGCCTTCTCGGCGAAGCGGTGGTGGTAATAACAAACGTCGCTCCATCTGTTGCGTCCTGGCCGTGTCGCTGTCACCGCGGGCTGATTCTGCTCGGTGATTTGTGGCTCCTCGTGGCTCCGGACATCTGCGGATGCTGCTGTGGGTGTCTGCTCCTTGCAGGTGTTGACAAGCCGTTGAGCTTCGTGAGCCAGCGTGCGGAAGTCTTGCTGGGTGCTGCATCGCATATTGGCCAGTGTCCCTCTCATGTGTGGCGGCAGCGTACTGAGGAATATGAAATGGAAGAGGAAGTTGTCATTGTCCTCTTCTTTAAGTTGCAGCAAGTCCTCCATGAGGGCCTTGGGTCTGCCTCCTCTGTGGCCGTAAACCTCCAGGATCCTCTCGGCTCTCTCCTTGGCTGAGGGGACGTAATTTGCCACGATGGTCGCTTTCAGTTCTTCATATTTGTCCGGGCCGGCGGCCGTTGGATTATGCTCCGCGCACATCTCGAAGTGGCGGCGTTGAGTTTGGCGACGATGTGATAGAACTTTGTATCATCAGCCGTGATGCCCGCAAGTGCAAACTGGGCTTCAGCTTGCAGAAACCACGATGCGGGGTCTTCCTGCCAGAAGTCCGGCAGGTTGACGGTGACGGCGTTTGTGTAGACCGTCACTGCTGCGTCCGCAGGGTGAGAGTGCCTTGCTTCGGCTCTCTCCGCGGCGCTGGTGCTCGGTTGAGCCTTCTCTATCACTTCTGCCGGGGGGGAACGTCGTCCATCTGTTCCCCTGTCTGCGTGGGCGCCGGCGTCTGCCTGGGTCGCCACAGATGAGTCGATCTCGGGGGAACGCCTCTGGTCCATACTCGCGTCAGGGTCACCAGTGTAGAAGAGCTTGGAAGAACGAGGCGATGTGATATATAAACCAAAGTTTATTATCAGCTCTTCTAACAAGTCTCATCCTAGTGCAGCAGCAGAAGAAGGAAAAAGAGACTGAACACTTTCGGCTCTATGAACTTATACTTGCACATAACAAAAGACATGCAAATCCAAAGCTGACATCCCTCCTTATCTTAATCCCCCCATTGTCTTCGTACTCCTCCTCATGGCCCTGGGGGGTCATGGCAGCTCCTCCGGTCTCCACCGCAGTGCCTGGGAAACTCTTTGATCCTCACTGGCGGTTGAGATCTCTTTGTCCTGTTCTGAGGTGTGAAGTCGCCTTACATATGTAATCACCAAACATTCTCATATGCTTCAACATATGTAGGTTATGGAATATATGATAAATATAGACCACAGACACCCCATATATAAGGCAGTGTGGTGACATGACAGGAAGTCTACGTCACTACACTGCACTTCACAATAAAGTGCCATCATAGCATTCTCTCCCCCTTTAGAAAGTCCAAAACCACTCATACAATTCAAACCCATCCCAATTTGGAACCTGAATCACACTCTAAAATAACGTAAACTAATGTACTGAAATGGCCTAACACATTCACACAAAACAACCTAAAATTTTTTGATTTTTTTTTATTTGATTTTGTGTACTTTATTGATCCCCAGAGGGGAAATTCAGGGCATCCACCTGGATGGATGAAGCAGCCACGGTAGGGCACTCTCCCTTCACCAT
Source organism: Pholidichthys leucotaenia (assembly GCA_020510985.1). NCBI lineage: Eukaryota > Metazoa > Chordata > Actinopteri > Cichliformes > Pholidichthyidae > Pholidichthys > Pholidichthys leucotaenia. The sequence goes on along the minus strand of CM035848.1, from coordinate 221,061,504 downwards.
TCACACACACATTCACACCTAGGGCCACTTTGGAGTCTCCAATTAACCTAACTTCCATGTTTTTTTGGCATGTGGGAGGAAACCGGAGAAATCCCGGAGTAAACCCATGCAGACATGGGAAGAACATGCAAACTCCACAAAGATGGTCAGGGGCTGGGATCAAACCCGGGATCCCATGGCCAAGGGTGAGTTGATGTGCTGCCGCAGTGCTAACCACTGCGCCACAGCACGGTGGCTTATTCTGCCACCGGATAAACTAAAAAGTCTTTATTCAGCTAAAAAAATTTGCCATGCTCCTAAGCTAAACACAGAACATTAAGCAGAGCTATATATCATATCATCATCGCCTTTCACCCGAAACGAGTATATCCACAGTTCCTTCCTTACTCCTCTCCGCTCTGCGTCGAGCCCGTCTTTTCTCGTAAGCTATCACTCTCTTTGTATTATGCGCCCAGCAAACTTTCCTCGTGAGGTTCTTCCATTCCGCTCTATCATGTACTACCAATTGCCATTGATCTAAAACATCGGCACACTTCAATGCATTTTTGCATGTGTCCTTAAAACGGAGTTTGGGTCGACCTACTTTGCGAGAACCATGAGCCAGCTCACAATACAGGAGTTTCTTCACCTCGCCAACTGTGCAGGCTCGTCTTTCAACAAGAAGGCAGGTTTAAGTCTGTCAATGCTGACTGTTTCTTTTCTATCCCCAAAATCAAGCACAAAGTGTTTATCACCATGTTCCAGCACTCTGTATGGCCCATCGTATGCTGAGCGAAAGGTAGGTTTTAAAGCTTCATGCTTAACGAAAACGAACTCAGCGTTTTTTAAAGCCTGAGGGACAAAAACCCGTGGGAAGGAGTGATGAGCCGGACCGGGGAGAGAGTTCGGTCCGTTGTTGCCTAAAAACCTTGGGACTGGAAGGCGCCCTGGCTCTGGGTTCTCTGGTAAAAATTCACCTGGGAGCCTGAGAGGTTGTGCAAAAACTAATTCTGCTGGAGAGGCGTCTAGATCCTCTTTAGGTGCAGCACGCAACCCCAATAAAACCCAGGGAAGTTTATTTACCCAATTTGTGTCCGTTAGTGAGGCTCTGAGGGCAGCCTTTAAAGACCTGTGAAAACGCTTGCATAACCCATTAGCCTGAGGGTGATAAGCGGTGGTGCGATGAATTGTTGCCCCTAAGCTGTTGGACATGGCTGACCAGAGCTCTGAGACAAATTGAGGCCCCCTATCGGACGTGATGTCCGATGGGACGCCGAAACGTGCCACCCAGTTTGTCAAAAAAACGCGAGCGACTTCCTCCGCTGTGGTTGCCGCTAGAGGGACTGCCTCTGGCCAGCGTGTGGTGCGGTCTATCATTGTTAACAGGTGTGTGAAACCTTGGGAGGAAGGTAGTGGCCCCACGAGGTCGACATGAACGTGGTTGAACCTTCTAGCAGGGATTGGAAAAGGCTCCAGAGGGGCTTTTGTGTGTCTGTGTATTTTGGCGCGTTGACAAGAAATGCAAGTTTTTGCCCATTCTTTTACGTTTTTGCGCAGGCCTGGCCACACAAACTTTTCGGCGACCATTTTAACCGAGGTGCGCACACCTGGGTGCGCGAGGGAGTGAATTGCGTCGAAAATACGGCGGTGCCATGTAGCTGGTACTAACGGGCAAGGTCGGCCGGTTGAGACATCGCATATTAGGGGGGGCACGCCGTCGCGTAAACCCTTTTTCTCCAGCCTTAACCCTGTTGGTCCAGACAGGAGTGCGCGCACGTCCGCGTCACTGCTTTGTTCCTCTGCCATGGCTGCATAATCTATCCCTGCATGGATAGGTGCTGCGTATGTGTCTGCGTTAGTGAAGAGTTCTGCTGCTGAGGCAGTATAATCTGTCTCCCCACGCTCTGGTGGTGTCACAGTGCGAGAGAGACAGTCCGCTACTACGTTAAGTTTGCCTGCCACGTGTCGAATGTCTGTGGTGAACTCTGAAATCGCAGCTAGCTGTCTTTGTTGCCTGCCTGACCATGGTTCTGAAATTTTAGCCATAGCAAAGGTGAGCGGTTTATGGTCTACAAAAGCCGTGAAACTCCGCCCTTCTAACCAGAACTGGAAGTGGCGGATGGATAAATGAAGCGCCAGCAGCTCTCTGTCAAAAGTGCTGTATTTACGTTCAGTTTGGTTTAGCGATTTGCTAAAGAATGCTAAAGGTTGCCAGACCCCGCTGACAAGCTGTTCTACAACTGCCCCTATAGCTAGGTCTGAAGCATCTGTGGTTAGTGCGATGCGGGCCAAGGGATCTGGGTGAACTAACAATGTGGTGTTAGCTAGGGCGCTTTTTACTTCCGCGAAAGCGCGTTCGCACTCCGGGGTCCATTTGATCGCGTTGGAAGCTTTCTTTTTTTTGAGCGCGTCATATAGGGGCTGCATGAGCTGAGCTGCGTGGGGGAGGAAGCGGTTGTAAAAATTAACCATCCCTAAAAATTCCTGTAGCGATTTGACCGTTTGTGGCCGTGGGAAACTTTCTATCGCGTGAACTTTGTCTGGAAGTGGAACTGCCCCCTTCGGAGAGACTTTGTGTCCTAAAAAATCAATTTGTGACACGCCGAATTTGCATTTGGCTGGATTGATTATTAGCCCGTGCTCTTCTAGCCTCTGAAAAACCGTAGTGAGGTGCTGCTCGTGTTCTACCTCAGACGAGCTGGCTACCAGCATGTCGTCGAGGTAGACAAAGACAAAAGGAAGGTCGCGTAGGACCGCGTCCCTCATTCGTTGAAAAGTTTGAGCAGCGCCTTTGAGGCCGAAAGGCATTCGCAGGAATTCAAAAAGGCCGAAAGGGGTTATTACAGCTGTTTTAGGAATGTCTTCTGCTCGGACTGGGACTTGGTGATAACCGCGGACTAAGTCTATTTTTGAAAAAATGCGCGCACCCGCCAGATGTGGTGAAAAATCTTGAATGTGAGGGATTGGGTAACAGTCATGCGCTGTAGCGTTGTTTAATCTGCGGTAATCTCCGCACGGTCTCCAAGAACCGTCGGATTTTGGAACCATGTGAAGTGGTGAGGCTCAGGGGCTCTTCGAGCGTCTAACAATGCCCAATTTTTCAAGAGTTGTAAACTCGTCCCGTGCTATGTTGAGCTTGGCCGCATCTAAGCGGCGAGCTTTGGCAAAAACGGGAGGTCCCGTTGTGGGAATGAAGTGTTCAACCCCATGTTTAGC